>JARFIW010000975.1:107500-1307500 GCA_036346225.1 Platerodrilus igneus | reverse complement strand
CAGCAACAAACAATAGTCCTACAGTATCACGTTTCTAATCACGAAACTACACCAAACGCTGATGAGGAGTATTCCCCTGATATACACAAAAGAAAACAAGTTGTATACCTGTATGTGTCGGGATACTTAGCTTGCACAACATCGGAAGTGACACAGCACCGCATCGCCACGGTCGTCGAAATCTATTTACCCTGTTGCCAGAACGGCAGTAGTGATCTACAGTCAACGGCAGTTGATCTGTGGCAAAGAACAGTTGGGCCTACATAAAAAGGAACCAATTTGGCCTTCAGCTAAGAGCTAAAAAGAGAATCTGATTAGGATGGGTAAGCGCGGAAAAAATCACCGATATACGCCAGATACCTCCTACTTGTCGAACAAGAAAACGTATTGGGTCGAGTAATGTAGAAAGTATTTCAACGCACAAACTGCAGAAAAATTAAAAATTGGTTCACATAACACGAGCTCAAACTGAAGTCTTCGCATTACTAAAGCGCGATTAGCAAACTGGAAAACACGCTATCAAATAATAGTAAGATCCACTATTTCGACAAGTCTTTAGATGGGAAACACAAGAGAAAGTAATTATGCGTTATCGGAATGTTTAAAAGATTAACGGATACCTAAAACAAGGTATTGACTATTTAATTTATTGAATAAATTTTCGGGTTAAATGTAAAATGGATCTGAATTAAAATTAGGGTAAAGCGGGTTTATTCTGAACAGGTACATTATATAGCGTATTGTTGGAGAATTTAAGAATAGAAATGGAATTTATTCGAGCGGGTAATGACTTAACCAGGGAAAAAAGTATTTAATTTATGTTAACAAATAAACGTAACATGCTGTTAAGGATTTGAAAGACTTCGAGCCTGCAGATTTAGGACTGTATTCGTAAACCATTCTTAAGGTTTATTTGAACCTCAAGAATACCTAGTTTACAAAATCGCATTTCATAGTCTACGCCTTCATACTCAAGTATACCTTAAGTCTAAGGTAGGTTTAAATCATCTTTAAGTGTTCCTTTATTAGTTTCTAGGTTAGGTGCTATTGTTTTTAAGTGGCAGATTTCCATTTCAGATTTGTTTATGAACTTTTTTTAATTGCTACCGTACTTTAATAAGCATAAATGAATGACTAATTATTAGATTTTATAGAAATTATAAATATTGAAGGACAAAAATAGTTCGTTTAGAAAACAGGTGCTTGTAATATTGCTGTTTAATATATTAAATTATATATTTGTATCCAACAGGATTCCAAAGCGGTACATTCGAGATGAAGTATTAGTAACTAAAATAAAACTAGTAATTTTAGCACAAATATCCCTAGAATCTACCTTAAACTATACCTTACACGGGAATACCCAAAGTGTTGTTTATGAAAAGCATATGTAGCTGGAGTATCAAGATCACCTTCAGTAAAGCTCACTTAAGGTTGACTTTGAGAATTGTTTATGAATACGGCCCTTTGAGTTTGAAGATGTTGATAAAGCACCACATTATAATCAACAACTAAAGGAAAAGAATTCCGTATTTTATTTTGTATTACCTTATCAATAAAGCTCATGCTAACTTTACTAAACTTCTTTAGCAGGTGGCGTTTAAGCTTTTGTAGAAATGGACTAACCCACAATTTTGAGAAAAAGCGACTTTAAGCATATTCTGGAATTAATAAATCAAATATATTCATTTAGGGACAGTGGATGGCTATTTGAAAAGAAACGATTATTTCAAAATCAGTTTCACCCAAAATTCTATCTTAAATGCATATTCAAACTCTATGTTCTCTGTAATAACTTAGGTCTTGTCGATTTATGTGTAAAGCCGTCCATATTACAAGTGCAAGCTGATGTATACTAGGCAGTTGCACATGGAAGCTTGCTTTACGGCAATAGTCTTTAGCGCACGTTCTGAAGCATCATGTCGCAGAGATATTGACCGTTCGTCTTATGTACACTGTCTGTTTTGAAACTTTTGAAGGAATTGTACTTTTTAAAAACCTGTCGTACCCATTTAACCTGTCATGTCTCTTATGGCCTAGTTATACATATGAAAAGTGTAATATAGCGCACCTGCCTAGCATATTTTCCAGTGCACTAGAATAGAATTACAGCATTCACACAGTTAATTTAATGCAAACTGTTCCTCGCGGTTACAGCTCTGTAATACCACATTCACATATGCTCATTTCGTCGCACTTCCACTATCTAGGTTGACACATATCAGAAATTATATTTGAATATTAAGTGCATAGTGGCGGAAATAGAATAGATGATTACTATCCTCACTGAGTCATATGTACGTGTTACTTGTTTCTTAATCCTACAACATTTAGATAAACTTAAAGCAGATATTACCCTATTTTAATTACAGATCTATTTTATTTTTTTTAAAAGGTGCATGCGACATCGACAACGGGGGTCATTAGTCGCAAGAAAAATTTATTTTAGTGCAATGCTATACTGGAAATTGTTTATGTGCACTACAACTTTTGCAATAAATTGATTGCTCTAAGATAATTCAAGGAATTTTTGCTACGTGGTGTTTGTAAGTTTTTAGGTAATTCCAATACAATACCATGCTGTTGCCGAGTCACTTCATGTTTTGTACAATTACATATAATGTGAGCTACAGTTAGAGGCACTTGACACGTATCACAAATAGGTGTTGGTTCTCCTAGCAGCAAGTGTTGATGAGTGAGCTTAGTGTGCCCTATTCTTATTCTATGCATTTTTGTAGCTTTCATTCTTATCAGACCTAAAGTTATCTCGGAATTATAACCCAACTCTACTTCTGTCTTTACAGATTTTAGTTGTGTGGTTTCTTGGTTCGACAACGTCTGCCATATCTCGCAAAATTTCTCTTGAACGGCTTTTTTAAATACGAGGGTTTTATTAGTTGCCGGTATCTGGATGCTTTCCCTGTCCATTAGTTCTCGGGTACGTATTACAAATGGCCGAGTGATAGTTGTTCGCATGCCGTAATCGTTCTGTGCTATGATTAATAGGCTATGATTTGGGTTGTCTATACAGTGATCTATTTTATTCAAATATGTAACCATAAGCACTCCCATTCTCAGATTCAGTGGCATCAGCCCGGACTCGCAACATAAGCTCGCCGATGGACTGGTAGCAAACGCACCAAGACAGTATCTAATACCAAAATGATGTATCCTGTCAAGGGCCAGTAGTCGACTTTTACGAGCTGATGAATAGGCAATGCACCCGTAGTATAATCGTGATAACACAATAGCCCGATATACTCTGATTAGACTTTTTGGTTCAGCTCCCCACTTGGTGTGTGCAAGGGCTTTTATTGCATTTAGTACTCCCCGGCATTTATCTGCAAGAGTGTTTATGTGTGTGGACCAGGTAAGTTTGGAGTCAAATATTAGTCCCAAAAACTTCATACAAGGTTGGTGCACGATTACTCTCTCCTTTATGTGTAATAGTGGGTCGTGGTGTGGTGTTCTTAACCGGCAGAAATGTGTACAACTTGTCTTTTCTTCGGAGAAAGTATAACCAACACTTTCTCCATTCTCCACTATTCTATTTACAGCCTCCTGCAACTTTTTTGTTATATAACCCACTGTTTTACCGGAAAGCGCAAGGGCTACATCATCTACATACAAACACTTCGACACGGTTTGGTCCACACCTAGAGTAATTTCATTCATCGCCACAAGAAATAGCGAGCAGCTGAGTGTAGATCCTTGTGGGACTCCATTCTCTAGTACACGTGGGCTGGATAAACAGTTACCCACTCGAACTCGAAATCTTCCATTTGTTAAAGAGGACCCTACAAACATAGGAAGGTTTCCTCTTACACCATATCTATGGAGTTTTTCCATAATTCCATGTCGCCATGTCATATCGTATGCACTCTTTATATCGAAGAACACTGCCACTATGTGTTCTCGATTTTTAAAGGCGTTCGGGATCAAGTCCTCTAGTTGAGCTAGTGGGTCCATGGTTGACCGACTTTTCCTGTAACCTGATTGATAGGATTCTAGAAGTTGGTTTTGTTCAAGGAACGACTGAAACCTCTTGTTGACCATTCTCTCTAGCAGTTTGCCCATGCAGCTCGTGAGACTAACAGGGCGATAGCTAGCTGGGAGGAATGGGTCCTTAGTTATTTTAAGAATAGGCACCACGAGTGCCTCCTTCCATAAATCTGGGTAAGTACCCTCATTCCATAACTCATTATACAGTTCCAATAAATGTTCTTTTGTTTCTGGTAACAGGTTTTTCAACATATCGTTGGTTACAGTGTCCGCATCTGAGAGGTTTGTTTGACATCTTTAAGAGCTTTATTGAGTTCCTGTATGGTGAAAGGTAGGTTGTAGTCTATTAACTAATTAGTGTTGAAATTTAATTCAGTTTCGCTTTCACCCTTAGTTGTGAGAAATGCCTGATTATAGTTCTTTGACGAGCTGATTTTTTCAAAATGCGTGGCTAAGGCATTTACGATGTTTTCAGAACTATCAATCAGCTGCTGATCCTCCAACTTCATACAGGAGGGTATATTGGAACAATATTTCCCCGCTACCAGGTTCGCATTAGTGGGCTCTCTTCTAAATTTGTTGAAAGCCTTTTTCTTAATAGTTATTACCTCCCTTACTTGCTGGTTCCACCACGGAACCACTCGCTTTAATGGGGTACTTCCTGCTCTAGGTATGGACTTTTCGGCTGCATTGAGTATTACATTAGTTAAGGCTTCCACACTGCTTTGATCAGGAGGTGTTAGCTCCTTCCGAAACCTATTCCAGTCTGAATTTTCCGTTTTCCACCTGCTCACCAAGTCTCTTTTGGTAGACAGTTTATCAGTTCCCACCACTATCGGGAAATGGTCACTATTGTGCAAGTCGTCGGCAACATTCCAAGATAGGGTTAGTGCCAATGCACTAGAAGCAAACGTTAGATCAATAGCAGAGAAACTATTTGATCCTATGTTAAAATGTGTTGACTCGCCATTATTGAGTAGTACTAGGTCATCTCTCTCGAGCCATTACTCTAAAATACGTCCCTTGGTATCTGTTCTTGAGGAGCCCCACAGTGTGCTATGAGCATTAAAGTCTCCTACTATAATGAATGGGGTGGGTAATTGTTCTACAATATTGTCGATCTCATCTATTTGCCAATTTCCATCTGGTAGGTAAATATTGCACACGGTGACTCTAAGTGGAGAAGTTAGTTTAATGGCAACAGCCTGGAGCGCAGTTCGAAGCAAGATCTCGGAGTACCTTGCATCTGTTTTTACTAAAATGGCTACCCCTCCACTGGCCCGCTCATTATTTGTACAGTCTCGCCTGACTACTGCATAGTCTCGGAGAAAGTAGGGTTGACCAAGCTTAAGATGCGTTTCTTGTAGGCAGAAACATATGGGCTGATGTTCCTGCATAAGCATTTTCAAGTCACAATAGTGCTGCACGCATCCTCTGCAGTTCCACTGTAGTATTTTATTATAGGTAGCGAATATAAAAGGTTTAGTTTATTAACAGCGGAAATAAATACTTATGATTAAAAAGTCTGAGTAAGACAAAAACACACACATATGTAAAATAGGACAAATACAAACAAATAAGTATAAATAGTTAAAATAAGACAAATACAGACAGGTAAGAATAAATAGATAAAATTAGACAATACAAACAATTAAGTATAAATAAATAAATAAGTGACATACGAAACATCAGTGTATATATAAAACCACAAATACAAAAACACATAAGTAAAAATGTATCACAGGAATATTAGTTATCACAGATCAAATATCACGTAGTTTTTGAGGGTGGCAACCTGGGTTTCCCAGCTGGCCATCCCTTCTTTTTCTTTTTTAATTTCGTAGATTCTGGGACAAGTTCTGTGATCGAACTTTCACTATCGGTAGTCGTGCTCTTCACTCGCTTTTCGGGTTCAGCAGTAGATGTAAACGATCTGCGACTGCTCTCCGACCCATCACGGAATCGTGCTACAGTCGGCGTTAAGGCAAGCGGTGGTTTCATATTAGTAGGTGCTGTGACTAGTACCTTAGGGATAAAGGCAAACTTCAGCGCTTCCACTAATTGTGGCACTAACTCTTTGACCAGATCGCTATTATCTTGTTTGGTGGCTGCCGCTCGAGCATAAGTTCTGCCTGGTGCCGGAGTGGGTACCACTACAATTCTTTTTGCTTCAAAGTAACTCACATTTTCTTTAGCCTTATCTTGCTGAATAGCAACCTCCTGTTTATAGACAGGGCAGTTTTGAGATCGTGCTGAATGACTACCATCGCAATTTATACATTTCATAGGTTCCTCACAAGTGGAACCATCGTGTATTGCTTTTCCGCAAACACACATTGGGTTTGCCAAGCATCTCATTGAGGTGTGACCATATTTCTGGCACTTGAAACATCTCATTGGAGGTGGAACGTACAGTCTTACCTCCAATGAATAAAACGCCACTTTAATTTTCTTAGGGAGCACGGGTGTTCCAAAAGTAATCACATGATTTGGCGTATCCCTGAGAATACCATCCTTCCTTGTTTTTAATCGTCTCACCTCTATAACATTTTGCGACTGTAACTCCTCTCTTATGGTGTCTTCTGAACAGTTTAGAAGATCTGGACAATATATTACACCTCGAAACTTATTTAAAGTATTATGCGGGACTATTTCTACTTCAAACTCCAGGAAGAGTTTCACTTTTGACATTTTCATTGCTTGGTTCTCTGTTCTAGTTTCAAGTAGTATGCCTTCTTTAGTTTTCTTAATCATTTTTAGCGCTCCAAAGACACGATATAACTCTTTACTTATTAGGAATGGACTCACCTTATCGAAGTTGAGTCCATCCTTTCTTTTCAGGACGTGGTACCGGCATGATACCGTCACCACGTTCGCTGACACTCCATAATCGTAGGCCGAGTACAATAAACGGTTGTCTATAGGCTTTTCTGTCACATCAGGGGCAGCCTTATTCCCTGATGCATTAGTATCCATTGAAGTAACCGTGTTCAAGCAAGGGTTGTCATCATCGGTCTGACGTTCTACAGCAGGCAGAGACCGACCACCTGGTGCATCCGTAGAGCTACTCTGACTATACAGAGTAGGTCCTAATTGTGAGGCTGGGACCTCGAGTGTGTTGTTTGGCGCGTTTATTGATTTTGCCTTAGTCGTATCCATATCATAAAAATACCCAATAAAGAAGTGTAATATGTAGTTGTGAAAGGTGTGTGTTATTAAAATGTGCTTTAGCTAGCACACGTATGTGTATGTGTGGTGTGTGTGTATATATGTGTTGTGTGTAAGGTACGTGTGTGTGTGTATGATAAAGACACCCATCTTCGCCCCCCACTCCCCACCAATCCCATGCAGAAGCAGCACAGTAGTGGCCTCGGCAAAACCTCCCACCCCCTTCAGCATGGCCCAGCCTGGGCACCACCCAGCACTACTAAAGGGGGCAAGATTATTCGCCAGCTGATAGGACAGCCTCCTCTTTGGTTAAAAGAGGTTCGGGTCCTTGTCCTATCTGGCGGCCCGGGTGCGCCACCCCCAGTTTTTGAGCTGTACCCTCTACAAGTACCACTCTCCGCAGCGATTCCGATAAGCTAAGGGGCGAAAACACGGCGTCCAAAATAAACTGCATGTATGGAATGTAAGTGTTGTTAATATTGTAAATGGTATTGTAATGATTGAACTGCGTGTGTGGCCGTTTCAGTCGACTTTTACGACAGGCAGGCCGTACCGTGGGGCTATTCTTTAATCCCGGCGCCTACACGGTAGAGGGGAGAGGATAGGAGTTTGGTAGGTGGAATGGTTAATAGGAAGAGGGCTGAAGGAAGCTAGGTGTTGGACAGCGGACAGCTGAGCTTGGGTACCTCGGGTTTGCCATTCCCGTACCTGTTTGGGAACTAACAGGCCCCTGAGGGGTACAGATCTATTGCTGTTGGTTTTGTTGTTGAATGAAATACCTAAATGTTTCGATTTTTAAAATTCAATCCATGCACTGAATTGCATGTGTTAACATAATAACAAAAATGTTGTCCGTGCACTTGTTATTTGCGTATCATCTATTCTCTTCAAGTTTTTCTGTACATTTATAAGTAACACCTACTTGAACTTAATAAATGTGTGTGCTCTCTAGGATCGGCTTTTGATTGAAACCATTAATTCCGATTAAAGCACATACTGTTTGCAACTGTCGTTCTACTGCGTCTTGTAATTGATTACAGAAAAACACATATTCATGCAAACCCTCTAAAAATAAGTAACAACCAAAACAAAGTATTAAATTGTAAGAGTGGCTTACCTTTGTTTCAACATGTCGAAATAACTAATGTTGGTTGTAATACATTTAGTTGTTTCTCTTGGTTTAAATCGAACTATACATTTGCGTGTTAACTTTTGAAACCACCGTATCTACAGATATCACTCCTTCCGGTATTCTGCTCCGGTCCTCAGGTGTGGTTTCATTGTGACTTCCTGTTTTCCTGGCGCTGTCTCGAAGTAGCCTCGTTGACGACGTAAACGATAAGGATAGGTAGGGAAGGGGAAAATCACTAGTCGTTAAGTCGAAGCACTACTTTTACATCACCACTCAAAGGAAGTTGGTAACCATGTCCCAAGTTTCGGTACATTTGTTCGCATAAAAAGGGTCTATCCCCTTCAGAAGAGGTTAAACTTCTCTGACATTCGTGGATTCAACGCCGTTCAAACAGTAAGAACGTGCAATGTTAGCATTCACTCAGGCCACAAAGATTAGCCTTTGCCTGATCTTTCCGTGTGAATTATAAATTTATGTGATTATTACGTGCGTCGGCAATACAATATTACTGTGGTGGAAATTTCCCAATACCGGGTTTTAAAAAGTCCGTTTAACCTAATTAATGCAATAACTTTTAAAGCTTTATGAAAAAATGTACAACAATCGTCAAAAAAGAAAACAAAAAATGAAAAATCTCTTCGTGCAAGAGCTTATACATTCACGGATAACTTAAATTACATAAAACGCCGCCTGGTTTTTTAAACCGTAGCACAAATTGCCATACAGGAAACGAAAATGAACAGCCACCCGATTGTAAGGCTTACTCGACTCAGCGCGCAGAGATTTGGTTTGCCGAAGCACCGACCGCACAAACTTTATCGGAAGCATGAGACTCGTATACTTATTACTACACTTGACAGATATACAGATATACATTTGATATCTTCCCTGATATCACAAACATCCCTCCACATATTTCTTTCTCTAATCCCCCTACAATACAATTTCTGTCCGGCCATGGAAACTTCCGTAATAAACTACATCAATTCCATTTAACTCCTTCTCCTCACTGTCCTTGCAACAATCAATCTCTAGAAACCCCACAACACCTGATATACTCGTGCCCCCTAACCTCTCTACTACAAATCAACCTCAAGCAATCTACAAACTTTGACCCGTTCTCCCCACTTCCTAACATAAACTTCCTAGTCACTAACTACCCTCAAGAATTAAACCATTTCCTAAATGAAATCCTTTTAACCAAACAGACCACCCACAACCAGCGGCACTAACACACTCTTCAATTCACTACCACATCACACTTACACTCGTACTATGCACACAATCAGCCCCACTTTACGTGCACAGTCGACGACAAAGGTAGGGGCACAAATCCCCTTCACCAAATCTTCAAGAACCCCGGTTGTCAGAAATTATGCATTCTAAGGTCCTAAACACATGTAAATAATATAATGTACGGCTAGTATGGGCTCTGGCCTAGGTATAGTCCACAATAAAGTAATTTATCTATCTATCTATCTATCTACTACACTTGACTTCACTATAAATCGAAATACAAGAGTTTCTTTTCACATTCACTTATGAATGCGTGCAAATTTACATCTGTCTCTTTAGAAACGTTTTCTAAAGCTAAACAGATTTATACTGGCCTTAATAGGATAAGGTAAAATATGATGCCTCAGCGAAAACGTTAAGTTAACAAATTAGCTGGTGCTACTGCATATATCCCTAAACAACGCTAAGGTGTAAGTTTGCTTTTTCACCTTACAATACTAAATCCTACCTTTGGTCATAAATACCAAGGAATAGGAACAATAAATTGGAAAAATAATTACTCAATGCATGTCATTACGAATAGCATAAGTAATTTATTGACCTAATGGCAAAGACAAGGTATAGATAACATCTCATAGATAATTGCAAAGAGAACAATATATATTTAAACACAAACACCTATGGATTAAAGTTTTCTATAGGGTACGATGGGATCTCTAATTTTCTTTTTGGAGAAAAGATAATTAACCAACTATGATCACATATTAATAAGGTAGAATAAAATTCTTAATTCAATTTAAAAAAAAAGAGATAGGTACTAGACATTTATGATTTAACCTAAAAACTAAGATAATATAAAATATGACAAAATTTTTAAAAAAGAACATAAAACCTAATATTGGTTCGGAAGCCTTATTGTTCCGTGAAGTGGCTCTTGTTCACATGAACTGCATGTTTGCAAGAGGGAATGCAATTCCTGAATTCCGGCGTTGATTAGAAGGATTGGCACAGCCAAATCTATAACAACTTTTACTGTCAACGTATATCAACACAAGACATCGATACACGGCTAGACGGAGACTCTCCACGCCCACGGTCCAATGCCGTGAAGTAACATCCCTCTAACTATGCAGCGACTTTGAAAAAGGTAAAGTTTTAGGATGAGTATCCTAGAGAAGAAGTAGAGAATGTACCTGTTGAGACAAATTGCTCTAAAAGACCACTTGCGATATTAACTATAAAATAAATCTTATATCACCACGTAGATACTCAACGAGAACTAAAAATGAAATCCAAGCTAAGCATCTTCCTAACGAGCACATCCGCTGCGATAACAAAATTAAACAACGGTAACGTAAACAACTTATAATACCCGCCCCATAATTTGAAAGACACGATTTTAATCGACACAACGATAATTGTGCGATGGACTTTTAATTAAACATAAAATAGGGAATTTCGATACAACAACAACATAACGAATGATATTCGAAACAACGAGGCAATAGCCCCTCAAAGATACGTTCAGGAAAAGCACAAAAAAATGCATTTAACATTCCTAGAATATAGAACGATTTGCAAAAAAAATTATAAAAATAATTGAAATATATGTGTAAGAGATCACATCGAATAGAAATATCTTGTATTCGTGACTGTGAAAACTGATTTTTAGGGCATAGCTTGCGCTTGCCATGCATGTCTAACAAATCTTATAGATCCGTTGGGTTGTTCAGACAAAAGATAGGTTAACCACGATAATAACTGTATTGAGGTGTGGAACAATGACAAAACTGTCGTAGTTTTTCTTGTATTAAGTAGGAGCAAAAAAGTGAAACAAACAAACAGCAAATTCCAGGTAGTTTAGTTCCGGCGTCAACTAGCGGGGCTAAAATTGAAATTTATAGTTTCTAGTAAAGGACGTAAAACTCGATAAGCAGCAACTGTTGTCCGTTACAAACGAAGTTGAAAACAAGGTAAAGGAGATAGTTGATTTGCAAGCACATGTAGAAGTAGGAGACGTATAACACGTGTTGGTGATAGGCGTAGTATTAACGTTAGCTTTCGTCAAACTGGGTGTGAATATATAAGGTTATTGGAGTGGGATCGTGGAAAATACTACGAAAACCATTTAGTACGGATGCGTTATTGATAGCTTTAATTTAAGTTTTGAAGAAATGTTGTAGAAATAAGTTTACATTAGAAACACTACACGAAATTTTGTGTGTTAAGGTGTTGTTGTTAAAAAATTGTGAGCGTGGAGTGGTTTTAAAAGCTGTGTACGTAAAAATGTTTGTATTGTAGAAATTTTGAAAATTGTGGCAGGCTTTTAGAGGCGGGGGACTTAGATATAAGCCCCAAGATTTTGATTGTGAGCTCTCTTATTCTTCGACAAGCTGACGACTCCAATACTCAAATATGCTTTTACATTTGCATAACGTTTTAATTTAATTTAGGTTAAATACTATAAGTAAACCAGTTTGATTTTAATTTGCACTGATTGTATAAAGTATGCAATGTAATCTGGTATAAATGTTGGTGTTGAATTGGTTTGGTTGATTACCATCAATTAATGGTACTAGAAGAAGAGGTTGGAGGAGCACCAGAAGTTTGAGATGCACTGTCGAGAGGACAACAATAAATGAACTCTGGGTAAATTTGGTTGCAGCAATCCAGATTGAGGTGGCTCCTGATGACAGCAGTTTTTGATAGAATGATAGCAGGCCCGTGTGTAAATATGAAATCCAGGTAGCTGTAATTTTTGTTGTTATATTTGTGTAATATTGTGTTTTTGATTATTGATGTGCAAAATTTGCACCCTTTTTCTGCTGTTATATAAAGGATATGTACACCACAGAGTGTTGCGTTTCGCTTTGGCATAGCTAACATAAACCGTTAAAGTCGCGTTGGAAAGCAAAGACACATACTAAAAAATATCTCAAGGAGGCATAAACACAGCTGAAAAATAAAATAAACATATGACCGGTTACCTACCTAGCACTGGCGGACCTTCTACGAAGATACTGCACCCAACGCTAAACGAGGAAGTTGGTCGACGGAACCCAATCCATTTCCAATTAAATATTAATGAATAATTTTGCCTGGCATGCCAGGTCATTTGCTTATTTAATTTTTCATCTTGTCTTTTGACCGCCATTAAAATTTTGTCTGGAAATGCCATTTACACTATCACGTCGGAGACTGGTAACAGTCTTCGATAGTTAGTCGTTTATACTCGAGTATAGAGGGCGTATGAGAACCATTTGTACTATAAATACACTGTAATTTATGTATTATTTTAGAACTTAGTTAGTTGTTTTGCAAAAAAAGATGCGTCCGTCTGATGATCTGCAAGAACAGTGAAACCGGTCATGGGCTTTTCTTTTTGCAAAATAACTAATAATTTACATATTGAGTTTTGTTCCCTATGCTCGAATTACTTTCCCCATGCCAGGCAAAATTATTCATTAATAAACACAGCTGATAAGCTTTTATGGACACTGTGAATAGTATGAAA
The DNA here is from genome assembly GCA_036346225.1 of Platerodrilus igneus. Taxonomy (NCBI): domain Eukaryota; kingdom Metazoa; phylum Arthropoda; class Insecta; order Coleoptera; family Lycidae; genus Platerodrilus; species Platerodrilus igneus. The sequence continues at coordinate 1,294,448 of JARFIW010000975.1, read as the reverse complement.
CACTTAATTACAACCAGTTAGTTTGCATATAATTTTTTAAATAATTTCACTTTTGTTTATAAATAATAACCAAACAAACAAGAAAAAAAAATTTTGTATGACAGTCATGGTAGATAAATTTTAACATTGGTACGTTATTTTCATTTCATAAACAAATTACTAACTGCATAAATATTAAAGTATTAGTTGATTGTTATGATAATCAAAGTTCATGTAATTAAATGCAATAAGAATTGTAAAATTATTTTAATCACAATCATCCAATTAGGAGTAGGATCTTAACACAATTGAAACTAAATTACCCGTTCATAGGCAATACTTGAAGAAATATTTCATGAAATTTCTGTCTTGTATAAAGTAAACTTAATTAAGATTAATCTGGTAATTCAAACGTAGTCCATATGGCTGCGAGTTAGATTTTGGGCCTCTTGGAGCAGCTTTCTAAGAAAGGCTTCTTCCAAAAGCTCTTCTAACAAATTTATTTAAAACAAAAATTACAATGGAAATTAACAAATGGTGGCGTTATATTAAATAACGGTTTTAACAATCAAAATTACTTTTCACTAATTAAATTAATTAAACTAAATTGAGAAGCTTGAAGAACCAGCAATGTTAAAGTTGTGAAACTCGAGCCTGGCTGGCTATGTTAGGCTCCTGAGGGTATTTATGCTGTCCCTGTCCCTCACATTGCTGATGGGAACTCCAGAGCTCATGTCTGCTATTTTCTTTATTCATTTATACAATACAAAGTAACAATCTTAATTCTAACAATAAGTTTCTTACAGTCTATTGTGGCCTGCACCTGCAGTGTCAAGTTACGTCTGGAATACAATGTATTATCCGTTCTCATGTCTGGTTTATGAACTTTTATTAACCTTTTGTAATATGTCATTCAATTAAAGATTGTTGCATCTAACTTAAGTTTTAATGATTCTATTTAATTATACATATATATTGATTTGGGGAATATGTAACTTACGTTAATTAAAAAGAATTTCATATTACGGACAAAATTACAACATTCTAGATTACATTCTAACAAATTAATAGATTAATTTACAAGAAGTGGTCTTCGATAAAAACAGATACTGCACATACCTGAGTTCAAAGCAACTATATAACGATAGATACTGTCTTACTTTAATTTCATTTAACACTTACTCTAGTTACTAAAGTTCCAAATCATTGTAAAGTCTTCATATCAAACAAATATCAATTGGTAGAATTCGTTGCTCCATCAGAATTTCGCTTCTACGTGTGTTTGGAAGTAAAGAAATACATCAATTGAAAAGAAATTTTTCTTAACCACCAGTCATAGATAATATTTGAGTTGGGATTTTAATACCAGACCAAATAAAACGAAAGAACTAAATTTCTTAAAATGCGCTTAATGATACCATTATACTAACTTCATACCAAAATTTACTTCACCATAAGACTTTACTATAAGACTAATCCAGCAATAGAACTAACTCCGCCATAAAACTAACGCCTCCATAGAACTCTGATATATAATTTATTACACTTCAAATAGCAGCACATCTCAACAAAGACGTATATTTTATCTCACCATCTTCATCTTGAAGATGAGTTTGAATCAGCTCCACTAGCCACCACTTATCCCGAAAAAGACGCTACAGAAGTATTTTTATTAGAAAACAAACAAATTATGTTTATTAAATCCTTACAATTAAGGACACCATGTTCCGGAAACAAGAGAAGAAAAATTACAACCTTATCACTCTAGAACAGAGGAGCAATTGCTCTAAATTAACCATTCGGTCAAGAAACAAAATAAGAAAAATCAAACAATATTAAAACTGGAATTACTAATGACTTGACAGAATTCAAATCCACCCATATAACACAATGTATAATATCACTGCCAATGAAATTGAAGGAATTTTCACCATAGCCAAGTGTATGTACGATTTATACAATTTAATTTGCTACGTTCATTTACGGCCGATGAATTAAAAACCACATCGATTCCCTTTCTATTCTTCCATACGTCAATAACATCCAATATCTTTTACCTGTTTAGAATAAATACGCTTGCGAATAATTTTCAATTTCAATCTATCTACTCTAAAACGACGAGTTTGCGCTTTAAATTCTGTAGTGGGCACCTTGTTTTGAGTATCCGTTATCTGGCTACACATTACTATAGCGTAAAATTAATCTTTATACTGCTACAACCAAAACACTCGTTGAAATAGTTTATTGTATTGTTTGATAAAGTTTGGGTCGAGTTTTCTAATCTCCTTTTTGGTATGTTGATAACGAGAGGATTGAAGCTCGAATTCTTGTTATTTAAAACAATTTTCATTTTGATTCTGCAATTCGACTTCATGTATGATTTTTAAACTACTCGTTCTATTACTTCAAGAGCGATGCACGTTTATTTCTATATAAGAAGTGTAGGTTTTGGGTGTATCGCTCTTAGCTCTTATGTAGAACCAACTGCGCTGGTATGTGTTTCGCTGTTGCAGGGAGTGTCGCAGCGCTCAATATCTGTCGACCGTGGTAACGCTACATCTGGACCTCAGCACCCGGATGCTTTGCTGACTCACCTCCGTGGATACAATGGGCACACGATAATAGTTGGCACTTGGAGGTATGTTGTATTAGTGTTCCCATATATCGGGAGCACCTCTTTTCTTCCTACTTTTGTTGGTCTTGCGTCGCTGGTGTTTCATAGTACTTCTCTACATGATTATTAGAATTTGTTCAACCGTAAATCATATTTTTTTTACTTCAACACTCTGGTATTATGAGCAAGCTTAAGCAGTAATTTTTTTTTCTTTATTTTATTAATGAATACTAAATGTCAAACAAAATGCGCACTCTTTATAATACAACTATTTATTTATTTTTTTGTTGATGCAAACCGAATTCTTTTTTCTATTTATGTTTACTGTAAATAGAAAATTAATGACGATGTATTTTTTGTGTTGCTAGGAATTCCCCCTCTCCACATTGGTAGTTAGCCCGGTATTTCTACATTTCTTCTGTTCTGTTTCGTCATCGTGATTCGTACGGGTCCGCACTTTAAATATCCTTTCTATTTCTATCTGACCCGTACGCTGTATAACGTAGCGTAAGTTTTGACGCCCTGGCGTGGGGCCCCGATTTTGTCTTGGGTAATGTATGCTATAATTTGATTTCGTTTAAATTCCGGCTTAATTTTTGTTTTGCTTCTGGCCTGATTTTTTTGTACTGCCCAAGTTACCACGTTATCCGTTTTCTCGGCCTGATACTACTTATGTTTTCTTCACTTACGCTCGAACTTGTATTTATTTTTTTTCTTTATTTCTTGTGTGAGTTGGATCTTCTTAAATTTTAGTTGTGGTTACTTTCATGATCGCTCAATATTATTAGTTGGTTAAATTCAGACTATTGGACGTGTGTTTTTGCCAATAATCCTAGACCCTTTGAAAACTCTGGCGCACTATTTCTGAGTTTAGTGACTTTAATTTTCTCTTACGTTTAGTACTCTTTTTTTGAAATTTAATCCGTTTGTTACTTCCGTATTGGATAGAATCATTGTGTTGCGATTCACTTCTAATATTTTATAGTTTATTCGGTTGAGATTGGATTTTGCATTACTGTGATATTCAGTGTGTATTTCTTTTGTCACAATGGTTACGTGGGGTTGGATGTAAATAGGCTATTAAAACCCTAGCTCTAATATGAGTTATCTTTTCGAGGATTTGACTTTGACATTAAAGTCGAGGGGTTGCTTAAAGCCGTCCGAAACGCGATTCAAGTGGAAATGAATCAGTCTTTTACTTCTAGCCCTTATACAATTACATTTACAGAGGATCATGAGGCTATTAAACGCGCGCTTACTGAACTTGGATCGTCTTCTAACGATTTTACTGGGGATGTTACTGATAATAAGTTCGAGCGTTTATGCTTTTTATGGGTACACATTCAGCGACGTTGTGAATTGATGTTGATTAGCTTTGAGGAAGAAGCCCTTATGAAAAATAAATCATTATTCGCTTTACAGACCATTCGTTCGGATGTTGACGCGACTGTTAGAAAATTCAAACGTGTTAAATTTGCTAGTTTTTAGTAAACAGTCTTCTTTCAGTTCTGAAACTCTTAATGCTACTACCGCCGTTACCGAAGAAGTTCTTTATCTTTCTTCTGATTCCGAGGAAGAATTGGACACCTCTACTACTGCCAATACTATGACCTCTACTAAAGGATACCCGCTTGCTAAATTGAATGTCTCTGTTGCAGGTGAAGGTTCTCTACCGGAATTCTTGTATCGTATTAAGGAATTCAGTGTTTCGCGTAATATTTCTGTTCAGCAACTTTTTCTTTTTACTCTGGACTTACTTACCGGAAAGGCTTTATTTCTTTTCCGGGCACATCAGCGTTCCCTCAAATGTTGGGATTTTGCTACTATTGAGGAAAATACTTTTACTTCACATGACCGAGTTGTTAAGGTTTCTCCTACGCCTACGGGTAGATCAGGTACTTCCTCCGTACTTTCTACTGCTCTTCCTTCTAGTTCTACTTCTACTCGTCAAGTCGTATGCTTTAATTGCGACAAACCTGGTCATGTTTCGACCCGTTGTACTCGTCTTAAAGTACTCTACTGTTATGATTGTGGATATAAGGGAGTTACTCGCCACAACTGTCCACACTGTTATCCTACTACTAATAGGTCTTCGAATAATCCTTCAAATTCTGCCCTCACCTCTAGATGCCTACTTTCTTCTGCTTCTCACTCTACGTTCTCTTCTGTACCTCATCCAGGTCCTCCGGCCACTACTATCAAAATATACCCTTCTTCGGACAATACAGCTTTGAACAAAATTTCTTTCATTTCTACTTCTAAACCTTTTCTACACATCCTTATGCTCGCCTTACTGCCATCACCTCGTACCCTTTTCAGCCATATGAGCCTTTGAACTATAATAATGATTTTTACGGCTATCACGCCTCTACTTATCGTACTTCTACTAACAAGAACCAAATCTCTTCTGTCCTTCCCGAATCAAACGATGCTCAAATAGACCCGACATTTTCACTTACACCCAAAACGGTGCATCCAACACCAGTGCGACCCATACTGCAACTTAGTGACTTGCAGCTAGCTTCTCAAGAGCTGCGTCTCGCTTTCTTAAACAATTCTACCCAAGAAATTCCTGTCGTGTCTGCAAGCACACATGTCGCTAAAGTGACGATGGTTTCTAATTTAGTCAGCGAAGGTCCTGTTAAAGTTTATGAATCTGTATCTTTAATGTCTGTTGCTGTTGCTGTCAATTTTTATGAATATGTTTTAAATTTGCAAAGGCATATCAGTTGCAACATCTAGAAACTGAAAAGTTTGAAAAATGTTACATTAATCGATTCTATGAAAAAATATATTTATAGGAAATTAATCATTGCCATCCATTCAAAATAAACCGTTTTTGAGTTATATAGATTAAAAGCGAAAATTAATATTTGCTTATAAAGATTACGTACAAGTAACATTTATCTGTTAAGTTAACAGATGAGATATTTATTATGGTCACAAAAACTTTCGCAGATTTTTTCACTCTCCTAAACAACCAGTTTTTCAAGCTATATACGAAACATTACAATAGTTTCACTTAGGAAATGATTTGTTACATGGATTTCATGTCATTGGAAGTCGTTTTCAACAGTATGCTGACACAATTTGTGGCCATATTAAAGACAGCTATTTAAAATATATTAGAGAAATTACTTGAGGATCATCAACATGAAAAGGAAAATATTTTTAAAGTTAGGGAGGATGTGAAATTTAAGAAAGATGAAAATTCAGTGTTAAACGTAGAAGGTGAATATAGTGATATTGTCGGAGGCTTTCACGGCCGAAGTCATTTTAAATATTTATGGTTCCAGGTTGAAACCGTGTCATTTTGTCATTTTATAAACTAAGGTCGACGTTTTTAAGCCAAAAAGTGTTTTGGGCAAAGTAACAGGTGAAAGTAGCGAAAGTGGTAGTTTATATTGCGCGAGAACTTGATGCATGAGCGATCATGAATAGATAAAAGTGTCGTAGCGGATCAGTGAACTTCACGGTTCCGCTGTTGTGAGCACAGGCTTGTTTTTCGGGGGGGGGGGGGTGATGTACTAGCCATCGCCTTTGTTTGGATTCTTTGAATTTTTTAATGATTTCTACGCATTCTCCAATTTTTCAATTGTTGAAAACCGGAATTCTGGCAATTAGTTTTGTCTTGTCAAAATTAATGGTATGGCCTGTTACATGTTGGTGTTCGGTCACCGCTGAGCGATTGTACTGGCATGTTCTTAAGCATCGCTTATGCTCGTTTAGTGTAGTGTGTACTGACGGTCCTGTTTTTTCTATGTATACTAAATCGCAGCTGCAAGGTATACTATATACGCCTGGGGCTTTAAGACTGTTTTAGGAATCTTTTGGGGTTGCATATTATGCAAAGAGCAAACATTTAACATCCTGTATAAAGATTGCAAGTGACTTTAACTAACGCCGAGTAGCATATCATTCAACAATACACACACATGCAGCAAAAGAAATAACTACACGCAATCAAACTTGTCCTAAACCAAAAGCACTCATAGATTGTAAAACTAATACGCGTGATATGCAAAAAAAAACCTAGAAAATCATAATACAATTCACATTGAACAAGCGATACTGACAGCAGATAACATAGTGTCCTGATAAGAAACGCATCCTCCAAAATAAATACGCTTCGGAAACGCAAAAATGTAAACAAAAATATATTAATTTATGTCAATTTGCCTGCGTGATTCTCTACATGAAATTAATACAGATCCCAAAAGTATTATCTTGACAAACAAAGCCATAAGTGAAATTACGTTCCAAAGCGAATTAGAAATTTCTGTAACAACATCAAAACAGACGCTATAAAATAAATACAAACTAGAAATATACGAATACCTACGTGATCAACGCGTCGTTTTTATAAGGCAAATTCAGTGATAAACCTGTAAAGGCCCAAGAATATGCATAGCAACTGATGGTTGGTCATACGCTTTGAACAACAGCTCAGATAGAACAATGAATTTAAATGGGCGTAGGCTATATAATGTGGAAGTTTGATAAGCGAACAGTCTTAATTTGAACCACGTACAAGCTTAATCACTAATACTTAAGAATTCACGCGTCGAGTAAATATTCGAATTAAACAATGAAAATTTTTTAAAAAGTGACGTTATAAAATATTTTGAATTAATTATAGTGAAAATGTATGAGACAAATCTTGGCCGTTTGCTAGAAAACGTAAATAGATAATTATTAATTAATTTAGCTAAAATATTTATAACTCAGGGCTTTAAGGACAAATCCATGCACAATACTCTAACAATAAATCTAAGTACAAAATTATAAGGATAAATTTGAGAACAAAATACTAAGGATACTCTAAGAATAAATCTAAGGCCATTACGACGTTATGAAAAATTAATGCAGATCACATGCAACGGGGTAGAACTTGGGGACTAAGCAATTCAACTAAAAGCAATATTGAGGTACTGATCCACGGCACGCAGTTGAAAGGCGCTCAAGGAAAACTACAGGTTAGAACTATCTTGCATAAGACATTATTTACTATTTATTATATTTGAACATTGATCATATTAAGGCATTATTTTCTATTTAGTATTTTTGAATATATTTTAAACTTGAATAATTTATGCAAGGAGTCAACAAAAATTTATTTTGAAAAATTTAGTAAACAAAGGAAAATCTTGAACGTTCAGAGAAATTTCCAGTAGAGTACAACATTTTGTTGGCTTTATAATAAGAAAAGGTAGCTTTAAATTTTGGAGATAAACAATTTAAAATTTATTGTTATTTGAATCAGGGGATAATTTTATTATGTAGTCAAACAGATTAAGCTATGCAGTGTAAATCTTTTTTTTCTCATTATACAAATATTAATTGACTTTGTTTAATCATTTAAAGCAGATGCAGTTTTAGGAAAAAGGGGTGAACTTTTTGATTATCGTAACTTTGTGCACTCTGTGTGAATTAAACTGGGCTAGCCGAGGCAGATTTAAAATTTCAGGAGATTAAAATACACAGAGCGGTGGTTGTCAGAAGAGGACTATTTGAATAATTACAGCAACGTGCAGCGTTATCCTATCAATATATATATATATATATATATATATATATATATATATATATTATATATATATATATATATATATATATATATATATATATATATATATATATATATATATATATATATATATATATATATATACTGTGTAAAAATAAAGCTCGACTATATATTTTATTACTTTATAAAAACTGAATGCTCCCAACCTCTATTGAATTATACGAGGTGTAAACGAAACAATTCTTGGACTTTATCAAGTCTACAAACTTGAAAATAAAATGTAGACGCTTTCCTAATAACATCTAGTTGGAACTCTTCACATGCCCGAACTTATCAATTATGAGAACTAACAAACATCATACCGTAAAAGTGAGCAAAATTTTATGATAAAACATAACAGTGAATTCTATTTGTATAATTTGTCGAATCGATTAGTTCAAAATTCGCAAAAAAGTTTAATATTGTATTCGTAGCAAGTCGCAGCTTGATTCAAATTCCAAGATTATGGAAACACGGTAGCTCGATAATAATTAACGATTATAAATAAAACTTAGAAAGAACAAGCTTCTGTCTCTGATATTCAAAATTTATCAAGTATATATGGCAGGGAATTTATAGTTTCCTTTCATAATTTTGTTAGCTTTTAAGTCGCTTGTTCCAAATCTGAGCTTCTACATCTCATAACGTTAGGATAGTAAGTTTAGTGACAGCCTTGTTTGCTGTGCGCTGAACGAAGTAAGAAAAAGAGGTTTAGTAAAGTATGGTACGATGTTTGTTCAAGTGAATATCCACGTTCTTTCAAATTAAAAGCATATTGAAGCATCCATTTGTATGAATTTAATTTGATATTGCTGAACAAATTTCAATGGCGCTGGATAGTTAAGAAATAGAAAAAGACCTATTTTTAGAATATAACCGTATTGGAAATAGCTGGAATAGCAGACACGGTTATTAGAAAAAGCGGAAACAGTCGATCACTTTCATTGGTGGAGCGCTTTGCGTTGTTTGGATTTTGCATATAAATGGAGAGTACGTTTATATTCATTAGAACACTGTATATCAAATAATATTTTAATCACAACATATTTAGTGAAATTTCTTCAAGTATCGGTTCCTTATTTTCTGGAGAGTTGCTGTAATCATCATTCAATTTACTAGTAAGGAGAAATGAAAGAAAAGTGTTTAAATGTGGTCGTTAATCACAAAAAGCAATTAATTCCAGTGGAAAAGGCCTAAAAACACCAACTCGTAGCTGCAGAGTTGCTCGAAAATTCTGCTTTCAATTTCGCATATAACGAATTACATAAATTGGGTCAGGCAGATTATGAAATTGGTGCTTAGTAACAACAGCACAAGCTTAAAAACATTTTTGATTTTTAATCAGTTAAACAGATTGAGTTTCAGTTTCATTCCAGACTTTACCGCTTTGAATAACCATAGTTTGGAAATTTTGTACAACCTCTATTGAGTAGAGTCGCTCGATCGTATGTATAATCCACTAATTAATTCACCGTTTCTAGAACTAATAAAAACAAACCCCCTGGTACAGTCAATCCCTTTATAGTTATCTAACAGGTGTAAAATTCATTAATTTAGAATTAGCAATTTCTAGAACAATGTGATTTAACTTCATATCTACTCAAAACTTGGACAATATACGGTTAAATAGTAATTTAGTATTTGAAATTAATTCCAAAGCATTTAATAAATTAAGTGACGTGCCAGTAATTATATTTTAAGGGAATTATTTAATTTAATTGGGGGAAAAAACATTTCCACATTTACGCAGCTTAGATCATTCAGTTGTATTTGATAATTTAGTAAAACAGATCAAGGATCGCGTATGTCCAATCCTTTTTGTTACACAAATGAATTTATCAGAGACCTATTAATACCAGGAGTATGTCGTTCTGTTAACCTTAACAAAAACACGATATTTTTGAAAAGAAAATTTATTATAGCTTTTCAACGCATTCGCCATTGTATCAGTACACTTATGTTTCTGCAGAAAACAATTTCCAAATTAATTTGTCTACTTCTGAAAATGTGATATCTACTTCGTTTTCAAATGCAGTCGAATAAAAACTCATTGCATGCAACATGTCTTGAATCCGAGAAACCAAGATATCTTATGTGATAGATCTGACTGATCCTTTTGCTCAATTTTGTTGTCATTTAAAAGGAAAACTGTTTAAGTAGCTATACGACGGTGGCTTCATGGAAGAGTAACTTTTCACTGAAAAAATTATTTTACAATAAAAAATGTATTTCATTTTTTAGTAGGATCCCGTTGTATTCAACACATACTTCAGCAAGTTTCCAGTTTTTTAAAACCACCTAAAGACAATCACCCGGCCTTTTCAAAATAGGCATATGTTCTATCCATGGCCCTCTCATTTGAACTAAATCTCTCTCCATAAGTTATTTTCTTTAATTTCGGAAACAAGAAGATTTGAACGTGTTGATCGTTTGAGCAGAGGAGGGGGCGTTTGTGTTTATATTTCTCAATTTCTTAAATATGATAGATTAGCCCTTGATTTCACATTCAAAAGCAATATTGAATATTTTTCTTAAATTTACTATTAATCATAAAATAATAGTTATTGGTATCATTTATAGACCACCTAGTAAAAGTAAAAAGCAATCTAGAATTTTGGATTCTGTTAGGGACATTGATTGTATTTTATCCTACTTGGCTACTTTTGCTAACTACACCGTTTGTCTTGGTGACATGAATATTAACTTACTTAATAATAATAATCCATTATCTCTATGTTCTGACTCATGGATTTATTCCTTTGATTGATGAACCGACACGTATAACTTAAAACACGAAGATTCTGTTGGACCAAATCTTTGTAAACTGTACGCATGATTATATTCTTAAGTCAGGATGCCTTAATGCTGATACGGTTAGCGACCATAACTTAGTGTATGGTGATATCAATTTAAAGCTTAAAAACTTAAAACAGCGCTTTATAACTTTTCGTGATTTTAAAAATCTTAATCATGATAACCTTATAAAGGACATTCAATCAATTAATTGGCATACTGTTTTTCTGGAGAAAAACGTTAATGAGAAAGTGATATTATTCAACAGAATTATTCTTGATGTTTTTAATACACATGCTCTTTTTAAATTCAGTACCTAAAGCGCAATGGCTTACGGGTGATATTAGATATTTAATGAAGCGTAGAGACTTGGCCCTTAATAAATTCAAGTTGTCTAATTTTCCCCTTGACTGGGTAGTTATAAACAACTTCGCAATAGCACTCTTTCGGCTATTGTATATACAATATAGCTAAAGATAATAATCTGAAACGAACATGGTCTGCCTTAAGCTCTTTAAAAATTATGAATTCAGGTAATTTTGCCTTGCCTTTACAACTTTCTAACCCTGATAAGATAAACAACTTTTTCTCATCAGTCTATAAAGAAAAAGCCGACTTATGTAAAGAAAAGATTGATTATTACAACAACAACAATGTTAAACCTTCTATTAGCTTCGAATTCAAGCTGGTAACTGTTGAGGATATACACAATGTTTTAAATCATTCTAAATCAAAAGCATATGGTTCGGGTAACTTGTCGTTATTCATGATTAGGTATTGTTTTCCATACATCAAGCAAGTTATTCTTCATATTGTTAATAGTTGCATTGAATTCAGTGTTTTTCCGGATGTTTGGAAAGAGGCTATAGGTAGACCTATACCAAAATTCCCAACTGCAAGCTGCTGTCGGATCTACGTATTATTAGTATTCTGCGTGCATTTTCTAAAATATTAGAAAGGGTTTTATACATTCAGCTATATAACTTTGTTGTTTCGAATAATTTAATTTCTAATGTTCAATCTGGATTTCGTAAGTTTTTTAGTACAAATACCTCCCTGGCTTGCGTTACTGATGATATCTTACGTGCGCGAGATAATGGACTTATAACTTTTCTTATTCTTCTTGATTTTTCGAAAGCGTTCGATACAGTAAATCATAAGCTTTTATGTTCTAAACTTAAATATTATGGTGCTAGCTCGTCAGTAGTGTCTCCTATACAATCTTATCTTACTAACAGATTCCAGAAAATTATGGTTAACCAACTCTATTCGTCGACATTTCCAGTTTTATCTAGGGTTCCCCAAAGTTCCATTCTTAGACCCATTATTTTCTCTCTTTATACATCTGACATTTTAAAGTCTGTTGGGAATTGTAAAATTCAAGCTTATGCTGATGACACACATCTTTATTATAGTTTTCCTAGTTGCGATAAGTTTAATGCTCAAGAGCGAATCAATGAAGATTTAAAACTTCTTAGTTCTTTGTCAAAGGCTCATAATCTGATCCTTAATTCTCAAAAATCTAAACTAATAATCTTCTGTCACAACAGCATATACGACACTGTAGCTTTAAATATAATTATACACATTGATAATGTCCCTTTACCTGTCGTTAATTCATCTGGAATTCTTAGACTTACTTTGGACAATAACTTTAAGTTTCATCCACACGTGGCTAAAGTGATTATTAAAGCGTACTATTTTCTTAAATTACTCTATGCCTCGCGTCATTTTTTAACTTTTAAATTAAGATTAACTTTAGTTGAATCTTTGGTTTTGTCTCATCTAAATTATTGCGATATTGTTTATGGCCCTTGTCTCGATATCATTCATAAAAAAGGATTCAAATATTGCAAAATTCTTGTTTGTCGTTTTGTGTTCGGTTTTAAAAAGTTCGATCATGTTTCCGCTAAGATTAATGAACTCAAATGGTTAAAAATGGATGATCGTAGAACCCTTCACCTTGGCTGCATCGTTTTTAAGTTGCTATTTGAAGCATCCTCGGTTACATTAAAGAATAAGTTAGTTCCTAGATCTCTCGTTCACTCAGTAAATGTGAGATATAATGAACGTTTTACTATGCCTCGACACAGCACTGCCATGTTTCAGAAATGTTTCACCAATATTGCAGTTAAGTTATTTAATTCTTTATCCTTCGATTATCGCTCTATTAGTCTCATAAAATTCAAATCCAAATTACACAGTACCCTTTTGAACTAGCCCTGTTGTTATGTTACAATACGCTAATTTCTGCACGTTCACTCATTGAATATCTTCTTATGCTCTTACTACCTTGCTATTTTATTTTCTTCTAACTATAATTATCACTGTCTCATGGACAAGAGAATATGTACTACTAACCTCGTTAGCTTAGAAATAGTTTTAATTATATAACTCATCTGGTTTGCTTTTATAATTCTTACTTTCCTTTTAGTACTTGTGTTTAGTTATATTTATATGCCATCAGCCTATTCCACTGCCTTTCTTTACTTTTAATTTTAGCTTCAGTAGATGTTAAGTGTAAGAGTAGCTCACAGATAAACTTCGCCTCTTCTGTGGCTTACTTCAATAACTGTACGGTTATCCAATTATTTATATTTTTTGTACTATACTAGTTTGTATATTTTTTATGTCTTTGTAATAATTTGATAATAATAATAATAAATAATAAGAAGTAATCATTCGAAACGAGATTCATAGATTATAGTACACCCGTACCAAATTTAACAAACTTATTGTTTGAAGTAGCGGACGAATAAAATGACGCATTGTGTTAATGGAAAAATACCTTTTTCTTGTACAAACTGTATTGCTTTTTCTTCAGCTCGGTTCATAGCGTGTCAGCAAATCAGGCTAATATTGACATTCGCGGCTCTTCCTCCATCTAAAAATAAGTTTTTAGAATGTTAGAAAATTGGGAGCATAAACTTATTCGCCGAACCAGGTTTTGCTTTTTCAAAGCATGCAGATTGAAAGTAGTCCATCGCGCAGACAACTCTCGTTTCAGGAGTATACAAATGTATTCAAGCGTTGTCTACTGTGGGAAATTGAAAAAATATATCATTTTGATCTATTTTGGAACGTAGCCATTTGAAAAAATACTCGAGTGAGCATTTGATTAGTATTTGTTACGTTCATTTTCTTATTTTTTAAATATTTCCCTATATTTGAATACTTCAGTACCATTTTTCAATAAATAGATATTACATTACTACGATTCCAAATTTGTTACGTTCTTCTACTTATTATTTTTTAAATATTTTCCTTTATTGGTATAATTCAGTACTATTCTTCAATACATAAATATCACATTACCACTATTTCAAATTCTTTGCGTTAATTTTCTACTTCAAAATAATTCAATATATTTTTAAATAAGTACATTTTACCGTACCACAAATTCTCGGTTACTCTAAATATGATCCAGTCACTTGTTACGTTACAATTATGCTTTAGAAATTTCTCTTGTTAATTCATAAGTCCGCTTTACGATAATTTTGTTAAATCAACTACGTTGCTATTCTCATATCTGTCAACTTCATTAATAATAAATACGCTGTCTAATACTTTTCAACTCAAATCCCTTTTGCTTTAAAAACAAGTTTATGCTACAATTAAATAGTTTACATCCTTTATATTTTATTTTTTTGCGATAAATACGCTTTCGAATAATTTCTCAACTTAAATTTATTTGCTTGGAAAAGTCAAGTTTATGATAAAATTTAAATAAGTCAATATCCTGTTTAGGTATTCGTGAGCGCGTTATACCTTCCGATAACGTATAATTGCGTTCTAGTGGGTTTCCCATCTAAAGATTTGTCGAAATAATATATCCTACTATTCTCCGGTAAAACCGTGTTTTCCAGTTTTAATCGCGTTTCGAAAACGCGGATGTTTGCTTTTTGAGTTTGTCTTATTTTGAACTCCTTTTAAACTTTGATTTTGCAGCTTGTGCGTCGATGCAGTTGTAAAAACTACTCGTTCTGTTACTTCAGGAGCAATGCGCGTTTGTCCTCTATCAAATGTGTAGATTTGGTGTAGATCGGTAAGCGCTCCTGGGTTGTTAATATTAGTAAGATTTTCCTTTTTTTAGCTCTTAGTTGGAGGCTAAATTGCTTGTTGCGTAGCCCGATTATTCCTTGATGTAGATCAACTGCTCTTGCATGTAGACCGCCGTTGCAATTAAGGTAGTAACATGGTTGTTGCTGACTACCGCGGCGATTCTGTGTCAATTCGCTTCCGAGGGCTGACAATATAAGTATCCCGACACATGTATGTGACTTGTTTTCCTTTTCTAACACACCCAGGGAAAAACCCAATTTGAATTAGATACGCTAATGTTTGTCTGGTAAAATTCTTACTAAAAAAGTTTCGAACTTTAATGCTTTTGCTTTTTGTACTTACCCCATCTGCTTATACGAAAGTATTAGAAGTATTCTTTTTTTACGGATTTGATAGATAACAAATGCTTCGTATGGTAAAATCCTCACTAGAAAGATTTCTAAATTTAACGCTGTTTTTTGAACTAAACCATCCGCTTATGCTTTATTCTTTTTCGTACTGAATAGATTTATTGCACGTTGGCTACGAATTGCACACTTCGTGGAACAATTAGTAAATTTGTCCATAGAGTAAAATTGTTTTATTAAATAGTAACCTGAGTTAATTTTGTTTTGCTGTTTCGATAGAAATTTCTATATTTGTGTTTCTTTATTGTAAATAGAAAATCGTTGGCGTTGTATTATTTTTGTGTTGCTAGGAACCCCTCGCCTCACCGCATTGGTGGTTAACCTGGTATATTTACGTTTTCTTCCGGCTACGTAATGGTATGTAGCACACTTCAGCCCATTTCTTAACGTTTGTAACGATTTTGCGTTGTTTAAGAAGTCATACGTCAATTGATAAACATTTTTCAATTTCAGCTAGACTTGGAACCGTAGTGAAAAATTACCTCAACAAGTTTATTGAAGTTCAGTTAATTTGCAGGTAAATAATGGATACTTTATTATGATTTTTAAATTAGGACAAACAAATACACCAAGAAATACTTAGTACATTTTTATATTAGACAGCAATAACGATAAGGATTTCACATCTTCGTAATAATTAGAAAAACCATCGTTATAATTAAGTACATTGTTGTTCACAATAATATTGTTTCAGTGCAACATGCAGTTCAGAAATCACAATAACCACAAAACTCATAAAATGCAATATAATTCTTACAGAATCTGATGACATTGACCTAACCGTAAAAAGCTTTATAAACGTATATTGTGTGGGAAACGAGTGCAAAAGTTTAACCGAAGAGAGAGATATTAAAAATATAACAATTGTTATGCAAGTACGAAATAAGGCATGGATGATAACACCGGACGCGTACGTTGAGGCTGTTGTCCTTTGACGGAAAGTACGAAATTATGCGTCAATAACGGACGCGTACGTAGAGGCTGTTGCCCTTCGACGAAATATACAAAATTATGCGTCTGTAACACCTATACATCCATAATGACAGTACAATCATTTTGTAAAGGAACTGCCCCGAACATAGTCGTGGCGAGCAGAAGTAGTGAACAAGGCACTCTAGGTATATACTAGAAGCGTGTAGATGTTACCGTAAAAACTCGAAATCAGTTATTTCGCGAAATAACTAGTAAAAACGCGAAATCTCCACCGGCAGTAGTAAATTCCCATTCGTACTAGTAATAACGCAAAATTCCTAATAAATCTAGTTTTTAAGATATGCGAAAACATTTGAAAGAGTGCATTACTAATCGAGTTTCTTATTTAACTTTTTAGACTATTGTTATATATCTAAAATGGAAGTATTACCATTTTGTGGGAGAACTGCCTCGAACATAGTCTTGGAGGGCAGAAGTTGTGAACTAGGGGTATAAAGAGGTATAAAGTAAGAGAATGTTTGCACCCAATAGGCAACACGTCGTACGCCTAGTTTGCAAAATAATACTTGTGGTATATGTTATTTGAAGGCCTTAAAAGATTACTTGGTGCAAATATTGTGTAACGTGACTTACTCTAGGGTTAATTAGAAAAATATGTGCTAATATTGTGAAAGAATTTCTCTGTTTATTGCAAACTATATATGTAAGAGTTTTACGTATATACAAACTTTATATGTTAGGAAAATCTTTATAAATAGATTCATAACGGTAGCTGGATTGTACTCAATATGGTTGGATGATGTCCTGAAATTGACAATTTCTTTTTATTTTATAGTTTTATAAACCAATATTAGATATGTAAAAAGGTATTATGATCTATATTTAAAAATAAATATACCAAATTGCGTTGCGTATAAAAATTATTTCTTTTTAAGCCTATAGAACATCTTACTTGGCTCCCCATTTGGAAACTAAAAACTATCACAAACATACAATTACATTTCGCCCTCTGCCAATTTAAAAGTGATCAATGTAGTTTTATTTTGTTTGAAGTAAAGTTGCAGTCGTACATCCAAGGTACTTTCTCCCCAAATTTGTCTTTTTAATAATACTGAAACCAGCTACTGATACCGCGTTTCTTTAACTTAAAAACAAATAATAACAAACTTCTTTATTACTCACTGTTCACAAGTCTAATTAACAGTATATGTCTTGTTTATAGATGTTTTCAGTCCACTTAACAATGAAGCACTATTACACTAATGAATTTACAAGCACTAATATCTTCTTAAACTAACTTCTTTACCATAGGTCCATTAACAACACTAACACAACTATTTGTTTATACACTTCTATTTATTTATGTATACTACAAGCTGCATGTACATTAGACACAGCATATCATTTATGTATAAATTCTTGAACTCCTAAAAGCTTAACTACGTTTACTGTACACGATATAATTTATATTAGACATTCAAGTATAGACTAGAGAATATGATGTGCTTCGGGCGTTTGTATGTTTGACTGGTTGCCTAATAGTGCATCGCAACACTGCCCCCCTCTTTAAAACCGTTACGTCTCGTAACTGTAAATACATTTTGACGCAATTCGATGACTGATGACGGTATCGGCAGCTATCTCTTCTGGTGCATCCACCGCGTCGTTGGAAATAATGGTCAACACTCGCTTCTTGATCTTGGTAGGCAACCGGTTGATAACAACAAACAAGGACCTGGACGTTGGTTCCCTGGAAAACTACTTCTAGCATATTTCGGACTATCCTCCAATCTAAGTGATCCAGTCCACAGCCCAGCTTGGGCACCGCTAGTCTCGTTACTCCATTTTCCATCATCTGCGCCTTAAGATTTAGCAAAGCCTCCAATAGATGTCCATAACTAGGTCTTTGCCATGAAAAATTTTTGGTGACCAGATAGTAAACATAACGATTTTTATCTTGAAGAACCAAAGCTTTTCCTACAGTTGGCTGCTGTTGTACTAATTCATCCACACATCCAAACTTTTTTTTGAAAACAACAGCTATTCCCCTTGACATTGCCAAATCTTGAGCTACGCAATGTGCAAGGGAAAACTGATCTTGCCGTTTTTCAACAACAACGCCAAATCTCGCCTTAGCGGAACCACCATACGCCGCCATAAAGCTCTCAAAATCTACATTTGGCTCATGATTAATAACTTGTCGGACACCGTTATCATTATTCGAGTTTTCCTGGTTGTTGCCAGCGTAGGATGTTAAACGGTCAAAGTGTACCACTTTCGGTTTACCACGTGGAGACTTTCTGATACGGTACACTACATCATTAATCCTTTTCATCACTTCGTACGGGCCTTCCCAATGTTTTTGTAATTTTGGCGACAACCCACGTTTTCTTTATGGATTATACAAACACACTAAATCTCTAGGTTGATAACCACCTTCTTGTGCTCTCGTGTCATATTGTGATTTCATTCGATCGCTTGCTGCCTGGATATTCTTTCGGACGTTTTCGTGAATGTTATTTGATCTTTCACGAAGCTTACTAACGTAATCTTCACCTGCGATCTCTTCTCCAGGTTTAAATCCAAACTGAAGATCACATGGTAGCCGCAATTAACGTCCTAGCATTACGCAAGCGGGCGAGTACCCTGTCCTGTCATGTACCGAAGATCGGTACGCCAATAGGAACAAATGTAAATATTGATCCCAGTCTCGTTTATGTTCAGAGACACCTTTGGCGAGGTACTTCCTTAACGTCCTGTTCATTCTTTCAACCATTCCATCCGATTGAGGATGAAGTGGCGTGGTTCTAGTCTTCCTGATTCCAAGATGCTTGCAGACATTTTGAAACAACGCTGATTCGAAGTTCCGACCTTGATCGGAGTGTAATTCCAACGGAACTCCAAAGCGACAAAACAACTCCTTCACTAGTACATCTGCAACCGTCTCCGCTTCTTGGTTAGGTATAGCATATTCTTCTGGCCATTTGGTAAAATAATCCATTGCAACCAAGATGTATTTATTTCCTTTCTCTTATTCAGGAAACGGACCAGCTATATCAATGGCTACCCTCTCAAAAGGATTCCCCACGTTATACTGTCTCATTGGGGCTTTTCGTTTTGTGACCGGGCCATTTGCAGAGGCACACAATTTACATTTCCGGCACCACTCCTTCAAATCATCTTTGCAGTTCACCCAATAGAATCTTTCTCTCACTCTTTCGAGAGTTCCTTTCACGCTAAAGAGCCCTCCGGAAATACCATCGTGCAAGTGCTGCAACACTTCTGGCACTCTGCTTCTCGGCACTATCACTTGAAGTCTCTCAGTGCCATCTTCAAATTCTATGCGTCGTTTCAAAATTCTATTTTCCATCATCAAGGAGTCCCACTGTGCCCAGTATGCCTTCAGGCTCCTACTTAAAATGCTAATTTCTTCCCAAGCTGGTCGTTGTCCTCTATTTTTCCACTTAATAATACGTCCCAATTCGGCGTCATTCTCCTGGCCTTCTCGTATTCTTACGGGTTGCCAAGTATCATCGGTCACTGTCATTCTATGGATGACACTTATTTTCTCCTCCATCTTGGAGCAATGATTGCAGTCTACCGGACAATCTCCTTGACAGAGCGTCTGCATTCCGATGGCTAGTTCCTACACGATGTTCCGTATCAAACTTATATTCCTGCAGCCGCTTTATCTACCTTGCAACTTGCCCTTCAGGATTTCGAAACTGCAGTAACCATTTTAGTGCAGCATGGTCTGTTCTCAACAGGAATTTACGGCCGTATACAGCTCCCTTCTTGTCACACAATAGTTCCTTTCTGGCCGCGACAAGACCTTGCTGAAATACCCAATAACTTTTTCTTGTCCGTCCTGCACTTGAGAAAGAACGCTTCCTATAGCTGTGTTACTGACATCGGTATCCAACACAATTTTCCCCTCCATCCGTGGATAACTCAAAATTGGTGCTGTAACTAGCAGCCGCTTCAGCTGTTCAAATGCACTGTGGCAGTCGTCATTCCAATCATATTCTTGTCCATCTTCGGTTAATTTCGTTAACGGTTTGGCAATGTTCGCAAACCCAAGTATAAAACGTCGGTAGTATGTGCAATATCCTAGAAAACTGCGTAGTTGGTGTATATCTGCTGGTGTAGGCCACTCTTGTACCGTTTTTATTTTGTCAGGGTCAGCTCTTATTCCGGTCTCCGAAACGACAAATCCTAAGTATTTCGCCTCTTTTCCAAACATTTGACACTTCTTGGGGCTCAATGTAAGGTTTGCCCTCCGTAATCTTTGGAATATCTCCTCTAGGTTCTTAAGGTGTTTTTCAAAAGACCGGCCTAACACTATCACGTCGTCTAGGTACACCAGAC
Organism: Platerodrilus igneus; assembly: GCA_036346225.1. Taxonomy (NCBI): domain Eukaryota; kingdom Metazoa; phylum Arthropoda; class Insecta; order Coleoptera; family Lycidae; genus Platerodrilus; species Platerodrilus igneus. The sequence goes on along the minus strand of JARFIW010000975.1, from coordinate 1,273,726 downwards.
AAGTCTTCCAAGACAGTCCACGCAGTATCGACTCCATCAACCGTTTAAAAGTAGCAGGGGCATTACATAATCCAAATGGCATGACCTTGAACTGCCATAATCCAGTTCCAATTGTAAACGCAGTCTTTTCTTTATCGTTTGGCTCCAAGCCTACCTGCCAGTATTCGCTTTTCAAGTCCAAGGTCGAAAACCATTTAGATCCGGATAGAGTATCCAAGGTGTCATCAATTCTAGGCAAAGGATAGCTGTATTTCTTTGTCACATTGTTAAGCCGCCAGTAGTCTACACAAAACCTTGTCGACCCGTCCTTTTTCTTGACAAGCACTACCGGGGATGCCCATGGGCTATTCGAGGGTTCAATCACTCCCTGTTCTTCCATATCGGTGATAATTTGCTCGGCTTCCTTACGTTTTGCCAAAGGAAGCCGCCTGGGGTGTTGTCTTATCGGTTGCGCATCTCCAGTATTGATCTTGTGTTGCACAACATTCGTTCTTCCTTTCTCACTATCATCCAGTGCAAACACACCTCGATATCGTCCGACCATCTGTTTTACCTAGCCCAGTTGGTCGTCGTCTAATCCTTGACACAAAGGTATTAACATATCCAGCAATTTCTGTGAGCAACCGTTGGCTGGTTTATCTTTCGTGTCGTCCACACAACGTTTAATATGGCATACTGGAATGCAACTTCCCACAATCGTGTCCTTCTTCAGGGTCACCGTATGCGGATTAATGTTCAGCACCCTTACTGGTACCATAGTTCGAAACTTTACCAGCGTTCTTCCAATCAGTAATCCCTCCTGACCCATTCCCGATTCAGTTGCTTCCATCATGCATACTTGTCCTTCCCGGAGCGTACCATCCGGGCGTCCCATTACTTTCATTTCCGCCTTCTCGGGTATTTTCATATCGCAAATCATTCGAACTTGCATCGTCTGGTTACTCGTACTTTGAAATGGAATCTCATTATCATCTATCCGAAGCACATTTTCTTTCATGTTTACATGAAACCCATATTCACTCATGAGATCCATTCCCAAGATCACTTCTTCTGTAATTTCAGCTACCAACACCCGATGATTAATTAGTTTGTCCCCAATTGCCAACGTAACGGCAGTCTCTCCGTGAGAAAATTTGTACTCACGGAGAGAGACACACCGATACAAGTAGCACTTTTCCACGACCAACTAAATCTGGTCTCACAATAGTCCTTGTCGCTCCTGTATCCACGAGTAATCGGACAATCCTACCATTAATTCTACCATCGATATAAATTCTGTCCAGACTTCCCATTGACGATGCAGCACGGATGATAATCTCCGGAGCACTACGCTGTGCTGTTGACGTTCGCCCCCTTACATTGACCTACTTTAACTCAACCGGTTGTTTCTTTGGTTGAGTACAGCGTCTCTGCATATGACCAACTTCACCGCAGCTCCAGCATCGCAGACGCCATCTCCGCGGTCGTAATATTTTCAGCCTTTCCGCTTTTCGCTTTTCAAACACACGGTTTATTATTTCATCTATGCTGTTCTGCGATTGCTCAGGTTCTTCTATTGCAGACCGAACTTTGTGACTCTTCCTGTGTGACGTCTGCTTAGCTGCTTCAAATTCAAGCGTATGAGCCAGTGCGTCATCTAACATTTTTGGCCCTGCTAATCTTAGCGCTTGCTGTATTTCACTGTCTTTAATGCCATCCACAAATGTTTGCACAGCCAGTTGTTCGAGGAAACTATCTGGTGCCGTTGGGTATGCCAATCTAACTAATCTGGCGATGTCAGCTTCGAATTCTTGCAGGCTTTCACTTGTCTTTTGCGAGCGGTTTCTAACTTGTGCGTGATAAACCTGTTGAAGGTGAGCGTCTCCATATCTCATCTCAAGCTTCGATGTTAAGAGCCCGTAATCATTCAGCCGGTGATCGGGAATCGTTTGTAAGATGTTAAAAGCTTCCACCCGTAGGGCCACTATTAAGGAGATAGCCTTCTCTTTGTTGCACCAACCGTTGGTTATTGCAGCAGCTTTAAATTGTTTCAAATATGTGGGCCAAGGTGTTTTGCCATCGAATGTGGGTGGTTTCACTCTAAATTTTGACGGTATTGACTCGCTTCCTTCCATGCTTTTTATTTCTGGAATGTTCTGATTTACAACTTGGTTTACTAATTCAAGTGGCCGCATTGTTAGTGAAATCATTTGTTCTTGAAGCCTCATCACATCTTCTTCCATTTTTACCAATTTACCGCCCAACTTTTGCTCAACTGTTTTTACCTGTTCAGTGACATTTTCTTTCAATGCAATGGAGCTTGCTATTAATCTTTGTTCTAACATGGTAGCTACTGCTACCGCGTTTCATTAACTTAAAAACAAGTAATAACAAATGTCTTTATTACTCACTGTTCACAAGTCTAATTAACAGTATATGCCTTGTTTATAGATGTTTTAGTCCACTTAACAATGAAGCACTATTACACTAATGAATTTACAAGCACTAATATCTTCTTAAACTAACTTCTTTACCATAGGTCCATTAACAACACTAACACAACTATTTGTTTATACACTTGTATTTATTTATGTATATTACAAGCTGCATGTACATTAGACACAGCATATATCATTTATGTATAAATTCTTGAACTCCTAAAAGCTCAACTACGTTTACTGTACACGATATAATTTATATTAGACATTCAAGTATAGACTAACTCTTACATTCATAGGCGGCCTTATATATACCCTGAATTAAAGATATGACTCAGTATCTAGTATTTTCTAGAAGAATTCTGGAATCCTTGAGAATATGATGTGCCTCGGGCGTTTGTATGTTTGACGGGTTGCCTAATAGTGGATCGCAACAATACTTTAGATGTTTAGAAAATTTTTATAAACAGACATAGTTTTGATGTGTCTTAAATTAAAAGTAATGGTAAATTTGTTCTTTCCAGAAAATACTAGATTGATTCTATACTTATCTCTAAATTAATTCGAATCTGTACGGTGTATTCTTTATCATTGGGAAAGTTTTCCACAATTATATTAAAAGTGAGACGTACTTTTAGAATAATTCTGAATACAAATTAAAATGGATCTATACATTTAGCAATACCAAAATATTGTGCGTTGAAAACAGCGGACACGTACGTAATGGATATTTCCCTTCGACGAGAGGTATAAAATATTGCGTGAATAACAACAGATGCGTACGTGCGTAAGACCGGTGGTCTTTCGACGGGGACAAGAACAACAATATGATTTAAGTGAAACGTATGGATGTTTTTAGACGACATTGACCATCAGGCAGACCACCAATTGTATGGAGCTTGGGTAGAGGTGTTCACCATGAAGCGTTTACGCATGCGCGGTGCGGGGATTTAAATTGCTACTCGGTGGTGAATAAAAAGGGTGAAAGTCAATAGTCACTCGTCAACGTATGTTGGGTAATAATCCCATCTTTGACATGGAGTGCAGAGGATTAAGAGAGATAGCACGTGATGCCATATACAATACCATAAGACTAGAAAAAATTTCAACATTCTAAAATACTTCACCAATTGAATCACACAAATAGAGTCAAAAAACATTATTTGGAAAGCTTAAAAAAAAACAAAACAACTGAACAATAACAAATAGGGAGAGCTACATCGCCAAAGAACACAAAAATAAAAACGCCTTTTTAGAAATACCAGGGTTTCCCCTGATGCCAGAAACACTCTGTCCAATAAGCACATACAGCCTACAACGACGATCTCCATTGAACAGAGAGGCATAACTGATTATTAAAAATTATTAAACTAACACAACAAAGAATACACTAAGGATAAGACATCAACACACACACACACACACACACACACACACACACACACACACACACACACACACACACACACCTGAAACAAGACTATATGGCGCAAGGAGGATATGTAGTTTAGTAATCTAGGTTAAGCCAAAATTGAGTAAGTTAGGATAGATGTATGAAATAATGATGACGTTTAGTCAGTCCACGTGTTGGAAGCACACGAAATTTAAATTGTTTTCTTGATAGGATATCGTCTCGGCGACGCGCACTTTTGTTGTCCACACTTGCTGGAAAATAGCTCGCAGATGACGAGACGTTATTCTGTTTGAAGGGCCTTTGGTTAACATGCAACTTTTAGTTAACTTTTGGTTAACTTGAAATTTTTAGTTAGCATGCAATTTTAGTTAACATGCAACGTAGGAAAATTTAGGAAAATTTAAGAAGTATAACTAATTTATTTGGACAAGAAATGAAATTTATCAGTATTTAGTAAAGTTTAACCTTTGTACGAATGTCGATTTGGCGTGCATCAATTATTTAATATGGACGCTGTGATATGGTTTGGAATTTCAGTAAGCAGCTAATTTGGTTGTATGGAATTGGACATTTCCTGTATTTTAGTTGTTGAAAGAGGCGAATTATAAATCATCAATTATAATTCCGGGTATAACCCATATGCCTAGCAGGTATTTTTCCATCGGATAAACATCTGGTATGTAAATTTACTTTCATACATGTCAGCTGTCGCATGGATATAGCAGACAAACAATTTTTTTGTTTGATCACGTGATCTGAACTTCAAGTTAGGTGAACGACAGACTATTTATTTTTCATATTAAGCAACAGGAACCTGTAAATTTTCATTTTAAATCTTTTTATTAATACATTTAATTTACGGAAGATGTCATTATGAGATAAGAAAAGTTAAATTCTATATTTTATGAAAATTGATTTAATTATTCGAAACATGATTTACTCAAATCTTAGAAATTAAATTTTTACCTTTCATATTCCACTAATTGCTGGGTGGAATATTTTTGTGAGGTTAAATAGTACTACCCAAACCAACCGAAATTGTTACATATAGTTAATTATTTAGAAAGTAAACTCATGCTCACTCATTTTTAAATAACTTTTGCTAGACATTTCTAATAGAAATTACCATGTTTTAACGGTGAGAAGTACTTATACTATCAAGTACTTATGTACATATTTTTCAATTTTAAATTAAAGAAAAAAGATGTCTTGTAAATAACATGCTAAATACTGAAGGAATAGATTTTTATTTTGGTCAAGACTATTCTTTTTAATTGGAATGAATGAAGGTTGATTCGATATTAATTTTTAAATTTTGGGTATAAATGCACAAACAGTGCTATCTTTGTTTAATCTGTTCACAGGTGTAGCAGTGCATCTATAAAGGTCAAAGTCGAGCCATAAGGTAAGAAACTTTAGGGATTGTGTTGCAGTAGTAAATTGTATAGCGGTAATTGAATAAAGGTTTCCGCATTCGCCTTGCACAAGAGACTTGTAAGGTCTTCTTCGTATAGAAAAATTCGGTGGCGCCATATTCTTTACATTTTTGGTCGCAGTCCAACCCCGACCCACAGCTCATGTTCTACCCAGAGCAAATAGTTCGACTAGCCGCTTAGCCTTTTGAGGTTTTCTCATCTACAAGCCATTTTCCACCGAAACTTGCCGTGGGCTCTATACACTTACTGGAAATCCTCGTAAAACTTTCTTGTGCCTTTCAGCTGGTCACATAGAAAAAAAACTAATAGGAAAAATCCCTTAATATAAATAAAAAGGTTATAAGCTCTCACAGTTTTTATTCGATACTGATTAATTTTATTTTGTCTAAATACGAGATTCGCACTTTGTAGCTAAATTTCTAAATTGTCCGTAGAATATAATTGTTGGCTGTAAAACATTTTTGCTACTTTCACCAGTTACTTCGCCGCAAGACAGCTTGTGGCTTAAATGGGCTGGTGACTCTGCCAGTTCAGAAGTAACTCTTTATACTTTTTATACTTTTTACACTTGTCTAATTAATATTTGATCATTCTTATTTTTATTATTATTATTTTATATTGATATTTCATTTCCTTTCTTGTCCTGATGAAGCCCCTTACAAAAGTGGGCAAAACGTTGACCTTAGTTTATAAAATGACACGGTCTCAACCCGGATCCATAAATATTTATAATGACTCCGGCCGTGAAAGCCTCCGACAATATCATAAAAACCTTTACGGGGAGGATATTGTAAACAAAACAAAAACTTTCAGTAGCCTAAGACACTCCATACCAAAATTACTTTGTACACTTACTTTTTTGTTACGGTGCCGTAACTCTGACATAGTTCCCAATTTCCGTAAAATAAAATATCACATCAACACATATTCCAATCGAAAAATTCTTCACCGAGCAGAACTCTCAATACTCCGCGAACGAATATCCAACATTCGATTAGAAATAGACAATATTTCTAAACAATTCCTACAGCTCCATCTATCATTATCCACCACGCTCAGCTCAGCAATGACTGGACTCTGTTTGACCGAATTTCATACTTGCAAGCCCAAAAGACCACCGACAAACCACCACAAAAACCCACTTACGCAAATTCTTGCAATTTTTCAAGAATCTTTCACGCCCTGAAAAAACATCTTACTAGAAAACTCTGTCTTCAAGCACCGTCATAAACCGATCAAAACATATCCTATCCGAAAACAAACTACAGATCACTTCCAAAAGACTAAACTTCTCAATTGCACCCACAAAAATTCCTGCAGAGGAAATTATTAGCTCTGTAGAATCAGCGATCCGATCTCTACCCTAAGACGATGCCAACCTAATTCGCTTTGAAACAACTAAATGTCTCCGATATGCCAAAACTCCTAACAAAATGTGACAAAGCACCTACGAACGAACAAGCAAATTGTTATACTTCCTGCCGACAAAGGTAATGCGACTGTAATTCTAAACCGTACAGAGTACAAAGAAGAGATTAACCTATTATTAAAAGACGATTCCTACACTCCTCTAACCAAAGACCCCACTTCATAACTTGAAAGGGAAATTTCAACACTTATCAAATCCTCTAATACTCCCAATGCTATCCAAAAACGCATTACACCTCGCGAATCTAAACCACTTCGCTTGTACGGCCTTCCTAAAGTCCATAATCCTGATGTCCGCCTCCGGCCAATAGTGAACATAATTGCTTCATCAACGTACCATCTGGCAAAAATACCTGGCAAATTTCTTAAAACCGTATTCCGGCAACAACCCTACTAATGTTTTAAACTCCACCCATTTTATAAAACTAATTCCAAATATTGAACTAGGCCCTAATAATATACTAGTCAGTTTTGACGTAAAATCCCTAACCACTAACGTACCTGTCATAGACACTGCCTCCAATATTGAACAACTTCTACCTCAAGAAAACGAATTTGAGTACCAGGCCACGCTCATTGATAAATGCTTAACTTCTACCTTTTTGTCTTCGACCGACAGTTTTACAAACAAGCTTCTGGCACACCCATGGGATCACCTCTATCTCCTATTGTGGCCAATATAGTCATGGAGTCTTTGGAATCGATGGCTCTAGAGTCTGCAGACCTTAAGCCAAATCTTGGCTCCGTTATGTAGATGACACTTTTGTAATCTGGCCCCATGGACACCAAACGCTTAATAGTTTTTTAGATTACATAAACAATCAACATAAAGATATTAAGTTCACTATAGAAATTGAAAAGAACGGAACTCTGCCATTCCTAGACGTTCTGGTGGAGCGTCAACCCAACGGACTAGATCATTTTGCATACAGAAAATCAACACACACAGACAGATACCTATCTGCGTCGTCACATCATCATCCGTCACAAAAAACATCGGTAATCAACTCTAGTACACCGTGCAATTAAGATTTCACAACCAGAACATTTATCTAACAAACTGATCCATCTGAAAACCAGTCTTATAAAAAACGGCCATCGCAATTCAGATATCGGCAGAGTAATAAGCCGGCATGTGCATCCAACACGAACCTCCAAACCACGCTGTAATTCAGACACACGATCTTTAGCAATCCTTTTATATATACACAGAGTAAGAGACCGAATTGGCAAAATTCTACGTAAACATAACATCAAAACAATCTATAAACCCGCAAATAAAATTTCACAAACATTACCAACCTCAAAAGATACAGAAAACAGTCTTAAAAGCCCAGGCGTATATAGTATACCTGGCAAATGTGGTTTAGTGTACATAGGAGAAACAGGACGGTCAGTGCAAACTAGACTAAACGAGCATAAACGATGCTTAAGAACAAGTCAGTACAATCGATCAGCAGTGGCCGAACACCAACATGAAACAGGCCATACCATTAACTTTGACCAGACGAAACTAAATGCCAGAATTCCATTTTTCTACGATAGAAAAATCAAGAATCTATAGAAATCATTAAAAATTTTAACAATTTAAATAAAGACGATGGCTACTACCTTTTTCCCATTTAGAAAACGAGCCTATGTTCACAAAAGCAGAACCGTAATGTTCACTGATCCGTTACACACTCCTCTCTATTCATGATCACTCAAGCATCAAGTTCTAGCCCTATATTAACCACCACTTTCGCTACTTTCAGCAGTTACTTTGCTGCAAGACATCTTTTGGGTTAAATGGGCTGATGAGTGTGCTAGTTCAGAAGTAACCCTTCATACGTTCTATACTCTATACACTTGCCTAATTAATATTTTACCATTCATATTTTTATTATTATTATTTTATATTTCATTTTCTTTTTTGTCCCGATGAAGACCATTACAAATGTGGGCGAAACGTCGACCTTAGTTTATAAAATGACACGGTCCCAACGCGGAACGATAAATATTTATAACAGCACTGTACGGCTATGAAGTTGGGACATAAGTAGACAGGAAAAAGATAGAAACCTTTTGGAATGTGGTGCTTCAGATGTACGATGAAAATAGCATGGACAGACAAAGTTAATAACAAAGAGTTTTTAGAAATAGTAGGGAAACAGAAATATCTGTGAAAACGAAAAAATAAAAGAAATAGAAAGAGGGGACTTTTAGCCATTTGGGGAATAGTGGGGGATATACTACAGGCGTGGATAGAAAATAAACAGGTAGAGGCAGACTACTGCACGCAGATAATGAACGATGCAGACTGTGCAAATTTCATGGAAACGTGTAGGTTAGCTTAGAATAGAAAACAATGAGGATACGCGTCTAACCAGCTCCAGAACTGAAGACCTAATGATGATGATTGAATAAAACGTTTCATAACATGCTTCAAGCTATTTAACCCTTAACTACAGACGTACATACAACGTCACGCCGACACAGACGTATGGTCAGAATAACCCCTTTTTTCAAAAATGCAAAATAACATCAAAAATCTAAATATTTCCAACTGTGACAATATAATAATATTATTTGAGCTCTAAATGTTTAGGCCCGCACGTTTAAACAAATTTATAATAAATTAAGATGTACTTTTACAAGCAGATTTATTTGGAATGCATCTTTTACATTATTTTTGACATACTATTGCCTTATGGAACGTACAGAGAAAAACTATAAAAAATATTATTATATTGTAACTAAATAGGTAAATATAAACCTAAATAAACATAAAAAACAGGTATTACTCTAAAAACAACTTATAATGTAAAAAACTGCAACCGGTTCTTTTGACATGTTTCTCAAGCAGCACAGTCTATACATACTTTCTTTGTACATTCCATACAAATGGGAATCTTACATATAATGCAAAAATGGAATGTCTTTCTTCTTTTACTCGCAGGGCACCTTCTGCACGCTTTTCTGACTTCAAATTTTTCTTCTTCGCCAGCATTATAGTCTTCTTTTATTTGCAACACTCTCCTAATACACGCCCTGACTTCACGTGCGATGCGAATATTCTGTAATCTGCGTTCCATTTCAGGTTTAATCAATTGCATTGCTAATTGTTTAACAAAATTATATCTGGTCAGCTTCGGATTATCTCTGTATGACTGATGAAGTAAATAAGAATTTACAGAAGAAATGTCCACCATTCTGAAAAAGATAGCCATAGGCCATCGCCTTGTCCTTCGACCCGATGAATAAATACTACATTTTTCATCAAGACTATCCACACCTCCTTTTGTATTATTGTAATAGGAAATTATTTCTGGTTTACCATTGTCAGTGCCTTCTTGGCGGTGAACAGAAGAAACTAGTATGACAGCTTTATTTTTTTTCGTCACATAAGATAACATTGTTGCTCTATTGGTATATCCATATAAACATGAACCTACATGCCTTGTTCGTTTTGGAAGAAACTCTGGAGGAATCTCTCTCTTGTTTTTCTTCAGAGTCCCTACATAAGTAAGTGAGTTTTGCTTTCTTTAATGCATCTATCAACTCTATGGAAGAAAACCAATTATCGGCCGTTATGTTTCAATTTGTGCCGATAATTGGTTTCACGAGCCTAAGTACAGATTGGGTTGGCTTAGAGTACTTCTTCAGATCGTCTGATAAATCATGCCCATCCGAATCTTTGCCACTATATATATAGGCGTTTAGTAGATATCCAGTTTTTGCATCCGTTAGAGCCATTATTTTTAATCCATACTTGCAGGGTTTTTGAGGCATGTACATTTTAAATTTTGAACGGCCCCTAAATAAAACCAACATCTCGTCCACACATGCACAAAAACCTATTGTGTAAACGTTTTGACAATTACGAATAAAGGCATTAAAAATTTCTGAAATTGGGGCAAGAATATCTCGATTTCTACGTTCAACTCTGGTGTCGGGATCGTCAAATCTTAGAGCTGAAAGAATGACTGCAAATCGGTTGGCATTTGTAACGCATCTGAATATGTCACGACCTGATCCATCAATAGCGAATAGAGACCGTATATCTTCATGATTAGACTTGAAGACTGAAGTAAACAAAAGCAAACCGATGAAAGACCTAAGCTCTATGGCATCCAAATCACGAAGATCACTTCCAGTTTCATTTTTATATTTCAATCTTATTCTAGCCATGCGTGTATTTGTCCACTGAAGAATGACGCCCATTATCTCATCATCGAAGAGAGTATTCCACACATTTTCTAGCTCTTCTTTTTTAACAGCACGATTTTTCAACCCTGGACATTTTATAACAATATTATGATTCGAGGTACGTGTGTATTTACTGCATGGAGGTACTTTAGACCATTTGTAGCGATTTTTACCATAGAAACAATTTGTGCTAGGAGAAGATTCTGGTTCTTCAAGCTGTAGTTCTTCATCTTCAGTTGTATCAGGCTTTAAATCTTCATCTGCTTCTATTTCAGATTCGGTGTCATGATCGCTTGGGACAAAATCAGCATCCGATTCTACGTCGCTTTCGCCAGAACTAACTTCTTCTAACAATTTTAGCAATGTTTCATCGTAATCTTTATCTCCATACCTTACCCTCTTTGAGGGCCCAGGCACTTGGTCCTTATTCATTGTTTCAACCTAGATAACACATGCAAATCAATTTTGTTAAAACAAGAATTATCACTTATGTACAGACCTGACGTCTTTTTGACCCCTACGAATTTTTAACACGTAATAAACAAATAACTAGTCACAAGAACAACACACTACTTTGGCAGACGAGTTTATACTGAGAGCCGAAAAGGTACTGCAACGTACAGGCGAGTAACTAACAGGAGTGGGAAGAAATCAGAAATTGACAACCTGGACGGAGCCAATTTCTCTTCTCGTCTGTGGTTACGGGTTAAAGAAAAACAACTGTGTGTTAAAATTTAATTTATCAACATCGCAACGTTGTAAAAACTCACAAAGCAGGTGGTAAAACACAAATACAGTCAACACAAAACTCATGTCTTAGATTAATTTTGGGATAATCAAGTATAACTATATCAGTATCAAACTATCTGAAGCAAATTGGTTAAACATGCAAAACAGGCGAGTAATACATATATCGTAAACAAATGTTAGCCGAAACACCCATTTATTTCTTTAATAAATTAGGTACCGTACATAATTTAAACATAATGTTAAAAGACACATTGCCTCCAGATCCATTTGCTGGACAAACATTTTAACGATCTTTTGCCTAATAATGTTTCTAAGAAATATAATATGTTGCTATCAACTATTAAATCCGTCGGTATCTCTGTTGGGGATTATAGATTTTAAGATGTGAAGTTACCTCGCGTTTGTACAAAGAACTACTTTTGTGGCGGAAGACGCTCATGTTTTGTGTTGCGTGCTTCGTTTCCATTGATTCGCGTTTAAGATGCTTGAGGGGTTAGCTCGTGACAGCTGATACCCAATTATTCTAATGTATTTACATAATTTTCAATCATATTCAGTTACAATAAATGTATTCCACGTTCAAGCATTCTTTACAATTTCTATCTTAGCAAGAAACAACTTTCCAGTTTTATTGTTAAGTTGGTCCTAAGAGTTAATACTACAACGAAATACACGTACAGCAGAATCACCAGCGAAGATGTACAATTATTACAAAGATATCCTAAACAATCTCATCGTTTAAAGATTCTATCCGTTTAATTCTAGTAGATTACAAAATTACAGTTTAAATAATTTCTCATACTTCTTTTTCGGCGACTAAGCACACCTTAATAAAATTTAGTGTAATTATAAAACCATTGTACTTAAATATTAAATATTTGAACAAAATACATCATTATACTCAAATGTCTAAGTACATGTATATATTATGCTTATGTTTATACCATATTGTATTTAAAAACACCTGGATCTTAGAGTTATGTGGAAAAACACATTTTGTTTTGCTGAACTTAGTCCTGTATTTACATATTGTACACTATATTTAGGTACTTACTACTATGTATTAAAAAAATTCATTTACTAATTTATTCTAGTTTTTATTTTTTAATATTATTTTTGATTTTTATATAATCACTTATTATGAAAAATGTTGAATGGCCAACGCTCAGTTCTGAAATATCTGAACATCGATTGACCGCTACATTGGTTTGCAGCGGCTGTCATTGTGATCGAAGTATTATTCACTGCACTGCTTGCAGGCAAATTATCATTGCGTTTTTTACGTTTTATAGCCAGAGCGATCGACATTGGTACTAAACGTGTAATCAATAGTGATAGACGCCAGGGCATTGGAATATCTGCGCACCGTTGCATCTAAGTTATAGTAACATAGTAACAAATTGAAACGGGGTCGCCAGATCAAATCCTGGAGACCTGGTAAGAACTGTGTCCCCGGATAAGAACCGTCTCGCCGGGTCTAAACCAGGTTGCCTACTGACCCGGTGACTGCAAAAATGATTGAACTCAATTGAATTGAATTGAAACGTCTTTATTATTAAACTAAATATACATTATAAGATATAAAGTTTTGATACAAACTGCATCAAGCGCGATTAGGGCCATTAGGCCCTGTCTTACACCTAACTTGAATACAGCTGTACTCTTGAATAGGTAAAAAAGAAAAAAAAAATAAATAATAAAAAAAATCATTACACACACGCACACACCCTCACACGAACGCACTTTACACTCCACACATGCACACACAGCACACACACACACACACACATGCACACACAACTCTCTGTCACACATACAAACCCACGCACACACTCATCGAGCATCAGTTTAGGAAAATGCACTTGCCTCTACACCTAAAAGTTTAAGAGATGTTCCTGCAAGAGTTTACGAAAACGTTTTACGGTCGGAAGCTGCCTAATATCAAGAGGAATAGTATTCCACAAGAGGGAACCGGAAACATGAAAAGACAAATGGAATGTATGGGTATGATGTATGGGGATAGATAGCAAGCCATCTCGCCTAGTGTTATAGCGCCGATTTGAAAGAAAAGAAAAATGTTGGCTTAGGTAGAACGGGTTTCGGTTAGAAATAAGTTTATAGACAAGCACTGCCAAGTGAAGTTTTCGCCTATTGTTTAGTTTAAGCCACGACATTCTTGTGTAAAATGGGGTGACTCTTTCCCAATATTTTAGTTCGAAGATAAACCGTACACAACTATTTTGCGAGCGTTGTAGACGTAAACTTAAATCAGATGAAAGATTGGTATATAATGCATCGCAATAATCGAAATGTGGAAAAATTAATGATTGTACTAACTTTAACTCTAATTTAGTCGGTATAAACCGTTTTAGACGCTTAAGAGTATGCAGAGTAAATAGAACTTTTCTACACACGCCTGATACCTGATCTTTCCATCTAAGGTTTGGATCCAACAGGATACCTACATTTTTAATTATAGGTGAAAAGTTCATGTTCGATTTTCCAAGCATTAACATGGGAAGATCCACGGACTGAACTAATCTAATTAAATTTTGTGTTTTCAGAAGCAAAGCCTGGCATTTGGTCGGATTTATGGTTAATAAATTATTTTTACACCAATCGTCAACCCTTGATAGATCATCATTAACTGCCTGGAACGCTTCAATTATTTCCGTTGGAGAAAAATGGAAATAAATCTGCACGTCATCTGCATAGCAGTGGTAACGACAAAACTTCAATGTAGTGGAAAAGTCTTGAATGTACAAGCTGAACAAAAGGGGACCGAGTACACTGCCTTGAGGTACGCCTGTAACAAGGTCAACAGATTGTGAGATGTGACCATTTTCATCTTTAACTTGCTGCGTGCGTTGTGATAAGTATGATTCTACCCAATTGATTTCTAACTCTGAAAAATTATTTAGACATTTTAATTTAGTTAAAAGCATGTTAAAGTCAACACTGTTAAAGACTGCACTGAAATCTAATAAAATCAGTAAAGTTAATTTTTGACAATCCATGGCCTTTCTGACATCATCAGTTACCCGCAGAAGCGCAGTACATGTACTATAATTCGCACGGAAACCCGATTAGTATTTGTCTAGTAATGTGTACTGTTTTAAAAATAACAACATTTGATCAAGTGCTAGGTATTCAGCGGATTTTGAAAGCGCTGGTAAAATGCTAATCGGACGATAATCATCTGGACCTAGAGGGTTTGCTTTCTTTGGTAATGGCATAACTATGGAGTGTTTCCATACTAATGGAAAACGAGCAGTGCTAAAAGATGTATTAATTATACTTGTTAAAGATTCTAGAGCAATTGGGCAGATTTGTGTAAGCATTGAGCTCGATATTTTATCAAAACCCAAAGCTTTTGATTTAATGCGCAGACCAGACTCGTGGACATCATCGGTCGACACTTCAGTAAACACAAATTGTGAAAATGAAGGGGGCGGTATACTGATTAAGCGTTGGATAGTATTCAGTTTAGCTGTATTGTCTTGCATCCTTAATGCAGAAAAATGTCGATTCAGGGTATCTCATGTATGCTGTAAGGCATCAGCAATAATGGTTTTCCTATACCAGCTTTCTTTAAAGCAGCCTAAGTCTTTAGGGAATCGGTATATGAAGCTATAGAATGATAATATTTTAATTTAGAGTTTCTGATCAACTGTTGTTCCTAATACGTATACTTTTGTAACGGTCATAATTCAATGCAGTATTAACTTTCTTATAAAATGCAAGTGCACTGTCTCTCATTCGTCTCATTTCATTAATTTTAGGGGTTAACCACGGAAATTTTGGTCTAGTTACCCTAACTGTTTTAAATGGAGCGTAAATGTCAAAAATATTGTTAACAATTGTATTGAACTTGTGGAGTTTAGCATCAACATCTGCTTCCTCATCGATTTCATGCCAGCTCGCACGTTCTATATCTGTCTGTAGAAGTCAGAATTAACACTCTTAAAATCCCGGGAAGTAATTAATTTAGGTTGAAATTTATATGTTTTAAGTGAATATGATACAAAAATAAGATCGTATTTAGAGATTTCTAATATCGGTATTTGTCCAAAATTTAGTACTCTGTCCTTATTTGATATTATAATATGGTCAATAATCGATGATGAAAGGAGTGCATGGTGAGTGGGTTCAAGTGGTAAAATGCTAAGATTACATGCATCCATCATAGTTCGAAAATAATGGACCTCGGAAGTATCATTCAGTAAATTGATGTTCCAGTCCCTAAGCACAATTATATCTGTATAGTGCGGGGCATATTGAAAAATTAACTCCTCAACATCATTCCAAAAACCCAATTTTTGGGGGCTTATAAACAACTCCAACTAGAACTTTTGCCTGCGCAGCTACAATCTCAAGAAAAAGAAATTCCGGACGCGCCTTATACATGGAGGGGGAAGATGCAATAAATTTACAATTAAGATCATTACGAACATAAAGAGCCTCCCCTCCACCACTTTTCTCTGTTCTATCGTTTCGTATAATTTTATATCTTTCTAACTTGACCAAGGAATCAGACAAAGTTGGTTTCAGCCACGTTTCTGACACAGCAACACAGTGTGGAAGACAAGACTCAAAAAGGTAAAGAAACTCATCTAAATGAGAAAATAGTGAGCAGGCATTAATATGACAGCATTGAAACGATTTCGGATGACAAGAGAGTGATTGACAAAGGAGAGCGGAACAAGACGGGACAGGTGGCAGGGAGTAGGGTTGTTCTAGATCAATATCAACAACTCCTTCAGGAAAATCCAACTCAATTAAGCATAAATCAGAAAAATTTCCAGCCATTAATAAATTTCGCCCAGAAATAAAAAAATAAGTATTTAAATATAGGGCAAACCACATTACCAAACAGTATAAAGCAATGCATCCCTGTAACTAAGCTCGAACATTCACACTTATACACATACCCGCACACATTCTTAACTTCAAACACTAACCGTAACAAACGCTTAATACTAAACCTAATCATAATAATAAACAGATAGTACAATCAAATAAGCGCCAAACAAATAAGCGCCAAAAACAAAACAAGATATAATGCTCCCTGTATGTTTGTTGTGGTTTGTTTAGCATTCTTCTTAAGCTTCTTTGGGAATTAAACTACTCATAGTTTTTAAAATGATCTTTATTTAATTTTCTATCCATGACCTAGGATCGTTGTCAAAATAATAATTTATTATTATTATTATTATTATTATTTATTTATTATTTTGACAACGATCCTAGGTCATGGATAGAAAAGTAAATAAAGATCATTTTAAAAACTATGAGTGGTTTAATTCCCAAAGAAGCTTAAGAAGATATAATGCAATATAAAGGGAGCCAGCCGCTACTATATAGTTAGTTCACAAAATCAAAATCAATAGCAAATATCAAATAACGGTAACAAAAACAAATGTAGTTGAAAATAAACGTCGGATTATATAATATTATAGAGCACCATATCATATCATATAGCTATCAAAATAAGGCGGTAGATACCAAACATACAACTTAGTTACTTTTACTTTGACTTCGAGTACTATATTTAACTCGTTTAATTGCGGTCTCATTCTCACAAACTTGGATGCAAGAATTTAACTGTGACAAATTGATAACACTCTTTATACTGTTACTAGGCAGGTGAATAAAAATTCGTCCGTCTAATGTCCAAACTTTTGATGCACCAAAGTGTTCTTTAGCAGTATTATACGTCAGAAGTCTGTGTTTAGTTAATGATTCCGTAATCATGAACGGTTTTCCTTTTAACAGTTTTTTATTTATCCACACTTGATATTTATAGGACACCATTTTTATAATTATAGGTCGTGGTTTGTTACTGGTATCTTTACGAATGGGACCAAGTCTAAGACATCGGTCAATCATAGAATCCGGGAAATCAGGAAGTCCAAGATGAGATTTTATAAAATCAAAAGCTAAGCTACGAGTGTCTTCACCAGTGCTATCTTTAATCCCGTGAATTAAGAGGCAATTACGGCGTGAATAAGCCTCCAATTGATCGATCTGTTCTCCAACGTTTACAATTAGGTTTTTAATGTTATTTAGTGAGTCAAAAACACTTTTTTTAAATTGTGCAAATTGCAACTGCAGATCATCAAACGTAGATGGAACACATGTGTGAGTACTTGATAATTGAGCCTTTGAGGCAGCTGCAAGTTTGGCTTCAAACTCCTGCATAGTTGAAAGAAAATTTTTTTCAAAGCTATCTAAGGCACTCATTATATATTTTGAAATTATATCTTAGACATAGCAATATCAGTCGTTGAAATGAAACTAATTGCACGTACAGTATTTTAAATAAATGTATGATATCTATATCTCAGTTTAAACGCTGATTATTGTAATGTAATATAATTTTAGTCTAAGTACATACCACTTGTTAAACACATGGTGATACAATATGCACTAATAGACTATCAATACGAGTTTAATTAAAATTTAAAGTTCACTTTTGTTTCATCAAATTGCATAAGCAAACTACAAAAGTACCGGCCGGCCAGAGCAGATGATCAAAAGGACATGTTGAATTTTAATACGGGTTGTGAATACACATTCGCTAAATAAACTATCAAACTAGAACTCACTGTATAAATTATAGAATTATAATAATAATTACAGAGAGAGCGCATTTAAATACGTCTGTTCGCTTCGACTACAACTCCAATTCGGAGTGATCGGATGACCCTATTCCACGTCCACATCTGCTAGTGTAACAGACCTCCCTTAATTTAATTATAAGTATTTTATGTTCAGTAGATGGTTGTGTTAGTTTTAAGAGTGCAAGGTTCTAAGTGTTACCTGTTGCGGCAGAGGGCATTGGGTGCGCTAAGCGGATGTGTTTAACAACTCAATGTCGCCTAGAGTGTGGTGGAGATATGTGTACATACTCGAAGCTGCACGGTTTTGCGAGTATCGCGGTATTAAATTAAGTTGTTTATGTCGATGTATTTGGGGTGAGTTACCCTTTTATTCTGTTTATTAATATTGCCCTTAGGCCCATTTAGTTATGTTTTGTAAAAATAATTTCACTGTTTTTATACTGCGGGATCGAACCCACTATTTATTGAATTTATAATTAAATGGTTTCACGTGCATGGAACTTTTAATTTTTAATAAGGCGCCCACAAACAAGAGTCTCTTGCTGCAACGAGAAGTTCCAAGTAAACAGGTAAGTAACGTCACATCTGGCAGCCCACGTGCGGCGATACAATACCGTTACGTTGACTATCTCCGAGGTATGAAAACAAGCACAATTCAAGGTTGTTTAACTACGAAAACATGCAAGGAACATTCATTCTGTAGTGTGTAAAATTAAGTAAGGAGTGGAAGTATTAAATGTTAGTGACGATTATTTAGAACTTGCGAAGGGGTGAAATTCGAATACAATAATAAATGACTCTCTTGTTTGATAAATAATAATCTGCGGTTGATTAATTTGAAGGAAGTATAGACAGTATAATTTATCGTAGGGGCAAAGCGATTGCACTATAATAAGAGATTATAAACTATTTTACAATTAATACCAAGCACAACGCGTAGCCAAACGAAAAAGATGGCGCAAGAAGGCCAAGATATCGGCGACGTTTTAAAACAATTAACAGCTGTCTTGAATAATTTAAGTACAAACAATCAAAGATTGACGGATTGGATCGAAAATATGAACGTTTCCATGTCCGCAAATATGCATAGGATAAGTGATGATTTAGGCGTGGTTTCACAAAATGTAGAAAAGGGTACAGAGGTGATAAATGTGCCTTAAATGAGCTTAGATTCGTTTATTGGTTTAATAGAAAGAGGTACAAACAACGGAATCCCAATTCAAGGTAATGCTAGTACGAATTATACCAACAGAAATTACGTAACCCTTTGGATGAACTTGGGGAGTACGAATTTACACTTTACGCCGGAGGGTCTGTCCACCCGGTGACTTTTATAAAAAATTAGAAACAAAATTTCAGGAAGCGGCTGTTGCTGAAGATCGGAAAATATTCTTTGTGGTGAATTGCTTGCGTGGGTCAACCCAAGATTTGGGGGTCCTAAACGAAAGTAGGGTAGAAAATTTTGCTGAGTTTAAGAGGTTATTTTTGGAAAGATACTGGGGTATAGAGAAAGAACGAAAGCTTTTTTATAAAATCAAATTTGGGTGTTACGAGCGCGGTTCGAAAGCAGATTACTTACTAATGTAAGGGATGCGTGTTTTTAAAGGAAACCTTGCGAGAAGAGGATATTGTGTCAATGTTGACCAAACATTTTTGCGAATGAAATTCAACGAGAAATTTTAAATTGCGGCGCTCAAACTATTGACGAAGTCGAAAAATATTAAAGTAGAATTGACAGTACGTACGAAAACAACTTGACAAATTGGAGGGATAGAAATACAAATGCAGAAACTAACAATACCAGTCGTAACGGAAACGGTAGGTTCACGACGGACAGTAACTATACGGCGACTTCGCGTCCTACTATTAGACAAAATAATAATAAGTATCAGCAAGCCGGGAATAATCAAAGTTCGAGCGGGGCTTCGATTTCAAATCAGAATTCTTCAAGTGAGTCACCGTCACAGGTGGCGACAGTTTTTTATAGTGATGGTTCAGATCTGCCTTTCGAGGTAGAACCAGAACAAAAGCCAGTCAATCTTGTTCCGATGTTAAACATAAGGGTTTTGGTTGACTCAGGGAGTCAAATAACTTGTGTGTCCAAAATTGTTGTACATAAATTAAGGGAGCTCGGGGAAACGGTCCCATATTTACCGTGTAAGCCCATCACCTTAGTTGGGGCCTTCGGTAATAAGAATTGTGTCGTAAGGGAGCAAGTATTTCTGAAATTTTGCTTTGAGAATTTTGAAATATCATATATCTGCATTGTGGTGCCAAACCTGATCAGGATTATCATTTTAGGTTGTGATATCCTGGCATAACACCATATAATTATTGATTTTGCGGAACGTCGGTTAAAGGGAAGGTTAGAAGGGGTTACTAGGGCACTATATTTTGGAATAAAACCAAACCCTGATGGGAACCTAGTCGTGAGTGAGGTAGGTGTTCTGGTTGAAATTTTTTAAAGAGGAGGTAGTAGTTACACCCTATCAGGAAGAGGAAATTAGAGCGGCTGCTATGCAGGCTGAAGCTTTTACTGAAGGAATTACCACGAATCCTACTCGGATAGCGGCGATTCAGGAATTTCCTTTCCCACAGAATTTACGACAACCTCCTGCGTTCTTAGCTGTTGTGACTTCGATGGGCTTCTTTAACCACACCGTTGTTACACTTGCTAAAAAAGGAATTAAATGAAATTGGGGGGTTGAACAACAAAGTTCACTCGAAAGGGATAAAACAGCTTTCTTATCAGTGGTATTGCTAAGACACCTGGATCCACAAAATGCATTTGTTACGCAAACAGACTCTTCAGGCTACGGGCTGGGGGTTGCCTCTTTCAAAGGGGTAAGGAGTCAAGAGAATATGGAATAATAGCGTTTAGAAGTCGTACCGTGCGAGATCTGGAATTGCGGTATTGAGTAACCGAAAAGGAGGCGTTGGCGGTGATACATTGTCTTTAACAATGAAGAGTATTTGTATCAGGAAGAGAGTTAACCATTATTACTGATCATCAAGCGTTATGGTTTCTTATGTCTTGCAAATTAATAAATTTGCGATTGACTCGGTGGGCTCTCTATTGCCAAGAGTACAATTTTAAAATTGAATATTGTAAGGGGCAAGATAATATAGTAGGGGATGCATTGTCTCGCAATCCTATCCAGGGAAGGGTGTAACCCGACCTACCTATCGGTGAAATCTTTATAAGTAAGTAGTTAAGGTATTTAAGAATATTAAAAAGGAGCAGGAAAGGGATGCGTTTTGCGCTAAAGTCATGGACGAGCTAGCAAAGCCACAAGTTTCGGCCAGATGCTCCGATTCATATGTGTCGTAATGAAATACTATGCCGAAGGGGTTCCCAAAATTCGCCCAAGGTTAAATTATGTGTTCCTGTTAGAGCACGAGGATCAATGACATTTTGGGTCCGAAAAATGCTTGTTGGTTTTACAAAGGGATTATTTTTTCCTCATATGAAACACATAATCCGTCAAATTATTTAGGGGTGTGAACTTTGTCAAAAGTCCAAAATTTCGACCCATTGTTGGGGAGAGTATCACAGTATTGTGTCTAATGGGCCAAATAAAATTGTCGCATTGACCTAATGGGTCCCTTGCCGGTGTCGAAGTCGGGAGTTACTTAGCTTTTGGTGGCGATAGACGCTTTTAGCAAGTATGTGTCGCTATATCTGGTGCGACGGGGTAATACGGCAAGTATACTTCGTTGTTTAGAAAAAAAATATTTCAAAAATGTGAGGAAACCGGAACTGATCTTGTCAGACAATGGGAGTCAGTTTACGAGTTTGAACTGGAGAGTGGCGTTGCAGGCTAAGGGTATTAAGGTATCCCATACGTTCGTGTATTATTCTCAAGAAAACCAAACGTAACGGGTCAACAGGGAAGTGGGGAAACTACTGAGATCATTATGTCACGCAGTGGGCCATGGTTTTAGATAAAGTGGAGTATTATTTAAATCAGGTCGTTCATAGTTCAACCGGGTTCAGTCCCCGAGAGTTACATCTCGGTACGGTTATGGAAAATTCCTTTCGGAGGTCTGTGCCTTTTCCAGAAAATTTAGTCATTATGAAAAGTACACAAGAAATGTGGATTTTAGCCCATAATAAGTTGCAATCAAGGGCTGAAAACGCAAGCATTGTCATGATAGGGAGAAAAGGATTACAGAATTTAAACCGGAAGACCGGGTGTTAATCCGTACTTATCCTCAGTGTTCAGCCGAAGATCGAGAAATTAAGAAGTTTTTTCTCTTGTATTCGGGACCAGTTACGGTGGTCGAAAGGAAGGGCTCCTATTGCTATGTATTACGGAACGATGTAGATGGCCGTTGTCTGGGACCCTATAATGTGTTTAATTTAAAGCCTTTAGGGGGTCATCTCTGTACCCAATCTAATATTAAGTTCACCCAGTCTAGTTGAACTTAATAGGGGGTAATGTAATAGGCTTCCTTTAATTTAATTATAAGTATTTTATGTTCAATGGATGGTTGTGTTAGTCTTAAGAGTACAAGGTTCTAAGTGTTACCTGATACGGCAGGGGCATGGTGTGCGCTAAGCGGATGTGTTCAACAAGTCAGTGTCGCCTAGAGTGTGGTGAAGATAGGTGTACATACTCGAAGCTGCACGGTTTTGCGAGTATCGCGATATTAAATTAAGTTGTTTATGTCGATGTATTTGGGGTGAGTTACTCTTTTATTCTTTTTATTAATATTGGCCTTGGGACTATTTAGTTACGTTTTGTAAGAATAATTTTACCGTTTTTATACTGAGGGATCGAACCCGCTATTTATTGAATTTATAATTAAATGGTTTCACGTGGATGGAACTTTTAATTTTTAATAAGGCCCCCACAAACAAGAGTCTCTTGCTGTAACGAGAAGTTCCAAGTAAGGAACGTCACACTACGAACATTGGTACTAAAACTTATATGCTATTGTTTCATTGGTTTTGTAGTTTACCTTAATATTTAAGATACTTGTTATGAGGATGGAAAGCGATCGCTAAACAGCAAAACTCCAATATATTCGATTTTCTCGAATATACGGTTAGAGTTGTAACAAAAATATACAATGCAAATATCGGTTGCGTATATCATAATCCAACTTATTCAACAGAAAAAGCATTTCTTATTCTCATTCAAATAGTACGATGCTCATATACTCACAGCGCAGTGAGCAATCTCTTATACGCCGCCAGCTATTACTGCTTAGGAATTCGTAAAAGCCGCCCAATTCTGTTCCATATACACACCAAACCGCCTTTAGATTTGCAGATATGTTTGTCGTCTGACATATTACAGCCATATTCAGTGGAGAACTTTACACATTGCTCTAGGCTTTTGCAAAAAACAAATTATTCGTCAGCCCATATTGATGTAAAGTCATGTTGCATGTTAATACAGATGCGAACTGTTTAGTTTTAGTGTAATTCACAAAATATGTGGAAAGTTCGCTAGACCGTGGGCAATATCGTTCATTCTTGAGACGGCATACACTGAAATACAAAATCACCACATATTTCTCCATGAAGAGTTGACTTACAACTCCTACGTGCCTTGCTCAAGAATTATTACAATCGGCTGATAATTTAAATGTATATAGTAGAAATCGAATAAAGTCAACCATGACTCATCCTATAAATCTGTATGAATTAATAATAGTACAACGTATCTCAAAGCATTATACAGACAACTCGTTCAATAAAACTAATCAAGCTTTTTATTCTATCTAAATATTACATAGCCTCATGTAATGTGATACTATTAACTTGTAAATAAACATCTAACCTATTAAACACGTAGAAAGCAAAGCGTATTCAGTTTTGTACTACTTCTTGGGAATAAGTGAATGAAACAAATCAGATACAGAAAAGCATGGAATAATAGTTATAAAGTAAAAATTGCTATTGCTCTGAAAATGTAATGAATACAATTATTTAATTTTAGTTTCTGTTATATCTGAAAATATGAAATAGTAATAATAGCTCACAGCATTAGTTAAGTAAATGTCACATTAGTTTCAAACATATGATTTTTTTCCCAATGCTCCACCCTAAGGTACTACATTGGCCAGGAAACGAGTTTTTTTTACCTGGAAAATTTGAAGTTTTGCCGAACCCTTGCTATTCCAAGCAAGGTAGGGATCTTTAACGTGCGTGATAACACTCACACACGGGACCTCCATTTTACCTCTCATCCGAGCGAGGGTGTATTTTTGTGAAAAATGCTCGCCTAACATTTTTCAAGCGAACCGTGTCGGAATTCTAACCCAGGACCTTGGGCGTAGTAGTCACACACATACCACTACGCCACGAAGCCGCCCTTTCGAACAGCAGGAATAGAATGCTAAAATAAAAAATTGGAGCATCATCTTTTATAATTTCTCAAATTTTATTAGAAACCTCGTTTAAAGGGTGGATAATTTCTAGAATGTGGGATCTGCACCAAAGGATGGGAACGGCTTAACAAAGGTGGATTTGCATGGGACTTCAAGGGTTTTGATTGTCTGGCAGTTGTTGCTGTAACAAGTAACAACCCACATACAAATAGCAAATGCAGTGGGAATTAATATTTTGACAATACAAGACTTGTGTAGAATGACCACTGAAGGCTTGTTTAGCCATGAGAATTATAAATTTGAATAATGTAATTATTATGTCAAATAAGGAGATCACAAAAGAAGATATAATGAGTAAACAACATTAACACTTCGCCAGTTATAAATACGGAATTAGTAAAACGAGAAATTTGCAGCGTAGTCAATAAAGAAATTAAAGTTAAGTATAAGCTCCTATGGTATTTTGCAAGTATAAAATAGGTTTCTAATGACAGATTTTTTAGGGCTTCATATATAGTTGTTAAATATAGTAAAGGAAAATCACAAGCTGCAAGGATTTTTTTTTCTATTCTGAACTAACCTACACATTTCCCTGAAATTTGCACAGTCTGCATATATCACTATGTGCGTGCGATAGTCCGATCTCGGTCTACCTCTACCACTGTCTTCTTATCTCTACTTGTAATATATCATGTACTATTCCCCAAAAATGCCTTGGAACGTACCCTCCCCAGTCTGATGAGCTACAACAACAGTGAACCCGGTCATTGGCTTTTGTCTTTTAAAATAACTAACAATTTTTCATTAATTTCCGTTCACTGTACGCGCATTACTTTCCCAATACCAGACAAAATTACTCAGTACCATTTAGCTTGACACGTATTAGTTTCCGTTGAGCAACTTCTTCATTTAGCATTTGGTGTAGTACTTTCTTAAAAGATCCGCCAGTGGTAATTAGGTAATTGGTAATTTTTTTATTTTCAGTTGCAAATATACCTTAAATAATATCAACATAGAAATTGACATAAAACGTTGTAGTAACAACAGTCAACTACTATCATACAGAAACGCCTGGCAATCAATCAAATTAAAACCATCTCGTGGGCAAGTTCTTACGTACAGTTTTGGTTCCAGAAAATCTAGCCGGTATTCCATACAGAAACTTGGTAAATACTTCACCAAACATTTTGTGTCTCGATAAAGTACTAAAACGTCGACTGTACTAACAAGCATGGTTGCCGACTAACTCAGTAGGAAGGGTGGTGTAAATGTTTACAGAGTCCCGGAATGCAATCGTGTAGGAAATACCGGTTTTAATTGGGAAGTATCTAGAACGCAATCTAATGTCAAAACACGGAGATTTCTAGCGAAAGCCAAAGAAAAAAGACAAGAGGATACCAAAACCCGAGATAAGGAAATTGCTTCAACCAAAAATCTACACCGGGAATAATTGAGTACACTAACCTTAACTAAACATTAGTAATATAGTTATTTGAAAACTGCCAGCTAAAAAAAAGTTTCCAAAATTAAATGCTAAATTACCTGTATATTGCTCACGCTTTTAGATAATTGCAATATATTTTGTTACATTAAGACTGGAATTATTACCTCTACGTTAATTGTGAAAAATAAAAATATATGAAAGTGTTTACTTAATTACACAATTGTTTCTTAACCGCAAGTACATCTAAACATTCTTCACAAAAAAGTCAAACATATCAAAAATGACGTAGCTTATTAGAAAACGTTTTTGGCGTACAAAATTACTTTCTAAGTTCTTAAGCTAATAACAAAAACGTGCTTTGAGTACGTTTATTGGTTGACAGTGTAAGAAAATGTTTATAAATTTACAGTTACTGTAGGTTATATTTTTTGAAGTTTTATCATTAATACCTGTAGTAATTTAGGTATAAATATCTTTCGAAACAACTAAAATTAATGATATTTTGAACACAATTCATTCTTACCAGATTGTACGAAACAAATGGGACATCGTTAAAAGTATAATCTTCCTAATTAGTAAGCATTTTTTCAACATAAAGGTGTATATGGGATCCAATTGTTCTTAAAATCAAAAGTCACTAACTTGTTAGGGTAATATTTAAAACTGCTTGAATAATCACATTAATCAGTTTGGTATCTTATTATTCAAAGTCTAACTATACATACTCATGTTTACACGTTATATATTAGGATAATAATGACAAAGTTTTCAACAAAAAATTTTTTCGCCTTACACGACGAGATTATCTTCCGCAAAATTCGTACAAATGAAATAAGACTGCAAATTGAAATTATATTTGTCGTTTTTCTTTAACATATATGAAATTATACTAAAACACTAACTTAACCAAGATAGTTTAACGTGTGAACTTTCTTCGTTCCAATGCAACGAGATGAATGGCGCCAGTGTTGTACATTATTAATTCAAAACATAAAAATTATTTAAACTCCATTTACTTATAATACTTATAATACTTTACTTATAATACAAAAGAACCGTGACATCATTTCTAACCTAAAACCACCATAATGAATTTGACAACCTTTGAGTATGACCAATGTAAGATTATCAATATAATGCTTCTTAGATCAAGAATGCATGTAATCTAAAAATTATATTTCTGAAAAGAAATAATCCTGACCCTATAGTGGGATTTACTAAAATGGAAAATATTGAAATGAAATATGATTATGAACATTGCAAAGAAATGCTATAAGGTTTATTTTTCAGAATACACTATTTTATACAGATTAATGTTTGCTGTAAATTTAAAACACTTGACAGATTTCAAGTCTGCATTAATATGTTAAGAGCACTTTTATTTTAAACAATATTAAACATAATGGACTTAGGAATTGCCATATTGTAATGAAAACACGATTTCAGGTAGCACCCTGTATAATTAATCTAAAATGATTTCTTCTTTGTTAATTGAATTTATCTTTGTAAGTTATTGCATTACATGCTAGAAAATACAATTTCTATTTGCATTTTACACCTGAAGACAAGGCAAATATTTTTAAGACCGCCACATGAAATTCTCGCACAAGAATAAGCGGGATCGCCACAATAGCCCTAGATAGCTGCTTAGGAGTTTCAAGTATATATTTAGAGGAACACGTGGGAAACGTTTTGTTACTAACTTTTTAGTTACCCTTTTCACTAAGAAGCGTGGCGTGGGGATATACTGGAATTGAACTTCCAGACACTAATTTCCTGATAAATATACATGAACAAGGGCAACATGCAACAACACTTCAATATGATCATTTCACGACTATAATACAATTCTTTACACGCAATTTATTAATATGACCAGAAAAGATAAGATGGGCATGGCAATTACAGTAAAGGCAGCTCTCGAAAATGTATTAAACTTACAGGATTACTTTCCGCTTATTACTTAAAACGCAGTAGTTTTGCAATTCGATGCTTCTGCTGCAACCCACAACAGACATTTAAATTTGGGTGACCTAGAGTAACATTTCCTATCAATTAAAAATTTAACCAAGCTCGGGAGTTCTCATGCAGAATAGCTACACCTACATATCATTAATTTCAAAGCAATGGAGTCATCAGACCGTGAATAGCAAACTGAGTTTTACCTTCGAAATGTCAAAACGTAAATATCATCTTAATTTAACGGTAGAATAGGTTTAGCTTCAATATTACATGAGATGTAGTGCCACTGTCAGAATTGTCTCCCACAGGCAATTCATAAAATATATTTTAATGGTAGTCTATGCAAAGGTCATAAGGATCATAAATATTTATGCAACCTTTTGGCTTTTGAATTGTAAATAATGTATGATGTTTAATGTTAAGACGAGGCGTGTTTGCAAAGCTGGGGATAAGAAATTTATATTGATTACACAAATTTAGTCGCAAATATTGAGTTACAAGAATTTTTTTCAACAATGACATTTACCATTTACTACTACAATCAGCAACACCAGCTTGATTTGTGCTATCAGAAGCATTCTTTTTAAGTTGGTGAAGTATTCCTTGAAGATAGATGTTCACGAATCTTAAATTCGCAGACACCTTTTATAAAAACCTCAACAAAATAGTGCACAATTGTGATCAAAAGCACTCACAAATCAACGCGTTTCGCCAAAAGCTTAATTGTAGAATGCGCTAGCAACTTGTAAAAGAATTTTGTTAAACATGCATTAACACAAGTAAGCAAATTAGCGGCTCCTTGTATTGATAACACACAAATTAAAAATATTTTCTCTTTGAAAGACGAAGTGATTGATATATGAGAGTACCTCGGAAAGTAAAGAACGTTTGGTTATATTTTGAAATTGCTTTTAGTATAGGTAAAAAAACTTTTTTTACAACATACCTGATACTTAAGCTATTTTTCTACATAATCGTCATTCAAATTTAAACACTTGTACCGTTTCACCAATTTTGCCATGCGTTCTTCATACTCAGCTGCCGTTAAGTTGTTTAACCACTCACTAACACCCTCATTAGTTTGTCGTCATTTCCATAGTGGTTCCCGCCCAAAAAGTCCTTCAGTTTCGGGAAGAGATGGAGATCACCGGGAACAAAGTCCGAACTATAGGGTGAGTGTTTAAAAATTTCCCATCAAAACTATTGCAGCAAGTTCTTCGTCAATGCAGCAGAATGTAGTCGAGCGTTATTATGCATTAGCATAACGCTGCTAGACAACAATCCGCGCCGTTTGTTTTGAAAGACGCGGCGGAGTCGGTGAAGCGTTTGACAGTAGGCCGTTGTATTTATGGTTTCCCATCTATGCATGTAACCGATGAGTAGAACACCCTTTCGACCTCAGAAAACTGAAACAATAACTTTTCTGGAGATCAAAACTTGTTTTGCTCTTTTCGGAGATGGAAAACAGAAACAATGCCACACCATCGACTGACTTTTTGTTTCTGCAATAATATGCGACATCCATGTCTCGTCACCAGTAACAATCATCATCATTAGGTCTTCAGTTCTGGAACTAGTTAGACGCGTACCCTCATTGTTTCCTATTCTGAACTAACCTACACATTTCCCTGAAATTTGGCCTACATCTACCTCCTTTTTTCTGTCTCTGCTTGTAATATGCTTTAGCTGCTGTTAGGTTATTTAACCACTCACTAACACCCTCATTAGTTCGTCCACATTTCCATAGTGGTTACCGCCCAAAAAGTCTTGCAGTTTCGGGAAGAGATCGAAATCACCGGGGGCAAAGTCCGGACTATAGGGCGAATGTTTAAAAATCTCCCATCAAAACTATTGCAGCAAGTTCTTCGTCAATGCAGCAGATTGTAGTCGAGCGTTATTGTGCATTAGCATAGCGCTGCTAGACAACAATCCGCGCCGATTGTTTTGAAAGACGTGGCGAAGTCGGGGAAGCGTTTGACAGTAGACCGTTGTATTTATGGTCTCCCGTCTATGCATGTATCCGATAAGTAGAACACCCTTTCGACCTCAGAAAACTGAAACAATATCTTTTCTGGAGATCAAAACTTGTTTTGCTTTTTTCGGAGTTTGGGAACAGAAACAATGCCACACCATTGACTGACTTTTTTGTTTCTGCAATGATATGCGAATTCCATGTTTTGTTACCAGTAACAATCATCATCATTAGGTCTTCAGTTCTGGAACTGGTTAGACGCGTACCCTCATTGTTTCCTATTCTGAACTAACCTACACATTTCCCTGAAATTTGCACAGTCTGCATCTATCACTATGTGATCTAGGTCTATTTTTAAGTAGCATATCTGAACATTTTTCACCCGAAATTAAAATGGGGTTAGCGATGTGCAGGTCGAGAGATCAGGCGGTCGAGTATTTGAATAAAGTAGATAGTTATATGGGGATTACTGATTCACGAGTATCCGGGGTTGTAAATTATTATGAAAGCAATAGATATTTAAATTACAACCGTGAGTTTAATGTTAGGAATAACAATTATGATTATGGATCACATGTAAATGGCAATGGTCACGATTCTCAGAATAATTACGACGTCATGAGTCCACCCCAGGGTTTAATACGCATAATGAACATAGCAGCAACAATCCAGAAGGAACGCATAATAATAATAATAATAATCCTCCCAATGAATCCGGAAATCAAAGTCGTGGAACTGGAATACAGGACCTACGTGATAATGATGCGAGACGCAGTCAACATTCCGTGAATCATATTAAATTGACAGTGCCTCTGAACCAAAATAATAGAGTAGACCCTCACATTTTGGACGCTAAAAGTGTGTTAGGGGCAACAGGAAAATATAGTGATCAAGCGGATGGATTAAATGATAGTCGCAACGGTAGTGTTAAATTAGTTCAAATAAATGCAGAGCTTACTTATAAATTGCAAGATAATAAATCTGAGGTGATAGCCGATAATAACGGGGAGCCGGTAGAAAGAAATATGCTTATTTTGAAAGGAAAAATCGAGAATATAGAGTCAGATGTTTTGGTTGGTAGCGGTAGCTGCGTTAGTTGTATTTTACAGAAATTTTTTTTTGAAATCAAAAAATTGAATAAGTTAGTGCCAAATTTTCCAGTTGGTAATATTTCACACTCTGGGGCATTTAACTCTGAACCGTTAAAAATTAAAAACCAAGTGGGTATCAGAGTGGTTTTAATGGCACTAGTTTTGAGCTTGTTTGTTGAATAGTTCCAAGCCTTTGTCGAAATATCATATTCGGGTGCGATCGGCTATATGAAAATAAGGTATGTATTGATTTTAAAATGAAAATTCTCATGGGTAAATCAAACGATATACCATTTTGTATAAGTTTTGAATTCGGGGGAGCAAGTGCGGAATTGAACGAGGTTATATACAATAATTGCGACGAGGAGAAATTGATTGGTGAAGAGTGCAAAGAAAATGATGGTAATAAATTGCAAATTGGCTTGAGTTTGGTTACAAATAGGAAAAGGAATTAGACGATCGGGTAATTGGTGATGAAAACGATCATGATAGGAATAAAAGTACAAAGTTATCACAGGAAGCTATTTCAGAAAGCCGTCACAAAAGTGAACTTTTAAACGAGGCCCAACAACAACAGTTAATGTGTTAATAGACAAATATAAAGATATTTTTTCTGAATTACCGAGAAAAATTAAAGGTTATCGGCATCCAATTATTGTAAAAGATGATACGTCCTTTTATATCAAGCCGTATCCTGTTCCGTTTGTTTATTGTGACGCAGTGAAGAAACAAATTCGTAAAATGGTACACTTAGGGATTGTCAAAAAGCGCCAAACCGAATACGTTTCTCCACTTGGTGGTTGTCAAGAAGAATGATGGGTCATTGCGTGTATGTGTTGATTGCGGTTATTTAAATAAAAGAGTTGAAAAAGATCATCTTATCCCAATTAATCCTACGGAAATATTTTACAAATTTAGGCCTGGTCAGATTTCTTCAGTATTCTTGAGAGCTTTGCATTGTGTCTTAGTCGAGGAAGGTCTTAATTTCGTCATGCCATACGTAGACGACATTTTGATAACATCTCCGAGCATTGAAACTCATTTTGAACACCTAAAAATTGTTCATTTAAAGCGAGCCTTATTATAATTTAGTTTGTTTAAGATGTTGATTTACCCCCTTATTTGTATGTTGGTAATTCAAGGTGAGAGTGAAGTTAGAATTGCCATGCATTTTGTTGTATTTATTTTTAAATAGTGAGCATTAGTTATTTTTGACAAATCATCAATTTATTTTTATTAAAAGTAAAAATTTAGCTCTTTGAAAATATTCAGTTATTCAGGAGAGTGTGTGTTCCAAACATGATCTTTAAGAAGGCCAAGACGCGTAATTTATAAGACTTCTAAAGATAAAGTGGTGAGAGGACTTTTACACGGCACGCTAATGTGAGAAGGCTATTTAAATATCCTCTTATGAGAAGGAGATAATTATTGCAGCAGAAGCCCCATATATACTCTACTAGTAGGTTTGATTGAACAAAATTTTAAAAATCACGGAATTAGGTTTAGTTTGCAAGTACAGTATTGCCCGAAATAAACAGTACTGAAATTGTAATTGTTTTGTATATTTAAAAAATACATCTTATTGACACTTTATTATATGTTCTAAATGTGCACCTCCTCGTTCGAGACAGACTTCATAACGATGTTCTAAGTTTCTGGTCATGTTATTGAATAAGTGTTGTCTCAGGGCTGCGAAGAAGACTCTAACGGCATCCTTTAATTCATCGATGGTTTGTGGTGCCCGTTTGAAAACGGCATTTTTAGCCATGCCCCAAATGTATGCGTCTGGAGGTGTGAGGTCTGGAGAATGTGAAGGATAAGGGAAGTCAGTAAATCGTGATATGAATTTGCTTGGAAAATGTTCTTGAAGAAATTGACGAATTGCGGCAGCAGTATGGCAAGTTGCCCCGTCCTGCTGAAAAAATTGGTTTCGAAATGCCAAGTTACGTGCACGACAGAATTGACGTAGATCAGGGATAAATCGTGTTAAAATTTGTCTGTACCTCTGTTGATTAAGTGTGACTTGCCTACCATTCTCTTCGATAAAGTACGGACCAATGATTCCGTGTCCGGAAACAGCACACCAGACACTCACTTTTTCACTATGTAAAGGAACCTCTTGAACCTCATCGGGTCTGGCAAAGCCCAGAAATCGATTTGTGCGACGATTCACATAGCCTGACAAGTGAAAATGTGCTTCGTCTGAAAACCAAACATTTTTCAAAAATTCATGATTTTCATACTGTAACGCGAGAATTCTGGCGCAATATTCCACTCTACTGCGATAATCCCGAGGATGTAGTTGTTGATGTACCTGAATCACATACGAAAATGTACCCAGCTCCTTCAGGATTCTTTGAAAGGAAGTTCTTTTAAATCAAGTTGTAACGCTGTCCTTGCCTGGCAGACTTTCGGATTTTCTAAGATTTGCTCAAAACACGTTCATGGTTATTGTTGTTGTTAACTGTCCTGGGACGCCCTGAGTTTCCTTTTCGTTGGCACAATACACTACCTGTATTTCTAAACTTTTCAATAACCTTCAAAATTACAGCATTACTTGGAGAACGTTTATTAAACCTTTGTGTGAATTGATCAGACACGTATAGCAAACTTGCACCATTATGTCGGCCGATTCCGTATGAACGAAAATAATGCTCTACCAGAAACACTTTCTCCTCTGTACTTAACACCATTTTTAACAATTAGGCCCTACTAATTACTTGTTTGAGGTTTACTTGACAGGTTTATACTAGCTAACTTGAGTGTGGCAGCGCACGCATAAAAACACCGCCAACTTAGTTTCAGTACTGTTTATTTCGGGCAATACTGTACTAGGCAGTTATTGGTTATTGATTAAGGAGGCTAAAAGGACCACCAGTCAAGGACTGGACAAAGGTTTAATTATTTAGTTAAAGTTAGGACATATCAACCAGTTGAACATTATAAATCAAATAGACAATCGGTGTGCAATAAGTACTAACCTTTGTTATTGTTGATGTGACAAAATAACGGTGCACACGGTGGTAACACTTCACGCTGGAGGTCGCGTTTTGTTTACGGCCGCACTACTAGGACGTCCGTACCATTCACTGGTCTGTCACAAAGTATTGCTAGGGGTAGTATTTACTCACACACACACAAACTTGTTTAAAATATTGTTGCATCGCCTATTATGACGAAACATACCCCTCACCAAATTCCATAAATTTAGGAAAAGAAAAGGATGAGATAAGGAAATTGCAAGAAATTTGATTTAGATGATAAGTGAGGCGGTATTATGACTGCAGAAAACGACAATAAAACAAACAAAAAAAAACTAAATGTATACATAATGTAAATAACATAAAATGAATAAAAACACGTTATACTAACGACAACGGTGACAACTTTATACCAGGGGACGCTTAAATGTAGCCTTGGAAGTTTTAACTTCTGCAACTCGCACAACGCCATCAGAATCTAGAAAGGTCTTTACAATGCGACCTAGCTTCCATTGCGAGGTAGGAAGTAGGTCATCTTTAATGAAAACTAAGGTGTCCCTTACAATGGACTGAACATTATTTGTGTGAAGCTATTTTGCCCGTTGTTGAAGTGTGTGTAAATACTCGTGACTCCATCGAGTCCAAAAATCTCGATGGAGTTTTTGAAGTAATCTCCACCTACTTTTTATAGGTAAAGTAACCTGAAAAAAATCTTCATCTGGAGTTGCAGTAAGAGGCTCCGTGATTAAAAAATGACCGAGTGTTAAAGACTGAAAATCGCTAGGGTCTGAATTTAAAGGGCAGAGCGGCCGCGAATTTAGTAGGGGACTCAATTTGAGTTAAAATTGTATAACGTTCCTCAAAAGTGCGGATTTGGTCGCCGATTACTCGGACTAAATACGTTTTAATTGATTTGACTCGGCTCTCCCACAAACCGCCGATGCGAGGTAAAATTAATTACACGGTTTAGTACCTAAAGAATCAGACTTGGATTTTTCTAATTTGGGTTATAATCTTGCCTTTTTTTGATTTCTGTGCGATTGTGCATTGGTTCCAGCAACCCTTGCACCACACACTACATTGTACATTAACTACCGTGCGATTAGAAAAGAATTCAGAGATTGACAAACGCTCACACACAGAAATCGCTCACGTATCAAGACTTCGGCAAACAACATCACTATTAACTTTTGTAAATTGTACCATATTGTTAGATTTTTTGTATTTAATAAGTAAATTCAAGGACATTAGTAACTTATCGACAGACGGTCTTTCAACTATCATAGTTGTAGCTCGACTGTGTGTTCGATGTACGTAAGCAACTCACGCCACGTTGTCGTTCCTATTTTAAACTTGTACACAGTTGCAACGCTTCTGATGGTCGCCAAATTCAAATATGTTAAAAGGAATCTCTTATAGTATTATACAAAAAATTTTTTTGCTCGAAACCCCACGTAAACGGCCCTGCGTTGGAAATTTAAATATCTACGAATCTTGGAATCTTATCGAGTTATTAAAGGGGATACAAAGTAGCTTTTAATAAAAGCTCATAAAAAGCATTATTAATACTACCCTCTCACAGTAGAACGGAAAAGTTAAAAAGAACCAGTAAAGGCAGTCAGAAAACTTTTAACTTCATGAAATTATTAAAAAGCAGTACTCTAATATGAATTAAGAGGTTTAAAAATCTTAAAAACATGATTAAATTTCAGAGTCCCAAGTTATCCACGCATTGCTTCAGATTAGGTCATTTAACAAGTAAATACGATTTTGTACATTTTAAAATGAATGTAGTAAAAGTTCGATTGACTGAGGTTGTGTATAAAGTATGCGAAACACGTATTTCCTAATTGGTCAAGCTAATCCTGGTCTATTCCATTTTAATCTAAGTAGCTAAAACCTTTAATTCGGCAAAAGTATGCAATTTGCGGTCGAAAGAATTTTCAGAACACTTGGGCTTACTCGACTCTGTTCTGCAGAGAATATCAAATCTCAATTTGTCTTAAGTAAATACAAGAAAGCAATTGTAACGTCATCTCAATCCTCTCGGATTTACCGTAGCATCAGGAGCTGTAATCGCAGTTCTCTAAATTGTCTTTTGCCATGCAAGCTATTGCAATGGATTAGTTTCTTTATGCCTTTTTGAAGTTTTGAATTTGAAATAAGGTATTATTTTTCTAGTTGCGCCCGCAGTCAGGACATAATTCTTATTTCTAACATAAGGTAATATATTTTCTGCTATTTTAGAAAGATCGATGTAGATTTTTAGTATCCATTATTTTTTGTCTGTTCAACTACAACTCTACGGATATACAACAGTAATATTTAAAAAATAAAAGTATTTGTGAAATGATGGACGGCCTATAGTCTAAGGACAGTTATCGACAGAATTTAAATCACTCATTAATTTTTAGGTCACGTGCTCAGACCATCTCTAATTTTTAAATCCCTAAATTATATATATATATATATATATATATATATATATATATATATATATTGCGGAGAAATTCTATTGGTGGAGATAATTGTGTGTTTAGGGTGTTTGTATATCAATCATGTGTCGCATCGCAGTGAAATAGTCTAAGGTTATTGTAATTGTTTTGTGTTAGATTGCCGGGTGTGCATCCGCTTTTGAGTGGATGTCAAAAAGGCTTGGGTTGTAGACCGTTGGTTGTTAAGGTCTCTGGGCTGATACTGGAAAAGATGGATGCTCAAGAGTTACTTGATCAGTAATAATCATAAAATATTGCATTCATTTTATCCACCATCAGATTCGATATACTTGTTAGACTTTAGTAGGCCAATTGTAAAGTGGCTAAAATGATATTTTAGCTGTGTTGCTTATGTAAATTAAATAAAGGACGTTGCAATTAACCCACATGGTGGTAAGTGGAAACTGTGAATGTACAATTAATTATTCAAGTTTAATGTATTAGGGATCTAGGAAGGGGAGCTTGAAATACATAGTCGTCTATCAATGGTATATAGTTGAGAGTATACAAGGTTTAATTTGGAGACCCGGATCTCTATCAATCACGAGGTGTTGTAGTAGCATCAACACAAACCCGCATTCAGATAGGAAGATCTGAGTATTCGGAAGTAGGGTTAAGTTAATAGACCAGATATCTACCTGTTATAAGTCTGTCGGAGCTGCAAGTGTTTTCCACAGACGTCTCTGAAGCGCTCAGAATGAGCTTCTCGTTTCTGTTTTAGGGATAATTTTAGATTGGGGTCCAGTGAGTGAAAGGAGAAGCAATTCTACACCTACGGTGTCGAAGGATTGAATAATATTGCACTCTATAAAGAAGGCTAAGATAGTGCAAGTTTGAACATTTGGGTTTTGGCATACGAACAGTGGGTGCAGGTAAAGAAATTAATTATAAGTTGAAATTCCTAAAGAAAAAGGTTTAGCTGAGTTTGCTTGTTCTTTAGGATTATCTTTAGTTAGGGAATGCATTCTTCTTTACGGGAGTTCTATTAATAGTTATAAGTAGAGCAGGGAATTTAACTGCAATTATTGTATTATAGATCCTATAGATAGATTATCAGATTGTATGTGGGCAGTGTTCCAGTTTGTGACTAGATTAGTTAAAAAGGAATTTTGTAATCTCAAAATAATTATGATTGTATTGGATAAATAGAGTAATTATTTAATGTGTAAATAGAACTTTTGTCGATAAACATTTTGTTCCTGAGATTCACTCTTACCCTGAGCTAGTTGAGGACAAAATAATATATTTTGAGTTGAAAGAAAATATCACAGCATAATATAATGTCGACCCAACGCGTTGCAAAATTGTAAGTCAAAGAATTGGGCTGGACCTGTTTATCGATAAAAGTTCAGGTAGAAAACAAAAAGTAATTACTTATAAATTTAGACGTAAAAGGAATATGAATAAGGAACAAGTAAAATCACACTTGAGAGATGAGGAGTTGTGATAGGATCGGATGATAGTTTTTAATAATAGTGATAATGAGAATCCTACGACTGATAGTATTGAGGTAGTGGACGAAACCAATGAAAATTTACAGCTCAAAGATATTTTATATGCAATACAGGCAGTAGACAGGAATGTGAATGCCAAAATAAATAAATATGTAGAGGAAATTAACATGTTCAAAGTACATTTTAAAACTGAAGTGAATGAAGTCTATAAAAGGTTATGGCACAATATAAAGAGGAAATTAGTGGTAGCATGAACGCTTTAGCAAGCAGAATGCTAAGTATAGAAAAAGCACTGAACAAATAAGTCTGTTAGAACAAAACCTCAGAAAGATAGAGGAAAGGTTACATTTAGATAAAATAGATTTAGACTTGAATATTCAAAGAATAGGGATAGAAATAGGAATAGTTTCAAATGAAGTACAAACTTTGAAAGTGGAAAACAGTAATTTAATAACAGAGTTAAATAGCCTTAAGGGAATTCGGGGAGTTATATTAATCAAAGTGGTTTAAATTTTGGTATGATTGA
The DNA here is from genome assembly GCA_036346225.1 of Platerodrilus igneus. Taxonomy (NCBI): domain Eukaryota; kingdom Metazoa; phylum Arthropoda; class Insecta; order Coleoptera; family Lycidae; genus Platerodrilus; species Platerodrilus igneus. The sequence continues at coordinate 1,235,203 of JARFIW010000975.1, read as the reverse complement.
AACTATTGGAAAGTTTTATGGGATGGCAAAATGAATCCCAAAAGCTTTTGATAGGACTGAAAGCAGCAGTGAATAATATCCATAGTGAGGTGGAGAGATTGAATGTGGTGCGAGCAGTCATGAAGGGCAATGCTGCGAATTGGTTCAACATCATTGATCAAGATATCGATAAGTTTGAGCAATTCGAGGTATTGTTTCTGAGGCAGTATTGGGGTTTTAATGAGCAGGTGAAAGTTAGGGAAAATTTGCTTACGGGAAGATACAACCCTGATTTTGGAATTACATGTGTCCAATACGCGATAAATAAACTTAGTATCGTTAAGCACTTGGAGCCAAAAATCCAAGATGCGGAGTTAGTCAGATTGTTGGCAATGCACTTTGAACCTGAGATTCAAACTGCTGTAATGATACAGAAAATTGCAGACAAACACGATTTTATTGAATGTCTACAGCGTTTCAATCAACGCACGGTGAGGAGTTCTCCATCACCATGTGTTGTTAGAAATAACAATACAAGTCCTGCATTTAACAATTATCGCGATAATACACGAAGGATGTTGCCTGATAGGGCATATAACAGGAATAATCAAGTGAATAACGATGCAAATCGTAGAAACTTACGAGTACCTTCGTTGCACCATTACGATGATAATGGGCACAGCTCTAGAAATAGCAATTATGTTAGGGATACTGGTAGAAATGGTGTCCAGGGAAGGGTACTAATCAATAACTGTAATAACGATATTATAAATGAACCAATTCATGTTCAAAATGTCATGGTGGATCAACTACCTGATGACGAGAATAATCATTCGTCAGAGCGTGTAAGGAACCCCACATATTCAGAATTGATAAGTAGGCCTGGACCTTCTTCTACTCGACATATGGGAGAGCATAAGTCTCAATCACAAGTACCACGTGAGGTCTCGCGTAGTATCAATTTTATGAACACCCAAGGAATTCATAAAATTACATAATGAACATATTCAAGAGATCAGCAGTGAAACTGTGCTACCTTGTATTAACATCAAATTCAATAAAGTTTGTGTGAGTGCACTAATTGACACTGGGGCTGAATTGAGCCTACTGTCGGAAGAGTTAATAAAAGAGAACCCCAATGAGTTTGTTACGAATGTGGTCCCTATAAAAATATACGTCTCGTGGCTGCAAACAATAAAAATTTGCAATCCTCAATAAAATGATGGTAACTAAGTTTTCTGTGGGAGAAGAACTATGTGAAGGCAGTTTTTTACTGATTCCCGAACTCAAATTTCAATGTATAATTGGTATGGACTTGATCCAAACACTTAAAATGACGATAAATAGTGAGGAGCGAACAATACAGGTTAAGGGAAGAGCATCCCTTGGCAAAAGACATAAAATTGTTTAAAGAGGAATGTTCAAATATAAACAATATTCAGAGTAACTTAGCTTACAAGAACACAAAGGATATAAACTGTCCTACCGATTGTAAAATGCAATTCTAAATATAACTAATAAATATGATAACCTAGTAAACCCTGAGCATAGAGTAGCTTATGGATATGTCCACAAATTAGAAGTGGATGAATCCAAACCGTTCCATGCTAAAACATACCCCATACCATATGCTTATCGTAATCAAGTAAATGAAGAATTGAAGAAAATGTTGTGCGATGGAATTATTGAAAGATCTTCCACAAATTTCATAAACCCAATGGTAGTGGTCAAAAAAGGAAATGGTGAGCTTAGGTTATGCTTAGATGCTCGTAAACTGAACGCTATCACTAAATCGCAATTTGAGGCACCCCCTCCTATAGAAAGTATTCTTGCCCAGATAGGTAGTAATTCTGTTTACTCAAAATTAGACTTGAAAAACTCATTTTGGCTTATTCCGCTTCATAAAAACAGTCGAAAATACACAGGGTTTTGTGTAGATGGTAGGACATACCAATTTTGTGTAGTACCTTATGGGCTATCTTCTTCAGCTGCAGCATTGGTTCGTGCCATGCACCACATCCTAGGAGCATATGAGAACTTTTGCATGTGTTATGTGGATGATATCCTAATACATAGTTACACTGCGAAGGAACATTTGTTGCATCTAGAAAAGATTTTCTGTGAGTTAGACGCAGCCGGGTTGAAACTTAATTTAAATAAATGTGTTTTATGCAACCTGAAGTAAAATTCTTGGGTTACATGATTAATAATAGGGTATCTCTATCGATGAACTACGGACTAAAGAAATAATGAATTTTCCTATACCGAGAAATGCTAAAATGTTGAAAGGTTTCCTTGGATTCCTAAATTTTACAGGAGATTTATACCTCTTTTCAGAAAGAGCTTCGGTATTATATAACCTTTTAAAGAAAAATGCAAAATGGCATTGGCAAAAGGAACATGGTAGTGCTTTTGAATCGTTAAAGAATCAATTTTCTAAAACCTTTTGTTGGTGCATGCAGATTTTGAAAAGGAATTCATTCTTCGAACAGATGCGAGTGATTCTGGTTTAGCTGGAGAACTCCTCCAATTACAAGAAAATGACGAAGTTCCCATATCGTTTGTTTCTCGTCGGTTAAAGGCTTACGAGAAGAATTATACTATTTCTGAGAAAGAAATGGCTGCCGTAGTATTTGCAATACAGAAACTAAAATTTTATTTGATTGGAAAACATTTTGTTGTCCAAACCGATCATAGCTCACTATGCGCTCTTGTGAACACGCGTTTTACGAATAATCGAATATATCGGTGGTCCCTGTTATTACAGGAATTTGATTTTGAAATACAATATATTGAGGGTAGAAGAAACCTCGGGGCAGATGCTCTAAGTAGGAGCATGCCTTCCCAATTTAGAAAATCAAATGAGGTAATAATTGCTTTGAATCAGCTAAAGAACGATGCGTCGATATATTCACTTCAAGCTATTGCGGACATGCAACGGGATAGTGACATGATTGAGAGTATAAAATTGAAAATTCAAGAAAACGGCAATTTTAAGGATTTTCTATTCAAAATGGGTTGCTAATTAAAACTATTAGTGGCACAGAAGTGTATGTGGTGGATAATAATTATGGTATGCAGCTGATTAAGGACCTACATGAGAAATATGGTCATATAGGAATTCGTAAGGTTCACTCGATATTTCGAGAGTGTTTTATGTAAAAAGTATTACCCTCACAAAGGAGGTAATAAGTAATTGTTGCCTGTGTATGTTAGGAAAATATAAAAATCATACGAATGAAGATGTTGTAAAATCGATAATAGTTGTTGCACCTTTGGACATGATTGCAATTGATTTTCTAACAAATTTAATCACAAGTGAAGAGGGATATGCTCACATCTTAGTGATTGTGGATATATTCTCTAAGTACACTAAATTATACTCCACAAAACGCTGTGACACTGATACATCCATAAGGTGTATTAAAAATTTTGTGGAAGTATATGGCAATGTAAAAAAGATTTTAGCTGACAATGCTACTTACTTTAATAATATGCGATTTAAAATGCATTGGAATAACAGAAATATTGCTGTTATATTTTGTAGTATTCGGCACCCTCAAGGGAACCCAGCGGAAAGGTTCATTCAAGAAACAATTAAGTTTCTAAGGTTAACGACTTTTGATAATCAAAGACAATGGTCCACAAAGCTCGAACAGATAGAAATGTTTATAAATCATACCCCCAGTACAGTAACGGGATTTGATCCTGTTGTGTTAATGGAAAGGGAAAAACCCAACAGACCATGGGTAGATACAGAAAATAGAGAATTTGACTTATACGTGAATGTAGCTAGAGCTAGATTAAATCAAAAGGCAAATAAATACAGGAGAAGATGAACTCTAAAATAAAACGTCCGCTTAAATTTGAACTAGGGACAAGGTCATTATACGAAATCTGCGTGTGAGTGATAGATCAAAGGTGTGTGCGCCAAACTCCAAATGCCGTTTATAGGCCCATATGTAGTTCAGGAGGTGCTTGGAGGTAGCACCTATGTTTTAAGAGATCTTAACAGTAACCATATTCGGGGCCGCTTCCATATAAATTTGATGTACCCATACCATAGAAAAAATAACTAGCTAATGTCTGGAATTGTTTTTCTGTTTATAGGAAATTAAAATAAAATTTCTTTCTTTTCTTATTTTGGTTGAACCTTCAGAAATGTTTATTTTAATTTGGGAGTAATTGCGGAGAAATTCTATTGGTGGAGATAATTGTGTGTTTAGGGTGTTTGTATATCAATCATGTGTCGCATCGCAGTGAAATAGTCTAAGGTTATTGTAATTGTTTTGTGTTAGATTGCCGGGTGTGCATCCGCTTTTGAGTGGATGTCAAAAAGGCTTGGGTTGTAGACCGTTGGTTGTTAAGGTCTCTCTGGGCTGATACTGGAAAAAGATGGATGCTCAAGAGTTACTTGATCAGTAATAATCATAAAATATTGCATTCATTTTATCCACCATCAGATTCGATATACTTGTTAGACTTTAGTAGGCCAATTGTAAAGTGGCTAAAATGATATTTTAGCTGTGTTGCTTATGTAAATTAAATAAAGGACGTTGCAATTAACCCACATGGTGGTAAGTGGAAACTGTGAATGTACAATTAATTATTCAAGTTTAATGTATTAGGGATCTAGGAAGGGGAGCTTGAAATACATAGTCGTCTATCAATGGTATATAGTTGAGAGTATACAAGGTTTAATTTGGAGACCCGGATCTCTATCAATCACGAGGTGTTGTAGTAGCATCAACACAAACCCGCATTCAGATAGGAAGATCTGAGTATTCGGAAGTAGGGTTAAGTTAATAGACCAGATATCTACCTGTTATAAGTCTGTCGGAGCTGCAAGTGTTTTCCACAGACGTCTCTGAAGCGCTCAGAATGAGCTTCTCGTTTCTGTTTTAGGGATAATTTTAGATTGGGGTCCAGTGAGTGAAAGGAGAAGCAATTCTACACCTACGGTGTCGAAGGATTGAATAATATTGCACTCTATAAAGAAGGCTAAGATAGTGCAAGTTTGAACATTTGGGTTTTGGCATACGAACAGTGGGTGCAGGTAAAGAAATTAATTATAAGTTGAAATTCCTAAAGAAAAAGGTTTAGCTGAGTTTGCTTGTTCTTTAGGATTATCTTTAGTTAGGGAATGCATTCTTCTTTACGGGAGTTCTATTAATAGTTATAAGTAGAGCAGGGAATTTAACTGCAATTATTGTATTATAGATCCTATAGATAGATTATCAGATTGTATGTGGGCAGTGTTCCAGTTTGTGACTAGATTAGTTAAAAAAGGAATTTTGTAATCTCAAAATAATTATGATTGTATTGGATAAATAGAGTAATTATTTAATGTGTAAATAGAACTTTTGTCGATAAACATTTTTGTTCCTGAGATTCACTCTTACCCTGAGCTAGTTGAGGACAAAATAATATATTTTGAGTTGAAAGAAAAATATCACAGCAATATATATATATATATATATATATATATATATATATATATATATATTGATATGATAAAGCCGTACTCGGTGTTATGACGTTTTTACTTAACTCCACCGCTCTGTGTTCTCAAATCAAATTTAATCTTACTATTTTTACTATTATGCCACGGCTAGCTCTTTTTAAATCTACACAGAGTGCACAAGGTTACGATGATCAATTTTTCTATTCTCCACCCCTTTCTGACTATCTATTTGTTTGAATTGATAAAGCGAAGTCAATTAATTTCATATAATGAAAAGAAATATTATTTACAATTTTTGAAAAATATTTAAATACACCCTTTAATCAGTCAATATTATATGTATCATTTACCACAAAATCTATATACTTCGAATTCAACCTAAAATCACCAAAATCTACCCTTTTTACCAAAGAAACCTGAAACGTTCTAGACCCCTTTATAATATGTTACGTAAGTTTAACGTGTGAAATGCTTGTTGTTGACTTTATCACAAGTTTATATAAAATAAATAAATTCAGTATTGAAATTTAAATAGAAAATATATTAAAATTAAATAAATCTGCCCTGCTACAGGTTGTTCGGGTTGTGGATCAACACCTCTTTGTCGTTCTCATTTATCTATCACTGCTCTGCTTAGCCGAACTAATACTTGAATACAGTTCCCCCCTTGTTTTCCATAAATTACTTCGTGCATCTTTATTTTATTTGCCTTGAATCTCGCAACTTAAAATTGTACCAAAATTGTACCAAAATATAATTGTCGACGCTGATTTGAAATACTATATTGGCCCAGATTTGAATTATTCTTATCGACGCATACTTGAATTATTCAGAAATACACCACCGATTTGAATTATTGTCATCAACAAACTCGAATATTCGAATTATTCTTCTTGTCGATACATTCGAAGTGTTATATCGCCAAATTTGAAATATTATATCAACCAAAATTTGAATTATTCTTTTGTCGACACATTCGAAATGTTATATCGCCCAATTCGAAATATTATATCGATCCATTCGAAGCCGTTAAACAGCAAAAGAAGTCTTCGTAGTCGTTGCACTTTATCACTTACACTTGATACTTTATTGAATATTAAATTACACGTGACTTTCTGTTTAGCAGTGACGCAGCTTCGCCCTGCCTGAGTTATAAACTGACCCGTCTTATCATTGCTCTGTGTTATAGGCTGTTCCACTTACATGTGGGCTGGGTTTTCAACAAGTCTTGCAGATATCTCAACCAACCACGTCTTTAATATTCCTTGCATTTCAAAGTTGTTTCTGATGTAATTTCATCGGTTTTCCATGTAATGGTGTTTGTTTGATACCTTATTGTTCGTTATCTTGACCATACGTAGTTTTGTGTAGATATCGCCTTTTTGGATAATTGAACAAATTAAATGATGTAACCTTAGTTCTACTTTCGTTTATGTATTTTTATGCGTATTTGAAACTGCGTTTTCTTATCAAAAATGTTTAGTATTTCCGCGTAGTTGCATAAAGCTTTGTTAGGTTTTATCTTTTATCTTCGTATTTGTTTTATAACTAATTAGAACACTTCTCAACGCGTGTTTAATTACATGTACTAGCACTTTTTCTGAATACGCGTTATATTGTTGGAAGATTACTTAAAATTAATAACGGTCTATATACAGAGTGTTTAGTGTTTGCTATTTACGTAATGTATGAATTACCTATTTTTCTGCTAAATACGCGTTTTATTGTTGTTAGATATGCTTCCTTGCATCGCTTAAAGCTAATTATGGTCTATATACAGGGTGTTGAATGCTTGCTGTTTATATTATGTCTGAATTTCTTAATTTTCTGCTAAATAAATGCAGTTTTCTGATTCATATTGCAATTTATGGCTACTACACGACCTTTACTGTTTAATACACCCCTAAACCACCCCTTATCACAGCAATATATATATATATATATATATATATTGCTGTGTTAATAAAGTCATTTAGGGGTAGATAGGACCACTAATATAGTGCACTTCATTATAACAAGATGAGGGCTCAGAAAACTAATCATTTCTACAAAGAAAATAAGAAATACAACGATTAGGCAAGAAAAGTAAATGACAACGCCCTATATATAAACTGTAACCATAATTATTTTAAGAAATGAAAAGTATTTTAGAAGATTTGATTAAATATACGAGTTGGCAAGTCATAAGACAGCGTGGACGGAAGCTGAAACACAATACGCATTATAATGCATCATCATTACGCTAAGAATCTCAATTGAACAAGCAGGTTTAAAATGCATAATAGAAAACGCATATAATTTAATACATAAATTATATTAAGAATACGTGACTAGAAAGGAAAACTTCAACACCTGATAGAATCGAAATAAACACGGCATGGTGATAAATGCAAAGTTCATCAAATTTATTGTACAAACAATAATTTACATGGACGAGGAATGTGAAAATCCAATAGAATGAATGCATTAACTTGAAGTATTATGTGCCGAAAGTAGCGCATCAAATTCGTGTATACAGCAAAATTCCATAGAAGAACCCAAAACCTTGTATGTAGGAATCACGTACCATAGCGTAATCGTTGAAATCTGGGCTTGTCAATAGATAGGCGATGCTTTTAAATACGACCGGATTTGTAAACAAATCAGTTCAGCATGAATTAAGGCATAGTCCACGTCACTTAGAAGAAAGTATTTACGTGAAAAGATTTAGAAGTGATTTATTCTTAAGTAATAAATAGTTCAATGGTGATAGTGAAAAATTGAATTAGGTTAGTCGCTTTAATCCTTTAAAAACGTAAGTAACTAAAAGTTGTTTTAAATTAAATTCTAATATTAACATTAACAAAAGGACTCTGAATAATTACTGGATCCGATGTGGAAATTTAACAAATATTTAACTCAATTATTTATCACTGAATTCGATCAGGAAGTTCAGTAAAGCCGCTGTAATGATTCATGAATTAATTAAAAAAAGCTGTACCAAGAGAAATGCACGCCATAACTAAATTCGACATTGGGACTATATAAGTCAATAAGCTGAATACGGGAGCAGTTGGAACAGGAACTGATACGAGCTTGAAACAACAGGTTAGACAATCTGAATGTTCTGTTATTTTTTATTTGTGAATATTTCGTTGTATATTTCTAATTTGAATAATTTAAAATTTGCTTATGAAAACTTTTTGTGAGGGTCAACAAAGATCGTTTTTTTAATACACGTTATAAATTGCATAAATTTTGAAGGAAGTTTAATGACCGTTCATGGGGTTTCAGGTAATAATAATAAGGGTGATTTTAGCTGGAACTTTGATTAATTTTGGGAATAATAATTATTGAAAAAATTTTATTCAATTATTAAAAGAAAGTTCTATCTAGAGAATTCTTAAACATTTCATACATTGTAAATATTTTTGAGAATATTATAGTAATTGTCTTGATGGTGTTTTGGCTTAAGGAAACAGGAAGTAGAGGTAGAAGGAAAACTTAAAGGCTTCGTTGTCGTGTTGTCGCAAGCTCCGTGCGTAGTTAAAACTAAGCTAGCCGAGGTATTCAAAATTAAAATTAAAATTAAAAATTAAAAATTGATCAAAAGAAAATGTTAACTTTTTTATTTCACAAAAAGGAGTACTGGATTATTGCAACTATATCACAACAATATATATATATATATATATATATATATATTACTCATATTTGGACCAGGGTAGAAAATTAAATAATCACATCAAATAATTTTAATCACCGTGTATAAGGAATTTTATTAAATAATACGCTTTATTAAAACCATGAAGCATAAATAAATTCGGTCGTTTCAGTAAAAATAAGAGATTTAAACCATGTAAAAGACGCTTTATATCAAAAGAAGCAGTATTAAAAAGCTCTGCGTGTAATGTAATTATTCCTAAACAAATGGAAATTACGTGCAAAATTTATATTAATTAACCCTATTTTAAGTAACCGGTATTAAACAGAGTGTACACATAATAATTAATATTTAACTTGTATTCGCTAAATATGAAAGGATAGAAGTCAATTTTAATTGGAGTTAATTAAACCATTATTAATAATAAGCATAAAAGTCGCTGAAAATCCAAGATTATAATACCAGAAAATAAAGCTCTGAGAATTAATATTATTTTGAACACCTGCGTAGTTTAAATATCACGTACGGCGAAAATTGTGTAGATAACAAATGGTTTCAAAGAATCTTGGAGAAACCGGGGCTTAATATTCACGAGAAGGTGCGATACGGGGTTATTTAACCCAGATAGTCCACATGAACTAAAATATAATCGATAATAAAGAATATCAATTTGCACCAATACGAACAGGTTAGAAAAGGAAAGAGAAAATGCGTCAAGCAAAGACACATATAGTAAAAGGCGTGATTTAAGCAACGTCACGAGGGTCACAATTGGTTGAAAATAGGATGCAAATATCAGAGGTAGAAACAACAATTTCTGTACAAAATTAATTAGTTTTTCTCGGACATGTTTTCGTGCCGTGTGAGAATTTCTGAGATTTAAATGGGGCGAGTGAAAAATTCGTAAAAACCGACGAGCGAGCGACGGACTGGGAACATAGAATGAGAAATTCTTAAGAATTGTCTGTTTTGAGGACAAAAGCGACGTGCCGGCTATTCCCTATATATACAGGTGGTAATATGAATTTCGGCCTCTTAGACTTTTGACTATTCGATGCGTTAAAAGCTCTCTTAGATCCGCGACTTGATTGAAGATGTTAAACAGTGCATTTTAGTTTGATAAAATAATTTAAAGTTTGCTCGTATATTTTAGTGATTCAAAATAGTTTGTTATTTACGTGCTAACATGAATGTACTTCAGTGCACTTAGATACAAGGTAATAAAATTTAGTATCACTGTACCAATTAGCAAAATTTACAACGACAAATGTATACACAAAAGTAGGCAGTTTTGGCGTATCTTGGTGAAAGAAGTATGAATTTCTTTGTTATTTTTCGGGGGTGTTAATAATTAAATGGTTCAAATACGTGTCTGGATCCACGAAACAAGGGTCAGATATACACAAATGAGTTCCGGAAAAGCCCCGAAACAACTTTAAATAAATGGTGATGGAGAAAATTTTAAAAGCGTTGAGAATTAGAAGCCGTAAATATAATCCTGTTGGAATGGTGTGATTAACTAAAGGGACGATGTACATTAAAGCTACGAGGACAGTAACCTTCAGGTAAATTATACTATTTTGTTTGACATTTTTGTGTGTGTTGAATAACTTTATAATTGATTTACTTTAAATGGACATTAGTGAAATTGTACTAACCATAAAATTTTAATTTTAAAATGAAATTTGCTTGTTTAAGTAGAAAGGGGTATTTAGTATTGATGTTCGGGAATATGATGAGACTTTGGGTATGTCTTTGAGCTCAATTAGACGAACCTGGTTAATTAACGTAAAGGGGTGGTAGATGCTCCTTTATACTCAGACTCCGGTCTGCTTATATTGTTATATTAATTAGTAGGCATCCAACAAGGACTTTAATTCTGGATGCACGTTAAAGTGATAATAAAATTAATCTTGAAATTCTTTTTAAAACTGAATTTTATGCTGAAATTTAATTTGAAAATTTAATGTATTCTGAATATTGATGTAAATAGAGTTAACGTTGATGTTTGTGGTAGGAATGTGTTGTTTAATTTTATGAATGAGGAGGTTTATAAAATTAGGTGAGCAGCTGAAGCGAAACCAGGATCACAGCAGTTTATGACGCCCAATCGGTGGGACTAGAATTTTTTTGTTGAAAGGACCCAGTTCCCGCATTCAAAGGAGTATATCACAGCAATATATATACATTTGTAGTGCCTGCTTGCGGTATAGGTCAACCGAATTCGTTAACCAGCTAGCTTTGTTACCAAATTACACCAGATTATCTAAATTAAAATTTCCCTAAAATTTTTATAAAACACGTTAACATTTATATACCTAAAACTCCATTTGCTATTAGTCACTTGAATGTTGGCCGAATGAATTGAATTTAAAATATTTGCATTTTATAAATTGAATCAATACACAAAATACACATTCTCTTTTTTCCGATGCTTTTGCTTTCCACGTATGTTGCGTATTCAAAGCATGTTTCACTATTAATAAAATGACATTCAGAATACAAAGAATTTTATTTACAACAAAAACATGCTACCCCGACTAAAATGTAATTTGCATATCTGTCACAAGTGAACGGAACTCGGTTAATGCACTAACCCAAGAAATAAAAATTAATGTCGCAACGAATGAGTTATATGCAATAACACTAAATTTCTAAGGTGGCTTTGGCAAGTACAAGTTAAAATTTGCTTTGCAGCGTTATATACGATCCTAAACGCTATGTTAATTCCATAATGCCATGCAATATAATCAACTGAAATTAAACTAGTAAGTATATGTAAGGTTTTTAAATAAGGGACTGCTTATACGAAACCGACAGAGTGCATTTTTAGTTCTGCTGCCAATTTAATGGAAACGATCATTGCAGACCATATCTGTTAAATGAAATGTAGAAAAGGGGCCCTGTAGTTGAAGTTAACTTCAATAACAGCAGACGGCGAGGAAATAGGTCCGATTAAAGAATAGCATCCTTGCCCTGAAACTTTCTTGAATAGCTTATTGTTGTAAGGAACTCACTATCAAAACTAATCAAAGAATGTTACAGACGCGGAATATACATTGCATAGTTGAGCAAGTGAGCTGTGATAACTACACAAGGCGTTATTCGTAGATTAAAATATAGATAATAGTAGTTCAATATACGAAGCAAGTGGAATGTTACCTTCCATCTCCATTAACGACCAAAAGCATATTTTAGCAAGAAGGCTTTCAACAGGATGTGACGACGCATGTAGCTATCTGTCTGTGTATGTGTGGGGGGGTTTTCGATATATGAAATGAGCTAGTCGTCCGTTGGGTTGACGCTCCACCAGAACGTCGAGGAACGGCAGAGTTCCGTTCTTTTCAATTTCTATATTGAACCTAATATCTTTATGTTGATTGTTTATGTGATCTAGAAAATTATTGGGCGTTTGGTGTCTATGAGGCCAGATTACAAAAATGTCATCTACATAACATGGCCAAGTTATTGGTTTAAGGTCTGCGAATGCTAGATCTATGGATTCCAAAGACTCCATGCATATATTGGCCACAATAAGGGATAGAGGTGAACCCATGAGTGTGCCAGAAGTTTGTTTGTAAAATTGTCCGTCAAAGACAAAATAGGTAAAAGTTAAGGATTTTGTCAATGAGCGTGACTAGGTACTCAAATTTATTTTCTTGAGGTAGTAGTTGTTTAATAATGGAGACAATGACTATGACAAGCACGTTTGTGAATAAGGATTCTACGTATAAATTGACTAGTATATCATTCATCATCATTAGGTCTTCAGTCTTGGAACTGGTTAGATGCGCACCTTCATTGTTTCCTATTCTGAACTAACCTACCGCGTTCCCTGAAATTTGCACAGTCTGCATCTATAACTATCTGATCTAGGTCTACATCTACCTCTTTTTTCCTACCTCTGCTTGTAATATATCCCATACTATTCCCCAAAAATGCCTTAGAACGTATTCTGCCCTTCTATTTCTCTTATCTTTTTCCCCAGATATCCTTGTTCCCCTACTATTTCTATAACCTATTTGTTATTACCTTTGTCTGTCCATGCAATGGTCCTTATACATCTGAAGCACAGCATTTCAATAGGCTGCTACCGTTTTTCTGTCTGCGTTTCAGACTGCCCGTATTTCATAGGCATACTGTGCTGTGCTCCACACATATGCTTTCAACAATTTTCTTCTTGTTCTATGTTTGTTGTCTTTCTTCATAGGCGCTGTTCTTTCTTGTTAGATGCAGTTCGGTCACCTTCTATTGTTTTACAATTATATACCCTATTTCTCCGACCGTCAGTGGTTGTGAAGGGAGGTAAGCAGCCTGTGACTGCCAAGTTCCCTCAACTCTTAACCAATTACCGATTTAATATACTCTCCAATATATCTTTTCGCACAGTCATCATTAGTTGCAGATATTTCGCAACCAGCAACTAGTTGTTTATACTAATCATCATATTTATCCGCGCTTATTTTTTCGTCATTAGGTTTTCCGTCCCAAACTGGTTAGATACGTACCTGCACTTATTTATATTCTGAGCTAGCCTACATAGTTTCCTGAAATTCTCACACAGTATGTGTATACAGTTCGTTTCCCTTCTATTGTTTTCTAAATTTATGCCCTATTTCACCTAGATCCAGTGAAGGGGGTTAAGCAACCTGTAGCTACCAAGATCCCCAACACTTAGACATTTGCCGAAGTAATGGTTTTCCAGTAAATCCTTTCACACACTTAACATTATTCGAGAATATTGCCCAACCAATTCTTGTAGTTACTTATAATAATCATCATGTTTAAACACAGTTATTTATTCGTCATCAGTTTATCCATCTTGGGATTGGTTGGATGTGTACCTCCATTGATTTCTATTCTGGGCTAGCCTACACATATCCCTGAAACCCCTACAGCCTACATCTTTTACTATCTGTGTGCAGTAGTCTAACCTAGGTCTGCCTCTTCTTCTCTTTTTTCCTAACTCTGCTTCTAATATATTCCGCAGTATTCTCTCATGCCGTAGTATGTGGCCTATCATCCTATCTCTCCTCTTTATAATCATCATGATTAAGCACAGTTATCTTTTCGTCATTAGTTTATCCATCTTGGGATTGGTTGCATGCGTACCTCCATTGATTTCTATTCTGGGCTAGCCTACACATCTCCCTGAAACCTCTACAGCCTACATCTTTTACTATCTGTGTGCAGTAGTCTAATCTAGCTCTGCCTCTTCTTCTCTTTTTTCCTATCTCTGCTTCTAATATATTCCGCACTATTCCCTCATGCCGTAGTATGTGGCCTATCATCCTATCTCTCCTATTTTTTACCGTTTTTCACATATTTCTTTCTTTCCCTACCATTTTTAGTACTTCTTCGTTCTTAACTTTGTCTGTCCATGATATATTCATCATAAGTCTGTAGCACCACATTTCAAAGGTTTCTACCTTTTTCTTGTCCGCTTTTCCTACTGTCCAGGCTTTACAGCCGTACAGTACTGTGCTCCACACGTATGTTTTAAGCAATCTTTTCCTTGTTTCTATGTTTGTGGTCTTTGAGCAGAGTAGTTGCTTTTTCTTGTTAAATGTAGCACGACCTTGTGCTAATCTTTGTTTTATATCTTTTGTGCTTTTCTCATCTTGCGTTATTTGGCTTTTAGGTAGCAGAAATCCTTAACCTCTTGTAAGTTCGTGTTACATACTTGTATTCTTGTTTTTGATTTATTTTCCCCACCTTTGCATACTAGAACTTTAGTTTTAGCTTTGTTAATTTTCATACTGTATCTCTATGTTAGAACCGTTTCCATTTCATTCTAACTCTTCCTTGCTAGACGCTAATACCGCTATATCATCTGCAAATCTAAGCATATCAATTTTTTGTCCCTGCATAGTAATTCCAAATGTCTTCCTGCATTTGACAGTATTTATTGCCTCTTCTATGTACAGGTTAAAAATCAATGGGGATAGGGAACAACCGTGTCTCACAACTTTCCTAATGTTTACTTCTCTACGTTCTTGCTCTAATTCTATTACTGCTGTTTGCTCTTTGTATAAGCTATGTACTATTCGTCTATCCCTATAACTCATTCCAATCTTTTTGAGTATTTCAAACATTTTTTTCCATTATACATTGTCGAATGCTTTTTCCAGATCTACAAACCCTATATACACGCTTTCCCCTTTTTCTATCGTTTTCTCCATTATCACTCTCAGAGCTAAAATAGCCTCTCGTGGCCCCTGTTTCGCCTAAACCCAAATTGGTCTTCTCCTAGTATTTTTTCCGCCCGTTTTTCCATTCGTCTTTGCACAATTCTAGTTAATATTTTTGACACGTGTGCTGTCAAACTTATTGTTCGCGCCTTTCTTTTTTGGTATAGTTACTATGATGCTACGTTTGAAATTTTTGGGTATCTCGCCTGTCTCATACATATAGCTTACAGGTTGGAAGAGACGTTTTGTTACTGCTTGTCCAGCGGCTTTTACAGTTTCTGCTTGCACCTTATCTGTACCCGGTGCCTTACCATTTTTCAAACTCTTTAATGCTAATTCAAACTCATCTCTAACTATAGGATATCCCAAGTCATCATTTTCAATGTCTGATTCTTGTTCTAATGCAGTTAGTTTCTCTCCTGCATATAAATTCCCTATGAATTCTTGCCATCTACCCATTTTTTCTACGTTGTCTATGATGACGTTTCCTTGTGCGTCCCTTATATTTTTGCTGTACGGTTTTATATCTCTAAAATTCATTCTAATTAATTTGTATGCCTCATCTGTCTTTCCTATTTCCATCTTCGTTTGTACCTCTTTGCACTTTTCATCAATCTATTGTTCTTTAGCTTTTCTGCATTTTCGAATAATTTTCCATTTTATGGCTTTGCATCTCAGTTTTCCTGTTGCGTCTGATTTATTTTTGTCTTTCTTCCATTAAATTCAGGATATCCTTTGTTATCCATGGTTTCTTATTTTCTTTTTGTGTATACCCCAGAATATCTCTGGCCGCCATGTCTAGGCTGAATTTAGTGTTCTTCCATTCTGTTTCTACTTCTTTAGTATCAGATATTTTCCCGATATCTTTGAGCAATTTATTTGACTTTTTTTCGAATCTTTCTTGAATATCTTTATCTTTTAGGTTTTCTAAGTCCAAGTGCCTTTTTCCGTTTTTTTTTTAACATTCTTAAATTTAAGTGCGGCCTTCATAATTACGATGTTGTGGTCAGTATCTATATCTGCTTCTGGGTAGCTTCTACAGTCTTTTACTTGATTCCTAAACCGTTCTCTAACAAGAATGTAGTCTATTTGATATCTTCCTATATCTCCTGGCATCTTCCACATATAATGTCTTCTAGCATGATGTTGATATAATGTGTTTGTAATGATTAAATTGTTCTTGTCGCAAAATTCTACCAGCCTATTCCCCCTGTCGTTTCTCGTGCCTAAACCAAATAAACCTACTACCGCTCCTTCCCTACCCTCACCTACCACGGCATTAAAATCTCCCGTAATTATTAAATTTTCATGTCCTTTTACGTATCTTTATATGTCTTCGATATCTTTGTAGATGGCTTCTACCTCTTCGTCACTGTAGCTAGAGGTGGGCATGTATACTTGTATTATTACTGTGTTTACCGGTTTAGATTCTAATCTAACCATGAGTTTCGTTTTTTGTAAGTTACTTTTGTACACAGTATCCTATCTTTTTCCGCATAACTATCCCCACACCCAAATTTCCTTCCTCTGCTCCTGTATGAATTACCGTGGTCTCCATTCCAAAAATCCCCCGCCTCTGGCCACCGAACTACGCTGAACTCTACTATGTCTAGTGATAACCTATTCTTTCGATTTTTAGGTTCTCTAGCTTACCTACTTGCTTCATACTTCTAACATTCCACGCTCCGACTCGCAGAATGTTCCCGACTCTTATTTTTAACTTTCCGATTGCATCCTCCGAAGTAGTCCCCTCCCGGAGATCCAAATAGGGTACTATTTTAACTCCGGAATCTTTTACCCCAGAGAATGCCATCATGTTTGTTACAATTTAAGTACGCTGTGTACTTGGGAGATAATGTGGTGGTTTCCCGTTGCCTTTCACATCGCGGTAGTGTGTCTTAGACTGCCATACCGACCCCTATGGTCTCCGCCAATCTAAGTACAGAAAGAGGCGCTGCCCTCTTTCGGGGACCTGTCTTAGTCTGGTTCCTCACTAACGTCCCTACTACTTTGATTGCACCTGTAGTTTGGCTTTTTAGCTCATTAGATCACGCAAGCCATTTCACCTGTTCTAGTAATTTAGAACTTTGGCAAGGTGCAGGTCCATTCGAAATGGAGTATATCATTAGATATAAATATTTTGGACTATAACAGTTTTACAGAGTCTTAGATGGCATTTAGTTTAGATATGTGTCAATTAGTATTTGAGGTTATGTTTACCTTAGCTTATGCTGAGTGAAGAATTGGCTCCGAATATTTTGGAAGAAAACTTAGTTGGACTACTAAAATGTCCTTCATAGCTTATTACGTTCTCTTCTTAATTTACTATAGCTACATTTTTGTTGATTGCAGATTTGTGAAAAATGATCTGAAATAATCGAACTATACCTTTAACGAATGCAGAACACGAACGTATTGCTGGTAGATTTGGTATGTGACTCAGGAAATGAAAATCTAACGGATTCCAATAATGAAATTGGTTATGAACTGAGACTGTTGAAGAAAGTGACAAAGTATATTTGCCGGCAAGTGTATCAGAATCAGAAAACGAGAATGTGAAAACCTAATCAGAAGAGGACTTAGATAGAGAACTTAATGTAGGGCAGTACATCGATATTGATCAAACTAACATACATGGCCCTGAATATACTGCAAGGACAGCAATGAAATAGACTGCAGTAGCTGGAGTAAGTAAGTACTCGACGTCCCCGGAGGATTACTGTGGATATTTGTTCTGGATGTACACTTTTAGCCAGGATGAGGATTCATTTGTCGAGACATTTATTACATTTATAGCCTATGAGGTAAAGCATGTAATATGTCTGTATACTGAAATGCACTGTACTATACTAGGTGGAATGAAAAACCAAACCAAATCAAAAAGTGAAAAAAAAGATCACTCCGAATTTGGATTGCTTTTTCGGTATATCCATTAAAGCAGGCGCTTTGATATGCAGAAAATATCTGTAAAGAAGATATGCACAACCGATACCAAAAGTCGAGGTTCGTATTTCCCGGCTGCAAAGTTATTTGATTGGTTTGTAAAGATATCAATATTTTTACATTTTGATAACAAATAAACTAGGACCGACAGAAAGCAAAATAATAAATTGGTAGTAATGTCTGCCCAAGCAGCATTTTAGCGTCGGATTACAATGGCAACGCCACCTTCAAGCGACCAACTTCTATACCAATTTGATGAATCTATTTTGAATCGGTGCGACGTCACCAGTCGACCCAAGTAGTCAAAGATATACAAATTCAGATTTTTCTTAATGTAATCGTTGTGCCCACAATATGACATTTAAGTTGGCATTGGTACAAATTTCAGAACTAGCTTTATAATAATAGTATATAATTGTAAATAAATCTGTACGTATTCTAACAAGTCGGTTTACATTACCAAGATATATGGTTTTTGATGCTTGGTAACAGACAAACAGCCGTCAGTTTGTAGGATACGTTGAAATATAGCCTCTAAGAAATGTTGTTTTAAAACGGTCGATAATTAAGAGCACCTGCATATTTAAAAGATTACCTTCTTAGAATTTATCAGAATAATAAAGCGGACTTCAAATGAAATATTTCCAACCGTCAGTTGCTTCAAATAACAAGGTAACAAACTTTCTTAAAGAGCAGTAGGGATGCACGATCAATAATATGCTACAGATAAAGACGGATATAAAAGCATTGGTTTCAAAACGCACGTATTCAATCCACGTGGAGACATGCGACGCGGTCAGCAATATCGATTTTCTATAACTCAAGTGAGGTTTAAAACGCGACATCAAATATGCATAACGCAGGGATAAAAATATTACAGGCGGAGTTTTATGACGACACAAAACAGTATCATTAGTTCAAACAATTAGTTTTGCAACGGACTAACACGCGACAGATGAATGCGATTTTTCGGATTATATAGCGCTTCCACGAGGTGAATTTCTTAAAGCTTTAAGGCGGTTATATCAAAATTTCCAAAAGTATTATTTTAAATTAAGTATTTCGCGTGAAGAGTGGTCTAGAAGTGGCATTTTGAATTGTATAAATACTCTAAGAAAATTAGTAGGGCTCTCTTTGTATTTTCATCGCTCTAGACGTGAGGGTAGAGGCTTATGAGTATTGAAAAAATTTATAAATTTATAAAAAGTAGTATTAGCACTTATAACGTGGTAAGTGGAGGCCTTATAGTTATGAACGTAAGTAGTGTCGAGTGAATTAAATTAACCGAGGTCCGACTAATACCATAACAAGCTAATAAAGCAGTAAACAAAAGTATAATATACGTGAATTTGGATGCTGGGATGGAATGGTAATTGGTAGCACGGAACTTGGCGTATGCTGAAGTTATCATCTATAAATATCTGGTGGATCAGAGCGCATAGTCACGAAGCCAAGGGGTTCTGGAGGATAAAGCATCATCGAAAGAGATGTAGACTTGAAGCATTTTCCAGGTAACTCATTTGAATTTGCTGTTATTTGATAAACTGTTGGAATTATTTGTGATGTGTGAGTGAACTTTGAGGGTTATTTATAGTTATTTAACGTATTGGAAAAGATACGTGTACTTGACAATTATTATGGTATTTTAAATATTGATAAAGAAAGGTGTATGTAAAGCTTACTAAATGTCATTACGAATTTAAATTGGATTGTTAAGGGTACGTGGGTTTATTAGTTTTGTAGTAATTTTATGCAAGGTAAAAGGCATACATTAATAAACTGGGTTATTATGAGCTAACCATACTCCAGTGTGCAATAAATATAGGGTATTATTTGGGGCCCATTTACTCCTGTTGTATTAAATGTGTTTGCAATTAAAATTTTAAAACACGGACAAAAATATCACTTATTGAGTTGTAATTAGTGTACCAAACTGTATATATCTGTGAATAATTGTTTGTAAATAGCGGTAAATATAGATTGTATGATTGTTGTATAATTTGGTGATTTTATTGAATGATGTGTGAGTGGGAAGGAAGAATGATTGTAAAGTTAGGTATCCGAGAAGAGGCACAGCTGAGCTAGCCAGGGAAGCTGCTGAAGATTGTTGCAGCAGAATAAACAAGTAAGAAATTTTGTATACATTTTTTTGTTTTTTTTTGAAAATCAGTGTTGACACGGGCGATGTCAAACCCATAAGTCCGATCACAGCAATCTTATGACAGCCGAACTTTAGAATTTGAATAGGTTTTTAGGGAGATCCAGATACTGACACCACGATCCACAGCAATCTTATGGACGGCCCAACGATGGGGCACGAATTTTGGTGAGACCACAGCAATATATATATATATATATATATATATATATATATTTAATGCTGTAATTATAGTATATATATATATATATATATATATATATATATATATGTATAATAGTGGTTTTAAAGGGTTAAAAATAAAAATAAACAAAACAATTTCAAAACACCCTGTATAAAGGAACAACCAGAAATTACGTGCGAAATTTATATTTGTTAGTTTATTTTTAAGTAACGAGTATTAACAAAATTTTACATATAACAATTAAAAATTTAATAGCTTTGCAAAAGAAATAAAATGTTAGAAGCCAATGCCATTAATTTATTAATTTAATTGAATTTAATTAAACGGTTAGTGACGTATAATATGCATTAAAGCTTGTAGGGGTCAATGATACCAAGGTGAAACACGTTGCTAACAAATAAATATATCGGTTGGCTTGAAATACCATGAAAAAAAGCTCGGAGAAATGTATTTAAAACGTTCGTTACGATTGAACACCTGCGTGGTTTGGAAATGTCAAGTTCCAATAATTTTGTGTAGATAAAGATGACGATTCTACGTATATTGTAAACGGTCGCATGTGTTCGCAGGAAATACTAACGAGGGGTTATTTAAATCACGTAAGAAGTCCACGTGGTGTAGATAGCAGACAAATAGGAATATCGATTTTCTACCACTCAAGCAAGGTTAGAAAGGGACATAGAAAACGTATAAGCATGGGACAAGGGTAGTATAGGCGGGATTTGTGAAACGTCTGTAGGTCTACGATTGATCGATGTGGTTAGTTTGACTTAAAACAAACACGAGGATAGTGCAGCGTAGTTTTCGGAAAATATCATAACGACGTGCTGAAATTCGCGGGATTAAATATCGGTTGAGTGCAAAATTGTAAGAAGTATTATTTTAAATGTAGGATTTTGCGTTAGGAGGGTATGAAGAGGTTACATTTGGAGTGCATAAATACTCTAAAGAAGTAGCACGGCTCTCTTCTCTTTTAACTTTGTGTCCTTAATATTTCGAAAGCTTCAGACTACGTATGGAAGCTACCACAAGTTTTGTAAGTAGAATAAATTATTTTAAAATTATATTGCACGGTGCGCTTCATAATTTATACGCAGTTTGTGTGCCGAGATTACATATTATTTTTTATTGAAGTATCACCTATAAAATTTTAACAAACTCGTGTCGGGACATTAAGTAACGTGGTTTAAAGTAAAATTGTGAAAGACGTATGTTTAAATGGAATTTGGAATTTGGTTACACCGTGAAGACAGCGTTAGCAGATCAACTTAGATGGGGTTCGTCTAGTAACAGCGAGAAACGGCCTGCAGACCAGATAAAAGAAATACATGGCATCGTCCACAGAGCGGAGATCGTCTTGAAATTTCCAGGTAACGATTTGAAATTGTGATTCTTATAAACTGTGAATATTGGGTGACGTATGAGGGTGGTTTTGAAGGTATTGTGGATTATTTGCGTATTGAATATAATACGTGTAAATAACTTTATTATGGTATTTAACTAGAAATTTGAAGGTGTCTATAAAGCTTTTTAACGTTCCATCAGAACGTGAAATTTTTGTGAAGAGTACATGGCTTTGTTTTTTAATTTGTTGTAAGAGTATGCAAAGTAGAAGGGCATACATTATGCATAATTAACTGGGTTATCATAAGCTCACCATACTCCAAAGTTTACTTAGATAAAAAAAAATAAATTATAAAAAAGGAATTTTAAAGAAGGTATTATTCAAGGCCCATTTACTCCGGGTACATTTTATGTGTTGAATGATTTTAAAATAAAATACAGGACATTACAAAATAAGATTTACTGAAGTGTAACGTGATGAATGAAATAAGGACAATATTGAATTTCATTTGTAAATAGTAATAAATAAAAGATTGTATGTTTTTTGTATTTTGGGGTTTTATTGCGAGTGTGTGTGTACGATTGAGAATATGAGAGTGAATCTAGATATCCAAGAGGAGGTCCAAATGAGCTAGCCGGAAGCAGGTGCAGAAAATTGGCAATTCAACCGAGGAAGAGAGGAAAACGGGTAAGAAATTTTTTTTTTTTGATTATTTAACTTTTGAAAATTTTTCTATTTTCGAATTTGAAAATTTAATAAAATTTTCGAATATATTTTGTTGGTGAGGATTTTACCCGAGTACCACGGCAATTTATAACGGCCCAACGTTGAGGCTTGAATGTTTTTTTGAGAGAGTACTAAATTAGAGAGGAGTTCCACGCAATATATATATATATATATATATATATATATATATATATATATATCAAATAGATTACGTTCTTGTATTTACGGTGTGAATATGCGTGTTATTTAAAACAAAATTTGTGTCCTGGTAAATATGAAAATGTAAACGGAATACACCTTATCAAAGAAATTGTGCGAGATTTGTTGAAAAAATTAAAACGTCTTCAATTTATTAAATATTTATTCAAAGCCATTATAATAATAATACGTGTATGAATTCTAATATTTGCTCTTTTGCATAAATAAAACATTGCAAAGCTTTTACAATCCATATCAATACATAATGATATTTTAAATAGTAATTTCAATTAATAATTCAAAATCTACATTTCTAAAAATTGTCATATACAGTGGCCGGCACATTTGTGATGAAACATTTGGCGATATTCATTTTAAATCTAACATTACCAGGAACACATAAGTATACTAATTCCGACTAATAGCAACAAAATTTATACCTTTTTATCAATTCTGGCATATAGTCCTAATATGTAAAGTAAACTGCAACGCTAAAGACTTCTAGTAGAAGGTTTTACACCAAAGCGGACTTGAGGTAGCAATAAGTTGAATAACCTTGCTAGTGCCGATATATGTTGCGTGTTTTAGTGATCTATATAAACTACAGTCATATTATGTAATTCAGATTTGAGATCGGTGACCTACTGACCGATATTAAACTCATACAAATGTATCAGCCAACGTTTAGAGAACGTTATCTGACTAGTTGAATACGCCTTCGATTTATTTACATAGTTAGTTGACGATCAAAAATCAACTTCTTTCGATCCCACTAAAACCGACATAACTTGTAAGTCAGATAGTTTTACAGAGTCTTAGATGGCATTTAGTTTAGATATGTGTAAATTAGTATTTGAGGTTATGTTTACTTTAGCTTATGCTTATGCTTTAGCTTATGCACAGAATATTTTAGAGGAAAACTTAGTTGGACTACTAAAATGTCTTTCATAGCTTATTACGTTCTCTTCTTAATTTATTATAGCTACATTATTGTTGATTACAGATTTGTGAAAAATGATCTGAAATAATCGAACTATACCTTTAACGTGTGCAGAACACGAATGTATTGCTGATAGATTTGATGATGTATGTGACTCAGGAAATGAAGATCTAACGGATTCCAATAATGAAATTGGTTATGAACTGAGACTGTTGAAAAAATCGACAAAGTATATTTGCTGGCAAGTGTATCAGAATCAGAAAACGATAATGTGGAAACTTAATAAGAAGAGGACTCCGATAGAGAACTCAATGTAGGGCAGACCATCAATATTGATCAAACTAACATACATGGCCCTGAATATACTGCAAGGTCAGCATTGCAATAGACTACAGTATATGGAGCAAGTACTCTGTGTCCCCGGAGGAATACTGTGAATACTTGTTCCGGGCGTACCCTTTTAGCCAGGATGAGGATTCACTTGTCGAAACTTTTATTATATTTATAGCCAATGGGGCAAAGCATGTAATATGTCTGTATACTAAAATACACCTGTACTATACTAAGCAGAATGAATAACCAAACCAAATCAAAAAGTGAAAATAAAAAAAATTTCTCCGAATTAGGACTGCTTTTTCGGTATATCCATCAAAGCAGGCGCTTTGATATGCAGAAAAATATCTGTAAAAAAGATATGAACAATTGATTCCAAAAGTCGAGGTTCGTATTTCCCGGCTGCAAAGTTATTTGATTGGTTTGTAGAGATATCAATATTTTTACGTTTTGATAACAAGTAAAGTGGGACCGACAGAAAGCAAAATGATTAATTGGTAGTAGTGTCTGCCCAAGCAGCATCTTAGCGTCGGATTACAATGGCAACGCCACCTTCAAGCGACCAACTTCTATACCAATTTGGTGAATCTATTTTAAATCGGTGCGACGTCACCAGTCGACCCAAGTAGTCAAAGATATACAAATTCAGATTTTTCTTAATGTAATCGTTGTGCCCACAATATGACATTTAAGTTGGCATTGGTACAAATTTCAGAACTAGCTTTATCATAATAGTATATAATTGTAAATAAATCTGTACGTATTCTAACAAGTCGCTTTACACTACCAAGATATACAGCTTTTGATGCTTGTATTTTTCAAGCATAAAATGAATAGTAAATGCCTTACCTCATCCTGGTGAATGTGATTTTGAAACAACTACTTCTTGTATTCAACCTGTTTAGATGGAAAAATTTATGAACACAAATTCTAAAATTAAATCCTTATGAAGATATCAAATAGATTACTTTCTTGTATTTACGGTGTGAATATGCGTGTTATTTAAAACAAAATTTGTGCCTTGGCAAATATAAAAATGTAAACGAAACAGACCTTACCAAGGAAATTGTGCGAGATACGTTGAAAAAATTAAAGCGTCTTCAATTTATCAAATTTTTATCAAAAGCCATTATAATAATAATACGTTTATGAATTCTAATATCTGCTCTTTTGCATAAATAAAATATTGCAAAGCTTTTACAATCCATATCAATACATAATGATATTTTAAATAGTAGTTTCGATTAATAATTCAAAATCTACATTTCTAAAAATTGTCATATACAGTGGCCGGCACATTCGTGATGAAACATTTGGCGATATTCATTTTAAATCTAACATTACCAGGAACACATAAGTATACTAATTTCGACTAATAGCAACAAAATTTATACGTTTTTACCAATTCTGACATATAGTCCAAATACGTAAAGCAAACTGCAAGGCTTAAGACTACTAGTAGAAGGTTTTACACCAAAGAGGACTTGAGGTAGCAATAAGTTGAATAACCTTGCTAGTACCGATATATGTTGCGTGTTTTAGTGATCTATATAAATTACTGCCATATGATGTAATTCAGATTTGAGATCGGTGACCTACTGACCGATATTAAACTTATACAAATGTAGCCGACGTTTAGAGAGCGTTATCTGACTGGTTAAATACGCCTTCGATTTATTTAGTTAGTTGACGATCAAAAATCAACTTCTTCCGATCCCACTAAAACCGACGTAACTTGTAAGTCAGATTCAATCGTTAAGTGGACG
Source organism: Platerodrilus igneus (assembly GCA_036346225.1). NCBI lineage: Eukaryota > Metazoa > Arthropoda > Insecta > Coleoptera > Lycidae > Platerodrilus > Platerodrilus igneus. The sequence continues at coordinate 1,209,333 of JARFIW010000975.1, read as the reverse complement.
TCCTTCTATAACCTGCAAGTACATTAATGGAATTCCGACGTAATATTAACGCGTTATGAAGGTTTTGTTCATACTTGAGTTCATAAGTTATATATAGACCGCAACTTTTAGCATTAACATCAAAGTAAGTATAGCAGTAGTCGGTAGTCGGTAAAGTGTTACTTGAATGAAGTGTGGAATAAACTTGTGCACAATTGTAAACCGTTTGAAGATTTCGCCATTAACGAACAGTTACTTGCCTTTAGACGACGATGCCCCTTTAGGTAAAATATAATGCCAAAACCTGCCAAATATGGCATTAAGATTTGGGCCGCTGTTGCAAGCCGGAGCGTGGAATATTCAAAGTGTGTAGCAAGTAGTTAAGCTAGAGAATTTGATAATTGAAATGGATAAGTTAGCATTAGACATAGTAGCCATTAGCTAAGTTCGATGGCCGGTTCCCGGGGATTTTTGGAGTGGAGACTTTAGGGTAATTCATACTGGATCAGAGGAAGGAAATTCGACTGTGGGGATAGTTATGTGAAAAAATTGAAAGATTGTGTAGAAATTCACTTGCATGAGAACGAAATAGTGCTCACGGTTACTTAAGAATCTAAACCGGTAAATACAGTAATAATACAAGTATATTGCCCACTTTCCGCTATAGAGAGGAAGAGGTAGGAACGACCTACAAAGATATCAAAGAACTAAGATTCATAAAAAGACAAGAAAATTTAATAATTATGGGGAATTTTAATGCACTGGTGGGTGATGGTAGGGAAGAAGCGGTAGTAGGTTAATTTGCTTTAGGCACGAGAAGCAACAGAGTAAATAAGCTGGTAGAATTTTGCGACGAATGCAAATTAACTATCAAAAACGCTCTATTTCAACATCATGCTATAAGACGATTCACGTTGAGACTTTCATGAGGCATAGGAAGATATTAAATAGATTACATTCTTGTTAGAAAACGGTTTAGGAATAAAGTAAAAGACTGTAGAGGCTACCCAGAATCAGATATGGACACTGACCACACCATCGTAATTACGAAGACGGCGCTTGAATTTAAAAATTAAAAAAAAGAACCGAAATAGGCCCTTTGACTTTGAGAAACTAAAGGTTAAATATATCCGCGAAAGATTTGAGAAAAAGTCAAATGAATTGCTGAAAACATCGGAAAAAATTTTTATACTAAGGAAGTAGAGACGGAATGGAATAATGTTAAATCCAGCTCAGACATGGCGGCCAGAGATATTCTGGGATACACGCAAAAAGAAAATAAGAAAGCATGACTAAGAATGAATATCCTAAATTTAATAAAAGTAAGACGAAGTTACAAAAATAGACCGAACGAAGTAGAAAAACAGAATTTCAAAGCCATAAAATGGAAAATCATTCGCAAATGCAGGGAAGCTAAAAACAATGGATTGACGAAAAGTGCAAAGAGATACAAACTAAGATGGAAGTAGAAAAGACAAACGAAGCATACAATCTAACTAGAATGAATTTCAGGGATATAGAACCATATATCAAAAAGCAATTTTAATACGCCAAATAAATTAAAGAACATTCTTTGCGATTTGCTTTTATGAAAGACTTAACAATTGCCTCCTTAGTACCAAAAAAAGCCAAAATGGTTCATTAGCTATATTCGCAACACCATGACGATATTCAATCTATAGAGAATGAGGAGAAACCACTATTTATTATAGACTACAATAACACCGATGGGGTATGTTGAAAATGAAGGTTTATTTGTGCGGGAATATAAATGTACTCGCAAAATTGCATGCATACTTTTTACGGAGATAATGGGTATATGTGTTTTAAACGTATACGTGATTTACGTACAAAATACGATAAAATACTTCAAGCACACCTTAAAAGTGATCTGAAAGATTGCAATATTGAAATATCCGGTTCTTGGTATGTTGAAGTTGCCGAAGAGAGAAGACGAAGTGAATGTAACAAGGGTTTGCGAAAAAATGCCAAAAAAAGTAAAATTACTTGTGGCGCTTGCAATAATTTTGCATATGAGAAGCATAAAAGAAGCATTGCCACCGTAGCTGGCTTAGATTGTACTTAAAAAAATAATGAACTGCAATGTGATTAGAATTAGGGGACATTTTGTTTAATATCTTAACTGTGACACGTAAAGTACAATTAATTTTTCTTTTAGTTTTATAAGATGTTCTTAGGAATTAGCTATTTTATATCATGCAAAATGCACATTTTCAATAAATTTCTATTTTTGCCGCTTCCTATTGTATTACTACGTTTAATATAATAACAAGGGGACCTTCGGCATTTGAATTGATGTACAGAACTCAGGGAAATAATGGTTCTAATGCTGTTTAAAAACAGTAAACGAAACAAATATATAAAAAATACGTATAATAAAATTATCTGAAATATTGTGTAATATATAGGAAATTGTAACTTTAACAACATTAATTGAAAAATCAACTATCTGGTAAAATACAATTTTCCTGTGTAACCAGGACATTGAAGCATCTCTTTTAAACGTAATTTATCAGAAACGCTGTACAATTAATGGTTTTAGAGGTGATTCACATCTATACGCAAAACCGTACCTGTATGGCAGAACTGAGCGGCATAGCTTATTATACCCCCGTCGTTACGGTACACGAGCCACTACAGTCAGTTGGTAGCAATGTTAAATAATTGCAAAATGATGCGTAAATAAGCAATAACGTCACTCAATTATACAAAATTACTCCATCACATAGAAAACTACAAAGTACTTACATAAATTGTAGGGCTTCTCCAGCATTACTCCATGATAGCGGGCTCCGTTGATCATTTTCGGGCGTGGGTATTCGTTAGGCCCGGTTGAAACCAAATTGAAACTTGTCTTCTTCTTTTCTGTAGCGGAACACAGAAATAGGATGAGGGACGATAATTATGTAGAAGGCAGGAAAACTACATCTCAAGAAAAAGACACGATAAAACACAAAGGTAACTACATTCGTTGGCGTCTCGGTCAAGAATCCCGACACGTCTCCCGGAAATTCACCACTACCCTTCTTCGGACACCGCGTCGGCGCAATCTCGCGCAAACGCACTGTCTGAAGTGACGGAAATACACACACGTCTTTTCAAATTATTGGCGCGAAATCCTTACAAATTAAAACTTGAATTGAAAATGTTTAGTGCCGATTTTTCGGCACGTAACAATCGCGACAAAGCCATAAAAAAATATTTTAAAAAGAAAATGACTGTTGACACAGTAACATCTTAAAATCTAGATCCTAACAAACCTACATAAATCCTAACTTAAATCCTACAAAATGTTTATTTTAGGCGCCTCCTGGTTTTTTCCGACCGATAACACGTCTTCCGGATTACCAGGAAACGGAAGATGTAGCCCCATTGTCTTTGACTACATTTATAAGTGCACACACGAGTCTTTAGTGTGACGCAGTTATAATCGACAGCACAAATTTGTCGGGGAGCATGAAACACTACTTAAACTAGAACAAATGCGACAAGTCGCCTAATCTATATACTAAACTAAAGCTAACATTACAGTTTCCTAAGTGCAGACGCACATGAGCGTTGCATCTAGACTGTTTCTTCGTTGGCAAAAAAAATGCCCAAATTTAAAAATGTTCGAAAGAGTGAGTTACTCTACACTCTAGCAAATTTGTAGGTACTGGTACTCTGGTTTAATAAACAATACACATCAAAGCAAGTAATGCTATAGAATAATGTGGGCGACTGTAATAATTCAGAGGAAAAACACATGGAACAGAAAGTCCTAGTTTTTTGCAACTACGAATATGAACTATTTCTTACAATGGCATAGGCCGCATCTCCTATGTGAGCCCAAAGAAGAAAGCACCCACTCTAACATCAGCTAAAACCAATCATAAAAATTCAATGAGTTATTACAATCAAAGTTACGACAATTACCACAAAATTAAACGAAGTAAGATAAATACTGAAAACAAAATAATATGTTGTGGGAAAGGTGCGAGGATCAATTAAATAAAACGACAGAGTTATACTGGGGAATCTAGAGAATAAAGCGATATATAACTAACGGTAAGTTCAAGGAAAAATCAACCAAAAGCAAAAAGATAGGTAGTTTAAGGTAAATAAGTTAAACGTGTAGACGGTAGGTGCTGTATAAGGGAAGAGATACGTAATTAAAGATACTAATTGATAGTAAAAAACAAAAAACATTAGGTATGTCGTTAAGGGAATGTAACGTGAAAAACTTTAAGATGTATGTAGGGTTGAACGATTTTAAAGATAATTTTATGCCATCTAGTGTGGTTTAAATCGATATGTGAAGAGATAACAGTAATCAAAACTCGATTTACTGATAAAATTGTTGAAAAACGGAAAGATATCTTGTAACACATATACCTGCTAGGATGACAAGCTCTCGTTTGAGCTTCACCTAGACTAATGAAGAAAAATTCCAACATCTTTCTTAAAAAAAATGATTCACAAATTGCTAGGCCGACAAACTTACCAACCAAATCTCGTCTAGACTTATATTGCTGAGCGACCGGCCCTTGATGGGTCTCGTCTAGACTTACAAAACTGAGCGACCAATTCAAATGGCAAATCTCGCTTAATAGATCTAAAATGCTGCGTTGGAATATCGATATATCTAAAAAAATATGATATCAAAACAAAATCATACTCGCTACACAAAAGAAATATTCTACGATACATGTATAGAGAAAACAGTATTCCAAATTATTAAAATATTCCTTTGATATCGCGGGGTTTATCAACAACTATCGTAAATGAGCTTAAATACAAAACGTTATCAACCCCTTCATTATTGTTGTGGTTAGACAGGTAGATATAAAGAAATCCAGTTTAATACAGCGTTTTGATAGGTAAAAGATATACTTATATAATTGCGTTAGCTGTATTTGAAAACAAAGTTTTCTTTAAAAAAGGATTTGTAGGTTATAGCTGTTTAAATTACTAAGAAAACACTTTTAGCACGATATCAGAGCAAGATAGTGTCTAAGGGAACAGGTATAATAAAATTACGTTACTATAACGTTTTAGAAAATAGAAGATATGCTAAAAACTCAGTTAATTACAAAATCTATATTTCGGGAAGGAATTTTCTCTATGAAGGTAATTGTAATTTATAATTGATTATTTAGGTTATAAAGAGACACTCAAAATCATAAAAAATACAATATTATGTGCGATATTTAAACGGTAGCTTTGAAAATTCTATCTCAAAATACTAAAAAAACCTGAGGTTTTTTTAATGTTTGTTTAATTGATTTTACTGTATATTTTAAGGAGATTTGACTCATAAAAAATGATAAATAGAGGTTATTGTAATTTATAACTAATGTACTTACAGGAAAACTTATGTAATCCAAACAATAGAGTTAGGTTATGTTGATTTAACACCTTTTAAAAGGTATATTCCAGCTTCCTGGTAAATTAAATTAGGTCATTATCTAAAAGAATTTAAATTAGAAACACTATTTTTATAATATTACGAGAATTAATTGGATTTGCAATACATTTTAAAAAGTATCCACAAAAATCAATAATCAATATGGCAGCTCATGCCAAATTAGCATAGCAACTGTCAATTCATTTCAGATGATTGACATAGTAACTTTCAGTGTTACCACTCTAAATTTTATAAGTTAATAGATATTAAAAATTCAAAAAATTATTTATTTTTTAAGTGAAAAAACCTACAAATATATTTAATTAATACATTATAAGATATAAAAAGATAAGAAAACAAATTTTTATTCAACCTAAACACGTTAAATGCGTCACTATTATATTCCCATCGCGCGGTACGCGAGTCACTACAGTCAGTTGGTAGCAATGCTAAATAATTGCAAAATGATGCGTAAATAAGGAATTACGTCACGCAATTATACAAAATTACTCCATCACATAGAAAACCACAAAGTACTTACATAAATTGTAGGGCTTCTCCAGCATTACTCCATAATGGCGGGCTTCGTTGATCCTACTCGGGCGTGGGTATTCGTTGGGCCCGGTTGAAACCAAATTGAAACTTGTCTTCTTCTTTTCTGTAGCGGAACACAGGAATAGGATGAGAGGCGATAATTATGTAGAAGGCAAGAAACCTACATCTCAAGAAAAAGACACGGTAAGACATAAAGGTAACTACATTCGTTGGCGTCTCGGTCACCAGTCCCGACACGTCTCCCGGAAATTCACCACCACCCTTCTTCGCACACCACGTCGGCGCAATCTCGCGCAAACGCAATGTCTGAAGTGACAGAAATACACACACGTCTTTTCAAATTATTGGCGCGAAATCCTTACAAATTAAAACTTGAATTGAAAATGTTTAGTGCTGATTTTTCGGCACGTAACAAGCTATGAATGAATTGAAATAATTCTACACGCTGGTTTGCAATATCTAGAGTCGATTACAACTCAAGATTTGTTTGCATATAAATTCAATTGGCTTCTGAATATGTATAAACTAAATGCGGCGAAAAAGTGGTTGAGGATAATTAAATAACATCGATCCCTCTTATGACAACCTGATTAGCGCTCAGTGATCAAAGCTAAATTGAGAGAATTTCACCAAACATGTACGATACACTACAATTGTAGCGCATGGAGTGTGACAACACAACTACACGGGTCGTTGTCTAAAGTTTAAAATCAGGATAAATAATAATTCAATATAAACATACAACGATACCAGCAATTCCCAATTTACGTATAAAAGTATCTATTGGCTATTAAAGCAAAGCAGGATGGTTCGTATATATATATATATATATATATATATATATATATATATTCTTATGCTGCCCCCTCGCGCCTTTTTATTTATTTAATTATTTAATTTTATATAATATGCAAATATTTATTTTATGTTACGTGCTTTATCTACGTTTGGTTGGTTTATAAAACAAAACTGTGTTAATATGCCTCGACTATTTGAAAACTCGTTCTTCCCAGGGTATCCACCTACTTACCGTGGGTTCAGTAGTAAGTAGATGTGCAATGCACCAACCAAACAGCACTACCTTTATTTTTGTACCAATGATCTTTTACACTTGTATATGCCAAATTTTTATATAAGATCCACGTAGCCTTGTGCCAAATTAATTAATATTACCAATTTATGACTTTGACGTTCAAAACACACAGTACTCACCTATCTTACACTTCGTCGTCGGCCTCTTTGAAAACTGGCTCAAAATTCTCACTCGCCGTATACGTCTTTACAATGCGGCACTATCACAATGAAAGATCTGCTATCCAGATTCCAGGTTTCTTTTAATGAATTTTGATATCCCCAAATCTAAAATAAATATTACCAATTTAGAATTTTGACTACCTTTTAATATAACTTCCCCTGCGCTAATTTTTCTGATGTTGAATCTTCTTTGCTCGTATTAATCCTCCTGCTGCTCCACTGCTTTCCTTTTCCAAATTCCGCTCGTTCCAAATTCAATGCTTTCCTCCTAAGTCCACTCTTTCCAATTCACTGCTATCCTCTAATTACCATTCAATACCATTCTATCCGTTTTATCATATCCAAATCTATTCCATTAATATTGCCTTCAGTTTCATAAATTCCATTCAATGCCTTTCTGCCTTTATCAATCTCGTTCCAATATCTCACTATTTCTTACGCCTTTTCCACTGTTACTTTAATCCACTCTTACCCTTTACACTTCGTCGTTACTATTAATTATTATTACTCTTGCTTATATATCAATCAAACTCTTAAACTTTCAAATTCATTTATTACTTCTTTAAAATGTTCAAAATTTAGCGCAGTTTACAAAAATACGTTTTACTACCAATATTTATAAATCGACCTCTTGTTTATCTTTTCCTAGGTGATTATTACAATTCAAATATGCCTACTCTTTAATACATTTTATACAAATTCCATCCAATAATATCGTCCCAACAAGTTCGTGTCACTAATACCTTATCATCTTTCTTTTATGCTTTCCTTTTTCATATATAAATGTTCAATCATTGGTCCTTAATATTGCACAACCCTTCAATCATATTTGACAATACTTTTACTTATAATTTTGATATTACATGTTTGTCCAAAGGTTGATTCTATTAAAATAAATGCCAAAATGTTACACATATAAACCTGGATCTGCGTGGTGAATAGTATAATTTCTACAGACGCATCCGGTTTCTCGATTAGCAAATTTACGTTCTATCGCTTATTAAACATACAACTCAGTGTAAATTCTTGAATACTGTGCTTTATCACGTCATCAAGTCATTGTTTTTTTTTTTCGTTTTGGCACTTATACTTTGACTAATATTTCAAATACTTTAACATTTGTAAAGTACGGCAAACATAAATTTCTCAGTTACGGGATCTGATATTTGGCTTTCTTTATTTGGCATACACTACCTTCAACAAAATAACCTTTAGAACCCTTTAGCCCCTACTAACATTTCAATATATATATATATATATATATATATATATATATATATATATATATATATATATATATATATATCTTTGTGCCATTTCCTCATCCCATTCCTAAAGAACCGCGGTTCTTGTAAGGTTTAATCTATTTGTCAGCTAAAGATTTCTAAGGAAACAAAATGGTCTATCTACTTACCAATACATACTTGGATAGTGTCATAAGAGATATTGCTCTATTAGAAGCTCGCAAATTCTCAAGTTAAGTCTAATAATTAATCTAGATATCAAGGATTGATTATACTTTTATCTGTTACGTTCCAGTATTGCTGTTAAAATTTACTTGACTAAGATAAGCCATTAATTATTATCTCGTCTATATTTCGAATAAAATCATTGCCTTAGTTCATATCCTGTTCTGGCGAGCCTAGTGTTTGAACATTAATCTTCGGTCTCTTAATTGTAGTTAGGGGCATTTAAATCATTTATTCTAAGCGGTCCCTACTCATACTGGATTATACTATCAATTTGATACCAGTTTCGCGAGTACTTTCGTTGAACATTCGTTGCACAGATAGGCTATCAACACTCGTTGCATTGGATTTTATTTATGAATTATTTATTCTATTTTTTAATACCAACGGTTTTCGTTGGAGAACTGATTCTGTCCTTTTACAGTTACCGTGGGGGTTGCACAAGAAATTATACAAGCTGGTACGTGCATCCTCCCTTCAAATTACTTTCTCTTGTGTGTATCGGGTAGATATTCGTTAACAGTTGGAGGTAGAACTAATTTAAAATCTGCTTTTAGCTCGTTTTAGGATAAATTTTCTTGATGGGTTGGTTTGTTTTCGGCCCACATTCTCACTCCTCGACGCTACGTGAGATGACTCACTTCTGGTACACTGGGTTTGCAATCAAGACTGCTGACTAAGAACAAGTTTGGTAACGCCGACTTCTCCGGTTCCGCTTAGCTAAAATTTTTGGTTGCTGTGTATTGCTACTGGTTATTTAATCCTCGTAAAGGAAACCGTGAGTTATTTACAATCTCACACTTTACTAATCCCCTGATTTTCTAAACTTTCTAGGGCTTTCATGTTGTATATTGTTACTAACCAACATTACTAATACTGATTAGTGTTAAGAACACCCCAGGGGTGTTGATACGTTTCATCATCTAGTCTTTTGCTTGGTATAATTTAACTACGCAGGTTTTAAATAACTAAAATGTATGTGGTCCGATACCGGTCCGAGATCGTGTGTTTCTGGTCACGTGACTTATACTACCTAAAAGTGTAGGATATTTAATTATTAGTACTGATTTACAATCATTCATCTATGTTTTCATTCACTATTAAGTGATATGTTTGTTATAGGTGTTAAGTATACGGTTACGTGGTTGTGTGCTGCATACGAACACTAGTTTTATTTTTGTCTCATTTGTAACAATATTTTGAAATTATAATATAGAAAAGCAATTACTTTACCAGAAAGGTGTTTTCTTTATTATTTATATCGATATATATATATATGTATTCTTATTTTTCTTTGATGGACTAATGTTCTGTCTTTGTTTGTACTAGTCAACTAATTTTTATTTCAGAGAGACGACTCGGTTTTTTTCTTCTTGGGTTAGTTTTCGATTACTTTCCTATGCCCAATCTCCGATTGACGTTAACCCGACACCTCTTCCTTTGGCTACGTAATTTCGTGCGAGTCTGTACTTTAATTGTTTTTTTTTTGTTCTTCCTGACACGCACGGTTTACCGTAACATATCTTCGGATATGGGACCCATTTCTTTTAATTTTGCAGATATGTTATATAAGGTATACAACTCATTGTAAATAATATAAGTTGTTAATTTATAAGTTTCATAGAATTTCACAGAAGTGGATACATCAATTAACTTTGTAGTATTAGGACACGCTTTTCTGTTAAATTCAAGAGTAGGTCAATCTTCGACGGCGTTTGTATCTCTCGCTGTCAGTGTTTAGTTTCACTGATGCTACTTTTGGATAAACGTGTAAGTGAAGAATAAGAGCAGAAATCCTGGAAAATCATCACCAAGAAAGGTGTTACTAATGAATCAATTAATATTGATTCCGGACTTGTACGCTTTTTTGCCACAAAACGAAAATTATAGGTTCGAACTTATAGTATTGCACGTAAGGATTGCACGGGACTGCTCCCTACCGCATACAATAACATTTAATCTTTTGTATGAGTTAAAACTAATTCTTAATGTTTAAAACGTCTAACCGAATTTTGTATACACAAACCATATAACTATTCAGTACATAAAGTTATAGTATTGATTAAGCAATTAAATAACTGCAACGTAAAGCATGCGTGTAAGTAATAACACCCGCATTTCAAGTTTTCTCTTGCTCAAAGTAAGTTTGGAAAAATGCGAACGTAACACAATAAATCTCAAGAGTCAAGCGGTAAATCGAGGTTAAATTCACTCTCAGTACTTCCTTTTTTAATTGAGGTGAGCGATCAGAGGATTAGGTCTTGTTGTCAAACTGCGTTTCAAGATTTCAACTATGTGTAACTTATATATGTACAAGGAAGTTGAAAATATACTTTGCGAAAGAATTTTTGAGCGTATAATCGAAAGCTATGGCAGCGTATAATTAGGTTTGGATGATTTAAAATCTTTTATTAATTCGATTGCAGAAATGAAAGCCGGGGCACAGAAATAATTACTGCTAATAAATTGCAGATACGCTCCAACACTATCGTAAATATAAAAAAAATCAAAGATCTTTTATAAATTTATGTGTGAAACCCTATCTGCATGTAACTGCAATACTGAATCAAGTTTGTTTACCATAGAAAATCACCACAGAACGAATGTGCCCCTTTTGAACAAGTGTGTGTACAAGATTAAGCATCAACACTTGTTACGTTTATTTTCTGGATAAATTAGATACTCCTTTTTCCCGTGTTAGTTCATAAGCCCGCTTTACAATAATTTTGTTAAATCGATTCCGTTGCTATTCTTAAATCCTTCTTCAACATCCTACCTATTTGACCTGTTCATCATAAGCCCGCTTTACAATAACTTTTAACTCAAATCTAGTTGCTTTGGAACGTAAAGTTTATGCTATAATTAAAATAGTCAGTACCTTGTTATATGTATCCGTTAACTGGTTATACAGTACGACTGCGTATAATTGATTCTTATGTGATTTCCATCTAAAGACTCGTCGAATTAAGGTCGCGTACTATCCGATAAAACCGTGTTTTCCAGTTTCTAATCGTTTGATAACACCAATGTTACTTTTGAACTTTTGTTATTTGGTTAAACCAATTAATATTTACTTGCTTTTCTTTATACACGAGGAAAACAGTCGTTATATTTTTGCTGTTTCCGTTTTCTTCGTAGGAATTTCGCGCACGCAATACAACGTGGTAAGTGATGCTGGTTATACAAATTTTACCTATAACCATTCTAGCTTCTTCCAGTGGTTGGGCCTACCTGTTACCTTGGACTTAATTAATGAGGCGATGGCCGCCCCTTTTTATATGGCACCAATTGCGTGGTCCTAGGCGCATCTGCCCCGCTGCGGCCCTAAGGAGGATGTGATAGGTTCAACATATTCGACACGTGGGTGAGTGTTTATCCACTATTTTTTGTATGGGTTCCATGAACTGATTGAACCAGTATATTTCAGTTTTGTTGGATGATTATACCTTGTGGTTCTAAAATGATAATCATCTGTACGGGGGGGGGGGTTGACACTTATTATTGATATGGTAACGATTGTATATACTTAATTTTATATTTAAGATGACAATCTAGAGCTGCGGTTTATAGAGTTGTGATTTCTTTTTCTTTCTTTGTTAATTAATTTGGAGGTAGATACCTAAAAACGGCATCTCGCTATGATAGTTGATTTTTTCTTGGTTCTTTCTGACATTCATATTGTGATTACTACTTATTTTTGTTTTCATTTGTTTTGGTACTACTGTACTGCTGTAACTTGTTTTTTTTGTTTAATTATAATTTTTTTATGTTGCGTGTGGTTTCAATGAATGAGTGCGTGAATTTTTATTTCAGGCTTTCTTTAATTTTTGTATGTATTATACCCCGCCCACTCACCGAATGAGCCCGGTCAATTTCTTTATTTTTTTTCTCTTTTCTTTTTGTTAGGCTATGTCAATGCACGTAGCACACTGTTGTATGTGACTTCTGGATACCCTTGCCGCTAATTTAAAACTGCGTTTTGTTATACTATTTGCTGTCAGAACAAAACTTATGACACGCTGACTGTGAAATTATAGAACGAATGTGTATATGCTGTTTGTTGTTGTTTGTTATGTACTTGCTACTTTAGTGTGTTTATGTTTTTGTAATGTAAACTGTTATGCTTTAGGTGTTTATATTTTGTTATTGTTAATTAATATGGAGTGTTCCCGTGGAAAATTAACGCTGTAGCTAGCTCTTCAAAGGGAAACATCATAAAATGCATATGAAAAACATCTAGTTTTAAAGAACGAGCTAAGCTAATAATTTTTTAATCTAAAAATATTAAGGTTTAAGGTAATAGTATATTGTACAACGAGCATGGAATGATGCCCATTTCTCACGAGTATAATAAACCATACGAGTGAGAAATGGGCATTCCATGCGTGTTGTACACTATACTTTTTCTACGACTGTAGTACGTACTTTTTAAATGTGATACCTCTTTTGTTAATATTATAAAATACATGGTAAGTATAGGAGTATACATTTTATTAATATCATAAGTTTATTATCGTTTGTGAATATACATAAATTCAAAGAAAAGTACAAATTTATCATAATAAAAGTAAATAAATTGATTTAAGTTTAGTTTTTAGATTCATTATTACTAACAATATTAAAGGTTACATTGCAATTATTAAACGTCATTGTAGAAGGTGTTTTCCCAAAACTAAATTTTCTTGACGTTGGAAATTCTTGTCTTTGGACGTTGTTGGAACATTTGATGTGCTATCAATTGAATTTTGTATTATGTTGCCTACATTCAACTTATTTGTTAAAGAATCGGCTATATAGTTTTCGGCGACTGATGTTGATTTCCAGCCACCGTGCCTTTTTAAAGATGTTATATCTTCTCCAGCATCTACAAAAATAGTGGCGGAAGATCTCCGGAAGCAATGACCAGTATATAATTCCGGATTGGGTAGTTTTAAATACGTTGCAATTTGCTTTCCCATAGCACCAAATTTATTGATACCCACTTTCTGTGTGGTGCATTTTCCTTTCTGATAATTTAAGAAAAACTAGGATCGCAAACATTTGATGGACGTAGATTCCAGTATTTTTGTGATTTCATAAAATTACTCGTTATCGTAAAGCTGCGTATAATTTTTGTTTTCGTGTCGGGAACAGTAACTAATATCGCAGAACCCAATTCCGTGAAATGAGTAATCTTCATCTGATGTAATTCCTGTCTGCGGCAGGCACCCATAATTCCCATAATTAATGAAGTCTGTAACAATACAAAAATAGCTATAAACACGCATTATTCTCCTAAGTTAATATTACATACTTTTGTCAGAAGAAACTGTTGATCCGGAGCCTCAGTAATAAATTTATTTATTTCCTCTGTTGTAAAAATTTTTGATTTTTTCGATTTATAACCGCTTGACTTCCGTTTGAGAAACGCTCTTAATTTTCCATACTTTGATATATCTACATTATGATGGATGGTGAAACTTGTTCTCAACATAGAATAATGCGTCCACAATGTCGGAGATTTATACTTATTAGATAATTCATTAATGTACGCAGTTAAAACATTTTCAGAATAAGATGTTGTCTTTTGATCTCTTCGCCAATCCATAAACGATTTATAAGCAGTCTCATATTTTTTTTTGAAAATTTCCGGTAATAAATTTAATGTAGTTGCATTTGCAGCTTTCACAATATTTGGAGGCGTCGGTTCTAGTTCGCTTTCACTATCACTAGCCATTTTTTAAAGACTTTGCAAATACTTTAACATTTTAAACGCTTTCACAGTATGAAATTATTTATTTGACATTTGTTGGTTTATTATTTGTTTCATAGCCCACCTTAGAAAATCGGCCGTCATTGGAAATAAGATGCAAGTGCAGGGCTACTTGATTAATAGAAATATAAGCGCAACGGTGCAAATTGAACATTCCCGCACTGGTTGCTTAGCAACTTGCCTAGCAACGAGTGCGGGAATAAAAACCTGTATAGAATTTAGTAGATTTCTCTATCAAAAACAGACCTAAAATAGGCTCGTTCCAAAACAGTCGTAGAAAAAGTAAATTATATTTAGGTTTCAAGATGCGTAAGTACTTATTTTTCATTGATTTTCTATTATAGTAATGTTTGTTCTTTTCAGGTGAACATACAACTCAATAATTCGTTATAAATGTTATATAAAAATCACGAATCTGTTGGAGAATATCCTTTAAGCATTTTAGGACTGTATTATCAAATGCATTTATAATGTTACACAATGGCATTACTTCATTTAAACACTGTAGAACCTAACTTGATTTTCACGGCAGAATTAGGAGAGGGTAACTATCCAATCAATGTTAAACTTGTGGAAAGGAATGATTCGCCCTGGAATCCTGATAAGGATAAACATGAATCAGATTTTAATTACAGCATTTTTTCAGAACAGTCTAACAGAAATGGAGAATTTAATGAAAACGATAATAATAAAGCAAAAAATGCAGGAATAAAATAAGTAATGAAGATGGGTAGGTTAAAAGCTCTAAGAAAACAAAATTCAATGGCGATTTGAAATACATAAACAGCCGTAAAAAAGGAAACTAGCGAAAAAAACATATTTGCCCCTTTGTAAAAGATCATTTATAAGTATATGTCAAATTTTTCCAAAATACTGGAACTCATAAGTTAACAGAGGCAAAACATAATATCTAGAGGAATATTAACGCGATACCACGCACACGAGGAAGAAATATTTCTTTAAAGAAACAAATCTATGCATTTTAATTTAATCTCGATATTAAAAAAATAAGACTATACAAAGTATCTTTTTAAACATACACCGGGAAATAAGTGATAGAACTGTTCATACTGTAATAACTAAAATAAAAAATTAATTTCTACAAGACGAGAAATGAGAAAAACATGGCAACCAAAGGAAGGTAGATGCATCTATAGAGCAGCACGTTATAGATCGGTAGATGCAATACAGGCATTCTGGGACCACCGCCTTTGCTCTCTGTCCTTTCTCCCCACCACTACTTACTTCACAGCCGTTAGTTTGACAGCGACCACTTTGAGAGCGGTTGCTTTGACAGCTGTCACTTTGACAACAGTCACGTTGATAGGTGTCACTTTTACAATTCATCATTAATTTGACAGATATAACTTTTGTCACTCCGTCATTTTCTACGTTACTTTGACAATCCGCCATTCTTTTACGTCACTTTGACGCACCACCATTTTTCTTTTGCTATGATTTTGATTTACTCTGTATATCCACTTTTGTTCCATCCTGTATAAACATATCCACATAATTACGTCACATAGTTCTTAGAGAAAAATTTTATTGAAGCGGGGTTTGTATCCGAGGCGCCTGCATGCAAAGCAAATGCCCTATTTTAGACCTCCGAGGAAATACATATAACTACTATTCAACACTTAGTATTGTTAAATGTACATATTCTACTTTTAGTTTAAAGATTAACTTAAAAGCAGCTAACTCTAAATTTTATATAAACCTAGTCTGTATTTTTATTAACGAGCACCACTAACTCACATAAACAGACACTTGTAGACTGAACAATTACTCTACCGTTTCCACGTAATTACGAACACCGTTCTCTGTCTTTTTACTTCTAGATTCTTCCTTCCAGTCGACGCTTTATGTCTCCTATACCAAAATGTATAGTAATCCGAAGACTACCGATGTAGAATCGTTTAATAAAGTGATAAATAGGATTATCACATTTGGCAATAATCTGCAAAACGTGTACGAAAACTTGTGGGGGGGGGGCTGTGCAACAAATGGTCTTTACAGAAGGTGCTTTACTTGGAAATCAATATAAACAAGTATAATACGCAGTATTGTCAGCGTGCATTATCCAGTGGATTAAAGAGAAGGAATCTGTAGACGAGAATAAAGATTTGGCTTGTATGCCTGTATATGTATACTAAAATAGATGGTGAGTGCAAATAGCTAGTAGCGTGAACTATATATATAAGAAAATAAAGGTTTTTAAAAGAGCATGCACCATTTTTTGAGAACTTATAGGTCTTCACTATGGGTTTATTTAAGGTTAAATTAATTACAGATCCAGAGTTTTAAGGAATTTTAAATTAATCAAATTCTTTACACACTAATAAAACGTTTATACATAAAAAGTTGTTTATTATGGATACCTGAAATAACTTATAGAATGGAAGCTTTACACAGGAAGAGGTGGAACAATATCTTTTTGACATAGATATAACACAAGATTGTGCTGGCACAATTAACAAGAAGAAGATAGACGTGATTAACTAATGACCACAACTTTTGCTAAATGTTTCGTTTCCAGATTTTATCAGATAGTATCATTTTCCGTTTCAACAAAAATGTCTAGGCTTAGAAATTCTATACAAAAATCTAAACTAAAATGAATTTCTATTTTAAAATAAACTTTATAGCTTCTTTTACATTTCTCCTTCCACATTCCGCATTACACATATTTAAATCTTACATTCTATCTTTCACTAAGCATATATAGACGTAAAAGTCGAATAAATTAAACAGTTTAGCTCTTTCAGTTGTGATCAACGGAACAAGTGAGTTTAAGAAAGTGTAGTATCGACTCTGAAGTAGTTTTTAAAAAGTGTTTGTATTTTTGCACGAGTGCTGTAGGAAATGTAAGAAGAATTTTAAATATTAAGAAAATTGCAATATTTTTAATTGTTTAGTATCCGTATTAATTACTCTAAAAAATGTTGCAAAAGAGCTTTTATGAATTGGTGACTGTCTGAAGGGTAAAGGTTTTAAGAATATTGTTTATATTTCGAAAAAACTATGAATGATAAATGTCTGTATGTTTTTATCGACCAACAGCTTTTTAAAACAATTAATCAATTAAAATACACTAACCTGCAATGGTTGCCAATTGCGCTGGTATGAAAAATGTAGTGGACTGTAATCTGCGTCTGCATGATCACCGTAAACTGCATAAACAAAAGTTCACTATTCTTAAAGCGTTTTTACCATAGAAAACCTCATGGTCAAAGCACACCGAACTGAATCTTACGGTTACTCCCGTTGCCAAGTTAATAATGTTCTGTGTAATGCGCGTCTTGAACTGTGTACGCGAACCAAAAAGCACTCGCGCACACTCGTTCAATGTTCAAATTTTTATGTATAAGGTATTGGACAGGCGATAACAGGAAAGGAACTTTGATAATGTTAATATCAAACCAGAATAATATAAAGTGATCATATGTCACCAAAAATGTTATAAAATGCATAACAATATACAATAGATAAAGACGTATATCAAAATTTTGAGGAAACTGTAGTTAAAGATGGTAACACTCAAATAGATTTAGGTGATGCAGCGAGACCAGGAAGTTTCTTTATTTTGTGAACGACCCCAAGAATACTCGTCTTCCAGGAGATAATCACTAAACCAGGCGTGTAGTCGCCTATATACTACTATAGAATTGAAGGCCTTTCTAGGAGTCCTTTTAGTAGCATCGCTTGATGATTTAGCTTCCCCGTTATACTTGTTACACTTTACAATTTGGTTATACTGGAACTCACTCCCGCACCACTCTAACTAGCCGGTGCACGCTGAATTTGTTGGGACATTCTCGCCCATTTTAGGTACTTCAAACTTTAACAACTTCACGATTCGTTCACCCGTAGTATGATATATACAATGCTCTTTCCACATAATTCTAATTGGTTGTTATTCCAATTAATCGATTATTTCGATTTATCGGAAACAATTGCCTGTTATGGATAATAACTAATCGATTATCGATTCCAATAATCGTGCACCCTTAATCCAGAACTCTCTTGGTTCACTGCTAGAGTAATTTTCACAACAGACAATACAAATTGTGTTCTTCGTCAAAGATTCTTTAAGCACCCTTTTTCCATGCTGATTTCAATTCTTGTATTTGTAATGTCAATTTTGTCTTTTTTAAAAGTCTTTTTTCGGCTTCTTATTTCAGCAAGTGTAATTTAGGCGCATCCGCTAAGTCAGCAATTTTTTCCTTTTAGCTTTTGTTAACTAATTTTCTAGATTTGCCAGTAGGAATTGGTCCAACAGTTAAAAGTACAGAAATTTAATGAAAAATAAGAGCCCAGTCATTCTAGTGAGAAGGATTATAGTGTAGTCGAAGCTAACCCCTAAAATTGGGTTATTTGGGAGTTGAAGAAACTAATGCAGTTTTATCAGATGTAGTAGTTGCAAAAATTACTTAGGTAGTAAAATCATCAGTAAAAAGGGATTGATCCAAATGCAGTAATTCTTGAGATGAACGATAAAATGAAGTGGAAGGTAAATGACATTGTGGTACTAAGGTAATTGAACGATCAGTGACATTAGAAGGTAGAAAATCATTATCCTCAAATACATTTCTGAAATTTGTGTTCAAGGATAAAATTTTTGCGAATTGTTGAACGAAAAATGTATTAGGCAGTTTGGTGCTTAGCATTATTTGTGCTATAAATATTACTGTTTAAAAATTCGACTCTATTGCACATTGAAACGTAGATGCAGTTGCTGAAAATTATAAATCTTACTCAGTTACATTAGAAAGACCTACAGACTTTTCATGGTTGAAAAGACAACTTGTAATATAAAACTCTTTCTATGTATCCTTTCGGAAGCTTATTTGCTATTTCAGTGCAATTGCCGTCTTGGGAAACTTCTATATATGTCATCAGCATTCGCAACGTTCCATTTGCCACAATTGATGTTATCAAGCTATTTTATCACAAGGGTTTGCTCGAATAAAAATTTAGGAAACAAAATGTGTGATTCTGAGTTATACCGTAACTCGTTTTGCTTTTGCGTCCTTCTGTATTCAAAGAAGTAATTTCTCAGAAAAACAAGTTGATCTGTTGTAGAGATCTAGTAAATTATACATTTGTTAATGCTAGTGTAATGTGATGTCTAGTTAGTGTACGGCATGTTTCGTTATACAAAATATAGGTATAGTTCTCGCAATTTCTAAACCGACTTTCGTCACAAATGACATCACGCCATATCAACTATCTTGCCTTATTCTAACTTCAGCAAAAAGTTTCCTTCTCGGTTTGTAAATTATGCAATGTTGCCGCCTTTATTTGAGACATTTGTTGACAACTATAATTACTTGTATTGGTTATGTTAGATTTTCGTTAGCGTTCTTATTTCATGTCATTAACTTCTTGCATACTTTTTGTCCCGCATTTTGTGTTATTCTTGCTTACATTTAAAATTGTTCTTTTTAGAACAGGCTAGCGTTATTTTTGTGTGGGTGAATAAACCATGTCCGGTTTACGTTTAGGAAATAGAGGACAAACCTTAAAAACAAATTTTCATAACTGATCGTCCTCTTACTTTAGTTTAATAAACATAACCTCTGGAAGTCTTGATTATGGGTGGCTATTATTCCGTGCCCGATATAACATGCGTATGCCTATTTAATTAAGAATATGTAACACATTAAAATCATTCAATTAAAATATTTAAAATATGCTCACTAGTACAAATTCCAACATAATAACGTTTATTATTAAGCTAAATAGTTTAGACTGCAATTTTGTCAGTATAAAATCATTTTACAAATTAATTTTTTGTACTGATAGCTTTGTTGTAGTTCCGAGGAATTGCTATTTTGATAGTAGCACCGGCGCCAATATATGACATAACAAATATTGATGACGAAAGTCGGTTTAGAAATTGCAAGAGCTATATATCGTTGTTCGCTACTTTGTATTTTATCGTAAGTATCTTTTAAAATTTTGGTCCTTATTTGCCTAAAGTGTCAAGTTGATTGATATAAAATGGGTCTTACCTGTAAATTCACCCCATTTTTTCTCATGGATACATACTGTGGATACATTGATACGTATTTTTAAGTTGGCTGGCCTCTCGTTGTGACGCCAGTGTAACTATTTTTGCTAGGCCTTACGTTGGATGGGTGCCACTGAAACGACTTCTGTTTTACAAAAGACTGGAACGTCTTTTTTTTATATTAAGGCGCTAGAGAACAAAGTCTTCCGACAAAGCTAGAGGTCTATTCCTGGGTAGAGCAATGAAAAGTGGGGGGGGGAAGTCGAATTCTGTTTGCAAACCAAAGTTAAGCTAAATCAAATAGGCGCCACCATGTCCTGAGATAACGACGATAATTGCAAAGCACAGTTCTAAGGGCGGACGTGGAAACCTAAAGAACAAATGATCGCCTTCGTTAACAAAAACCTGTCTTAACAAAATAAGACGCAGCTCCTGTAAGAAATTGCAATGGTTAAATAAATAAAAAAGTAGAACACCACTTGTGTCCTATAAATATATATAAAGAAATAATAAAAAAGTATTTTCAATATAATATTGGCATCAAATTATTACTCAGAAAAATTTTGGCTTTATGTAATTAGATTTGATCGCTCTTGACCAAAATAAAAGTCTTAGATTTTGAACTAAATGTTTACTACAAAAAACTCTTAAAATATCGGAACTTGTAACAAAAAATGGTCATAATCAACTACATCAAAATTAAAGTTTTAACTTTCCTTTTTTTTCTTTCATTAATCAACCGACTTTACTTTAAACATGAACTTGTTATACAAATTAAAGTGATAATGATTGGTAAGCATAACACAGTTAATTAAATTCTAACCTGGGCAGATCTTTTCAGGTACATAACAAATTAATAGAACCTAACATAATGAGAATTTAAACTTTCAAATTTACGTTTAATAATCTATGTATAGATCAAGCTGATCACAAAAATAGGCATGTTTGTTTAAATTGCATTACAGCTGCTCAAAGCATTTGCTTTCAAGACATCTGTCAACTGTACAAAATAGAAAAATATGACGTCGAAAACACATGTTGAACTTATCGACGGTTCATATGGAGCAAAGCATGTTACTTTAGAAAGCTAATTCAACAAAATTTCGGTTTGCAGCTTGTAAAACCAGCTCAACAATTAATTGAAGTTTACACAATTTACGTGTACTAAATATAAAAGCAAGTTAACGTGTTCTAAACTTTGAAACACATGCAAAAAAGGTCTTATAGCTAATTACGAACCAAAAACTGCATTAGCCGCTTCACAACAAACTGAGACGGGATTTCCGTTCTTTAAGCAAAGTTAACAGCGTTTCTAATTTGAAACGACTCCATCCAAATTAACTTCTATAATTCCTTATCAGACAAATTTCTTATTAGGCAAAGTTTAAATCGACTGTTCCTAAATAACGGTAATTCTTTGGATCCTAGATGACGAATTATATTCGTTCCATTCCTAATTGTCGAATTATATTTGTTGCATTCCACGTTGTCGAACCATATCTTGTTGCATTACATTTTGTCGTTGTCGTGTTCTAAAGGTCGCGCTAAATAAATAACTTCAAATTACATAAGTTCGTATAATATATACTTTACCAACCGTTATTAGAAGATATCTCCACAATTAATAATTGATACGAAGGTTGCCGGCCCCTAGCCAAAAATACATCTTAACAAAGCTGTTGCCCGTGGCCGACTGTTAATCGAAACCAGAGCCGAGCGGTCGCGCCGTCGGAGGGGAGAACACGAAACAATCAAATAGATATTTTCTTGGAAATAGCTTTATGCGACACAGATATATTAATATAATTAGATCCCTAAGAAACAATACACGCTTAGCGTGCTGAGCGTGTAATTCAATGAAATTAAATTACGACTGGAAAAATAAAATGTTACATCATTTTTATGGTTCTTGAAAATATTTATTCCCATACGTCAAACATATTTTCCTTTTGGTCTTGTATTGAAACAACCGAGTGGTTATTATTATTATTTTATTTTTTTCTTCTTTCTTTTTCTTCTCAGATAGTTGTATCTGATTTTATTAGATAATCACGTGGACTGTTGTCAAATCTATAAGTTATATTATGCATTAAAAATTTTTTAGTAATTGTACATGCGTCGAGTATGATTTTTGTAAATGTGTGAATGTGTTTGGATATAGTGGTAGTTTTTGGATGTAATGATGTAGGTTGTTTAGTACGGCACCTATACTTAATAATGTCATTGGTAGTATTTCTACTTTATCTTGGTGCCACATGTCTTTAATTTCCTCAGCTAGTTGTATGTATTTTTCTATTTTTTCTCCACTTTTTCCGTATATTGGCTGTGTTTGGGATATATATTTCTATTAGTTGTGTGATTTTCGTTTGTTTGTAGATCAGTGTAATGTCTGGCTTGTTGTGCGATGTTGTTCCAGTATGGCTTGTGCTCTGTGTCTTCTAGTCTTGAAGTGTTTTCCGGTGTGTATTTGTTAATTGATGTATGCTGTTTTGTGAGTTTGTGTTGTAGGGCTAGATAGATGTTGGTGTATTATTTTTGCGGAGTTTTCATGGCATTTTATGTATTCTGGGCATGGGCTTGTGATATCTTCTAGTGTTTCTATGTGTTGTTTACAAAGTCTACATTTTTCTGTTGTTACGTTAGGGTCTTTGATGATGTGTTTACTGTCTTGATTGTCTGGTCTTGTATGACTATCATAAATACCTCTGTTTCGTTGAATATGTTGCCCTTCTTGAGCCAAGTGTTTGATGCTTCTTGGTCGATATGTGGTTGTGGAAGGTAGTGGGAATGTTTCCAATGTAGTGGTTTTTTCCTCCAGTTTTCGTGTTGTAATTTTTTCTATGGGGTTGAAAGTGCTGTCTTTAAGGTGTAATGGTGTGGCCGGTATATTTGCATATATGGTCGTTTTGTATATTATTCGTTTCTACACTTTCTATGCAGTAGTTTCTTCGATTATGTACTTGGTTGATGCACATGTTTTTTATTTCGATGAATCTTCTTCCTCCACTATTTTCATTGAACGTGAATTTTTCTATAGCTGAGTGGATGTGTTGTATTCTATATTTATGACATTGTCAATATGTGGGTGTGTTGAGTGTTTATATGCCAGTGTTGATCCATCTTATTATGCCGAAGGGGTAGATTAGTATAAAAATCACAAGTGTACTCAATGCTATTGTTTTACTTCTAGCTGAGAGTTCTGTCTTGAGTATTTTAGCGAGTTTGTATTTATGTTTCAGTTCTTCTTTCATTTGTGAGTGTCATATTTCTAGTTTTTGTTTGTATCTTAGATATGTGAGTGTGTCTGTGATGTCCATTGCTTGTATGTGATCGTTACTGTTGTTTTGCGTGTAGTTTTTCAGTTGTGTTAGTTTTCCTTTTAGTATACTGTTTTCCTTACATTTGTTTTCTTCGAAGGTCATATTTATGTCGTTCCTGTACGTTTCTGATATTTTAAGTAGATGCTGAGTTGTAAATTTGTTGATGCTATCAGTTTGAGGTCGTCCATATATATAGAAGGTGAATTGTTTTGTGTGGGTGTGTACCTCTGACGTTGTATCCGTATTTTGTATTGTTTAGTGTGCTCGATGGTGGGTTTAGTGTTAGACAATTATCAGTAAGCGTTAAAATGAAGGCTATATTAGCTCATAGAAACCGGACGCTAGTGTTTCAAAAATATCACATTATCCTAAGTGAGTCTGCATTCTAACTAATGCCGTACATAACTCGGAAATTGTAAAGTGACTAAACTGCAATTGTGCACCTATATTTTTAGGTCTCTAGTTCTACTTTCAGTTATTTAATTTTTTAATCCTTAACTCAAATGAACTATCATTAATCAAGCAGCTAAACAAGATAAACTGTCATATAAAATGAAAAAATTCTTACCACAAAAAATATTTAAAATACCAGATACGTATTTTGACCACTATGTGGTCATCATCAGACGGAAATCTGTAATTAAATAATAATTAGCTGTTGTTCTGGAACACTTCAGAGGATATTCTCCTCACCACATAGGCTGAAGTGAACCTTCCCAACATACAATTTACTATATTGTTGCTTCAAACACTATCGAGGATATTCTCCCCACCCGCAGGCTGGTGTTCTCAACAACAAACAAGTGAATTGTGACATTATAACTTAAATCTACTTAATTTATACTAATTCTAAATCTACTGAAGCGGAACCAATTTAATCTTGCTTTCTCATTGGTTGTTGACCAATAGGGAAAGCAAAGCAGATGGCTCTATTAGCCCTTTATCGGTGTTTAGGAGGGGTCCTTTATGTTTGACAATTTTAATTGATTCATAGGCATTTAAGAAGGAAAACGTTGGTACCGCTTTTAACAATATAACATTTTCTAGTTTAAAGGGGTGGCTGGTTTCAAATATATGTTTGGCGACCTGAGACCTTTCATATTTACCATATTTGAAGTGAGCAATGTGTTCTTTAAATCTTGTTGTTATATTCCTCTTGGTCTGACCAATATATTTTTGAAAACACCCTGGCCCTGCACAACTAATTTCATAAATCTCCGACTTTTGCAATTTTTCCATCTTGTCTTTTGGATTACCTAGCAAATCTTTAATTTTATTAGTATTAGTAAAAGCAATTTTAAAATTAATCTGTTTGAATATTTTATCAAGACCCTTTGTGGTTTTGTGAAACACAAATTAAATTGTGCCACAGTGTTCCTATAGATTATAAACTGTTATATGTTTAGTAAATTCTGCAAACCGTGGCCCAAGAAAATGTATAATACTGTAAGTTGAACAAAGTATTGATAAAAAAATGACCAACAAAAAGTCAAATTACAAATCTAAGTTCTGTTAGTAGTTAACGGCGATTTCAAACACGCAACTCAGTAGTAAAGCAACGCCGATCTCATACACACTTGTCTAATGGTGCCTTATGGATTTAAAGATATACTACTTTGAAAATACTTCCACCGCTTGAACTAGTTGACATCTGCGTAGCATTTTCAAGAGTCATTGGGGACGTGGGTTGATAAAAAGCATCAAATCCTATCTGTGGGAACTTGCTTCCGCGAGAATAAATAATAATCTTGAGGTGATTGTTTGCCTTCATTTCTAAGTCGCCGCTCTAAAAATAAATTACCTCGATGTACGGAATTTCCTGCGTATGCTGGATTAGGAAAAAATTCTCTCGATCTAAAAATAAATTTCCTAGAAAATGAGAAATAATTTTAATGTGTTTGCATTATTCCTGGTACTTACAATGATCTCTCATCCTTCTTGATGTGTTTGCGTTATTTAGGTATACATGTTAAAATTGAGCTTAGAAAATTGCTGACTAAGCTAAATATTATTCTTTGTTTCTTATGCATTTTAAAATAGATTACTTTGAAATTAATTACAAACTCCATCGCTAGAAGGTGGTTTGGGCTTGAACCCTTGGCCCTAAATCGGCATAGCATATTTGACTTTGGTAAAAAAAAACCGGAAATAGAGACCTAAATCGGGAAGTAAAACTTAAGTGGAATCCAGAATCGGCATAGCATATATAACCTTAGTCAGAAACCGGACGAAAAAGACAAAAACTCGGAAGTAGGTAACTGAATCCAAAAATACGTTTTGAAAGCGGTATAGCCACTGGACTAGAAGTGTTTTGCAACCTGCACAGCTTATCAACATACCACCACAGTAAAAAGATAATTTTCAGCTTTGAAGAGAATAAAAGCCTACAATCGTTCAGCATAAGAAGAAGATTGGTTTTCCAGACTTGCATTGATGTCAATGAAAAACCGCTCTTATTAAACTACAAATAACAAAGAAAAATATTTAGAACACGATCGATGTATGAATTTTATGTACATATAATATGGTTTCCACACATAGAATTATCACTTAACACAATAGCGGCTTTCTATCAGAGATCGACTCTACGTAAGTTTATACAAATGAAATTTCAAAATGTTTGACTATAGTGCTTTTTGAATATAAATATTTACATATGTTTTCATAAGAAATTTATATTCACTTTTAAATTTTAATTATTGAACTAAAGAGTATGTGAATTTCTGTATATTTTTTAAATGAATCAGAGCGAAACAGGGTTACCGGCGAACAAATCTTTTAAAAAAAAGGAAACTTGCCATTGCAGTATTTCTACGCAACGTATATTCCATAAAGAAAAAAAAATTTTTTTTGATATCCGTGTTACTACAAGTTAAGTCAATAGATATATTTGTATTTAAGGCTACTGTGTTTAAGAATTAAAGAATATTATTTGGGGACACTGTTATTATATATATATATATATATATATATATATATATATTACTCAAATTTAGACCAGGGTAGAAAATTAATTAACGACATCAAATAATTTTAATCACCTTGTATAGAATTTTATTAGAAAATACGCGTTATTAAAACCGTGGAGCATAAAAATTTATTCGTTTCATTAAAAATAAGGGAACTAAATTATTCACTAGACGCTTTCTATAAAAAGAAGCAGAATTAAAATGCTCAACGTGTATTTAATTTAATTGTTCCAAGAAACAAATAGAAATTACGTGCGAAATTTATATTGTTTAATTCAATTTTTAAGTAACGGATATTAAACAAAGTGTACAGATAATAATTAATATTTATTTAGTATTCACTAAAAATTAAAGGGTAGAAGTCAATGCCATTCATTATTATTTTAATTGGAGTTAATTGAACGATTATTAAGATATAATATGCATAAAAGCTTTTAAAAACCCAATAATATTCAAATCGTAGAAGTGTTATTTAAAGTATTACGATTGAGCACCTGCGTATTTTTAAATGCCAAATTCTAATAAATTCGAGCTGATAAACATGCAGATTCTGCGTATATTGCAAACGGTCGGATAAACCGTAGCTTATATTAACATATGAATCCACGTGGACTTTAATAACCGATAGTAAAGAATATCGATTTGCACCACTAAGGCCAGGTTAGAAAAAGACGGATACAATGCGCAAAGCAGAGACACACATAATAAAAGGCGTGCTTTGAGCAACGTCACGAGGAAACGATTGGTTGAAATAAGTTGCAGATATGAGAGGTGAAAACACAATAATTTCTATACAAAAATTAATTAGTTGTTCTCGGACGTGTTTGCAAGCCGTGTGAAAATTTCTTAGATTTAACTGGCACGAGTGCAAAAATTTAGTAGAATCGCTGTGCCGGACTGTCGAGAAGGGAACAGAGAATGCGAAATTCTAAAAATTGGCCGTCGCGGGACAAAACCGACGTGCAGGCGAGCGATTATATAAACCCGTGTTTATAGGAGTTTGACTCTCTTAGATTTCCGATTTTTATTCAATACTTTAAAACAGTTTGCTCTTTATTTTTTGATGTTATACGATACTGCAAGCAGAATACGTGCTAGGATAAAAGTTATTAAGTGCATTTAGAGAAGATACAAGGAAATAAAGTCTAGTTATATTTGCGAGTATTACGGTACCAATTATCGAAATTAGTAACGATAAATGAATAAACAAAAGTAGGCAGGTATAGCGTGAAAGAATTATGAATTTCTTTGCTCTTTTTCGGGGGTGTTAATAATCAAATGTTATTCGTAATCGTGATTGGATCCACAAAACAAGATTTTGATATACTTAGATGAGTTCCTGAGAAGCCTTGAAACATCTTTAGATGAATGGTGGTGTAGAAAATTTTATAAGCGTTCAGAATCAGAAGCCGTAAACATAACCCAGTCGGAATGGTGTGATTAACAAAGGACGATGTACATTGGAGCCTCGAGTGCATTAACTTTCAGGTAACTTATGCTTTGTTGTTCGATTTTTGATGTTTTGGTGTGTGTTGAATAACTTTATAATTTGGTTGCTAAAAAATGGACAGTAGTAAATTTGTACAAACAACAAATTTTTAATTTTAAGGTGAAATTTTTTTGTTTATGTAGAAAGGAGTATTTAGCAGTTTATGTTCTTGATTATGATGAAAATTTGGGTCTGTCTTTGAGCTCAATTAGACTAACCTGTTTAATTAACGTAAAGGGGTGGGAGATGCTCCCTTTGTACTCAGACTTAGGTCTGCACATATTGTTAAATTAATTAGTAGGCATCCTACAAGGACTTTAATTCTGGATGCAAATTAAAATGATGACAAATTTAATCTTGAAATTTTATAATACTGAAATTTATGCTACAATTTAATTTTGAAATTTTAATGTATTATGGATATTGATGTAAATAGAGTTAACGTTGATGTTTGTGGTAGGAATGTGTTTGTTTTTTTTATGAATGAAGATGAAAGTTTTAACTAGGTGAGCAGCCGAGGCGGAAATAGTAAAAAGGCGATTATCAGAAGAGATTCAACAGGGCGAGAATCACAGCAAATCTTGGTGCCAAATTCGAGAGGTTCGAATATCTTTTTTTACTCTGGTGAGGCTTTTTGTAGAATTCACAGCAATATATATATATATATATATATATATATATAATGCTATAATAAAAGAGTAGTTTAGGGGTCCGCTAAGTCATAGGGGTCGTAGAATATATAAAAACAACTTCCAGTTTAAGAAAAGCACATAATTCCAGAAATTATAAGAGTAAATCGGTCATGCTACATATTGTTATTGAGAGCACACTGTATATAAAATACATGGAACTAAATGCATAAGAACATAAAAATGTGTACAAGTGAAGATAAGACTTAAAAACGCAAGAAAATGCATTAAAAAATTAAATCAACGATTAATCTATATGAATTGGCATTACAAATATTTAACGATTGCGTTAAAAATATCATCGTACATGCAATCTAAATTATTCATTATTAGAAAATCGTACGTGAAAGGAAGAAATCACATTTGTTCAAAAATACAATATTATGTAGAAATAAACAAGCACCAGGCTATTCAGTTTAGATAACACTAAATAACAAACATTCGAATACGTAAGTTAATAAAAGGCGAAAGTTGGAAATTACCACGATATGCTGGAGAGATACGTGACTGGCTTGGCATGCATTCAAAGATTTGAACTAAATAATTGGTGAAAATTCCAACGTATGCAAGATAAAGCAGAAGTGTCGTCCCAGAACGTAAATAAGCCAATGGAAAGCAGGTGGAAGTACGGCTTTATATACGATAATGATGAAGCGACAAGTTAGTATAAATTCAAACTGGGCTACGACTATGTTCAAAAGTACTAAGAATTTACGTATCCAGTGAAGTAAAATTAAAGTGAAATTAGATTTGAAAGTGTGCAAATTTATGCAACGAAAATAAGCTGATATATTAATAGACGTAAGTAAAACGACTTAATTGAAAATCCATTTCTAGTATTAATAAAACAGGGTTTTTATTACCTACATTTAAATTAGATTCTAATACCTACATCGAAATTGTTTTAATACCTACATTTAAATTGGATTCTAATACCTACATCGAAATTGTTCTAATACCTACATTGAAATTATTCTAATACCTACATGTAATTTGGATTTTAATGTCAATCTGGATTTTCATAACTACATTAAAATTGTGTTAATACCTACATGAAATTTGAAGTGTAATTTCAATCTGGACTTTAATTTTGGTTTTGATTTCGACTTTCAATTGAAGACAGTTTTAAAACCAAAGTATTCTAATTTGGACATAATCGGACTTGGTACGAAACAAATTCATGGGGATGGAGGTCACTGACTAGAAGGAACTACAGGACCCATTCCAGGTTAGCAATCTTAATGCACTTTATTATTAAAAACCGTTTTAATTCAATATTTATCATTTTTGTATTTGTAAGAGTTAACAAAATATAAAAGGGTCATTTAACAATTTATGACAAAGGGAATAGGTATCGTGAAAGGTTCGAGGGTCTCTAAATAAGTAAAAAAAAATAGTTTTGCTGGCTTTCAAAAACCATATATCTAGTATATGTAGATATTCTGTAAAAAGGGGAAAATTTTGAGAATTGTAAATATTTAATCATTATATTGTATATTGTAGAATTGCTTTATTTAATTAAATAAGCTAGTCGAGGCAAAAACCCTAATCTAACATTCCACATCATAGGGACTTGATTGTTCAGAGGAATATCACAGCATTTTATGGTACGCCCAATCGTGGTGCGAATAACACAACATTTTATGATGCCCAACCGAGGGGCTCAATGAGAATATTAGGGCTAAACTTTACAACAAAATTTATGACGGCCCAACGCAGGGACTATTATCACAGCAATATATATATATATATATATATATATATATATTATGTTGTAGATTTAAAGGGTAAATAGGTGTAGACAATAAAATTTTAGCAACCGAGTATGTAAAAATAGGAGCAAATTATTTACTCGCCAAATTAACTAATTTATATAGTGAAAACGGACGGGTATTAAGGTATTTTTCTATATTTAAATTGGAATGTGAAAATTATATAATTGAAAAAAGTTTTAGAGTACATAAACAACTCAAAGATACGCATAAGTAATTATAACAACTTTTAATCAAACGCATGGAAGCAAGGAGGGAGCGAGTTTGCATAGAAAATCAATAATTTTAAACGCAAATGTTCTTCATTTTGACAGCCGACGTTTAGTTTATGCCATTACTACGAAGCGAGGAAACCGAAAATTGTTATTTTCAACGGTCGGTTGTTTTAAGAAACACCTGTTGTTATATGTCAGGTTCATAGAATATAAAACGAACGTTAGCACAAAATTCCATAGAAATTGTTTGCAACGGTCAATTTGTATAAGATGCTACAATAACCAGTACCTTAAAAAGTGAATATAATAGAATAAACGATCGATAATATAAAATAGACAGAGAAAAGTATAACTGAAGCGTTGGATTGAAAGTCACGTAAGATGCACACGGGTATTTATTTTCTGTAACTCAAAAGAGGTTATAAAGGAGACAACAGATATGCGTAAAACAGAGATAAAAGCTGATAGGTGGAGCGTTGTGACGACAGGAAATTATATCATTGGTTGATAGCGAGCAGTTTTCCAGAAGTGCGCAAACGGTAAGGTAGGATACGAAATTCTATGTAAACAGCACGACGGACGGGAAAAACTTTTCAGAAATTATAGTCGGTTGCGTTCATAATTTTAAGAAGCCGCTTCAAAAACAAGCTTTTCATATGAAACAGGTTCCACTAAGGGGGTTTGAGGATAATATAAATACACGAACGAATATACTAAAGCTCCTTTTTCTTTCCATTTAGATTTGAATACGGGTACAGATCTACAACCTATAATAGTAAAAGCTTTCAGTTAGCAATTACTGTGTTCAGTAAAGTTACATTAAACATCCTGTTAAAAATCAAAGCGGTAGTAGCGGACCGCATGTCATAAGAGTGTTTGTACGAGTTAGTGCTTGTTAGATAAAAGGTGCCGTTACTACTACAAAATTGTTAAATAAAGATATGATATTTTGGGGTGTGCCAAACTGAAAGCAATTTGTATGTATGAAATATTGGTATAGGATGTTACTGTTGAGCCGAAGCTAATATCTGGGTGGTAGCGAAGATATTAGATGGTAGGGATCTGTGGATCCAGACTTCATCGTAGTAGATGGACACATCGACCAGAGTTTCTGGTAGCTATCTGCGGCAGTGACGAAGAACGTAGGGTGACTCCAGGTAACAAACTTTAAATTTGTTTTGTATAAACATTTGTGGTAATATTTTGGTGTTTGTGTGTTTGACTTATTGGTGGCGTATTTATTATTTTTAGAACTTGTTTAAAAAAATACATGTGCAGGACATTTAATTTTGATTATTAAAAAAGGGTTTATTGATGATACATAAAGGTTTATTCAGGCTATAAATTGTGGTTGTAAGGAGTAAACGGATCTGTAAATTTGTTTTCAATAAAGTGCAAGGTTAAAAGCATTTACAAAACTAGGTTATAATGAGCTCACAATAGACCAGTATGAAGTCAAACTAGGGTTGCATGTGAGGCCCATTTACTCATATCATGTAGAATTTTTGTAAAAATAATTTAAAACCTAAGGAATTTAAAGCATTTAATAATTGAGCTGGTAAAAATTGTACCAAATCGTTTATACCTAAGTGTAAATGTTTTATCTCTTAACATGTGTAAATAAAAGGTTGTATGGCGGGTGCATTATTTTGGTAATTTCACTTGATAACGTGTGTGTGTGAGAGAGGTATGTACTTAAAGATAGGTATTTAAAAAGAGACCGATTGCTGAGCTAGGTATCTGAAGGCGTCTAAAATAAAGGGTAAGAATTTAAAAAAAAAATTTTTTTTTGAAAAATTTTATGTTGGCCCAGCAGTGGGCACGAAGCTAATCACAGGTTCCACGGTAATATATATATATATATATATATATATATATATATATTTATCAATAATGGACTGGATAGCATAAATATTTTAATGATAAGTTGTTTGTATATTGGGTATGAAGTCCAAGTAATAAAAGTTGGTGTAAAATTTAAAAGTTTATTTTTATTGTTCTTAACGTTTCGGCGACTCTTTTCGCCTTTATCAAAAGTATCTACAAATGGAAGCGTTGTATATTAAACATAACATAGCATATGAATAAGTAACTCACCGTATAGAATTAATAATTGTCAAATTATTTTTTTGAAAATGACAGATGATTATGTGACTAACATGATAATTAAAATAAATTTAGATGGAACTTGAAGGGAAGTTTCTTAAAATATTGTATGTTGAAAGTTGAAATGATGAAAGTTCGGTATGGTTGAAGATGATGATGTAGGAGTGTTTCAAGAACATGGACATAACATCAGTGTAATCTTCATATGAAGGAGTTAATGTTGTTTACTGGATTTGAAGTGATTCGAGTTGTATAGTGTGGAATAGAATCTATGTGAGTCTTCTACATCTTGTTTGTTGTTTAAACATTGTTTTTCTTTATTGATGTGGTAAGATTCTAAGAACAATCTTGTTTTGTAATGTGGCTCCTTTTCTAATATTTCTGTTTCTTCGAATGCGGGAGTATGTTTGGTTGCATATACATGTGTGGAAAGTGCACATTTGTTGGGATTGCGTTTACAGTCGCTTCTATGTTGGGTTAGACGACTCTTCAACCACTGGGAAGTTTGGCCAATGTAACAAGCCTGGCAACTGCAGACGATTTTGTAGATTAGGTTACTGTCAAGTAATTTAGGTGTAGGGTTCTTTATTTTGGTAAAAAGATTCTGAATAGTATTGTTGTATTCGAAGGAAATGGTAATGTCTGGTTGTTTGAGTACCTTAACCAACAGTGGAGATAGTCTTTGTATGAATGGCAATTTCTTGTGCATAATGTTGTTGTGTTCTGTTGAATAAGTTTTGGGATTGTTGTTGATTGTCAGAGTATTGGTGTAAATGAGTTTACGTAAGAGTTGTTTGGGGTAGCCATTATTTAATAAAGTATTGAAAAGAATTTTCTTGTTTTTGTTTAAAAATTGTGGGTCAGAGATCTTCTGTATGCGTTGTTTCATGGCATTGATTGTGCCGATTTTATGTTTGAATGAATGGTTAGAGAAAAAATTTAGATATCTACCTGAATTTGTAGGTTTGGTATACCAGTCAAAGATTAAAGAGTTGTTAGGTCCTCTGATGACTATGGTATCGAGGAAAGGTAATCTTCCATTTATTTCTATTTCACTTGTGAATTGTAGATGCTCATTAAAGCTGTTGAATGTAGCTATGGTTTCTTCAATATTGTCGGGTGGGGTTGAACATATGATGTCATCGACGTACTTGACGAGGAATGTCATTTCATAAGGTAGTCGTGGAAGCACAGAGTCTAGAAGGAGTCCATAACAATCTGGCTAATGACAGGTGATATTGGGGAGCCCATTGGTGTGCCGAATAACTGGAGATAATAACAATCTTGAAAAGCGAAATAGGTGTTGTTGAAGATAAGGTTAACAGTACTTAGGAAATAATCTACTGAAATTTTGCAGTGAGGTTCAATAGTTGACCATTTTTCTTTGATGATATTGAGGGTTAAGGTTAGTGGAATGTTAGTAAATAACGATGTCATTAGCCAGATTGTTATGGACTCCCTTCTAGACTCTGTGCTTCCACGACTACCTTATGAAATGACATTCCTCGTCAAGTACGTCGATGACATCATATGTTCAACCCCACCCGACAATATTGAAGAAACCATAGCTACATTCAACAGCTTTAATGAGCATCTACAATTCACAAGTGAAATAGAAATAAATGGAAGATTACCTTTCCTCGATACCATAGTCATCAGAGGACCTAACAACTCTTTAATCTTTGACTGGTATACCAAACCTACAAATTCAGGTAGATATCTAAATTTTTTCTCTAACCATTCATTCAAACATAAAATCGGCACAATCAATGCCATGAAACAACGCATACAGAAGATCTCTGACCCACAATTTTTAAACAAAAACAAGAAAATTCTTTTCAATACTTTATTAAATAATGGCTACCCCAAACAACTCTTACGTAAACTCATTTACACCAATACTCTGACAATCAACAACAATCCCAAAAACTTATCAACAGAACACAACAACATTATGCACAAGAAATTGCCATTCATACAAAGACTAACTCCACTGTTGGTTAAGGTACTCAAACAACCAGACATTACCATTTCCTTCAAATACAACAATACTATTCAGAATCTTTTTACCAAAATAAAGAACCCTACACCTAAATTACTTGACAGTAACCTAATCTACAAAATCGTCTGCAGTTGCCAGGCTTGTTACATTGGCCAAACTTCCCAGTGGTTGAAGAGTCGTCTAACCCAACATAGAAGCGACTGTAAACGCAATCCCAACAAATGTGCACTTTCCACACATGTATATGCAACCAAACATACTCCGCATTCGAAGAAACAGAAATATTAGAAAAGGAGCCACATTACAAAACAAGATTGTTCTTAGAATCTTACCACATCAATAAAGAAAACAATGTTTAAACAACAAACAAGATGTAGAAGACTCACATAGATTCTATTCCACACTATACAACTCGAATCACTTCAAATCCAGTAAACAACATTAACTCCTTCATATGAAGATTACACTGATGTTATGTCCATGTTCTTGAAACACTCCTACATCATCATCTTCAACCATACCGAACTTTCATCATTTCAACTTTCAACATACAATATTTTAAGAAACTTCCTTCAAGTTCCATCTAAATTTATTTTAATTATCATGTTAGTCACATAATCATCTGTCATTTTCAAAAAAATAATTTGACAATTATTAATTCTATACGGTGAGTTACTTATTCATATGCTATGTTATCTTTAATATACAACGCTTCCATTTGTAGATACTTTTGATAAAGGCGAAAAGAGTCGCCGAAACGTTAAGAACAATAAAATAAACTTTTAAATTTTACACCAACTTTTATTACTTGGACTTCATACCCAATATACAAACAACTTATCATTAAAATATATATATATATATATATATATATATATATATATATATATATATTAATTTTTTTTTAAATCATGATCCTTCAGTACTGTCGGTATTCAAATTTGTGATTTCAGTGATTATACTAGATATACAGTGTGCTTCAAGATTGCACCGCAGTACGTAAGAGAGTGTCCTTTATTAAAAAATAAACTATTAATAAACATACGCCCTAAAATGTAGCTTTATGGATATATAACCCCTTCAAGGGGTCTAGGTGTAACTGAGTTTTTTTAATTATCTGAAGAACTAAAAAAGAAATTTTATTCAGGTTTTTGTTGCCTATCTATGTTCTTAAGTCGCATAAGATAGGCTTATCCATTTTTCAATAATAAAATCAGGAGCGTTTTATACGGGTGGGGGGGGGGGGGGTGTCAGGTTTAACCATAACCCTATAATTTTTTTGTGTAAGCTTTTATAAATTATAATGCCAGAATTAGAATTTTTTGACACTTTTGAGTAATAAAGTTACTCTTGTTTGAAGAAGTCGATATCTGTAGTTGTTTTCGAGTTAATTGTGGTGAAGCATTCAGGATACCCTATGATACATACCTTACTTAAAATTATTTAGTTTAATATTAACTTCCCGTATTTATGTATAGCTATAAACCCATAAACATATTTATTATATGAATAAAATATCTTTTGTAGTTCTTCAGATAATTAAAAAAACTCAATTCCACCTTGGTCCTTTAAAGAGGTTATAACTCCCTAGGGGTACATTTTGGGGCATATGTTTATTACAAGTTTTATGTTTATTTTGTGCTAAAGAACACTCGCTTAAAATAGTGAGGTGCAATTTTGAAACACCCTGTATATTGTGCTAGTTTATGTTGGCCCAGTACATGAAGATACTATTGATCTGACTGGTACATTTTGTTTTGTAGTTTTGGTATTCTGTAGATACTTGGTGGGGTTGCATTATAAGTAGCTAAACTTTTATATTCATTTTGTGTAATATATTTGTTTGTATGTAAGTTTCTATAAATGAGTTGCTGTGATTTTGTATTGATGCTGTTGGATGTTCATTTTACTGTGTGTAAGTGTTTATATCATTTAATAATACTTCCATTTTAATATTGTGTGGATGTGTTTTTAAAATTACAGTTTGAGAGACTACTCGCTCTAAGTTTACAATTTGTAAAGGTAAGTGAAAGAATCAAATTTCTCTTGACTTGCAAAAAAAACTTAAACCTCTATTTCTACAAAAAACTTCATACACATAGCCGTTCAAAATGAAACTAATACCAATCAATTTTATAGATATTATTTAAAATTTACACACCATTTCAATTTTACCTGATAGTGTTTTTTCACAAAAAAATTATATCAAGCAAATCATAACTAAGTAAAAAAACAAAATTAAAAGACCTTTCGGAACAGAAATAATACAATTTCTTACACTATCGATAAACAAAATTAACTACACTAAAACAACGATTATAAATAAACACAAGAAAATAACAAAATTAAAACAAATCCACATATTATCTCAAGTACCCATAACAAACAAATTAGAAAACTGTAATCAATACAATATCAAAAAATACAATAACACGTTGAAATCGTCCATTGAATACCTAAACCACTACGCATATCCCTACAGAGATTCAGAAAATACTAAAACGTGAACCAAATTTAATTCTTTCAACACCCAAAAACTACCCACAGAATAAATAATAACCAACAGAAATAAATTTACAAACATTAGAAAAAGATACACAAAGCAATACAACATTAAAAATAAGCAACGTTTAAACAAATTACAAAATTAATCCAATAAAAAGCAAACACAAAGTGCTCTAAATATTCATTAATATAAAAAATTAATTAATAATATACAAAAAAAAAACTTTTTGAAATTCAATCCAGATATACTAATCACAAAAGCAGACAAAACTGGAAAACTGTAATTCCAACAACACATCACAATAACATTAAAATGAAAGACTTATTAAATGAGAAAAGGATTTACACACAGTTAAATATAGTCCAAACAGCATAAATGCAATCTCGCAACAACTCATTAACAAAAAACTAACATACAAATAGCTATATTACAAAAAATTAATATAAAAACCTAACTACATACAATGCAACCACACCAGATATGTAAGGATTACGAAAATTACAAAAACAAAATATACCTCTCCAACCATTAGTATTTTCATATATAGGTCCAACACATAAACTAGCAAACTAATGTCTAACATGATCACTGAAATCACAAATTTGAATACTAACAGTACCAAAAGCTCGTTGTCGTTTAAAAATAAATATTTAACATAACACTACGTCTAAATCATATTCATTTATCATTAGACATAGTATCCTTATATAGAAATATACCTATTGACCTAGCTCTAATAGCTATCGCAAAAATTTTTCTCAAAAATAGAACCAATAACAACACACAAGAATTTATTGCTTTTGCACAATAAAATGCAAAGTATAAGAACCAATAATAGAAACAAAAAAATCTATGCCGCATGTACGCCATACAACCAAACTTAAAGCCATTATGTAATAGAAATTCACACAAGTTTATTTTTTATATCGTAACAATTTTATAAAATTTTTCGAACATATTTTCAAAATCGAATAACTCGAAAACCAATCGACATAGAGTATTGATGCTATGGAAAAATATGCTCAGGAGGTCGATATTAACCTAAAAATAATATTTATATTTTGTTATATTGAAGTTTTATATAACCAAAATTTCGACTTTAAAGTCGAATTACTCGAAAACTATATGAGATATCGAAAATTGGCTAGCATACTTAATCATCGTAAAAAGCTGAACAAGATCCATATATCAAATGTTTGTAAAACGAAAAAAACGTGCAACGGACGACGGCGGCGACGACGGCGACGTAGCGATCTTATTAACCTAACTTACTTCGTAAGTTTGGTTGATAATATTTATTTTAATTGCTGGTAACGATGAAGATACACATACATTGCTTTAAAAGTTTAACTCCATAAACCCCCGTTTAAAATTCACAATAGAAATAGAAATCAATTCAGCAATAAATTTTTCATAGTTTAACAATGGTTGATTTACTACAAATCGGTATAGGAAACCAATAAAAACAGATTGATATCTCAAGTATTTTTTAAATACTCGATTAAAAGACAAAAAAAGCGTTACAAGCAGCTTAGGAATAACCTTTCAGACGAAAAATTCATAAAGCAAATTGAAAATTAATAATTCAAATCTTAGGAAAAAACAGCCATCCCTTAAACTTTATAAAACAAAACATATAACAATGAAAAACAAAAAAATTATACAAAAAACAAACGGTAAAATAAATTTATAACCAAATTTTTTCAATCATGAATTTACTAGCGGCAATAGATTGAAACCCAGTTACACTACTGTCCCATATATTCCAAATGTTTCAGAACTCCTAGAAAAAGAATTAAAAAAACAAAATATACAAAGCAAGCTACATCGATAATAACAATTATAAAAAATTATTCTATAAACCGTTAAAAGATAACGTAGAAGAAAAATTACAATCAAATTTAACATATTAGTTAAATTGTAATAACTATAAAGCCATATATATTGGTCTAACTACGCAATAATTAAAACAAAGTATGTACCAGCATAAATAATCAATAAAAAAAACTCAATACATCGAATAAACCCAATACTACGCATTATCAGACGACGTTATTGATAATCTTTATAATTTTGATATTGAATCACCAACAATTTTAATAAAAGAACCAATACTAAAAGAAAAGCTTAATTAGAAGGTACTGAAATTGAAAAGTCACCCAGAGGGATGAACTTTAAAACGGATATAGAGTTGGAACACTATATACTTCAACTTATTACAAAAATAGAACTTAAAACAAGAATAACATTACAGCACCATGATTGCAGATAATAAAGTAAAAATCTATATAGAACAAAATATAACTATATACAAAAATAGCTTAGATTTACGTAAAAACTACTTTAAAATCGCATTTTGGTACACCAGATAAACAAACAACTCATTGGTGCACCAACAAAAATTTAAATACTTTCATATCTGTAATTTGTTTTACAGTCTTCTGTCAAGTTGCTGTCAAAGGAATATTGACATAAATCATTATGAATAATAAAGAATAAAATTAAAACCTCTCCTTACCTAAGTAGAAATTTTAACTATTTTTACTATCCTAACCTAGTTTGAATTATTTTAACAATTTTGTCAAAATATCAAATTTATAATTGTCAGATGAAGCTTTGGATAAAAGCTAAACGTCACAAATTATTTTATTTGATTATTGGTGTAAAATAAAAAAAAAATTTTGCATAATATCTTCTACGTTACGTCACGAATAGTTTTATTTATTTTCCAGCCGTATGATAAATTATAATACATATCTTACGTTTTTTTATTTTTAACATTAGTAAAGTTGTATGTTTCCAATTTTCAAGACACCTGATATAAAACGAAAACTTATTCACACGTGTCACCCACTAAGAATCGTAATAAACAGAACTTAAGTGTTGTTTGGCAAACATCTTTATGCTTATTTGAAGTTCATTTCTCTTTACTTGATGCTATATTCTCTATATTGAGAACTTTTTATTGGAAATATTAATGTTTCAGAAGGGAACGATTGCGTTATACGTTTTCCCATATATGTCATACAAGTAAAAATACCTTCGGGTCAATAGGAGCAATGACTGCAATCTGTAGGTTTGTTGGGTTTCATAAAAGAACAGTAGCATGAAATGAATTACCGGTTAGGGCAAACAGAGGGACAATATAGTCTTTAAATTTTAAAAAAGAGTTTTCAGCGTATATAAGAATCTACTAGTGGAGAATGAAATTTAGAGAGCTTTTATTACTAGAATAGTAAATGAACTATTTTGTCACCCAACCGCACTACACCTTCTTAATAGAGGAAAAAACCATTTCCGTACGTGAGTTATAGTTTCTAACTTTGAGCATTTGACAAATGTTTCACACAATAAACAACATGTTCTAATTATTAATTAAAGAAGAAAAGGAAAGTT
Organism: Platerodrilus igneus; assembly: GCA_036346225.1. Taxonomy (NCBI): domain Eukaryota; kingdom Metazoa; phylum Arthropoda; class Insecta; order Coleoptera; family Lycidae; genus Platerodrilus; species Platerodrilus igneus. The sequence goes on along the minus strand of JARFIW010000975.1, from coordinate 1,168,437 downwards.
ATTTGATATTGTACAATAAGACATAGGTACAATGGACTTAACATTTCCGACAGAAAATATGGATTTTAAACGCCTTATTTCCAAAACAAATATTAAAAAAATAATAGAGATCTTGTTCATTATATATATATATATATATATATATATATATATATATATATATATATATTGTAGTGGTTTTAAAGGGCTAAATTTAAGTATAAATAAGGCAACTTCAAACACCCTGTATAGAGGAAACAACCAAAATTTACATGCGAAATTTATTTCATTTAGTGAATTTAAAGTAACAAGTATTACCATAGTTTTACAATTAGTGATTAAAATTTAGTTAGGTTCGTAAAGAAAATAAATTGTAGAAGCCAATGCAAATTTATCAATTAATTTAATTGAGTTTAATTCAAAGGGTTATTACGTCTAATACGCAAAAGAGCTTGAAAAATGAATAATACCAAGGTGAAACGCTTCACTAACAAATAAACAGTGATTGAATATAAAATACCTTGAAAAACAAACTCCCTAGAAATGTTATTTTAAAAACGATCGTTAATGGAACACCTGCATGTTTTGGAAAGGTCATGTTCCCCTTATTTGTGTAGATAAAAGACGAAATTCGAGGTATATTGTGCAACGGTAGAATGTTTTGCATAAATGCTAACTAAACGTTTCCTTAAAGTGCAGGAGGGATGGACAATCAATAATATGCTTCGGAACGAAACAGGCATAATAGCAGTTCACTTAAGGGCGCACGTATTCAGTCCACATGGGTTAGATAGAACGCGGACGGTAAAATAGATTTTCTACCACTCAAACAAGGTTAGAAGGAAACATAGAATATGCATAAGAGAAGAATACAGTTAATATAGGCGTGGTTTTAAGACGTCACGAAATATATCATTGGTCTATATAGTTAGTTGTAGAACAGACAAACACGGAAAAATTTGAATGCAAGCTTTTCAGAAAATATCGTAACGACGCGCTAAATTTCGAAGATTTCGAAAACGGTTAAACCAAAGTATTATTTTAAATTAGGTATTTCGCGGGAAGAGTGGCCGAAAGGTGGCATTCGCAATAGTATAAATACTCTAAGAGAATTAGCATCGTTTTTTTAACTTCGATCTCTTGGTATTGCTTCAGACTACGTACATAAATTTACCACGAGCTTGTAAATATACAAATTTTTAATTTAAACAGTTCTGTGTTGGCCTCATAATTTGAAACGCGGATAGTCTTGAGTCTAAATTTTATTGAAGTGCAACATATATCTTAACAAGCTCGTGAAGTGACGTAAAGTAACGTAAATTAAATTATAAAAGAAGTGCAATATATTTGGATTTGGATTTGGATGTACCTTATATGGGTAGCATGCAGCACAACTTAGATGGTGTTCATCTACAAATAGCTTGAGGCGGCGCGCAGAGCAGAACCACGAAACCGAGAGCGAAACAACTTAACCGCTTTGTCAACGGAGTAGGGATTTTCAAGAAATTCCAGGTAACGTTTTATAATTTGTTGTTTTTATAAACTATAAAAATTGTTGTGACGTGTGAGAATGAACTATGAAGTTATTGTACATTATTTTGAGTATTGAAAATAATACGTATAACTAACTTTTATTGTGGTATTTAAATATAAATCTAAAGGTGTATATAAAGCTTATTAACGTTCCTCAGGGATTTAAATTTTTTATTGTTAAGAGTACATGGGCTTTTTTGTGTATGTTGTAAGAGTATGCAAAGTAAAAAGCATACATTATTCATAATTAACTGGGTTATCATGAGCTCACCATACTCCAGAGTGTCCTAATTAAAATTAATTATAAATAAAGAAAGAAAAATAAGCTATTATTCAGGGCCCATTTACTCCTGTTACATTCAATGTGTTTGATATTTCAAGTTAAAATCCTGGACATTACAAAAATAGAATTTATTGAGGTGTAACTTGAACAACGAAAAGTAAATAATCTTGATTTTTTATTTTGTAAATAGTGGTAAATAAATATTGTATGATTGTTGTATTATTTTGTGGTTTTATTGGGAGTGTGCGTGAACAATAAAGAGTATGATAGTGAATCTAGGTATCCAAGAGGAGGTCCAACTGAGCTAGCCTGGAAGCTGTTGAAGTAATTAAATGATGGAAGCTTAATCTGGGTAAGAAATTATTTGTTTGAAAAATTTTTTTTATTCTGTTAAATTTTTGACGATTTTTGGAAAACAAACAAAATTATCGAATGTTTTTTGAGAAAGTACTGAGCTAGAGCGAAGTTCCACGGCAATATATATATATATATATATATATATATATATATTATCGTGTAATTAAGGAGTCATTGGGTTATATAAAGGCGCAAGTGAACGCATAGGTTGAGAGCTTTTGAATAAGGGAAAACAAATTTATTTAATTAGGGAGTTGGAATATTTTTAACAAATAATTTTTTTTTAGCTTAAGTAGTGTATAGTAATGTTGGATCTACGTAATTTAACCGAGGATAATGTAACATAATATTTGTATAACCATAAAGCGGAATTAGTAATATTTGGGAAAAATCATTTTAATGTATTTAAATTTGTAGTACAGTAATTATATGAAAATCTAAAAGTATGAAGCAGGTGTTAAAATAACATTTCTGTTCAAGTTGGAGGCGTTGACAAATAAAGATGTAGAGGCTAAATTCAAACAACGAAATGACAGTTTGAAGCAATTTACCGATTAATGTTATGTTCGTTATAAAAATTTAGAGACTTGGAGATTCGTTAGGGGTGTTTCGCTAAAACAACGAGCAGTTAGAAAGGATTTTCCAGAATAATAGAAACGGGTATACAACTGTACGTGCCAATTTAAAACAGGGGGACGGGGCGAATTTTGCTTATATAATCACTGGCAGAGAGGGGTCAGGCTCTCTTTCTTTTTTGTTCTGATTTTATCCAGCATTGGTGATAATAGTTACTTTCAAGTGAAGTAGTGCATATTTGTAATAACCGTTGTTATGGATTTTGGTTTTTCCCTTTGGTGCGTATCGGAAACACGTTTTAAGCTCATATGGTCAGGTACAAGGATTGCGCAGCTGATTGTTTGCTGTACAACATGTGGAAGCGACATCAATTGTTTGCCCAAGGACCGTATGTATAAACATCTGTTTATACATGATGTAGTACCATCACACAAACAACACCTGTTGAAACGAGGTAAGAAATTTGTATTATTCTTACATCACGTTTGCACTTGGCGAACTTTGATACAAGGCTGCACCAGAAAATAACTTTACGATGACATATTGGTACTATTATTCTGTTTAACAAACTAGAAAGGACTATGATAAATTTTTATTGCCAATATAAATGCAATGTAATAACAGTTATTATTATTAATGAAATTAAGCAAATCTATAGAGTTCTGACTAAAGTTTCATTTATGCATAATTTTAATTACAGCTTTTGAACATTGAATTAGTAGACAATTTAGATATTTTCATATATTAGTGTAAACCGAATAACAGATCTGGTATTTTTGGTATAGATTTGATTGTAGTAAAAGAAACACTTAAAGTTTTTGACATTTTTTTCGAATTCATAATCCTACCTCAGGGTAGATAAAATTTGTATTATCTTTTTTAAACGTAAATTTTATACATACAATTTTTTATGAAGAAACAACTTTTAATTAAAGAACGAACATTTAATTTCTCTTAATTAGTTGTTTTATTTTGAACAAGTGAGTTCTGAAATAGTGTAACCAGGTCTATGAATAAATGGCATAAAGTGGTAAATCCGATTTAACAAGAAGCTTCAATAGCCTTTTCAGAATTTGAAACCTAAAATGTGTGTTCATAAAATTGTGTGCATAATTAATCTTTTCAATTTTTATACGAGGTAGCAAGAGAATATTGCTTGTGTCCTCACTTTGGTAATTTAATTAAATTTTCTTTACACTTTCTGCGTTAGCAGTTAATACAATATTTCTCTCTAAGGACTTCCAAGTCTCCCTTAGGGAAACCCTGTGTTAAAACTTTATGACTTGGTGGCGCCCTTCCTAAACCCCTGTTTTGATACAAATCAAGTCATAGTAAGCAAATAATGTTTTGTAAAAAAAACCACGACCAATCCTCATAAGTTTTACCCCAGGAATCGACTCCTAGCATAGTCGGAAAATATTTGCGTCCCATCATTTTAAGGAAATCCTTCCTTAAAATTCACTGGTTCCATTTGGAGATATTAAAGAACCCACGAGTTACCTTATAACCAATCTACCTCAATAGAAAGTGAAAATTAAGTAAGAATAGAACATCGAGTGTTGAATATTTTTATGGTGCTTGTGATTATTTGGATTTGAGTTTGATGTGTTTTATTATTATTTGATATTTTATGAACAGACATTTATGCGACTTTAAAAGAAAATTAATTCTTGAAAATAATTAATGAATTTACAGATAACCAAATGTTGTAAAGAAGTATAGAGGGCTTATTGATATTTGGTAGTGCAGGAAATTTATATGCACAGTTGTAGAAGTTTTATTATGAGCTCATGCTAAGACCAAAAGGGTAACGTAAGGTATGAGAAACGTCTTCTTACTTTAAATCAAAATATGTGTTTAAAAGGTTATCAATTTGCATGATTATTATTACAAAATTACTGAACCTTATGAATGTACCTAAGGGAATGGTGTTTTAAAATTTATTATGGATCTAATGTAAATAGAGTGTGATATATTTGGTCAATTGAGTTATTTTTTAGTGTGTGATTGGTGTGAATGTCTATTTAGGTTTCAGCATGAGGATATTGCGAGGAAGTTTTTGGATGTAACAGGTAGGTGTCAATATTATTAAAAAATTAGGTAAGAAGCATTATTAAGAGCAGCCGAGGGCAAGATTTAAGCAAAAACATCACAAAATTGAAACGGCCCAAATAGTGGGGCACGATTGTATAGGTATGACCACACAACATTATGTCAGCCGAACGTGTGGCACGTTTTAGCGAACTTAATCACACAATATTATGGCCCCCAACGTAGAACATGATTCCAGAGACGTTCCAGAGCTAAGCTCACACACACACACACACACACACACACATATATATATATATATATATATATATATATATTGTTGTGGATTTAAAGGAGTAAATAGGTGTATACAATGTAATTTTAGCAACCATGTATATAGAAAAGAACAAATTATTTACGCGCCAAATTAATTTAATTCATATAGTAACAAACAGACGAGTATTAATAGGTATTTTTATTTTAAAATAATTAAAATGTTAGAATTACATAAGGAAAGAAAGCTGTAAAACATATAGAACTTTAAGGATACGCATAATTAATCATAATTTCTTTTAATCAAACGCACGAAAGCAAATAGGGGAGTGTACTTGCATAAGAAAATCAATAATTTCTAAGGCAAATATATTTGTTTCAAAAGCCAACGTTCATTTACACAGATACTACGAAGCAAAAATCTAAGAATTGTTATTTTCAAACGGTCGTCAATTAGAAGAAATACCTGTTTGTTAAATGCTACGTTCAGATAAATTGAACTAGCGTTAATATAAAATTCCATAGAAATTGTTTTCAACCATCAATTTGTATAAACAGCTATAATAACAAACATCTTAAGGAACGAGTGGAATGAACAATCGGGAATATACAACAGATAGAGACAAATATAGAGCAAGCGTTGTATTGAAAGTCACGTAAGGTATACACGTGGAGATGATGCAGGACGTCGACAATATCGATTTTCTGTAACGCAAGTAGGGTTTGAAAGGAGACAACACACATGAATAGAACATAGATGAATAGCGGTTAGGCGGAGCATTGAGACGACAGAAAATTATATCATTGGTTGAGAGTCAACAGTTTTCGAATGGAACACGCACGGTAATGTAGAAATCAAATTCTCTGAACATAGCACGTAGAACGGGAGAAATTTTGAAGAATTGAGAGACGGTTATGTTCAAAATTTTGAGAAGCCGCTTTGGAAAATAAGCTTTTCTAATGAAACAGGTCCGTTAGGGGGTTTGAATAAGAATATAAATACCGGAGCAAAGATATTAAATCTCTCTTCTCATTTACTTCGGTTGAGTTATGAATACGGTTTCAGAGCAAGATTATAGTAAAACTTTTGGTTAGAATTTGTGTGTGTAAAGTTATATTTAACATCGTATTTGAAGGTATTAAACTGTAGTAGCGGACCTAAAGTTATTAACGTGATGCACGAGTAAGTGCGTATTTAAGTAAAAGGTCCAGCTACTACGATAAAATTATTAAATGGATGCAGGCTATTTGGGCAAAGCAGACCTGGGAATTAATTTTGTATGCGTGCAATATATAGTATGGAATGGTACTGTGAGACAAAGAGAATATTTTGCATGGTAGCGGAGATATCAGATAGTAGAGATCTGTGGTTCCTGACATCAGACCAGTAGATGGAAACAACGCCGAGGGGTTCCTGGTAGCCATATCTCGGGGTAATGAAGAATGAAAGTACCTCCAGGTAATTACTTTGAAAATTTCTGTTTCTATATAAACATTTGTGGATATTTTGTGTTTGTGTGGTTGACTTTTTGGTGGTATATTTATTGTTTTATAAACTTGTTTAAAGAGATATATGTACAGGACAATTTAACAATTTTGGGTATTGAAAAAAGGTTTATTTAGAATATATTACAATTTATTCAAGCTATAAATTGTGTTGTAAAGGGTAAACGGGTTTGTAAATTTGTGTTTTCATTAATACAAGGTTTAAAGCATATACAAACAGAACTGGGTTATAATGAACTCACAATACACCAATGTGAAGTCAAATTAGGGTTACATGTAGGGCCCATCTACTCATATATACTTGAATTTGTTTAAAATCACTTTAAAAATCAAGGACTTTAAAATATTCAATAATTTGAACTGATAATTATTGTACTAAATTGCATGGACACATGTTTAAATATATTTTATCTGTTAATATGTGTAAATAAAAGATTGTATGGTTGTCGTATTAATTTGGTAATTTTATTTGATGGTGTGAAAAAGGTATGTATGCAAAATTAGGTATTCAAGAAGAGACAGACCGATTGCTGAACTAGCCAGGGAGGTAGAGGAATTCGAAGACGTCCTAAAACAAGGGTAAGAACTTTTTTTTAATTTGTTTTTTTTAAGAAAATTTTATATTAAAAAAATTCGCGAGGCTTGAGATTTTAGTAGAAACTTCCACACCATTTTATGACGCCCAATTCGTGGGGCTCGATGTTAAAGCTAAGTTCCAGAGTATACAGTAATTTTATGACGGCCCAACGATGGGACATGAATTTTGGTGACTTCGACGGCAATATATATATATATATATATATATATATATTGCTATGATAAGGGGGTTGTTTAGGGGTGTATTGAGTCTTAAAAGTCGCGCAACAAATGTAAATAGCAATAGGAATTAGAAAACTGCATTTATTTAGCATGAAAGATAAATACTTTGCATATTATGCAAAGAGCAAACATTTAACACCTTTTATATGGAACGCAATTAACTGTAATCAATGCCAGTAAGCATATCCTTCAATAATAGAACGCATATTCAGCAGAGAGATAATTATACATGCAATTAAACTACTTCAAGAAGCGTTCAATGTGTTTATAAAATAGATACGCATGAAATAAGATAAAACCTAGTAAGTCTTCACGCAATTAAGCATGTGATAAAGAAAGAATAATAAAGCGCTTTGATAAAAAACGCACTTTCAAAATAAGTTTGATACAAGATATAAACAGAAACATGTGGATTTACATCACTCATGTTACATCAGTTATTTATTCTATTCCCCAAAAGCTTTATCCACACAAACAAAAGCCGTAAGTTAAATCAAAGACCAAAGTAAAGTAAATTTCCAGTAATAATAACAAAACAAGCTGTCAAAGAAAGTGAAATAATAAAAACACAAGCATAATACGTAATCACAGAATAATTTCATCAGAAACAAAGCTTGAAAACTCCTAGGAATATCCAAAACTACCATGGTTGGTTACAAGACTTTGTACGACGGTTCTGATAAACGAATCAAAATTTAGATAGCGAAAACTATATAACGCCTAGAGTTGATAAGGAGACCCAGTCTCAATTTAAACCACATAGTACCTGAATCACTATTACTATGAAAAAGATTTCGCCTTTTGCTGGAAAACGAGAGTAGAAATTTGTTAATTAATTTAAATTAAATGTTTATAATAATGTAGGGTTCTAAGTGGTATCTAAGATCGAGAAATGTAAGTGGAATCGAAAAATCTAAGTGGTATCCAGAAGGATCTGAGTTGTATCTAAGTTAGAATATCTAAGTTGTATTCAGAGGGAGCTACGTTGTATCTAAATTGGAATATCTAAGTTGAGAAATCCAAGTAAAGCACGAGGTGAATTTTTGGAAACAAGGATTAACAATACTGGATAAAATTATTGGTTCAAACTCACGTAAAGGAGCACAAAGCAGAGCAATGTTTTTCGATCGAAGATAATAATGGGGTGCTGATCCACCACACGCAACCGCAGACCAAAGGGAAAAGGACTCACCAGGAAATCACAGGTCAGGCCTAACTAGTATAAGGAATCATATCAAATTTAGATTTAGACACTAAATATATTTTTCTAATTTGTAAGGAGTCAACAAAAAATATTTAATACGTAGAAAAGATAAAAGGTCTTGAACGTTCTAGATTTTTTCAATAAAAGGTGTCGTTTTTGGTGACTTTAAATTAAAGAAATGGAGATACAATTTTTGAGATAATTAATCTATATTGATTGAAGGGATTATTTGTCAGAATACAAAATTTGTGAAGTGTAGATATTATTTCCTTTCATTATACGAATATTGATTGATTCTCCATGTTTCAACAAAGGAATGTAAGCGTACAAGAAATTAGATTTATGCCCGGGAATAGAACCAGGACTTGGAGCCTAGGTCCACGTTTAGGGTTTATTTTGGGTAATGTAGGATGCATTCTGTATGACGATACCATTAAAATTAATTTTTTAGTAAAATCTCCGTAACAAATAATATCCATCTTTATTTCCATTCTATACCCCATCGAGTCGCAACATACGCTTGCAAATTCTTTATGTTTATTGCATATGTTTATCTGGAGTGATTTTTAACTTATTAAATTTAATTCTTATTTTATAATTTAAATCTATATCTTCTTCTTCTATGTCATTGATAACCAATTGTTGAATATGTACAGCGAGCTTTGATTATCAAACTGTAAAATATAATGGAATTTGCGTAAATTTAAAATTTATGTATGTCCCTGACCGCTAGTTTTAAAAATTCGTTTTTCAAGTACCTAAGGTCGAGCATGACGTCTGAGCATACCGCCTGAGAGAAGGTGGATTTTCCATAGTACTTGAACATTTCATCAAGGATGGCCGCTATGCGACGGTAGAGCATACAGCCAGAAGCGAGGATTGTGATGTCTACTAAAACAAGTAAGCATCCTCTCACATAATTAAAAATAATTTTTTATTCAATTTATTTTAAAAATAGATACAAGCTATATACATAATTTAATTGTGAACAAATCTACTAGAAATTTTCGTAAACGGATTGAGCTGTGTCCTCCTTGCCTCTCCAAATGCATATACGCTGTACGCAGCATATACGTTCCTGGTCGACGCATTTCCTCTCCTCGCGCGACCGAGTCCAAATTGTTCGCGCCAGATAATGAAAGTCGGTTCGCAGCTCTCGTGATAGTAATAAGTATACAATATAAATGTTGATAACTTTGTCTAATCCGGTATTGGCTTCTTTCTTTCCTGTCTCGCTATTTTCTTTCAACCCCCGGCCAAAAGATAAATACAGTGATTGGTGCCTCTCTAGTGGTTTTGATTTTAACCAGTACCAAAATTTACCGCTACTACATTTTTCAAATAAAAATTGACAGCTAAATTACTTTAAATAGTTGGAAATTCATAGACACAAAAGTTCAAGTTCCAATATTATCAACGAAGTGATTTGATCCTCACCTTATTTTAATTAAAACTTCCACATGTTTGTGAAACATCAACATACTTTTTTTTTTATAAATCTGAGTGAACATGCAGTATATATAATTTGTGTTTTTGGCAAGTCAGACTTTTAATTTATTTTTAACTTTGACTGCATTTATGTATTTCTTAAAATGAATTTTAAATTGTAGGTAGTTTGTTTATGGTCAGTACTTCTTCACCTCTTTAACCTGGTTCCATATGTTTTGTATATTTTTAGTGTACTTGAGAATAAACACAGGTATTTAAAACTATAGTCGTTAAATAAATAATTTCATGGTTATTGCAATAGCATGGGTTTGGTTTAAAGCTTTTTCTACATCTCAATTTATTAATTGCAGCAAGTTTCTTCCGTAGTCCATGCTCGTTTCATTTGATGAACACTGTTTAAAATCATTTGCACTCAAAAGTATATTAGCATTTCCCACCATATAGAAGTTGTGATAAACCACTTTTAAACTATTTATGAGGCAGCTTATTTTTGACCAGTTGATCTTTATGTAATTTTACACATATATTGAGCATATAAAAAATCAACGTCGTGTTTAGGGTTAATCTATCAACATGACTTGATCTTACAAAAATATTTAATTATGTGTTTTAACCTTTGTGAATACAACCCCGATAACGGACGAAATGTAGTGTTTTTTTTCGATAGAGTCGCCGATCCACCGAAACGAAGCGGTATTAATGTACGTAAATTTAACAGTCACAGGTAAAAAAAAAAGTCACTTACCAAGTTGAAGCAACACAGTTGTAATTGATCCAATCTTCTGGAATGTTGTGGGAAATTGGAAAAAAGGACAGGAATATTTACACATTCATAATGTAACAACGAAACGTATACATCGATTTGTGATAACTGCACGTAATAATGTCGAACACAAGCACGACTTCGACTCTTCTCCACGGAAACTCAAAAGCGACTTTACTCAACGGAGACACAAAAGCGACGTTACTCATCGGAGACTCAAAAGCGATTATTGTATAAATACACGATCGTGACTTAAACGCAGTTGAAATACGATTTTTAATATTTCTCGCGCGAACAACCTCTGCAGATCTTTGGATCTCAGTACACTGTATCTTTCAGTCGTAATTTTTTCCTTACTGCTATTACTTAGTTTGAAGTTTGTTATTATTATCACGAATAGAAATGTTAACCGCTGATAACATAATTATAATTGTGAATTTTGAGGAAAACAAACTACTTGAATTTGAAGTGCCGAGGCAATCTTCAAAAGTATTCAAGTTAACCAACTGTTTTTGCTGCGAAACCATGTCAAACTTACCTTTTCTGTCCCATTGGATAACCGATCAAATCTTATTACTTTCCACTCGCTAAGTTCCACTTAGTGAAAATTGTACTCAAAACTGGACCTTAATCAACTTTTGTCTAAAACAGAAGCGGTACTGTGTAAAAGTTCTTCATAATGACTAGATTATACTCCGCCGTGACTTAACTTCTTGTGGCTTTCTTGTTTATTCAATCTTTTATTTTTTGTAAATAAAAATGAGACAATTGTTTGTACGTACATTCTAAAGTGCTTTATTTTACAATACATAAACATATTTTATTACATACGCATCCTACATTTGCCAGAACTACAAGTTTTGTGCAAATACATTGTATATAAATTTGAGCAATTGATTAGTATTAAGTCAGTAACGTAATACCCTGATGGAGAAATGATATATAGCTAAAATCTAACAAAGTTTATACCCTAGTATGATTTTATTAATAATGTTTTTGAGGTTTACCATGTGTTAGAGTACGTTTCTTCGTACTATTATTCTTTTCTCTGATAACTAACACCAGGGATCAATGTTTTTTAATATAGCTATAGCTTAAAGAAGGTCTGCCTTTGTATCAAGTTTCTTTGCAATTACACGGACTCTGCAAACTTAAGAGCATATACTAAATTGCAAAATGATAGAGAAAAGTATGAAAAACTGTGGACGTTGATATCTAACAGATTAATGACAAGAAATTATTGCGTCGTGAAAATATTCCAAACACTACCTAGCCACATTCATAAACCAATGCTGAAGGTACCTTTCATTTACTAAAAAGCAACCAACATTTTGTTGAACTTTTACACAAATATTACATGCAATTCTTAAGCTCATCAAATATTTGAAATAATAAAAGTAACATACTATAAATTTAAAAGATAATTGTCACCTTATAGTACTGCTGTAATTTCTTATTAGAGCTTGTTGATCCAAATCGGTTGCTTGTTCTGTGGTTAACCCTCACCTTGGCGGGTTTCCCAATACTTGAAAAATGTTTATCAGCAACTTGGAGTTGTTTTTGAAGTAGTAACCCTGTACTTCGAGTCGATTTTAGTTTCCTTACTTAGGGTCGATTTATAGTTGTGTCTATATTTAGACGATTTTAATTTCCCATACTTAGAGTCGATTTAATCTGGTATACTTAAAGCCCTAAATAAATTGTAAAGATTTTGTTCATCTTAATTAAATCTAGACTTACGTTTTATATTAACGGCCGAGGTCTACACTTGTATTTCAACGCGCACTTTTATTATTTCCTTCACTTGTAATTCTTAATTTCTATTACTTGTCACTTTGACTAAATTTAAATTCATGTAATAATTTGGTTTTAACTGTTACAGTTCGCACGTCGAATATGGAATGCTCCCGCTTATCGGCTACGATCGGTTTTATAGACAACTTCGCCTCACGTGCCCGTTTTGGTTGATTGTTCGCTATCTTGTTATTAGACCATGGCCAAGGCGTTGCCATTATGTGCTATCTTCAACCTATTGGGCTTTATTTAGTGTTGCTTGTTATAGATGCTTGATTTAGCACGTAGACAAAAACTTTGTGTTATGGAATTTATCACCAAGTGGTATTTTGTGCCTTTCGACTTGCAAGTGGGCTTAATTTTTAGTCTCCCTACCTTGTTTACTTAAGTTGGATTTTGTTAAATGTGGCAATTTCTACATTTCAAATGTCACGTACGCTTTCGCTTCTATATCTGTTCCTTGTTGCGTTATAAAATATGTTTGTTTTTTAAAAGTTTGTTTATTACCAACTGTTACAAATTATATGCAAATACTCCCTGTATGTTTGACAACGATTCTAGATCATGGATCGAAACGTAAATAAAGATGATTTTAAAAACTAGGAATAGTTTTATTCCCAAAGAAGGTTAAGAAAAATTATATGCGTTTTATTGACTTATATTTCTTACGCAAATACGTCGAGTTTGAAAGAGAATTTATTTTACTTTAAATATACCTAAATTGTATTCATTTTGAGTTTATGAAGGTTATAAATGTTTTAAAATGGACTGAGTTGCACCTACAATTATTTATTTTACCAAGTGTGGTTAAGTTATTACAGAATGAGCTTCCTTTTATTAAGTGTAGCTTGTTCTTGATTTTATATAGGGCGATTTGTATCTGCGTTTTTGCATAATTAATGAATTGTTTACATTTTATGATTTAAACGTTTTGTTTTCGCGGTTTTTATGATATTTACATGAAGTATTCCTCTCTTGTGACCTTATATACTCTTATATCACCCTATTATATATATATATATATATATATATATATTACTCATATTTAGACCAGGGTAGAAAATTAAATAATCACATCAAATAATTTTAATCACCGTGTAGAAGCTTTGGGAAAAGGTACGCGTTATTAAAAACCGTGAAGCATAAAAATTCATTCGTTTCATTAAAAATAAGGAGTTAAATTATGTACAAGACGCTTGCTATAAAAAAGGAAGCAGTATTAAAAGCTCTGCGTGTAATTTAATTATTCCTAGTAAAGAAACAAATAGAAATTACGTGCAAAATTTATATTAATTAACTCAATTTTAAGTAACCGGTATTAAACAAAATGTACAGATAATAATTAATATTTGATTAGGAGTCACTAAAAATTAAAGGGTATTATTTTAATTGGAGTTAATTGAACCATTAGTAACATATAATATCTATAAAAACTTGTAAAAACCCAATAAAATGCAAATCGTAGAAGTGTTATTTAGAAGTATTATGTTTGAACACCTGCGCATTTTTAAAAGGCTCATTCTGCGTAAATTTGGCAGATAACAAATGGTTACAAAGAATCTTGGAGAAACCGTAGCTTAATAGTTACGAGAAATGCTAAAGGTGGGTTATTTCACAGTCCACATGGACTGAAATAATCGATAATAAAGAATATCAATTTGCACCAATAAGAACAGGGTAGATAGAGACAGATAATATGCGCAAAACCGAGACACATATAGTAAAAAGCGTGAGTGGAGCAACGTCACTGGGTTGCGATTGGTTGAAAATAAGAGGCAAACTTGAGAGGTAAAAATAACATTTCTGTATAAAATTTAATTAGTTATTTCCAGACGTTGCGAGCCGTGTCAAAATTTCTGAGATTTAACTGATGCGAGTGCAAATTTCGTAAAAATCGCATGCCGGGCTGCGGAATGGGAACCTAGCATGCGAAATTCTGAAGAATTGTCCGTTTTGGGGATACGACCGACAGACAGGCTAACCGCTATATATACCCAGGTTAATATGAACAAGCTCTCTTAGATTTTCGACTTGATTCAATGCGTTAAACAGTGCTTTTTAGTTGTCCGAGTTTGATAGAATAATTTAAACAGTTTGCTCGTATATTTTGGTGATTTAAAACAGTTTGTTCTTTACGTGCTACAATGAATGTACTTTAGTGCACTTAGAAAAGAAGATACAAGGTAATAAAGTTAGTATCACTGTACTAATTAGTCAAAATTTGCAACGACAAATGAATACACAAAAGTAGGCAGTTTTGGCGTATATTTGTGAAAGAAGCATGAATTTCTTTGCTATTTTTCGGGGGTGTTAATAATTAAATGGTTCATAAACGTGTCTGGATCCACAAAACAAGGTTCAGATATACACAGATGTGTTCCGGAAAAGCCCTGAAACAACTTCAGACGAATGGTGGTGGAGAAAATTTTAAAAGCGTTGAGAATCAGAAGCCGTAAATATAACCCAGTTGGAATGGTTTGATTAACAAAAGGGACGATGTACATTGAAGCTACGAGTGCAGTAACCTTCAGGTAAATTTTACTATTTTGTTTGAACTTTGATGTTTTCGTGTGTGTTGAATAACTTTATAATTTATTTACTTAAAATGGACAGTAATGAAGTTGTACTAACAACAAATTTTTAATTTTAAGGTGAAATTTTCTTGTTTAAGTCGAAAGGAGTATTTAGTATTTATGTTCTTGATGAAAATTTGGGTATGTCTTTGAGCTCAATTAGACGAACCTGGTTAATTAACGTAAAGGGTGGTAGATGCTCCTTTGTACTCAGACTCAGGTCTGCATATATTGTTATATTAATTAGGAGGCATCCTACAAGGACTTTAATTTTGGATGCACATTAAAATGATAACAAATTTAAATCTTGAAATTTTCTGATACTGAAATTTATGCTGAATTTTTAATTTTGAAATTTTAATGTATTGTGAATATTGATGTAAATAGAGTTAACGTTGATGTTTGTGGTAGGAATGGGTTTTTTTTTATGAATGAGGATGAAGGTTTATCTAGGGGAGCAGCCGAGGCGATGAACAGAAGAAAGTCGACGGACCAGTTAATTTAGGAGGTTTCACAGCATACATGGCGCCCAATTCGTGAAGCTTGATTCTAATACAAGGATACACAGCATTCTTGACGCCCAATCTGTGGGGCTCGATTCGAAAACCGTAGTTCCCGGATTTTGTAGGTTTCACAGCAATATATATACTGTGAATAAAGGTCACAGCAGGGTCATATTATAGCGTACCACAAAAATTTCATTTTATCAAATCTAGAATATGCGAAAAAGGAGCAATTTATTTAGCCATTTATTTGCATATAGGACATTGGGACATATATTTAAAATGCACTGTATAAATATACATTAGATACGGTTAACGCATAAAGATGGATTTATTCATATTTATTGATTGAGAATCGTACTTTTCATATAATTACGCTTAATGCCGAAGGAAATGTTTCTAAAGGACTTTCATCGATATTTAATAATCAAACACCGCATAAAAGTGTTAATTTCAATAAATTCGAGATTTATAATTCTTAATTTTAAAAATCAAATCGTATATCGAATAGTAAAATGCATAAACAGCATATATTCTATATCAACTGTATTGGAAAACAACCAGGATATTCTCGAAAATAGACGAATACGCCAGAACGTACGATGTAGGGAGTGGGATAGTGTATTTAAACCAATGGGCGTAGCATAGGAGTCAGTTCCTGTTAAAACTCCGTCACGAGGAAGTAGCTGATATGGTTAAGAAATAATTCTGAACGCAATTAGTATTTATAATATTGTAACGGGTTACTACTTCCGCGTTTCTTTAATTTAAAACAAGTAATAATAATGGTCTTTATTACTCACTGTTCACAAGTCTAATTAACAGTATATGCCTTATTCATATATGTTTTCAGTCCACTTAACAATGAAGCACTATTACACTAATGAATTGACAAGCACTAATATCTTCTTAAACTAACTCCTCTACCATAGGTCCATTAACCACTAACACAACTATTTATTTATACACTTCTATTTATTTATGTATACCACAAGCTGCATGTACATTAGACACAGCTTATATCATTTATGTATATATTCCGAAAGCTCAACTACGCTTACTGTACACGATATAATTTATATTAGACATTCAAGAATAGACTAACTCTTGCATTCATTAGCGGTCTTATATATACTCTGGATTACAAGGATGACTCATGCTCCCGTAATTTCTAGAACAATTCTGGAATCCTTGAGAATACGCCGTGCCCCGAGCGTTTGTATGTAATTGATTGCTAGAAGAATTCTCGTATCCTGAAAAGTATGCAGAGTCTACAGCGCTTGTGTGTTTGATGGGTTGCCTAGTAGAAGCTCGCAACAATATATTATTTTAAAATGCAAGATTTGCAATTCAATACATATTAAAAACAATTTGAAGACTTACGTTTAATAGTACATTTGAAGAAAAATTGCCACTAAAATATAAATTTTACTTCATGGATGATTTTAAGAAAAATTGGAACATTGGTAGTATTTATAAGCATCTGGCAATCCCTATGTCTGAATTTCAAAAAGTTGACTCATAATTTGAAAGCAACTCACAAAAGGACACTTGACTGTAAAGAGATCAGATATATAAAATATTTTGTTTCAATTAAGTGATTTTATTAAAGATTATGTATTTGATTAAGAATTTAAATTTTCATTGTACATTTTGTGTACGAAGTCCATTAAAATAATTTGTTTTGTAGGTTGCAAATTTACGCAAAGAATTTGTAACTACATAAGATATAATAAACGTACTGAGTTCGGTAGGTTTAACAAGGTGTTATTGGAGGGGATATTAAATTAGAAGACTTTCCATAGAACTGGTTATTTACAGAAGTGTAAATAGAAAATAATTACTGTAAATAGTACTTTTAATGAAAATGTTAACCAAGGATAAACTGATAAATAATTTCATGTGTTTAAAATTCGTTTATTAGAGTAGTAGTGTTGAGATTAAATTTGAATGCTGTTTGTGAGATGGATGTTATATACACATTATATTTGTATTTCTTTCATTAATGGAATTTAATTATGTTTCGAAAACGACATTACAGCAGTTACATATATATATATATATATATATATATATATATATATGTATATATTGCTATGATAATAGGGTTATTTCAGAGTATATAAGGTCACAAGGGAGGTATACTTTATGTGAACATTATAAAAATCGAGAAAACTAAACGTCGAAATCATAAAAAGTACATAATTCGTTTATTATGCTTTAAGCTAATACAAAGCACCTTGTATAAAATCCATAATCAGCCACAGTTGATAAAGGAAAGTTCATTTTGTAATAACTAAGAACATTCTTCAAAATAAATAATTTTGGAAGCTATTCAATCCATTCTAAAACACTTAAAACATTCATAAACTCAAAATAAAAACAAATTACGCATATTTAAAGTAGAACAAACGGGAAATGAAATCTTTTTCAAACTCGATGCATTTGCGTAAGGAATGGAGGCTAATAAAACGTTTATAATTTGTACTGGTTTGAATAACATATTTAATCACGCAATAAGGAATAAATATTGAAACAAAGGCGTACGTGACATGAGAAATGTATAAATTGCCACATTTTAATAGAACCCAAGATAGGTAAACAAAATATGGAGTTATAGTTCTGGTGTACGTGCACAATTGAAAGTAATATGTAATAAGTCCCTTTACAAAATTAAGGCTACGTGACGTTTCAACCATACATAATAATATTTGTTAACGAATTCCAATATAAAGTTTTGGTCTACGTGCAAATTAGAGCATCAGAATAAACATGCTATGCGAAGTAATACCTAATAAGTAAAGATAAAAAAAAGGGATCAGTTTGTCTATATAATGAACCTAAACTGCTAAGATGCATTCATTCCACAAAACGACGCGCGAACGTGACAGTCGAAACCAATTTATCACGCTAAACTGAAATTGAGTGAAGTTAGAAGTGGCATAAAATAAAATTAATGGAAATTAATGAATTCAAGTAGAAGTGCGCGTTAAAATTTGTAAGAATAATACTCTGCCGTTAATATAAAAACGGCACTAAAGAATTAAATAAGCAATGACCTAAGGAATTAAATAAGAAGCGACACTAAAGAACTAACTAAGCAAATAACTAAAGAACTAACTAAACAAAGAAAAAAGGTCAGCGTTGAACTGAATAATCAACTAAATCATGAAGTTAACCACTAAGTAACCAAATTACTGGGATAAAACTCTACGCAATATATTAAATAATACTCTAAGTAGTGTTGGCACTTCGAAGCATTGTACAAACGACTACCAGTTGCTGGAAAACAGTTTGTAGTATTGCGGGTAAATGCCACACTGAGAGTCAACAACTTGGAAAACACTAAACTAGCAATTGTACAAACGACTACCAGTTGCTGGAAAACAGTTCGTAGTATTGCGGGTAAATGCCATACTGAGAGTCAACAACTTGGAAAACACTAAACTAGCAACCGATTTGGATCAAGAAGCTCCCGTGGGAATCAATAGAAGAAATACCAGATTAGAATTTATTTTACAGTTTATAGTATAAATCATATTTTGAATATTTGAAACTTGCATGTAATTTAGATAATTTGTGTAAAAGGTCAAGAAAACTTTGGTTGATAAAAGTACGTTTTAAAATAGGAATAGTTTTTTGAACATTCGATGAAACATTCAAAGTAGAGATATAAAAATTTTTGCTAGCTTTAATTGCTTAAAAAGGGTTATAATTTGGCAGCGAAAAAATTTATTAGGAATATTTATTTTAATTTTGATTCAAAAGTTGTGTAAATAGCAAATGATGTTACAGAAATCGTACAGGTGTAAATTGTACATTTTTTTGCAAAATATTCACCTTACAAGTATTTGAGGCAAATTTTCATCACGATACACCCCTCGCCCCCTCGCCCCCGATAACGAGGTCTACTTACGGCCCCGGGCAAAAGTAATAACCTACCAGTTTCCCGGTTTAGACGTTCCGTTATATTATCTTGCGGGTAATAATAAGAAGTGTAATGCGTTTTTATTCCTTACCCCATTAAAAACTTCTTACATTTTACCGAAAACTTCGTCCCGTTATCGGTTAGCACAGCTATGGATTTCCCGATATTCCAAAAATATTCTCGCAACCTTTTTATAATTGCAGCCGTCGTAGCTCTTTTTAACGGAAATAATCTCACTGACTTTGAAATTGCGATAATAACTACAAATAACTGAGTTGCCCCAAAACATGATCTAGGTAACGGACTTATTAGATTAATACAAATCAATGCGCAGGCCCGGTTGGAATAATGCTATGCAGTGAGTCATGACATTTCACAGCAATTTTAGACTGCTGGCACAATTGGCATCCAACTATCACCTTCTTAATCCTCGCCCTCATTTCGAGCCAATAAGAATCTTGTTTTAGAGCTAAGTATCATTTTTGGGAACCACAATGGCCCCTTTTCTCATACTCCGCTAGCACTATATCAATAATATGACTTTTAGGTATGCAAACCTTTGGATGGAGACCGCTTACCAAGCTAACCCAAAAAATTATTCCCTTGTACTTGAGACACCACTTTTGAAATTTTTGAGAGCAATTGCACTTTTCTAATTCAACGATAATGCCACCCAGAACGGAGTCTGCTCTTTGGTCGCTATTCAACGTGTCTATTATATCTTTTACCACCTTTCGCTATCTCGTTCAATGCAACCACAGTTGGTTTTGCTGGTTTATCCGCCTTTCTGGATATGTCAGTAGGATAACGCGACAAACAGTCGGCTACCACATTTTCCAATCCCCGCACATATATTATATCAAAACAGTATTCCTGTAATAATTGAGTCCATCTTGTACGTCTACTATTGAGTAGTCTACACTTTAGAAGAAATGATAGTGACTTGGGGTCAGTAACGATCGTTAAAGCGTTGCACAAAACAAATATTCGCTTCTTCTTAATCTTCTTTGGGAATGAAACCACTCATAGTTTTTAAAATCTATTTTATTTACCTTTCGATCCATGACCTAGGATCGTTGTCAAAATAATAAAAACTTCAAGTTTGACGTTTATGACAAATAATAATAATAATGTCATAAACGTCAAACTTGAAGTTTTTATTATTTTGACAACGATCCTAGGTCATGGATCAAAACGTAAATAAAATAGATTTTAAAAACTATGAGTGGTTTCATTCCCAAAGAAGATTAAGAAGAATGCTAAACAAACCACAACAAACATACAGGAAATATTCGCTATTGACACAGCGCGTATATAACTGCTAACGCCTCTTTTTTTCTACGTACAATAACGCAATTCCCCTCCGCGTAAAGAGCGGCTAGTAAAGGTTATAGTTTTCTTTCCCCCACCATTGCGCCATTAATTTAAAACGGAATGGCGCCCAAAGCATACCCTGACAAATCTGTCTGTATAAAATGACGTTCGTCCACTTTTAGGTGGTACAAAAACATACTTCCAAATATTGTGCTTTAACATTTCAAAACTACTTTGTTCCACTTCCGCCCATTCCCAATGAGTTCCATTTTTTTAATAACCTCAATAAAGGAAGAGTTAGATCTGAAAAGTTTTGCATAGACCGTGAAATGCGCGTAAATGTTTTACATTACGTGGCCTCGGGAACTTGGTAATAGCTTCAATTCGCTTGGGGTCGCTGATTATTTCCTTGGACGTTAGAATGTGCCCCAAAAACGACAAATGCTCACTGGCAAACATACACCTACGAAGCTTAATTGTAGATCCCGCTTTAAAACGTTTATGAAAAATTGTATTTAAATGCTCCAAATTATCTGTTGGACTTCAAGAATATATCAAAATATCGTCTCGTATGGACATGCAAACGATTCCACTTTCGGCCCTAACGCTAACACTAAGCACCTAATGACTTCCTACGGACGTGCTTAAACCGAAGGCAAGCACACAGAATACAAAACTTCTGCTCTCAAAATTAAAGTCTGTATATTTTTGATCATTTTTTTTCAATGAGTACTTGCCAGTAGCTGCTAGTCAAGTCAATTGTACTGAGACATTAAACTTCAACGTAAGTAAACAACAAACCCTCCGGGTTCGGTGGCATCACATAGTCCTTCATGATTCTACTATTCAAAAAATCGGCGTCTCAACAAGTCCGCACTGAACTATCTTTTTTAATCACCACTACTAGTGGATTAATTATTCCGTTCTCTCAGGCCTAATTATGTCCCACTTTAACATTTTGCGAACTGCCCCTTTGCCGCCTCCCTATAAGCACGGGGAATGGGATAAGATTTCTAAAAATAGTGCGGGTCGTCTCGCATTTTAATAGTATGTTGATAAATGTTTGTCGGGCTAGGCTGGTCGAAAAACAATGACTCATATTTATCAAGTACGCCAAATAAGTCTTTTTTCTGCGATTCATCAAACATCTCCGCTATAGATGTCACATCTCTCCTTTCCTCCGTTGTGTATATATATATATATATATATATATATATATATATATTACTCATATTTAGACCAGGGTAGAAAATTAAATAATCACATCAAATAATTTTAATCACCGTGTATAATGAATATTATTAGATAATACGCGTTATTAAAACCGTGAAGCATAAAAATTTATTAGTTTCATTAAACATAAGAGATTTAAATCATGTACAAGACGCTTTATATCAAAAGAAGCAGTATTAAAAAGCTCTGCGTGTAATGTAATTATTCTAAACAAATGGAAATTACGTGCAAAATTTATCTTAATTAACTCTATTTCAAGTAACTGGTATTGAACAAAACGTACAGATTATATCTATAGAAACTTGTAAAAACCCACTAAAATGCAAATCCTAGAAGTGTTAGTTAGAAGTAGGATGTTTGAACACACCTGCGTATTTTAAAAGGCAATTTCAGTTTAATTTGTTTAGATAAACATGTCGATTCTAAGGATATTGGAAACGGTCAGATGCTTTAGCACGAAATACAAAACAGGGTTTATTTAAAAAGCTCATTCGGCGAAAATTTTGCAGATAATTAATGTTTACAAAGAATCTTGGAGAAACCGGGGCTTAATATTCACGAGAAGGTGCGATACGGGGTTATTAAACCCAGATAGTCCACATGGACTAAAATATAATCGATAATAAAGAATATCAATTTGCACCAATACGAACAGGTTAGAAAAGGAAAGAGAACATGCGTCAAGCAAAGACACATATAGTAAATGGCGTGATTTAAGCAACGTCACGAGGGTCACAATTGGTTGAAAATAGGATGCAAATATCAGAGGTAGAAACAACAATTTCTGTACAAAATTAATTAGTTTTTCTCGGACATGTTTGCGTGCCGTGTGAGAATTTCTGAGATTTAAATGGGGCGATTGAAAAATTCGTAAAAACCGACGCGCGAGCGACGGACTGGGAACATAGAATGAGAAATTCTTAAGAATTGTCTGTTTTGAGGACAAAAGCGACGTGCCGGCTATTCGCTATATATACCGGTGGTAATATGAATTTCGGTCTCTTAGACTTTTGACTATTCGATGCGTTAAAAGCTCTTACATCCGCGACTTGATTGAAGATGTTAAACAGTGCATTTTAGTTTGATAAAATAATTTAAAGTTTGCTCGTATATTTTAGTGATTCAAAATAGTTTGTTATTTACGTGCTAACATGAATGTACTTCAGTGCACTTAGATACAAGGTAATAAAATTTAGTATCACTGTACCAATTAGCAAAATTTACAACGACAAATGTATACACAAAAGTAGGCAGTTTTGGCGTATATTGGTGAAAGACGCATGAATTTCTTGCTATTTTTCGGGGGTGTTAATAATTAAATGGTTCAAATACGTGTCTGGATCCACGAAACAAGGGTCAGATATACACAGATGAGTTCCGGAAAAGCCCCGAAACAACTTTAAATAAATGGTGATGGAGAAAATTTTAAAAGCGTTGAGAATTAGAAGCCGTAAATATAATCCTGTTGGAATGGTGTGATTAACTAAAGGGACGATGTACATTAAAGCTACGAGGACAGTAACCTTCAGGTAAATTATACTATTTTGTTTGACATTTTGGTGTGTGTTGAATAACTCTATTATACTATTTTGTTTGACATTTTTGTGTGTGTTGAATTACTTTATAATTGATTTACTTTAAATGGACATTAGTGAAATTGTACTAACCATAAAATTTTAATGTTAAGATGAAATTTGCTTGTTTAAGTAGAAAGGGTATTTAGTATTGATGTTCTGGATTATGATGAAATTTTAGGTATGTCTTTGAGCTCAATTAGACGAACCTGGTTAATTAACGTAAAGGGGTGGTAGATGCTCCCTTTATACTCAGACTCCGGTCTGCTTATATTGTTATATTAATTAGTAGGCATCCAACAAGGACTTTAATTCTGGATGCACGTTAAAGTGATAATAAAATTAATCTTGAAATTCTTTTTAAAACTGAATTTTATGCTGAAATTTAATTTGAAAATTTAATGTATTCTGAATATTGATGTAAATAGAGTTAACGTTGATGTTTGTGGTAGGAATGTGTTGTTTAATTTTATGAATGAGGAGGTTTATAAAATTAGGTGAGCAGCCGAGGCGAAAAGAGGATCACAGCAGTTTATGACGCCCACTAGAATTTTTTGTTGAAAGGACCCAGTTCCCGCATTCAAAGGAGTATATCACAGCAATGTATATATATATATATATATATATATATATATATATATATTTGTAATTCGTTCTCGTCTTCTCACTTTTCCCTTAATTTCTTCGATTTTGGTGGCAACCTCATTTAAACGAGGACAGCCTTCAGCTGCAGCTCCATTAAATTTTATACTGTATTTTACCCCAATCCCAAAGAGTATTTGACGACTCTTGAATTTTATCTCGGCTTTTGCATCTCGCAGAAACCCGCAACTTATAATTATATCACGAAATAGCCCACGCAAGCAATTTATGACATTTCGACTTCATACCTTCCATTCGACAAGTAATCAGTACTTGCATGCGCACCTTACAAGTGCTATTTCCAATAGCGCCTGCAACTTCAAGATTCGACACCAGAAACAAGGCATTTGCACATTATTTTCCGTTAATTTTATATAAAATGTTTCTGAAATGCAACTGTACTGTGTCCCAGAATCTACTAGAACAGGGATCACATAACCCCCAATTTCAATATTAATTGTCGGTAACGTCGGAAGTACTGGTGCCCCATGACAAACCTCAATACCCTCCTCCCCTTCTGATAATAAATCCTCAATCCGAACTCTGTTAAAAATCGTAGAAACTATACCGTCAGTTGAAGATACGGTCGTGTTGCGCGAATTTTCCCTAGAATTTTCTCGTCTATCTTGGGTCATTCGTCCCCTTTCGCCTCTTTCTTTATTTGAATTATTTGTCCGAGGTATATACCTGGCTGGAGCATTTATATTTCTTGGTTCCGATTCATAAGTTTTGTCGATTTTCTGTAAGAACGATTTAACTTCTTCCATTTTTGACCGCCCAGAATTTGAAATCCCTCACCTAATATCTAGTGGAAAATGCGCACTAAGCATTTTCATAACTTTATCCGGTATTTGATCACTCAGATACGTGGCTTTTTTTGCTAAATTTAAAAAATATTCCGCTCGATTACCTCATTTAAATTTACCGTACTTAATTTTAAACAACGACCCCCTTTCATGCCTAAAAGATTTTTCAAAAGTTTCGAAATTGTCAAACGCCGATTCCTTTAAGACAGACCAATTTACGGCACTACTACAAAGACAGTTAATTGCTACTCTCACCTGCTTACTACGAGGAATTTCCGCGTCATCCATTAATGTGTTTAATTGTTTTAGAAAAGCCATTGGGTGTATCGAACCCTCTAGACTAAAAACTAATGAGCTACGTTCTAAATCTTTCCAAACCACAAAACAGTTACGGTCAAAATCTCTAGTATTATTTACTCATCAATAGGTCTTTAGTCCTGGAACTGATTAGACGCGTACCCTCATTGTTTCCTATTCCGAACTATCTTTGCTTGTAATATATTCCGTACTATTCCCCAAAAATGCCTTACAACGTATCCTGCCCTTCTATTTCTCCAATTTTCTTTTGTTTTCCATAAATAACTTAATTTCTCTGCTACTTCTATAACCTATTTGTTATTAACCTTGTCTGTCCATGCTATCATTTTTGTACACCTGACGCGCAACATTCTAGAAGGCTTCTATCTTTTTCTGTCTGATTTTTCTACTGCCCCTATTTTATAGACGTACTGTACTGTGCTCCCACATATACTTTGAACAATTTTCTTTTTGTCTGTATTTGTTGTCTTTAAACTTATTCCTGTTCTCTCTTGTTACATGCAGCTCGGTCACCTATTGTTATACAGATATATACCACATTTCTTCGATATTTAGTGGTATGTAAAGGGGGGGTAAGCAGGCCGTGGCTGCCAATTTCCCCCAACACTTAGACATTTGCATAATTAATGTTTTCCAGTAAATACTTTCGTACAATTAACACTACTTGAGAATTTTGCAAGACCAATACCTGTAGTTGTTTATAATATACATCATGTTTAAGTATATTTATTATTTTTTTCGGCATTAGCTTTTCTATCCTGGGACTGGTTGGATGCGTACCTCCATCGATTTTTATTCTGCTCTAGCCTACACATTTTTCTGAAATTCCCACTTCCTACATCTTTCACTATCTGTGTGCAGTAGCCTAACCTAGGTCTACCTCTACTTCTCTGTTTTCTATCTCTGCTTTTAATATATTCCGCACTATTCCCTCATGTCTTAGTATGTGACTTATCATTTTATTTCTTCTATTTTTCACTGCTTTCCACATATTTCTTTCTTCCCCTGCCATTTCTAGTATTTTTTTGTTCTTAACTTTGTCTCTCCATGATATCTTCATCAGACGTCTGTAGCACCACATTTCAAAAGCTTCTATCTTTTTCTTGTCAGCTTCTGCTACTGTCCAGGCCTCACCGCCGTACAGTGCTGTGCTCCACACATATGTTTTAAGCAATATTTTCCTTGTTTCTTTGTGTGTTGTCTTTGAACACAGTAGTTGCTTTTTCTTGTTAAATGTAGCACGACCTTGTGCTAATCTTTGTTTTATATTTTTTGTGTTTTTCACATCTTACGTTATTAGGCTTCCTAGGTAGCAGAAATCCTTAACCTCTTGTATGTTTTCGTTACCTATTTGTATTCTTGTTTTCGATTTATTTTCCCTTCCTTTGCATACTAGAACTCTAATTTTCTTTTGTTAATTTTCATATCGTATCTCTCTGTTAGAACAGTTTCCATTTCATCAAAAGCGACTGCGTAGTAATCCCAAATATCTTTCTGCATTTACAATATTCATTCCCTTTTCTATGTACAAGTTAAATATTAATGGTGATAAGGCACATCCCTGTCTCACCCTTTTTCTAATATTTACTTTTCTACATTCCTGCTCTAATTCTATTACAGCTGTTTGCTTTTTGTATAAGCTATGAACTCTCCGTCTATCCCTAAATCTCATTTCAATCTTTTTGAGTATTTCGAACATTTTTTCCATTTTACAATGTCGAATGCTTTTTCCAAATCTACAAACCCTATATACATGCTTTCCCCCTTTTCTGTTGTTTTCTCCATTATCACTCTCAGAGCTAAAATAGCCTACCGTGTTCCCTTGTTTCGCCTAAACCCAAATTGATCTTCTCCTAGTTTTTCTTCAGCTCGTTTTTCCATTCGTCTTTGTACCATTCTAGTTAATATTTTTGATACGCGGGCTGTCAGACATTGTTCGAAAATTTTCACATCTATCCGCGTCTCTTTTTTTTGGTATAGTCATTATTTATTATAGAAATAGTTTTTGAACTAGCTGCGTCTTGCTCGCCGTTGCCCTTATTCACGGATTTATCACCTCCATTTTTACAAGTATTTAGTAGTTGTCCTATTAACTGTTACAGTGCCATAGTCTCTAACGTCAACCGATTTAGAGTTTTCTGTAATTAGATATCCAAACCCCACTACCGCCACCCCCCGTTTTCTACATTCTTCTTTTTTGCACCTTTAACCTCTTTTTTTTTTAAATTATTTTATTAAGATTTTAGTAATCACAAAAACAAACAGTGTAAACAATTGTTTATAAGCCTGCTACGGATTGGGAGACATTTGTAATTTGCCTGTTGTACTAGCTACAGTGGGCGGTGGTCCCTGGAAACTTTTTTTTAATCGTACAATGTAATAAAATAAAGCAACTCAGACACAACGAAATTACGTATACTCAACCAAATACAACTCTCAGTACACGTTTTTAACTTTTATTTTTTACATAATATTTACTCCTAATAGCCCTACCTAGTATCTAATTATCAAAAACCTAAAACAAAGGGCAAACGCAAAAACGATGAATTACTCGGATTATATTCCCTTAAGTTCAAAGTTCTACTAATTATTATTTTATCTTATTTGTCCAGCCCTGTATTGCACGGATAACGAACCTTCTTTCTTGCTTTGTCTTCGGACCCAACATTCGTGGATTCCTGATACAACTATCACATATCGGTTACACTAGAACCCTCCACTCAAAAACAAACGTTGTGAGCACATAATTCTTTTAAATAATCAGAGGGACCGCTACTTTATGCAGCCGCAATCTCGCATTTTTCGTAAACAAAACCACTTTGTACATACACCGGGTGATCTGGCCTTTTAATATTCCATATTTGCATCTCAACCGACTTTAACTGTCAGTAACTTTACCGATAAATGATTTACTACCGCTATTATACCAAGCGTTGAATAATGAAATGTATATTTTCATTAATCCTACTTTTAATAACACTAATTTCTAGACAAGGTTAAGTTCACGCACAACACCGTTTACCTTTCTGTTTACTGTTCGTTTTGCAACTCGCCTCTTCTTGCGTACCCGTTTCACTGCTACCTGCACCGTGTTTAGCCAGGGATGGCTACTATATAATTCGAGTAGGGATGTGCGCCCTACAATTATTATATGTAGTCTTCTGTACTGTCAATAGTGTACCTTTGGTTTTATTTTATAAGTAGACATTGTTCAACTTACATATTTTCTATTTTAGAACACATAATCGATATAAAAATGTTAAAATGTAAATTTATAGAAAACTAGGGTAGAGCTTGGATAATATATATTATAATATATTATATATCGATTTAGTGAAATTAGTGTACAAACATACTTCGTTTTTTTTTCCTGCAGGTCTAAAGAAACCGCGTTTTAAATATCACTTGAATTATAAAGTTACCGGATCAGAGGTGCCAAAGTTCCTAAACACGTATGATCTCGATAAGTCCAACGGTTAAAGGATTTTTTTAACATCTAACACTTCATTGAATACATTCCGTAATACCATTGGGATTCTTCGAAGTATATCTCCTAGGTTAAGCTATTTTCTGATGGTGCCGTTCTGGAACCCAAATACAACGGAGTGTAATATAGGTAACCAACCGTATGCTGAACTCCTGTGGGTGTTATAAAATCAGTACTGTAAGTTATGACTTCCCTATATAAACTGAACTTGTCTGTTCTTTTTGCATATTCATATTTCACTACACTGCTCGAAGCAGCTATCCTAATCAATTTATATAGTAAATCGCTGTGGGTACAGAGGTAGGAGGATCCTTAGATGTAATTACATTGTTGATCTTAATTAATGTGTCGTTACTAATAGACAACATACTAGTGCAGAAAATTTACCACACTTAGTTTTGCAAATTTAACTATTTGGAAGCGTTTCCTTGGAAACAAAACTAGAAAATAACTTTCAACTGTATAAAAGCTATGAAATTCAAGCCAATGTTACTAGATTATAAGTTTTAGAAGCTAGTAGGTAATTGACTACAGTAGCAGTATAATAATATATCAGATTCTTCATAATTTTGGTGCAGTTGAATTGTTATATATCGGTCGTCCCCATCGCAAGCATATTATAAAATCATACTAAGGCCAAATTCTAGTTCCTTTGACTGTTGTAAAAAGACAGTATCACAAACTTTCGTTACAAAAAATTTCAATTTATAAACAAACATACAATCAACTGTTAAAAAATAAAACAAAAAATATTAAATAGAAGATCACAGACGCATTGTTCACCCTTTGAGCATTACTTAGTGCACTTGCCTGACAGCTAATTTCTTCTGGTGACAACTGCACTATGGGTTTTCTTACATTAGAATTTGCATCTACACAAGTTGTTTGCTTTAACAGTTCGTTTATTCTAATTGCCTCTTCTATGGGTGCGGTGTGAGACTGAAGAGTTTCGCGAGCCCACCTTCGTAGCCAATGTCCCAACCATGCAAGATGACATCCGCAAACGAAGTGATCCTCGGAAATGGTCAAACCTCCTGCAACAAGCAATTGTCTGTTAGTAGTTTATTTATATGACTGAAAATAGTATTTTACAGTATTAGCCAAGTGGTTTTTAGTGATCTTACGAGAAATTAGCAGGGGTACCGAACACCTCTTATCTGGCATATACTGTACTAAATTTTTGTTGTTACTCATTTGTAATTTTTTTTTCATTTGTAGCATAAAAGAATTTCATAAGAAAAATCTCAAACGTTTTGAACATTTTACCAATAGCAAAAAAATGTGTATTGTCAAACATGTCGTTTCAAATTTATGATTGCTGATTTATATATTAACCTGAAACCAGTAGTTGCAGCGTGATATGTTGTAACATTTTAGTTTTAAGCAAATAGATAATGCACTTCGTGTTATGTGGGTTGCCGGAGTATGGGCGAGAGAGAGAGAGTTATAGCTAAAGTATTTGAAATCTCGCGCAGCTGTGATCCAGATGGTCGTGCGCACAGATCGGAAGCTACAAAAGATTATTCTTGTCGTGGCATGTAATCGGTACACACGTTTTTTAAGAAATGGTGGTGTGAGTTTTAAGTTAACATGTGTAGAAGCAAGCTTCATTTATGGCAATGACATATTGCTTGGTTTTGGGGGCCATAGTATTGAGGTATGCTAGAACGTAGATTTAATTAATACATGATATTTATAAAACGGTTCGTTATTTTTAAGATATATGGCGTTATAATTGTTACTATACTTTAATTTTTAGCAAGCAGCTATAAGTGATAAAATTTGTGTATTCTAAATATAAAAGAAGAAATCGATTTCGAAATAAAATTATTGTTAACTCAAAAGATAATTATAAGCTTTTGAGAAGAAAATGTCGTCAAGCTTTTTAACGATCAAGAAGAATTATCGTGCACCTCATGAACGCTTTGTTTAAAAAAATCCATTTAGCTAAACTGAAAGGTAACTGTTTAGCAAATATGAGATTTAATATTTTGTGTATCAAGTTTGAAAGTTACCTTATTAAAACAAATCAGATTTTTATTTAATGTATTTAGGATGATTTGGCAATTTTTATTGTAGCTATATTCTTATATTAAACGATCCTTAGTTTCAGCCTTGAGTAAAACTTGTATTAGGCAAATTTGTGATATCAAGAAAATAAGGTTGAACCTTGGAAAGATTAGAGTTTAAACTAAAGACAATTTTTCTGTGAGTTATACCAAAGATCTCTGATTACAGCATATGACTAATGTAATAAGATATTAAGTAATTTTTTATGACAAGCCCAGCCTGCTAATTATTGTGATTTTTGCCTACTTAATACTTTCTCTAGCATTCATTCCTATGCTGTCGTATATACACTGTTAATTTTTTTGTACAAAAACAAAGAGAAACAAATTTTATTAGATACTAGTAAAATTTCATAATCGTTTTATTTCTAAAAGCTTAATAAAAGAAATAAAGATTCTATAAATTTTAGTTGAGATAATGAAATTAAGAAAATATTAGGTTACTTTATATCTAAATTCAGGCAAGTATAATTCCCTTAAGGCTTATCTGCATCTATCCATAAGATAATTTTGTTATAGTATTGGTTTTTAATGACGCAGTGGCGCCCAACTTTATGTATATTTCAGGTTTCTCAGAAAATACCCTGACCCCTCATGCCTCCGCAGGAATAAACCCCGAGTTTAGACCGAGAGCACCCTATTTTCTTTGAAACACCGCTTGGCCCTATTACATCTTCAACAAAGGCCATCCTCAGAAAATCTATATCTAACAAAAGACATTAGAAGTTACACTTTGTACTTTCCGATCTATACGCACAACCATCCGGGCCACGGCTGCGCGAGATTTCAAATACGTTAGGTATAACTCTCTTTCTCTCTCTCTCGCTTATAGTCCGGCAACCCACATAGCACAAAGTGAATTATGTATTTGCCTAAAACTAAAATGTTGCAATGTGGAAGATTACATTAAACAAGAAGTTAAAGTTTGCAAACGTATGTTACCGTCGGAGTCAGCAAATAATCTTGAAGTTCAAGACACAGACCTTTGAGAAGCTTTACCGTTCGCAATTACTATTGCTGGAAGCTAAAACTCTACTTTAGCGTTCAACATGACAAGTAACAAAAATCAACTGCTATCTATCAATCGTGCTAATAAATTGCAAAGTAGCGTTTTACAAGCTACCTACTTGTAAAGTAGAACTGTTACTATTTGTTTAGGGATTAAATAAAAGGTGTATGCAAATAAGTAATAAATAAATAAATTTTTGTTGGGAACAGCTAGAATGCACAACCAATCACTACCTACATTTCCTCCATTTATTTAATCTGTGCGCTTAAGGTAGTTTAGATATTTACTACTTATCTTTAAATATATTGGGATCCTTGTAACGCTAACGCGTTACTGAAGCAAACTTTAAGTAGTAGAAAAGAGTTCATTAATTTCAGTTAGTTAAAGGTTCTTTCAGCATGAAAGCAGTCTGTAAAATCTAGAAACTTTGGTAGTTTGCATTTAATAACGTTGCTATATGAATAGAATATTAAATTAGGATAACGAATTAAAATAGCAAAACACCTAATATTGTATATATATATAGCAACACTTATCGGAGCTTCCCACTACTTTACATTAAATTAAGGAATGTTACTAATAGTAACTTGGGAAATAACCGCCATGTAAAAGTTATTTGTACAAATTCAGGCGGGTTCAAGAAACTCATTAACCATGGAAACGAACCGACACACCCCAATAACTGTATACTCACTGCTAGATTATTGATAAAAGAATATGTTGGGAACGGGCAAATAACTAAACAACCTGTGGTGTCGAATATATAAAGCATGGGAACAATATGACCGTCAACAGGAACGGAACAATATTTACCACGAACGATAGATAGCGGAGTAACTCTGGAGTGTTGAAACTTATTAAACACACGAATAATAGTAGAAGAGGATAAGTTTGAATCAGATTATTAGACACCAGCAAGTAACCTCAAAGCTCGATTGTGATGTAAGACGGCGGGTTAAAGACAGGTGCGTTAAATTATGGGACGGAATTCAAATATCAAGGATCTCGGGGATTGGACGAGTCCTTGAAAGCGACAAAACGCGGACATTACATATCGATTTTAAAACAAGCTGTTACATTAAAATGCGACTAGCGATCCATTTCTGCATGTATATTAATTCAAACTACATGTATTTAAAACACCCTAAAATTTCTAAACAAATTATGAAAGTTATCGATCAACAAGCTCGATTTCCTTCCAAATAAAATGAGTGCTAGTTTATAAAATTTCATCAGGTATTCATTTTATAATATTTTTTCTTGTTTGTTGCATTATAAATTCAAATTTCTTTTTACAATTCTTCGAAAAATGTTCTAACACCTGCACTGAGTACGTTTCAACCACAGCTGCACATAAATCTGTGGCCTTCGTTAAAAGATTAGGCCGCTTTAACCAGATGCCTAGTAAATAAATACTTGTAAGGAGTTTTTCCCAAGTACTTCTATCAAGCGCTACGCTGATATCTTGCAACTGTGCAAGTGTTATAAACGCAATAAGACTGTCCCCCTTTGTTAGAAATGCTTGGTAGCCAATATGTTATCTTTTGTTTTCTGGATATACTATGCAGCTAGAATATACGTTTGCAGACGCTGCTGGAGAATTCTTTACATTTGAGTCTTCGGAAACATTTTTGAAAGCTAAACACCTTACCCTCGACGTGATTCTTTCCTTATAAATACAGATCGTTTTTTGAAAACTAGCAATTCCACACCGAGCCCCCTTTTTTCGTAAAGGAGCCCCGCCCCACAAGTCGCGCTGCTAATTAAGATGCCTTCTTAAATTGCTTTACTTAAGTGGTTACTAAATAAGTTTGTCAAAATATTATAGTCTAATGCAATTGTTCCTTATAAAATGTCCAGTCCGTCCGCAAGTGCATACGCACTTTTCAGATTCGCTGCGATGGTACCCGAGTCGAACAACTACGTTCCTTAAGGTACAGTTACTCTGTTTTGTTTTTTTTTCTTTGGTGCTGCGATGCAATATAGACACTTCTTTTGCTGATTAATAACCGCGTAAGTGCTGTAGTTTCTCTTACTCGTGGTTGCACAGTAAATTACAGGCTGCGTGTTAAAATTTATATTCTCGTCTCTGTGCGCAAGTGCTTGCGTGACTGTTTTCTATTCACAAGTAGTATAAAACCGAAGCTCGCGTAGAGCAATGTTTACTTATTCTAAAATCAAGATTTATGAAATACTAGCGACGCAAATTGTTCACTTTTAATAATTTAGATCAAGTTTCACACTTGATTTATTTCAGTTAGAGTTATATTCTTAGTTTATAAAGTGCACTTCAAAAAGCATACTTTATGTATAACTTTTTTTTCTTGCATATATGTAGGTAAACGTACTGTAAATTGTATGTCTAATTTTCTTTTGTATATATTTAGGGTTTGAAGCACTAAGAAAATATATATGGGTGTATATTTATATGCATGTAGTTAAAAAGTGGGTTGTTTCGAACTTGGGTATAAATTTTAGAACCAAAGTGAACGCGGAACAACAAGCGTAATAAGTATAAGGAAGGTTTGATTTCGAAACTAAATTAGAAATTTTGTTGCATACCGATCGTTGACTGGGGGCAGCTAAATTGTATATAAAATTGTAAAAAAAGGATTTGGCATCAAAACGGTTTTATTTATTTATTTTAGTTATTGAGTTGAATTTTATAATTATTTGTTTTATGTTGATTGTTTTATCATTGTTATATTATTTAATTAGGAAATTTTATGTATTTCGTAAAGTCGGTCAGGTTATATTGTATGTATGACAAAACAACTTTGGGGGAAAGGCGACTGTACCCTGTTATAAAATGTAACATAGTATGAATTACTACATGGGGCAAAAGACTACATAGATACGAAGTTATTGATTGAGAAGTTATTAAACAATATTTATTTATGAGAAAAGAAATAGAAGGCAAAAGGTTGTCTAGGCAAAAGTTGTAGTTACGTGTGAAATTGTAAATAACTTCTGAATTCGAATTTTGTAGAAACAAGTTGTATATTTCGGTCCGGGGTCCAAATTATTATTAGCGATTGAAAAGTATACTCAAGTTAGAGTAATAGAAAGTAATTGAGATATATAAGTGATTGTAAGCCTGCATAGTCAAGTTATAGTGCCCGAGTTTACGAGTTTAATAGTTAAGCCGTTGTGCATCGAAGATTATTGTTGTTGTATACGGTGAAAAGTTAGCACCTAAGTTGTAACCTGTTATAAATAGGAATCAGATTGAAGATAAAGCGTTGTTCTTGTACCCGAAAAGCCTGATACAACCAGTAGGAGGTAGAGCAGCCTAGATAAGAAGAGAAATAAATTTGTTTGGAAGTTGGGGAGGATTCACTGGGAAGCAGCTTATGTATAAGTATTTTTGTAAAACCCTTCCCTGAAGGATTTTGGGTGAGTCATTGAAATTTATAAACTTGTTTGTATTGAAATTTTATATTTTGCTGTGTCGTATTTACGGGTTAGAGAAGGTTAAGTGGTCCATAACCACACATTTCAAATTAAAATAAAAAGTGGCAGGGTATCTGTCAAGATACAGTTTGAACTGCATTAATTTGTACTTTGTGATCTAGCTGAGGAAATTCGTTGGTTTTGATCCGATACCTTGCTACATATTACATAAATTTACCCCATGAGTGTGGTACTATACCCTCTACACCCCAAGACAGCTCTGAGAAACAGAGAGAGAGAGAGAGAGAGAGAGTTTGTGTGGGATAGCCGTGGTTGAATAAATATTAGGGTGCACGCACCGAGTTATAAACCACAAGACGCAACTTCAATTTGACAGACAATGGTTACAGTCCAAACAACATTTAAAATTTAAACCGTTTGAATTTTGATTTAGAGGGCGTTAGGCATTCGTGGAGCTAGGAATTATATAAAATATTACTTAGATTCTAGGATTCTATATCTGTCTACATGTATATGTTTATGTCGTGTTATATGGAAAGTGTCACTTTTGGTGTACATCACATTAGCACAGGACGATTATGTAATTGTGCGTTTTTCGGGTCTCAGAATATTCCTTTTTGTACTATATTCACCAATCAGCTTATAAATAAATCCACTTACATAGGATTCTAATTTTTCTTGCTGTATGGCCCACCCCACTTAACGACATTTTCAGCAAGCCCGAAATCTATTTTGTATTACTTCTGTTTTACCCTTCTCTCTGTTTTGTTGCGGTATTCGGTGTAGGCGATTTTCTTTACTGACTTTATTGCTTTCTTTCTTGTCTGCTTGAAATACCGAAACAAAGTGACGAGTGGTAGGAGCTTTACCAACCCCAACAGTTTGTAATTTTACCTACGAGGAATCCTGACCATTGATGTTTTTGAAGGAAGGAAACGAAAAATTGTAAGTTAATTGAAGGGTACTGTGATAACGGCTGCACGTTACAGCGTCACGAAAAGAGTACTATGACAGCCTCTCTTTGGCGTAAGAGCTAAAATATTGCAGTAACAACGAAATGACAATGAGAAATTTGAAATTATTTTCTTACTTTCCTTATCCTGTCTTTGACTGGCTAGCTCAACTGAAATTATACTATAGAGTTTACAAATTAAGAAAAAACACAACAATATCAAGAAAACACCTGTTTAATTAAAATTTTTTTATAGTAGCTTTGATAAAGGCAACAACCTTTCCCGAAACATAAGATTATTAATAAATTGATGCAAAAATAATATCGTATCATTTTTTGGACGACAACATCCCACTTTCCAACTACATTAATTGAGGATAAAATTTAAAAAATTAAACCGCAAAAAAGTTGCATGTTTTGGAGTATATCAAAATGGTTTCAAAAAAATTGACATGATCTCAAACTATTCGCAATGTGTACAGAGAATATTATCCATTATTATAATAAAAATGATAGATCCGTATTTAAAAGGTTAAGTTGGTGGAGCTTCTGAAGGAATAAAACGTTGTAATGGAGATTTCATGATGCCATATTATTCAAACTTTTAAATCAAAGAATTTTTTCTATCCTATTCTTTGATATTTTTTAAAATATAATTACATTTTTGGTATTTTCTATAAAACTTGAAACCGACATAAGATAGTGCAAATTCTTTAAAACGATTTTAATGTACTCCAAAGTGGGCAATCTTTTCCCATATAATTGACAGCGTATCGCTTACCATTTCGAATGAAGCAATATTGTACTTCGTATATGATATACCGTATATGTATATGGCGTAGTTTTGTAGGGAACCTAAGAAAGTTACACTATTTTAGGGTACTTAATATCTAACATGTTTATGCAATCTTAGAAGAGTAAATAATCATCTCTAGTTTAACTTATTGTATTAAAGGAATTGCTAATGTTTAATACTCACCTTTAATAGAGGTTGCTCCAGTTCGCTTCCACGAGCTATAATTGGCGTAGAGAACTTCTGGGCTCAAATGTGAAAGTTTATTGTTTGCTAACTCTATACCAAGATGTGCAGTTCTATAAAAATTGGAAAAAAGACCATTTGGAAGCTCCTCTATACCGGTATCAGCAATCCTAATCGTAAGGTCGGGGTTTTTGGAAATTTTTGAAAATGCACGTTCATGAATATGCTTCAAGTTTCTTCCAAATATTTCTAATCGTCTGATTTTTGGATTTAGTATGCATAGTAATTGCTCCTCAAGTGTGTCTTCCTGGACGTACAGTCTTAGAACGCGTAGTTGTTTAGAATTTGCTATTAGTCCACAGAACTGCGTATCAAAGTCTGATATATTAGGCCAAGTTTGAATTGTCAATGATGTTAGTATCCGCATCCTTTTTACAGCTCTACTCTCAAATCTTTTTAACAGATTTAGGCCATTTATATTGAGCTCTTGCAGATTCTGTAAACCCGAAAAGCACTCCGCCATAACTTCCTGCAAAAACAAAAAGGTGATAAGTAATAAAGGTAGGTTTGAAGTAGTTACTACTTACTTTTATGGGGTTGTAGGAAATATCCAAAACTTTCAACTGAGATAGATGGCTCCAAAGGTGAGAAGGTAATTCAGTTAGTTGATTGTGGTTCATGTACAAAGTTTTAAGCCTCTTCAAACCTTGTAATGAGTTCTTTGCAATGTATTCGATGTTATTGTGAGATATATTTAAAGATATTAAATTTGGCAGTGGAAGATGTGGTACTACAATAATACCGGTAGAAGCTAATGACAGCTCTTTTAAATTCTGGGCGTAATGAAATAGCTCTTTGAAGTTAGCACGCAATGGATTATTGCTAATATCAAGTTTTTGAAGAAGCCCTAAACTAGTGAAAACGTTATCTGGAAGGATTGTCAGTCTATTTTGATTTAAGTGCAGGTGTTGCAAGTAAGGAATATCAGGAAATGTTGTACTATCAACATGTTCGATGTTATTTGCAGACATATAGAGGTGTCGTAAACTGCTTCCAATATCTGCCAAACCTAAACTAGGCACGGCGGAGAATAAATTATTACTTAAATCCAACATTTCAAGGCGAGTGTTTGTTAGAGCGTCCTTAGGTAAGTGCTTGATTTTATTGTGGCTTAAATTAAGTATGCGTAATTTATTTAAATTTGAGAATT
Source organism: Platerodrilus igneus (assembly GCA_036346225.1). Taxonomy (NCBI): domain Eukaryota; kingdom Metazoa; phylum Arthropoda; class Insecta; order Coleoptera; family Lycidae; genus Platerodrilus; species Platerodrilus igneus. The sequence continues at coordinate 1,129,859 of JARFIW010000975.1, read as the reverse complement.
GACGGTTATGCACATATGTTATAAAATTGTTAGAAAGGTCTAACATTTGAAGATCTTGCAGGCTAAAAAATGCATGCTTGTTTAAGTTTGCAATGTTATTCTGTTGTAGGTGAAGGACTTGAAGGTTCACCAAGTGCATAAATGCTTTTGATTCTATCACTGAGATGTTGTTGGAGTTCAGAAATAAAGTTTTTAGACGTCCTACATTTTCTGTACACCTGGGAACCTGTATCAGTTTGTTATATCCAAAGTCGATAACTTCGACGTTTAAGGAATGTCGCTCTGCTTCGCAGTGCGATATTTCGTTATGACTTACATTAACTAAAATCAAGTTTGACACGTTAATAAAATAGTTAAAATGAAATTCCGCTAAATAGTTATTTTGCAAACTTAATTTTGATAGTGACGGCAGATTAGAAAAAGCGTGTTCGTTTATCCTTTTTAATGAATTATCCGACAAAATTAAATGTTCCAAACTAGGTAAATTCAAAAAAGTATTTTTAGCAATTGCGGTTAATTTATTTCCAGATAATAAAATTACTTCTAGTTTGCTTAAATTATTAAAAGCTTTCGGGCTAATTTCAGATAGTTTGTTATTATTTAGCCGTATATCAACTAAATTCGCGTAGGCTTGGGTCTTGAATACGCTTTCTGTTACAGTTTCGATGTCGTTAAACCCAAAATTAATAAATTTTAAGCCTGAAATATAATTATAAGAGCGCTCACCGTGAACTCTAACAAACTTATTATTATCAGTTGAGAGAGACTGTAAATTAGTTAGTGGTTTAAGTATTTCTTCCAGCAACTCTTCACGATCAATACTGAAAGAAACTTCTAAATTTACTAAATTGTTCAACCCTGTAAAAGCTTTTGCTTCTATATACATTAATGGATTAAAACTTAAACCAAGCTCTTTTAAATGATTTAAAAAGAGAAATGTCTCCGACTTTAGGCTTGTTATGTGGTTATTACTAAGCACAATCGTTTCTAAATTGCTACCCCAACTCGCAAAATCTTCTTGACCAACTTCGTATAACTCGTTGTAAGCAAAACTAATGTAGGAGATTTTTGTACAATTTTGTAGAGCACTAGTTGGAATTTTGCTGAGGCGATTACCGCTAAAGCTTATTGCTTTCAATGACCAAGCACAGTTTAAGAAGACGTCTTCCGGAATTTCATCTATGGAGTTGAATGAAAGATAAAGATACCTCAATCTCGATAGAGAGTTTATGCTCGAAGGAACTTTACTAAGTTTATTATGCTCAAGATCCAAATACTCTAACGAGTCTTCAATTCCCGAAAAGGCATTTGTATCAATATGTTCGATATTATTATACGACAGAATAATTCTCTTACAAAGCAAACCATTAAAAGTTTCCTTCACAAGTAAGTTTATGTCATTAAAAGCTAAATTTAAATCCCGTACGTAAAGAGAACTATTAAATAACACACGAGGTAAACTGTTTAAGTTATTTTCGCTCAAATCAATTTTCTCCAATCTCGATTTGCTTTCAGCTTTATGATCAGGTAAAGTTTCAATGTGATTGCCCCGCAAATACAACCACTGTAGACGCGGTAACGATAAAATTGAATCAAGTGGAAAATCTTCTAGCAAATTGTAGGAGACGCTTAGGGTTTGGAGGGTTATAGGAAGGGAATGCTTATGGATCTTGAATAACTTGTTTCCGTCGAGATTTAGCCACATCAATGATTTGAACTGATCTAATCCTGTAAAGTCTTTCAAAAGTTTCTCGTCGGTTTCAGTTGACAATTCGGTAATATCGTTTTCACCGAGAAATAAATTGGCTAAGGTATTCCGAAGATGTGACCAATCTCCTAATGCTGAATTGATTTGATTTCTGTAACAATAAAAGAAATATAAAGGCCACTTAGTAGCAAGTAGAATTACTATCAGGAAAACAAGTACAGTTGGAAAAATATATTGTGATATTCCTAGATCTAAGAAATATGTAATTTGATTATAGATTCGCGGTTTAGTAATCATACTGACACAAAATAGGTGCGGCAGGAGTTAGTTGTTACAGGGTCAGGTTGATACAGTAAACTTCATATTTGGTTGGAAGATGGCGCAGTGCATACCCTAATGTAATATGCACCAGCAGCTGCTGAAGATTTACATTCCGTTGTAATTTCACTGTGCTTTGATATGTGTAGCCGTTTTTAAAGCGGTTTTTGTGAATTTGGCGTGAAAAACAAAGCTGTAATTTTCTAAATAAGTATTTATATTTTTTGATATAAGGTGCATTGCAATTGTAAGGGTTTCTTGTTAAAGTAGTATGTATAGTATTGATTATTTTGTAGAGTACATTTTACAAATTAACTATAAAGCATTTATTGTTGAGCAGGAATTTAACTTGTTTACGGGGCAAGTTAATGCACTGCAGTCGGGGCATATTGTTACTTTATAACAACCTGCCCAGTGAATTATATTCCTACTATTGTTTTATATATGTTGCTGTTTTAGAATAATTATGAAGCACTGCAAGAAAAAAACAGAACGTTGAACCGTCCAAGATGTTTATGCTCGAGCAGCTATAGAAGATATTGACAATAATAAACCTTATTAAACCGTTGCGACTAAATTTTGAAATAAATTTCATTATGCTCCGGACATATTGCAAAAAAATCGTAACATAAATTTATTTGATTTAAAATTAACTTTAAATTTTTACAATTTGTAGGTTCTCAAAGTAGATTATTCGTAGGCTATAAAAAAATCGTAGAGTGTTATCAGATCAAATGGAAAACGAACTAGCTGGCAGTTTGATAGAAAAAAGTTGTATTTGCGATTGTCTACAAAAGCTTTTGAGTATGCGATAAATAACATCACCGTACACCCCACTTGGGTCGATTACAAATTGGTTTCTTCTGATTGGATTCTAAATTTTTTTGAGCGTAATAAACAACTATCCATTAGAAAACCAAAAGCGACTAATTTAAACAGGGCAACAACTTTCAATAGAACAAACGTTCATGCAACTTTTGATCTCTTAAAAGTAGTTTGTGATAGATTTTAAGTTTGAATATCATAATATATGCAACATCGCCTTAACAGAGATCACCACCGTCTCGTGTCCAAACAAAATAATCGCTAAAACGGTGTAAAACAAGTGGGATCCTTAAGATCGGTTAAAAAAAGGAACGTTTGTAACCATTTATATAGCAGTAAGTGCTTCTGGCAATTCAATTTCGCCCATGTTCGTATTCTCTCGCAAAAACTATACAAGCTATTTTGTAGCTTCTGGTCCCACTGTTTGTGTTGGATCTACAAATCCGTCAGGTTGGATATCACAGCAGAGATTCTCTTATTTCTCTTGAACACTTTGCCACGTTCACAAGAAGTACCAAAAATTGTATAGTGTTAATGATAATGGAGAATAATGATCCACGCGTATCCGTATAAGATATAAATTATTGTAAAGAAATCGGCGTCATAGTTATATCTCATCCTCCTCACTGTTCGTCTAAGCAGCAACCTCTTGGTAAATCCGTATCTGGACCTTTAAAAAATATGTGAACAGTAAGTGTGATGCCTGAATGCGTAATAATTCTGGGAAGATGATGACCATATTACTATTGTGAGCGTTCAGTCAGGATTTGGATTTTCGTGGGGTCACCTTTCGTTTGGTTAATGCATAGAGACAACAAATGTGTATAACTTATTTACAATGGCTGCAATAAATATATACAATTACAGGAAATTGAAAACAACAGCTATATAAGATTCTACATGCATATGCAATGTACAAATGTCCTTAAATTTATGCATGAGAATAGAGCTTTCATGTGAACAAATTTTGTTAACGCTATAAATGCAAATGTCCTTTAGCGTTAGAAAATTTATAACGCATATTTAATTGCGTGTAATGTTTGGACATAAGAATAAATGAAATTCGCGCACTGGATTCACTTTGAACTTTTATGCGTGTTTCTGTTAAGAAACACGGCTCAAAAAGAAATCTACGCTAATATGTATTAACATAAGGAGTAAGTAATCACAGATACGTTGTCGTCTGGGATTTGCAGCTAACAGTTGTGTTGGATCGACGTCGGTATACAGCGCTCGATGCGGCAGGTCGGTCAAAGCAGGTGCCATTTACTGTGCGGGTTCTCTTATCGTTGATACGAGGCGTGGAACGGCATACTGATGGCGGATTCTTCGTAAAAGCGTCGAAACTGGTGCGGAGTGTAGTATGCACATGTCCAGGTAGCTAGACCCGCTTTGGTGATAGTAATGGCGAAGACAAGGACGTGACGGACGACTTGGACATCATGTCTCGGTAAACCGCGTTAAGCAGCAGATGCTGATACTAAAATGTTTTACGAAGTAACTATCTCTGGTGGAAGTCCAGACCCTGGTGGTAGGATTTTGTGCACCTTGACGGCAGGGCGTTGAGTATCCACGTTAGTGTATGACGCACAACCTTCTGGTTTAACCTCCAGGCTTTGGTGTTCCGCGAACAAGGGTTAAACTCAGAAGATCAGAAGCTATTGCTTGCTTCTGGTTATTACCTGTCAATATATTTCCAACAACAAACAAAAGCTCGCCGCCTCGATTATTATACTTAATGTTTGTATTGTAAGAATTAGAATTCCCGGGCGAGTCTATTCGAAAATGCAAATGTAAAATGTAGTAAATTTACAGTCAGCCGTGCGTTTTACTAGACGCAGTGATTGAGGAAACTTGTGTATTCTGTAGGGAATCTTTTAAGAACTTCAGTTCAAATGAGGAATGGTTGCGGTGTACAAAATGCTTAAACTAGGCACATTTAGAATGTACAGATGAAAATCCATTTTTTGTTTGTATTAATTCCGATTTCTGCCGTGATATGGACTTAGGTGTTTTATTCACTACTAGTTTTTTCTTGCATTATTAGTTTATTTTACTAACAATTTATTTATAATTTTTTTTTTTTGATAAAAATTATTTATTTATAATCCTGGTTTAAGATAGTTTAGGTTTAAGGATAGTTTAGGATATTCAAGGTTTAAGTAGTAGTGCAAACATAAAATATTAACAGTAATTATTATAAATAATCACATATGCTGTGTGTTCGATTTTCTATTTCTGTTATGTATTTTGATAGGTCGACGTGGTTTTTCTATATTTAAGTCTGTGGAGTGTCTTGATGGAGCGCCTCCTAATTTGTGCGGTGAGGAAGAGATGTGGTGCTTTTTCTTTCTAATTCTGAGTAGTTTCTTAATAAAACATCTCTTAGGTTAGGCGATAATTCAGATTTTGGTAATATGTCGGGGTCTAGAAGGATTGTATTTCTACAGAATAATATGTAAGATGTTGCAGGTGGTCTTGTATTTCGTAGATTTTCAAATGTGACTGGAGTGATAATGTTGTCATCGAATATGTACTAATTACCGCTATCGCGTGCATATGTATAATAGTGACCGGAGTCTATACTTGGTCCTGCATGAACTACTGCAGCGTACAGTTCGTAAACAAAATCGTTTATAGTAACAGATAGATTTAAGTATATGTGTTGTAGTAGTTTGAATCTTTCGTTGGTGACTGTGTTAAAAAGAAATTGCTTTATAGTTAAAATTAGCCTAGCAGTTGGATTCATAACTATAGTGACTTTTTTCCCATCAGTTAAACTGCAACATTTGTCACACTGATATTGGTTATTTTCGTTCAATTTTTCTGTGCGAAGATAGTGGTTGATCAATCTTTGTATCGACTGATTGCGAGAATTATTGGGAAAGGATAGTTGTAGATCGTGGAAGTGCTCTATTTGATTATTCTGAGTCTTACAGTTCGAACATCTGTTTATGGTTACAGACTTGCCGCTGAATGATCGTTGAACGATTGTCGGTTTTGTTAGGTTGTGAGATGCAGTGGGTACATTTCCGTTTAGGTAAGATAGTAGGAGTTTTTGGTTTTAGGTATTACATTACCATAGATTATTTATTTAAACACAATATACTTAATATAGATGCTAATGTTTAAAACAATTTAATTTGTTACGTGCCAAAGTGGCACTAAACATTGTTATAGGTTAATTTTGATGTGCGGAAGTTTCGCGCCATAAATTCAAAGGACTCGGGGCGCGTATTTCAGTCACGTCAGAGTGCGTTTGCGCCAGATGGCGCGACGCGAGTGGAGTAGGGACAAAGTGGGGAGAAGTTTCCGTTAGACGCTTTAACGTGGGTTTTTGGCCTGAACCTTCGAGTGCAGTGGACGTGCTTGGTTAGGTATCGTATCGTGCCTTATCTTTTTCTATGTAGATTTCCTTGCTTGCTTATCTGTTTGTCGCCCTTATACCTGGTTTCCTGTCCATTCCCTACATAGGTAGGAGACAATTTGCAGCCGTTGGCCGAACCGTACTGCACGACCCGGAGGACTAATAGTTGGCCATACCCGCTAGCATACCACGCCGTAGCACCATCTCTAATTACTCCGGGATGGAGCCCTGAGATACCGAGCAGCCAACTTTAACTCAACCCCGCCGGACGTCGGATTTCTTATGTAAGTACTCTCGTTGTTAATTTGTTCGTTGTTATAAACTGTTGTCTTAAATTTATATCTTCCGATAATGGCGTATTAAATTTGTGCATTGGTGACGTCATTGATAGATGGGCGCGCCGAAATCTGTACAAGATTAGCGTAACCAATCGCCCGTGACGTCACTTATTTCGCGCTTGCGCGATGTATTTATCGACGTTTAAAAACTTAAGAATTCGCTTTTTTTAACCGTAAGAATTCGGTTTTAAATCGTAAGAAATTGTCAAGTAGTTGTTATTTAATTATTTTAGTTTAAAATGCTCTCATTCTCGTGTATTAAAATTTAGCAAAGGTTTTTTGTACTACTGAGTATTTCAATTTAATACATAAGTTTTAATAATTAAAGACGAATTTTACGACCTGAAAAATTTAGCCTCAATCCAGATGAAATAAATACTCGTCTGGAATGAAATTATGGGTTTAAAGCTTATGAAAACTTAATCGCTTCAGCAGAAGTAGTTGAATCAGACAACAGACTATAAACATTCACTAATCTCTTGTTTCCATTTGTCTATGAGTACATAAGTGAATATGGCACTTACGACGCTTTAAGTGTTCTGAAAAATATCTATACTTAACCAGTCAACGGAGTTTTAGTCCGATATAAACTCAAGAGCCGACGCTAGAAAACAGGATATGCAGTTGACAGGTACATTGTGATTATATAACGTTTGACAAAGCCTGTAATTTTTGGGATGTTACAGTAGAAATCATTAGAGATGAAAATATTCAAGACTCATACGTAGATGGTTGCAGTCATCCTATATTCGACAAAGATTGCCTGAAAGTAATGCCATAAATCTATATAAAGCATTGAAATAAATAAGGCCCCTGGAATTTGCTGAACTTCAAAAACAACAGTATTCAGTTCCACCTTTATTCAATGCAATTGTTGATTATGCAGCTAATTTCCCCAATAAACATATCGAGGAAAATAATAACAATTCAGAGTGTTTTAATAGCAAAAAAAGCAATCAGTACAAGTTGTTATTTCTGTGACCTATAAAAGCATCGTACACCTAAATGCCCGGCTAGAGATTCGGTCTGCAAAGATTGTTGTATGAAAGATCACTTTCAGAAGGTTTGTACAAATAAGAATATAATTACAGACCCGCCCACACACTTTTACAACATCAAAAATTTGCAAGATGCAATTATAAAGGCATTCAATACTTTAAATACAGTTGTTTTGGAAAATACATGCAGAGACATCGTTAGACAAGTGGAATTATGTATTTAAAGTATTGCATCCTGCAAATTTTAGATGTTGTTATATGATTTTGTATAAACAATATCTTTAATGTATCCCCTATAAAAAATAGTCCAACGGATTAAGATCAGGAAACCTCGGCGACCAAGCAGTGCAGCAATTGTTGGGTAGATATTGTTGTTGTATAGTACATAACTCTGCGAGGAGAATACATGTGATCTACAAATTGACTAACCATCCGGCTGTTATGGGCAGAAACCCCATCCTGCTGAAAATATCTTATTTGTTTTCTAGTCTGCAATGGCAAATCGTTTAAGAAATTTTCACATTGTTCTTGGAGAAATCTTAAATACCTTTCACCATTTAAATTGCTATCAAAAAATACGGGCCCATCAATTTATTTCCAATTATCCCACACCATACGTTAATAGAAAATCTCTGCAGGAATTTTCTTTGACCTATTATATGTGGATTTTGAAATGCCTAGTAATGAAAATTTTTTGTATTAATGACTCCATAATTAGTGAACATGCTTTCATCGCTCCATAAAGTATTGAGAGGCACATTTGGAATAGCATCGAGTTTGTTACGAAACCAATGACAGGAATCCAAGCGCTTTTCGAAATCAGTACCACGTAAACTTTGACCGATATGAACCTTATACGGATGCATGTTATTACGCTTTAAGATTCTGGAAACAGTGGCTTTAGAAATATTACTTTCAGTTTGGATATGCCGAGACGAGTTACAAGGATCTGCCGAAACTGCCACTAAGATACCCATTTTTCTAATTTTGTCTAGTCGTTTACTTCTTTCTTATACACTATAGTATTAACAGATCCACCCTATCGTAGTGATCGTTCAAGTTTTGCACATAATGTACGATGTGATCGTCTTCTCTCTAGGTATACACGGGAATAGTCATTTAAAGGTGCCATGGAATTACTATGATTTTTAATGTAGAGGACAAACACATGTTTTTCTTCATTCGTAAATTAAATTATTATTGCAATAGTAATTATACGAAATAACACCGATAATAAACGGATTGACATAACTAGGAATAATAATAATAATAATACCCAACAACACTGGTAATAAACTGATAATAAGGGATTACCTATTTTGACACTTCGCTATTGATAAAAACTGTTTACCAGTCCATTGTTTTCATTTATTTCCGTATCCAACGGTAAAAATATATTAAAACTACTTTTAACTTTTTTATATATGGAAGGATTTTAAAAATTGAAAAAGCGTTATGTGGAGATTTGAAAATGCCATTTGGTAACTAAAAAAAACCACTACGGCGTTTATAAGAAAAAAAAGTTGACTGTCGTATATTAAAAACTAAAAGTGCTATGTGAATTCTAATGTCAGCTTTGAATTCTGCACATGCTAAGATACCTCTACACTGATTTTTAATTGAATATCTCTGTAAATATAATAGTTATGAGGAATTTATGAAAAATGATTTGTTCAGTTTTTTCATGACATTTCAGGAACCATTATCAATATCGTCATTCTGAAACATGTTATTAAATGGTATTGAAAGGGCGCAACTATTTTGTAATTTAACCAAATTTGTATCACTGCTGGTTTCTAAAATATTCATAGTAAGCGAGCTTATGTGAGGCACCCTGTATACATTTATGTCTATATTTATATATAACATGTACACGTCTTATTTGTATGTGTGTTTATTTGTTTGTATGTATATGTATGTTTGTGTATTTGTGTCTGTGTGCGTATATATAATTGTGTGTGTAATGTGTATTTGTATTTAGTATGTTTGAATTTGTATGTGCATACTTCCATGCGAGTATTTGCGTATAATATTTGTTTGTCTATTATGCATTTGTACACACTTGTATTCTTGTGCCTCTATGTGTATGTGTGTGTATATTCCGTGTATGCATGTGTGCATATATGATAATAACAAAAATCGAATCAAAATTAAGCAGTTCCGGAAACTTCAAAAAGACATTTTAAAAATACTTTTATAATTTATACACATTCTTATTTCTACAAAATACCAATTTAAGAAACGAAAAAACAACTATATTATGTATATATATATATATATATATATATATATATATATATATATATAATAAAATATTGTAACGCGCTACTACTACCGCGTTTCTTTAATTTAAAACAAGTAATAACAAACGTCTTTATTACTTACTGTTCACAAGTCTAATTAACAGTATATGCCTTATTTATAGATGTTTTCAGTCAACTTAACAATGAAGCACTATTACACTAATGAATTTACAAGCACTAATATCTTCTTAAATTAACTCCTTTACCATAGGTTCATTAACAACACTAACACTACTATTTATTTATACACTTCTATTTATTTATGTATACTACAAGCTGTATGCACATTAGACACAGCATATCATTTATGTATATATTCTAAAAACTCAACTACGTTTACTTTACAACGATATAATTTATATTAGACATTCAAGAATAGACTAACTCTTACATTCATAAGCGGCCTTATATATACCCTGCATTAAGATATGACTCATTATCTAGAACTTTGTAGAAGGATTCTCGAATGCTGAAGAATACGCTGTGCCCCGGGCGTTTGTATGTTTGACGGGTTGCCTAATAGTGGATCGCAACACTGCCCCCTCTTTAAAACCGTTACGTCTCGTAACTGTAAATCCATCTTGACGCCAATTCGATGACTGGTGACGGTATCGGCAGTTATCTCCTCTGGTGCATCCACCGCGTCGTTGGAAGTAACAGTCAACACTCTTTTCTTGGTCTTGGTAGGCAACCGGTTGATAACAACAAACAAGAACCTGGACGTTGGTTTCCTGGAAAACTACTTCTAGCATATTTCGGACTATCCTCCAATCTAAGCGATCCAGTCCACAACCTAGCTTGGGAACCGCTAGTTTCGTTACTCCATTTTCCATCATCTGAGCTTTAAGATTCAGCAAAGCCTCCCATAGATGTCCATAACTAGGTCTCTGCCATGAAGAATTTTTGGTGACCAGATAGTAAACATAACGATTCATATCTTGAAGAACCAAAGCTTTTCCTACAGTTGGCTGCTGTTGTACTAATTCATCTACACATCCAAACTTTTCTTAAAACAACAGCTATTCCCTTGACATTGCCAAATCTTGAGCTACGCAATGTGCAAGGAATACTCTTCTGGTGCTCTAAACAGATCTTGCTGTTTTTCAACAACAACGCCAAATCTCGCTTTAGCGGAACCACCATACGCCGCCATAAAGCTCTCAAAATCTACATTTGGCTCATGATTAATAACTTGCCGAACACCATTATCATTATTCGAGTCTTCCTGGTTGTTGCCAGCGTAGGATGTTAAACGGTCAAAGTGTACCACTTTCGGTTTACCACGAGGATCTTCTGTTCCGGTACACTACATCATTAATCCTTTTAACACTTCGTACGGCCCTTCCCATTGTCTTTGTAGTTTTGGCGACAATCCACGTTTTCTTTGTGGATTGTACAACCACACTAAATCTCCAGGTTGATAACCACCTTCTTGTGCTCTCGTGTCATATTGTGATTTCATTCGATCGCTAGCTGCCTGTATATTCTTTCGGACGTTTTCGTGAATACTATTTGATCTTTCACGAAGCTTACTAACGTAATCTTCACCTGCGATCTCTTCTCCAGGTTTAAATCCAAACTGAAGATCACTTGGTAGCCGCAATTCACGTCCTAGCATTACGCAAGCGGGCGAGTGTCCTGTGCTGTCATGTACCGAAGATCGGTAGGCCAGTAGGAACAAATGTAAATATTGGTCCCAGTCTCGTTGATGTTCAGAGACAACTTTGGTCAGGTACTTCCTAACGTCCTGTTCATTCTTTCAACCATTCCATCCGATTGGGGATGAAGTGGCGTGGTTCTAGTCTTCCTGATTCCAAGGTGCTTGCAGACGTTTTGAAACAACGCCGATTCGAAGTTTCGACCTTGATCAGTGTAATTCCAACGGAACTCCAAAACGACAAAACAACTCCTGACTAGTACATCTGCCACCGTCTCGGCTTCTTGGTTAGGTATAGCATATGCCTCCGGCCATTTGGTAAAATAATCCATCGCAACCAAGATGTATTTATTTCCTTTCTCTGATTCAGGAAACGGACCAGCTATATCAATGGCTACCCTCTCAAAAGGATTCCCCACGTTATACTGTCTCATTGGGGCTTTCCGTTTTGTGACCGGGCCATTTGCAGAGGCACACAATTCACATTTCCGGCACCACTCCTTCACATCTTCTTTGCAGTTCACCCAATAGAATCTTTCTCTCACTCTTTCGAGAGTTCTTTTCACGCCAAAGTGCCCTCCGGAAATACCATCGTGCAAGTGCTGCAACACTTCCGGCACTCTGCTTCTCGGCACTATCACTTGAAGTCTCTCAGTGCCATCTTCAAATTCCAGGCGTCGTTTCAAGATTCTATTTTCCATCATCAAGGAGTCCCACTGTGCCCAGTATGCCTTCAGGCTCCTACTTGAAATACTAATTTCTTCCCAAGCTGGTCGTTGTCCTCTATTTTTCCACTCAATAATACGTCCCAATTCGGCGTCATTCTCCTGGTCTTCTCGTATTCTTTCGAGTTGCCAAGTATCATCGGTTACCGTCATTCTATGGATGACACTTATTTTCTCTTCCATCTTGGAGCAATGATTGCAGTCCATCGGACAAGGTCTCCTTGATAGAGCGTCTGCATTCCGATGGCTAGTTCCTACACGATGTTCTGTATCAAAGTCATATTCCTGCAGCCGCTCTATCCACCTTGCCACTTGCCCTTCAGGATTTCGAAACTGTAGTAACCATTTCAGTGCAGCATGGTCTGTTCTCAACAGGAATTTACGGCCGTATAAGTACTTATAAAAGTGCTCTACGGATTTGACGACGGCCAACAGCTCCTTCTTGTCACACAATAGTTCCTTTCTGGCCGCGACAAGACCTTGCTGAAATACCCAATAACTTTTTCTTGTCCGTCCTGCACTTGAGAAAGAACGCCTCCTATAGCTGTGTTACTGGCATCGGTATCCAACACAAATTTCCCTCCATCCGTGGATAACTCAAAATTGGTGCTGTAACTAGTAGCCGTTTCAGTTGTTCAAATGCTCTGTGGCAGTCGTCATTCCAATCATATTCTTATCCATCTTCGGTTAATTTTGTTAACGGTTTGGCAATGTTCGCAAACCCAAGTATAAAACGTCGGTAATATGTGCACAATCCTAGAAAACTGCGTAGTTGGTGTATATCTGTTGGTGTAGGCCACTTTTGTACCGTTTTATTTTGTCAGGGTCAGCTCTTATTCCGGTCTCTGAAACAACATGTCCTAGGTATTTCACCTCTTTTCCAAATAGGTGACATTTCTTGGGGCTCAATGTAAGGTTTGCCCCGCGTAATCTTTGGAATATCTCCTCTAGGTTCTTAAGGTGTTCTTCAAAAGACCGGCCTAGAACTATCACGTCGTCCAGGTACACCAGACAAGTCTTCCAAGACAGTCCACGCAGTATCGACTCCATCAATCGTTCAAAAGTAGCAGGGCATTGCATAATCCAAATGGCATGACCTTGAACTGCCATAATCCAGTTCCAATTGTAAAGGCAGTCTTTTCTTTATCGTTTGGCTCCAAGCCTACCTGCCAGTATCCGCTTTTCAAGTCCAAGGTCGAAAACCATTTAGATCCGGATAGAGTATCCAAGGTGTCATCAATTCTGGGCAAAGGATAGCTGTCTTTCTTTGTCACATTGTTAAGCCGCCGGTAGTCTACACAAAACCTTGTCGACCCGTCCTTTTTCTTGACAAGCACTACCGGGGATGCCCATGGACTATTCGAGGTTCAATCACTCCCTGTTCTTCCATATCGGTGATAATTTGCTCAGCTTCCTTACGTTTTGCCAAAGGAAGCCGCCTGGGGTGTTGTCTTATCGGTTGCGCATCTCCAGTATTGATCTTGTGTTGCACAACATTCGTCCTTCCTTTCTCACTATCATCCAGTGCAAACACACCTCGATATCGTCCGACCAGTTCTTTTACCTTGCCCAGTTGGTCGCCATTTAATCCTTGACACGAGGGTATCAACATATCCAGCAATTTCTGTGAGCAACCGTTGGTTGGTTTATTTTTCGTGTCGTCCACACAACGTTTAATATGACATACTGGAATGCAACTTCCTACAATCATGCCTTTCTTCAGGGTCACTGTATGGGGATTAATGTTCAGCACCCTTACTGGTACCATATTTCGAGACTTTACCAGCGTTCTTCCAATCAGAAGTCCCTCCTGACCCATTCCCGATTCAGTTGCTTCCATCATGCATACTTGTCCTTCGCGGAGCGTACCATCCGGGCGTCCCATCACTATCATTTCCGCCTTCTCGGGTATTTTCATTACGCAAATCATTCGAACTTGCATCGTCTGGTCACTCCTACCTTGAAATGGAATCTCATCATCATCTATCCGAAGCACATTTTCTTTCATGTTTACATGAAACCCATATTCTCTCATGAGATCCATTCCCAAGATCACTTCTTCTGTAATTTCAGCTACCAACACTCGATGATTAATTAATTTGTCCCCAATTGTCAATATAACGGCAGTCTCTCCATGAGTACAAATTTTCTCACCACTTGCCGTTCGAAGACACACCGATACAGGTAGCACTTTTCCACGACCAACCAAATCTGGTCTAACGATAGTCCTTGTCGCTCCTGTATCCACGAGTAATCGGACAATCTTACCATTAATTCTACCATCGATATAAATGCTGTCCAGACTTTCCACCGACGATGCAGCACGGATGATAATCTCCGGGGCACTACGCTGTGCTGTCGAAGTTCGCCCCCTTACATGGACCAGCTTTGGCACAACCGGTTGTTTCTTTGGTTGAGTACAGCGTCTCTGCATATGGCCAACTTCACCGCAGCTCCAGCAACGTAGACGCCATCTCCGCGGTCGTAGTCTTTTCAGCCTTTCCGCCTTTCGCTTTTCAAACACACGGTTGATTATTTCATCTATGCTGTTCTGAGCTTGACCAGGTTCCTCTAAGGCAGACCGAACTTTGTGACTCACCCTATGTGATGTCTGCTTAGCTGCTTCAAATTCAAGCGCATGGGCCAGTGCATCATCTAACATTTTTGGCCGTGCTAATCTTAGCGCTTGCTGTATTTCGCCATCTTTAACGCCATCCACAAATGTTTGTACAGCCAGTTGTTCGAGGAAACTATCTGGTGCCGTTGGATATGCCAATCTAACTCATCTGGCGATGTCAGCTTCGAATTCTTGCAGGCTTTCACTTGTCTTTTGCGAGCGGTTCTTAACTTGTGCGTGGTAAACCTGTTGAAGGTGAGCGTCTCCATATCTCATCTCAAGCTTCGATGTTAAGAGGCCGTAATCATTCTGCTGGTGATCGGGAATCGTTTGTAAGATGTTAAGAGCCTCCCCGTAGGGCCACTATTAGAGATAGCCTTCTCTTTGTTGCACCAACCGTTGGCTATTGCAGCAGCTTCAAATTGTTTCAAATATGTGGGCCAAGGTGTTTTACCATCGAATGTAGGTGGTTTTACTTTAAATTTAGACGGAGGTGACTCGCTTCTTTCCATGGTTCTTATTTCTGGAATGTTCTGATTAACAACTTGGTCTGGTAATTCAAGTGGTCGCGTTGTTAGTGAAATCACTTGTTCTTGCAGCCTCATCATATCTTCTTCCATTTTACCAATTTATTATCCAACTTTTGCTCAACTGTTTTACCTGTTCAGTGAAATCCTCTTTCAATGCAATGGAACTTTCCATTAATCTTTGTTCTAACGTGGCTGTACTTTCATTCAACTTTTCTTCCATTTTGGCAGCATTTTCACTTAACCTTTCCATTTTCTCAGCGTTTTCAGTAAACTTTTCATCTATTTTTGCAGCATTTTCAGTAAACTTTTCATTTAGTGTCACTTCCAGTTTAGCCGACCTCTCCATTTTCTCAGCATTTTCACTAAGTGTCAATTCTAGTTTAGCCGACCTCTCCTCCATTTTCTCAGCATTTTCGCCAAGTGTCAATTCCATACCGTATTTAAACTCTTTAAGGGTCGATTCCAGTTCAACTGACTTCACTAAGTTTTCACTGAGTGTCACTTGCATTTCGGATTTAAAATCCTTAAGGAAGTTCATTAAAGTTTCTGCTTCCATTTTACTCTGATTTCTTGTCACTGGCATATACAAACTACTCAAATGTCTTTAGACTTAATTAATCACCCCACACCTGACACCAGTGTAACGCGCTACTACTACCGCGTTTCTTTAATTTAAAACAAGTAATAACAAACGTCTTTATTACTTACTGTTCACAAGTCTAATTAACAGTATATGCCTTATTTATAGATGTTTTCAGTCCACTTAACAATGAAGCACTATTACACTAATGAATTTACAAGCACTAATATCTTCTTAAATTAACTCCTTTACCATAGGTTCATTAACAACACTAACACTACTATTCATTTATACACTTCTATTTATTTATGTATACTACAAGCTGTATGCACATTAGACACAGCATATCATTTATGTATATATTCTAAAAACTCAACTACGTTTACTTTACAACGATATAATTTATATTAGACATTCAAGAATAGACTAACTCTTACATTCATAAGCGGCCTTATATATACCCTGCATTAAGATATGACTCATTATCTAGAACTTTGTAGAAGGAATCTCGAATGCTGAAGAATACGCTGTGCCCCGGGCGTTTGTATGTTTGACGGGTTGCCTAATAGTGGATCGCAACAATATGTTATTCGAGATGTCACTTAAGTTTGCATTAATGTTTAATTTATATCCCACTTCTGTATTATTTATTTTAGAAACTTTTAGAATAGGATAAAAAAATATCCGAAAATTTAGGTATATATATATATATATATAAATATATATTTTAATCAATTTCTGTAGTTTTCAAATTGGGATATTGTCGTCCAAAGAATGATACGATATTATTTTTGCATCAATTTATTAATATTCTAACGTTTCGGCAACGGTTGTTGCCTTTATCAAAGATACTACAAAAAAATTTATAAATGTCAATAAGGTAAAAAATCATTTTAAAATATCACAGTACTTACTTAAAATCTAATGCCAAATAATCAAAAGAACCCCAAACATGGGGATGTTGTTAAAACTTTAAAAACAGCAGACATGTAAATGACATATAAATGACATATGAACAGGAGTTTTTTTTTTTTTTGTTTAAACTTAATATTAAAATATCACATCTACTTGATATAAACAGACAGCCAAGACTGAACAATATTCGAAAACCAGTCTGCATAAATTAGGTTCCATATGTACAGTTAGATTAAACAATAATATATGTTTGCAATGAGCCTCGACTTTATACAATTGGAAATAATTATGTTATCCTGTAAAGATTAGAATAAATAGGATGTAAATTTTGAGTAACTTGTCTAAGGTTAATTGAATTGTCTTCTCTATATATGTAATACGCTTCTAAAAAGATCCGAATCTTATAGTTCGTTTCGTAATCTAATATTTCCACCTCTTCGTACTTGGGGATGTGCTGGGTATTGTGTACGTGTTGTGCAAGGGCACAACTTTTCTTTCCCAATTTAGCATCTGATCTATGTTGTGTTAGACGATTTTTTAACCACTGACTCGAATTTCCCACGTACGTTTTTTTACAGGAGCAGGTTATCTTATATATAATATTACTTCTAAGTAGTTTACTAGTATCATCTTTCAGTTTTGTAAAAAAGTTTCTAACTGATTTTTCATAGCTATATCCTATGATAGTGACATTTATAAATTTTTTTGTAGTATCTTTGATAAAGGCAACAACCGTTGCCGAAACGTTAGAATATTAATAAATTGATGCAAAAATAATATCGTATCATTCTTTGGACGACAATATCCCAATTTGAAAACTACAGAAATTGATTAAAAAATATTAGACTAGTCCAATTGACTAAAAAAGGAGCTCTATTTGTATAATATATATATATATATATATATATATATATATTGTAGTGGATTTAAAGGGTTAAATTAGGGGTAAGCAATGCAATTTCAAACACCCTGTATAGAGAAAAAACCATTTGTGTATGCGCAAAATTTGATTCATTTATTTAATTCAAATTATCAAGCATTGATGTATTTTTATAATTAAGAATTAAAAAGTAATAAGTTCATAAATAAAATCAGTTTTATAAGCCAATAGAACGCATAATTAATTTAATTTAGTTTAATTCAACGGGCAATAACGTCAGAAAACGCATCAGAGCATGTAAAATCAATAATCTCAAGGCGAAAAGCTTTCGTAACGAACAAACAGACATCTGTTATATAGAATACTGTGAAATGTAAACTCCAAGAACTGTTATTTAAACGATCAATAATTGAGCACACCTGCATGTTGTAAAGGTCATCTTCTGCTTATTTGTGAGCATAATAAGGCGAGCTTCGAGGAAATATTGTTCCAACCGTCACTGGGTTCGTATAAAAGCTAACAAAAGTTTCTTAAAAAGCAAAAGGAATGCCCGATCAATAATACGCTACAGATAAAGATGGGTATAAGAACATTCGATTTCATAAGGCACGTACTCAATCCACGTGGACGCGGTCAGCAATATCAATTTTCTACCTGTTAAGTAAGGTGGGAACGCGACTCCAATATGAATAAGACGGAAATACAATATTACAGACAGAGTTTTAGGTCGACATAGGACTGTGTCATTGGTCGAAATAGTTAGTTTTACAACGGGTGATCACGCGACAGGTGGCTGGAATAGTTTGTATGATATAGCGTGTTGACGAGGAAATATTTCTGGAAGTTGAAGACGGTTATACAAAATTTGCGAAAATATTATTTTCGATTAAGTATTTCGCGTAAAGAGTGGCCAAGAGGGGCCTGTTGTTATTGTATAAATACGGGAAAAAAATTAATAGGGCTCTCTTTAATTTCGCATCGCTTAACGACGTATAATAATCAACTGACGAGGCTTGTGAGTATTAAAAATTTGTAAAATTCAGTAAAATAGTATTAGATTATTTGGGGCCGTATAGTTAGTAACGCGAATAGTGGCGTGTGATTTAAAATTAAATGTGGTCCAACGAATACTTTAACAAGCTCGTAAATTAATAAAGCAAAAATAAACAGGTGTAATATACATGGATTTGGATGTTGGAATTGATGTTAATTGGTAGCACGAAACTCAGCTTAGACCGAGTTTTCATCTATAATTAGCTGGTAGAGCAGCGCGCATAATCACGAAGCCGAGGGGTTCAGAAAGATAACGCATCATCTACGGAGATGGACTCTGGACGCATTTTCCAGGTAACTCATTTGAATTTGCTGTTTTTTGTTTTGATAAACTGTTGAAATTATTTGTGATGTGTGAGTGAACTTTGATGGTTATTTTTCGTTATTTAACGTACTGAAAAAGATACGTATAACTGACTATTATTATGGTATTTTGAATATATCACAAAAGGTGTTCGTAAAGCTTATTATTTTTCTTGATGAATTTAAATTTAATTGTAATACTATGCAAAGTGTAAGCATACATTAACAAACTGGGTTATCATGAGCTCACCGTTCTCCAGTGTGTAGTAATAAATAAAGATATGGTATTATTTGGGGCCCATTCACTCCTGTTGCATTAAATGTGTTTGAAAGTACAATTTTAAAAACACGGTCGCTACAAAGATACCATTTATTGAGGTGTAACTAGTGCACCAAACTGTACATAACTATGAATTATTATTTGTAAATAGCGGTAAATAAATATTGTATAATTGTTGTATTATTTTGTGATTTTATTGAATGGTGTGTGAATGGTAAAGAGAATGATAGTAAATTTAGGTATCCGAGAAGAGGCACAGCTGAGCTAGCCAGGAAAGCTGCTGAAGGAGACTAATTTGATGAAACAGAATCCGGGTAAGAAATTTTTGTAAAAATTTTATATTTTTGAAATTAATGTTTTTTAAAAAGCGAAGATCCACGGCAATTTATGGCGACCCGAACGTGAGGCAAGAGCTCCAAATAGAATTTTAGCAATTTTATTCCAGGAAACTGGCGATCTGAGAAAGAAAGTCTGTTGTTTATATATTTAAGAATTTTGAGTCTGTGTGGGAGTGATTTGAACGTATGCAGAGAAAGAAGTGGTTAAGAAGCCAAGGAGTGGAAATTGGTAGTGACGATAGCGCCTTATTGGATAAGGCAATAAAAATGGAGGAAGCTGGAGGTAGTAGGGATCAGTCGAGGGCGGAATCGGGAGAAGCTCGAAATGAATTAATTTTGAGAATGCTAGAGAGGATGAATGAAGAATCTAACAAGAAGTTTGAGGAGATTAGGGAAATGGGTGAAGAAGCTAAACGAAAAAGGGAAAAGATAAATGAGACTTTAACGGGGGTTAGGGAAACACTAAGTGAAAAAATAGATAGGAAAACTAAAGAAGTTTCGGATTTTAAAAACAGCTTGACCGTAAAAATGGGGGAAGTTGAAAATAGGGTAAATAAAAATGAGCGTGATATTAGAGGTTTAAATCAGGAAATGGGACAATTAAGGACAGAAGTAAGGATTTTTTGTGAGGATGAGATTAATGCTAAAATGACAGAAGTAACGGACTCATGTAAGGATCAGTTAGGTCGGGTAGAGAGAGAAGTGACCGGGATTAAACACAATGTAGCAACTTTAATGGGGGATGGTCCAAGATTTGTAACAGGTAATATTTCGTTGGAACAACAAATAAAATTTTATGGGAATAGCAGAGTAAATCCTCAGATATTCATTAATAACATTAGAGGTTTGATAAGTAATTTATATGACGAACAGGCGAAACTGAATGTTGTGAAAGCTTTATTAAAAGACCATGTTGAAGCTTGGTATAGTTTAATTGGACAAGAAATAGACACTTACAATGACTTTGAGGACAGGTTTTTGAAACATTACTGGAGTGACCACAGACAGGACCAGGTACGAGACGATCTGATCACAGGGAAATTTAAAGGGGAATTTTCAGGAAGTAGGGAGCAATATGCTATACGAAAGTATAGCATAGCTAAGCAACTCAATCCACCACTGACGGACAGACATATAATTAAATACTCATCACGACACTTTGAGGTTGAGGTAATGTAACATGTAGCGTTGCAAAATATTGTGGACAGGGAGGTGTTTTTGGAGTACCTGCAAAGGTACGATGACGTTAATAGTGGACAACCTCGAGAAAGTAGGGAAAGACAAGTCAATGCAGTGAGATTTAAACGCCGGGACAACTACGCAAGACGGGGGAATAATTTTTCATACCAGACACAAAATTGGGAACCTCGACGGACCTTTTTCAGGAGCAACAGTGTAGGTAGGGGACCTGCACCTAGACTGGGACCAACGAGACAGAACAGTTCACCGGACATGAGGGGGACATCGACAACAAGCAGGGAAAGTAACAACACGGACAGAGTAGAGACGCAAAGGACATATGCAGAAGTAGTAGCAAGACCAGGACCAAGTAGGGAGACCAGACCTGGACAGGATTTTTAGACCAGGACAAACCACTAGACATCACTGTGTACAAGTACAAACATTCTAGGGAATTTTTAAAAATAGAGGAAGAAGTTCAGCCAGAAATTATAGAAAAATTTTGTTTGCCCATAATTGATATTAAAATTTTTGAGAAAAATTTAGGAGCATTATTAGATTCAGGAGCTGAGGCGAGTTTAGTATCGGAGGAATTCGTCAATAAAATTAAAGATAAAGTGTGTGACAGGATAATGCCAATATAAAGATGTCACCTGGTTGCGCTGAATAAAAACCGATTTGCTGTTGTGAATAGCGTGGTTATTTTAAAAGTAGAGTTAGATTCAGGTAGCGGTGAACAGGAATTTATAATTGTACCTGGGTTAAAGTTCAAAGGGATATTAGGGGTCGATTGTATGATGAAGTTAGGGGTTATAATAGATATAGAGAGAACAATAGTTTGGATTGGGAATAGGATATTGCCCTGGAAGGCAAGTTATGATGTCACAGAAGATGACATAGGGTTATGTACTAATAGTATAGAGGAAGATGAGGAAGAAGTGAAAAAGATCGACGCCAATAAGTGCCCGGAAGAAAAGTTAGCGGAGGTACAAGAATTATTACAGAAGCATTCAGATTTAATAAGAGTAGAGGCGAAAGCAGCATTAAATTACACACAAGAGTTAAAAGTAGGTATTAGTGAGTTAAGGGGCAAAGATAATTTTGGTAATTTGAATTTGAATTTAAAAGATTTTTATGAGATGAATATTGTACATGAACGGTCTAGAGAAGATGAAAAGTTTTATATACAGAGGAAAGATAAAGATGTTGAGGTAGTATCGTTTGGTTTGTCCGCAGGAAAGGAATTTATAATATATGAGAAATACACAAGTATAGGAACTGAAGACGAAATAAGTAGGAGTCAGGATAATAGGGATAAGTTTATTTTATGTGAAGTAATAGGGATGATAGGTATAGAAATAAAAGGAGGAGAAGTAGGGATGAAGAGTGATAGGATTGATAAAGAAAGACTTGGAGGGTTAAGAAAAGAGTCAGATTTAAATAAAGAGACAATCTTAATTGACAAAAATATAGAGATAGGTGAATGGTAGTGTAGAGTTTGAATAGTTAGAGGTAGAGATCGGTGCATAAAGAAAAGTAGAAGTTAAATGGGATAAATATGAATAGGTGGATATAGAAAAGTAGAGATAGGTGCATAATAGAATAAAATTTAAATAAATAAAGATAGAAATAGGTGTATATAGAAAAGTAGAAGTAGGTGTTTATAGAAAAATAAAATTAGGTATAGGGTAAATATGGAAGACAGTTAGATGTAGATATAGAATTAAGTGTGTTTAATTAGGATAAGGAATAGATAGTGATAGGAGGTACTTAAAGAGTCAATAAAGGACGAAAGGGTGAAATAAAAGGAGTGAAATAAAAGGGTAAAGAGTTAGTAATAGATAGAAATAGTTAGGTAAAAGATAGTGATAGGTGTGAATAGTTAATTGTAAATAAAGATAGGTGTAGATAGATAGAAATAAGTAGAGTTAGGTGTAGAAATAGATAGAGATAGGTAGAAAAGTAGTGATAGGTTGGATAAATAGGTATAGGTAGAGTTAGGTAAGTAGATAGGTGTAAAGAAATAGCATGTAAGATTAGATTAGTGAGTAGATATTTGAATTCTAGAAAACCTTGGGTAGTTTTCCTAGAATTAAAATAGGGGAATTATGTAGTGGATTTAAAGGGTTAAATTAGGGGTAAACCATGCAATTTCAAACACCCTGTATAGAGAAAGGAACCATTTGTGTACGCGCAAAATTTATTTCATTTATTTAATTTAAATTATCAAGCATTGACGTATTTTTATAATTAGGGATTAAAAAAAATAAGTTCATAAAGAAAATCAGTTTTATAAGCCAATAGAACGCATAATTAATTCAATTTAGTTTAATTCAACGAGCAATAACGTCAGAAAACGCATCAGAGCATGTAATATCAATAATCTCTAGGCGAAACGCTTTCGTAACGAACAAACAGACATCTGTTATATAGAATACTGTGAAATGTAAACTCCGAGAACTGTTGTTTTAAACGATCAATAATTGAGCACACCTGCATGTTGGAACGGTCATCTTCTGCTTATTTGTGCGCATAATAAGGCGAGCTTCGAGGAAATATTGTTCCAACCGTCACTGGCTTCGTATAAAAGCTAACAAAAGTTTCTTAAAGAGCGAAAGGGATGCCCGATCAATAATACGCTACAGATAAAGATTGGTATAAGAACATTCGATTTCGTAAAGCACGTACTCAATCCACGTGGACGCGGTCAGCAATATCGATTTTCTACCGCTCAAGTAAGGTGGGAACGCGACATCCAATATGCATAAGACGGAGATACAATATTACAGGCGCAGTTTTAGGTCGACGTAGGACTGTCATTGATCGAAATTGTTAGTTTTACAACGGGTGATCACGCAACAGGTGGTTGTGATAGTTTGTATAATATAGCGTGTTGACGAGGGAATATTTCTGGAAGTTGAAGACGGTTAAACTAAATTTTCGGAAATATTATTTTCAATTAAGTATTTCGCATAAAGAGTGGCCAAGAGGGGCCTGCGGTTATTGTATAAATACGGGAAGAAAATTAATAGGGCTCTCTTTAATTTCGCATCGCTTAACGACGTATAATAATCAACTGACGAGGCTTGTGAGTATTAAAAATTTGTAAAATTCAGTAAAATAGTATTAGATTATTTGGGACCGTATAGTTAGTAACGCGATTAGTGGCGTGTGATTTAAAATTAACTGTGGTCCATCGAATACTTTAACAAGCTCGTAAATTAGTAAAGCGATAATAAACAAGTATAATATACATGGATTGGGATGTTGGAATTGATGTTAATTGGTAGCACGAAACTCAGCTTAGACCGAGTTTTCGTCTATAATTAGCTGGTGGAGCAGCGCGCATAATCACAAAGCCGAGGGGTTCAGGAAGATAACGTATCATCTACGGAGATGTACTCTGGATGCATTTTCCAGGTAACTCATTTGAATTTGCTGGTTTTTGTTTTGATAAACTGTTGAAATTATTTTTCGTTATTTAACGTATTGAAAAAGACACGTATAACTGACTATTATTATGGTATTTTGAATATAACACAAAAGGTGTTCGTAAAGCTTATTATTTTTCTTGATGAATTTAAATTTAATTGTTAAGAGTGCATGGGTTTATTGAGTTTGTAGTAATACTATCCAAAGTGGAAAGCATACATTAATAAACTGGGTTATCATGAGCTCACCATACTCCAGTAATAAATAAAGATAAGGTATTATTTGGGGCCCATTTAGTCCTGTTGCATTAAATGTGTTTGAAAGTACAATTTTAAAAACACGGACTTTACAAAGATAGCATTTATTGAGGTGTAACTAGAGCACCGAACTGTACATAACTATGAATTATCGGTAAATAAAGATTGTATGTTTGTTGTATTATTTTGAGATTTTATTGAATGGTGTGTAAATGGTAAAGAGAATGATAGTAAATTTAGGTATCGGAGAAGAGGCACAGCTGAGATAGCCAGGGAAGCTGCTGAAGGAGACTAATTTGATGAAGCAGAATCCGGGTAAGAAATTTTTGTAAAAATTTTATATTTTTAAAATTAATGTTTTTTAAAAGCGAAGATCCACGGCATATATATATATATATATATATATATATATATATATATATATATAGCTGTGATAAGGGGTTGTGTAAGGTTGTATTGAGTAGTAAGGGTTGCATAGTAACTGTAAATAGCAATGGGAATCAGAAAACTGCATTTATTTAGCAGGAAAATAGGTAATTCGCACATTATGTAAATAACAAGCATTAAACACCCTGTATATAGACCGTAATTAACTTTAATCAATGCCAGTAGGCATATCTTTCAAGAATAGAACACGTATTCAGCAGAGAAATACTTTTACATGTAATTAAACTAAGTTGAGGTGTGTTTAACAAGTTTATAAAGACACAGATTCAGGAACAATAAAGGGGAAGCTTCACACCTATACAAAGGGACACAAACGAGAAAATAAAACGTAAAACAAAATTAAATATAGGTATAAATAAAGTAGTAAGATAGGACATGGGTATAAGAATAGGAATAAGTATGAAAAGGGGAAGTAAAATAGACCATGGATATAAGAATAGATATAGTCATAAACAGGGTAGTAAAATAGGACATAGGCATAAGACTAGGTAGATGTAAATAGGGGATTAACAAAGGAGAGTTAGATTTATAATATAAAATTAAAATATAAGAATTGATACACCAATGTGAGTTTAACTTCACCTTGGGCGCCAAAAGGACATTGTTCTAAAATTTTATATTTTAATTTAGGCGAATAATGCTGTAATAAGGGATTGTTTAGGGTCTATTGAGTAGTAAGGGTCGCATAGTAACTGCAAATAGCAATGGGAATCATAAAACTGCATTTATTTAACAGGAAAATAAGTAATTTGCACATTATGTAAATAGCAAGCATTTAACACCCTGTATATAGACCGTAATTAACTTTAATCTATGTCAGTAAGCATATCTTTTAACAATAGAACGCGTATTCAGCAGAGAAATAATCGTACATGTAATTAAACTACGTTGAGAAGTGTTTAACAAGTTTATAAAATAGAGACGTAGAAGATAAGAGAAAACTTACTAAATCCTCATGCAATTACGCTTGTAATAAAGAAGGAACAATAAACGCTTTGATAAGAAAACGCACCTTCAAAGATCAGTTTAAATAAATACGAAAACAGCATTCGTGTTACATCATTTATTTTGTACAATTATCGAAAAGCTTTATCTACACAAAACAACAGAGATAGGTTAAAAGTCCGGCCACGATAACAAATAATAAGGCAATCAAAGATCGTAAATAACAGCATGACACGGAAATATAAAAAAGTTTCATCAGAAAACAGCTTAAAAATACAGGGAATATTAAAGACAAACGTGGTTGGAAGCAACAATCTGTAAAACTGCTTGGAAACCAATCCAAAAGTAGTAGGAAAAAGCTATATAACACCCACCGGTGATAAGGCAGCGGAGTCTCAACTTGATGGACGTTGAATTCACAACAATTTTAATCAGAAATCTACGCGTCAGATAAATAAAATTTGTTATAGTGAAAATAGTGTTGTGCAACAATTGCGTTAAGAATATATGAAGAGTTAACCGTTTTGTCAGAAAACGGCTTCTGTACTATTTCTGGTTCAATTCTAATCCACGTCGAAAATACTTATGGTCCAATTCTAATTCTAATCTGCGTCGAAAATAATTATAATTCTGGTCTAAAAGTCTGGGACAATTTTAATTCTAATGCGCTGCTAATTTATGGTCCGAAGTCTGGAATTCCAAGTGGTATTTAAAGCATATACAGATAAATATTGAATAAAGCACGAGGTGATTTTCTTTGAAAACAAGGGGTAACCGTACTGAATTATTGGTTCAATATAAGGAGTACAAAGCAGGACATTGGTTTCGATGAAAGATAATGAGGGGGTGTTGTACCACAACACGAAAACACGAAACAAATCAAGTCAGACCTAACTAGTTTTAAGAAATCTTTTCAAATTTAAATTTTAACATTGAAAGTAGGGTAGCTAAGCCGCTTTGGCAACAGAGATCCACAGCAAGATATGTATACGCCGATTCGAGAACAATATGAACAGCTAAGCCGCTTTGGGAAACAAAACGTGCAGCAAGATATGTATACGCCGCTTTGAGAACAAAATTGTCTTTGTGTGTAAATTTGTTGCGTCGGGGGGGTCGTTAGGTCTTTGGGGTGTGCGTTCGGCGGGGTCGTTAGATTTTTGTCGTGGGGTGGTGCGCGTGCGCTGGGGTGAAGATATTTTCTTAAGAAATTTTTTTAGCAGCGTTCCCGACGTTAAATATTAAATATTAAATTTTAAAAAAATGTTGTGTGTGTAGAAAATGGAGTTCACGTGTTGGTTCGTATTTTTCTGGGTAGGTTAAGCTAAAAATTAAAACGCCGCGGTGAAGAATTTTTTTAATATTAGACAAACGCGTGTTTTAGCTCTCCTCATAAGCTGCGTTTTGTACGAAGTAGAAAATAAAATTGAGAAAATA
This sequence comes from Platerodrilus igneus, assembly GCA_036346225.1. Classification (NCBI taxonomy): domain Eukaryota; kingdom Metazoa; phylum Arthropoda; class Insecta; order Coleoptera; family Lycidae; genus Platerodrilus; species Platerodrilus igneus. Next base: position 1,102,430 of record JARFIW010000975.1, on the reverse strand, counting down.
TACGAAATGTTATATGATGGAGGTCAAATTTTTAAACGTTTGCAGGTAAAATCTTGTAAAAAAGAAGTTCACTTCTCGCAATTTCAATGTCACGATAAAATACTAAGAATTTGCATGCAGTCGAATATAACCTCGTGTTTTTTATCTGGTAATATATATGCAAATTATTCAACTTTTAATATAATGTATTTAATTAACATAAGGTGTGTTGCAAAAACATTTCAAGACAGGTATGTCGTATATTTCCTTTTGGTTACATCATCCCAAAATAATTTATACAAGTACACTGAACTTGCAGTCGGATCTAACATATAATCTTTTAATTATACCCGTATGAATTTAAAATATATGCAAATTATACCACCTTTTATTACGATTTATTTGACTCTCAAATTATTTGATTTGATCTTATATCAAGGCTTATGTATTAACTTTTACAACTCAAGGTGTAGCATCAAGGTTTTTACGTCACTCTCAAACTATAGAACTTAATAAAAATAGCTTTCCTTAGCACCAATATCATTTAGAAAATATGTGTTTCATTAACATATACTTATTTATTAAATATTTCCTACCAAAATTTATTCAAAAAATTTAAAAGTTCTTTATTTTCATTTTCATATAGGTAAAATCACCACTTTGCTATGCTCTCGGCTACCTAGTTCCGGCTACTTTTCCAAGGTCGTTGTGACGTCATAGCCTTTTATAAATATAGAGCAATGTAATACTATTCTAAAATTCTAAAAAGAGTCTTTCTTACTAACCACAAATACATACAGCTTGTAGAACGCGGATGTATCCAAGTCAATCCATCGGCACATAAAATAATCTTTTAATCCTTTCCTCTTTCTCTAATAAGATGTTCTTTGTCTAACACATCTTTGTATTGTTCGCGTATTGTCGCAGTGTCTTCTATTTAGTCTGTCCAGCTGTCTTTTTCTTCCACTTACAGCGTATGGCGTGCATAATTGGGCAATTTTCTGCAGCGTCAACGGAGAGAGTTTACTGCCAATATTTACGCGTTGTCGTACAACCTCTGGGCGAATGTTAGGCGTACTTATCAACCCCGATACCGAAATGATTATTTCTTTTGGAATTGTAGAATATGGTGTTACAGATTGTGTAAAATATGTTACCTGCTTTAATGTAGCACTTGTGTAAGATTTTTATTTTATCTTGGCTGTTTTCCTACTCTACTATCTCCAAATAATTTACAGGTAAATAGTTAAAACTAAAAGCTGAAAGCACATACTTTATCAATTTTTCCTTTTTCTCTGTTTTTTCTGACAACTTAATTTGCAAGCCCGTCAATTTTTTTGTATTGCCGTTCCCCCAATACATGTACTGTAGCAGGTTATTATACACTAAACACCAGCTATTTTGAAGCTTGTCCGATAAGTTACTCCACATTTTAGCGATACCGAGTACATTGGCGCCTTTAGGAAGTATAACTTACTATCTTCCAATAAGGTTAAACAGTCTTTTAAGGGATTATACACCCGTTCCGCACTGACATAGCTTCCAATTGTACAGTTTTATATTGTCGCTTCCAATTGCATAATACCGTGTTCTTTGGTCAAAGTAGACGCGAATGTTGCTCTTAAATGTGCATCTGGACAACGTAAAAAATCTAGTATATAATTTCCAAGTTGTTTATTAACATCAGGATTTGTTATCTGACACACAAATTTGTTGTATATCTTAATTCTTGCATTGGTTGTTAGCCATGTTAAACAATCGAATTTATATTAAAATTAAGTATAAATGGCTCCATGCTTGGCATTAAATATTTTTAAATTTTGTTATGTATAATGCCAGAATAAAAATTTTAGAATATTATTACATTGTTCTTTATTTATAAAAGGCTATGACGTCACAACGACCTTGGAAAAGTAGCCGAAACTAGGTAGCCGAGAGCATAGCGAAGTGGTGATTTTACCTATATGAAGAATTTTGTTATGTTAAGTAAAACGTGCAAGTGGTAAAGAATTTTTAGCTTTCCTCAAAAGCTGTATTTTGTATGAAGTAGCGAATAACATTTAGGAAATATACGAAATGTGATATAATGGATCAAATTATAAAGTCTGCATGTAAAATCTTGTAAAAACATGTTGTTCACGATTTCATTACCAAGATAAAATAACAAGAATTCGCAGTCGAATATAACCTCGTGTTTTTATTGAAATTATAGCTCTCTGGTAATATATATGCAAATCATTCAACTTTTAATATAATGGATTTAATTAACATAAGGTGTGTTTGCAAAAACATGTTAAGACTATTTCCTTCTTGGTATGCAAATTATACCACCTTTCATCACGATTTATTTGACTCTCAAATAAAAAAATTAATTTGATCTTATATCAAGGTGTTCTTGCTTACATTTAGCAATTTCAATATATATTTAATATGTGTGTGTATATGTAAAAACATGTTAAGACAGGTCACTCGTTATTTTATTCATGATTGCATCACCAAAATAATTTATACAACCACACTAAACTCGTACCCGGATCTAAAATTTAACCTTTAAATGTATGCAAATAATGTCGTTATTTAAAACGTGGTGAAGAATTTGGATGGGGATGTACTCATTCTCAAATGCGGAATGGTACTCCATAAGGCGTTCTGAACGGAGGCTTTGCACGCATTAGGTGATTGAATACTTCGGGATTTTTAGGTTAAGCAAAAACATGCACGTGTTGAAGAATCTCCGAGAATTTCAAAAATTATTTTGTATTAAATATATAATATTAAAAGAAACACACAATATTTTAATGTTTTATTTACAAAACTTACATTCTTTAATTGTCCCTATCTTTTGTAGGTGGCGGTAGCAGATTCTTATTTGAATAAAATATAGATAAGACTTCCACATTAAGAAAAATGTATCTTAGTTAAATGTACGGGATTTTATTAATTATAGTTTAGTAAAGTGCATGGTAGTTAATGACCTCGAGGTTGTGATATTTATAACAACATACCGATATATGTAAATTATATATGGAAACTGCATAACTTCAAATCATTTTAGCATAATTGTTAATTACCAAAATTCATAATTTCTACTTCCGTTAAAAACACATTAAGTAAGTAAGTTTATACATACCGATAATACAATGGTAAAAATTCTTCTACAACACATTAAACAGCTTATTTATATTTGCTACCTTAAACAACTATGCGCAGTGCATATAAATGTCAGAGGAAGATTTCTTATCGTTCCCTTCCAATCTTAAAATTTATATCGTCAATAAAATAATAAACAGATTACTAATAATAGGTCGTCAATGGAACTAAAACAACATATACAAAATGTGTATAAATGAAAAGACCACTTATTAATTAATCATGACTGTAAATTCCTTTAAAGATTTGATATTCATAGGTAGTAACAATGTTGGTGCTATATATATAAACGACTTTTTATGAGCATAGTTTAAATTAAAATAACACCGAAATTTATGTAAATTTAATAGTTCTGGTTTATAGTTGGTTGATCTTTGGAGAATAAATTTTATGAAACTTAGGTTTAACAAATTAATCATTTTACAGGTGGGATTAAATAAAAATGTACTACTTTGATGATAAAAACCTATGCAATGCATTTTATGTTTACACAACTATAACATACTTTAAAATTTAATACCTCGGTAGTAGAATATAATTTTTAATTGTATTATTGTAACATAAAGTTTGCATAAAAAATGCAAAATACATATCCGTTAAGAGGAATTTTTCAATATGATACTTACAGATTCGTTAGTAAGTTTTACAATTAAACTTATTTCAAGACATTTTTTGAAACACATCTTACTAGTCTCAAGGAATATGTATGTATGTAGGTATAAAATATACAAATAAAAACACTACTTAATGTAAACATTATTCTTTATTAAAAATGAATAATTGGTTATATGTACAAACCAGTTTTTGAGTACAATTACATCTGTGGTTGCGCAATTGAATGACGAATGTCGTGTGGTGTGCTAGAAACACTTGTGTGAATTGGTGTAATACTTTAATTTATGTAGAGGAGTACACCCTAAATCTTCTAGGTTAATAACATTTAGGTGTGGAAATTCATTGTAAATTGCCATCATCTCAAGATATACCGTGAAAGTTTCTGCTTAACCATATCTTTTGGTATTTGAAGCGAGCTGATAGACAGTTCCAAGAATATGGTGGTTTCAGCACATATGTTATTGCAACTCCATTCGATAGGGATAGTTGTAAAACAGCCATTTCTTTAAACACAAAGTTATTATGTGCAATTTTAAACCTTTGAACGTCGACAACTAATGGACTATTAATTTTAGACTTCACTCACAATATTGGTTGCAGGATTGTAGCGGACCAAACGATCGTGTAGAATGAGGCAGTACGCTGTAGTGTGAGCTTTAAGCGCTTCTTTCATTTGAAATTCTAATCGTACGTCAACCGCTCCCACTTTCACTATTTCGTTTTGATGGGAACAATCGATGACTACAAGTGGAGCGTGCGTTTGAAATTCATTGGGTGTTAATATCGGCTCGCTAATACCCCTGTAGTACGATTGTTGAAACTGTGCATACATCTCATATAGTATAGAATAGCGATTGGTATCGAAATCAATGTTAAGATTATCGTAAGGATACATAGATGAACCCAGATGTAATTTCATATTGGTCAACTTACAGTGGTCGAACTGACTGCGCCCCTTTTTGCGCGATGTATCGGTTTGAAAGCAAACAATAACAAAATGTGGTTTCTCCACTTGAGAAGCCGTCTTCACGGCCCACGTATGCGTGTGTGTTGTATGTAATTCTGGATATTCGTGTAGTTCCCAACTGCGAAAGCTTATGTCCATGGTGGCATTGCGTTGAATATGTTTGAGTAGTTTTAAGCGCTCTGCATCTGCAACGGTTATATGTGGAATCCGCCATGATATATGTGTAGTAGTAATTTTGATTGAATCTTTGGTATCGGAATTCGATATAGATGCATCGTTAGCACTACTTCTAATAAGAATACGCTCCTGTTTGATATTCAAAAGAATTTTTCGGTAGTCCTCCGCAAATCCTAAAACCATGCGCAAGGGAATGCATACGTTGAAATGACCATTAGCATCAACGAGATCAAGCTTATCGATGGGGGACCAACCGGCGTTTCTAAAGCGACGACTTTCGCTATAATCGTAGGATAGGAAATTTTTAATAGTCGTAGTTATACCTGGATTACGAACGCGGTCAATAGTCTTTCCACCAAGTTCATAACGAATTTCATCAAATAAAAATAAAACTCCGTTGTTGACAAAATCGGCGGTAAGCGAAACGCCACCATCTGACTTATTCATTGTACCCTCAATATAAATTACGCTGTCCCATGGTAGTGTATAGACATCTTCGTTTTCTATTGGAATTCGTATAACATCGTTCTTATCATACGTGGTATTGGAGTACGGAGTATGCATATGTTTGTCGGCATTGACGATGGTTGTATCAAATATAGCACGTTGCGTAACATTTAAAATATTACTATCCATTTTAGCTATGTAGCACTTTGGGTCCTAATGTTTGCAGAAATTTAACGTTTTCCGGTGTTAATCGGTGCACTGGTGTCTTGTAACTGGTAAAGGTGCTGACAATGCGTCTGTTAATAGGTTTTGGTGGTTTATGCTCATAGCGCAAAACCATTGTTTAAAGACGCTTTAGATAAAGTCTAATCGTGATGGTTTCCCGACGAAAAGTGATGAGATTACCGTTTTGATCAACTATTTTAACAATGATGCGATCGATGATTCGTGTATTAAGTGGCATATAGGTGTCGTTCACGGGGTTTTCAATAATCTTGTACCCTGCAGCAACTGCAGGAAAGAATTGATGCAAAATGTGTACAGGTTTGCTATTCCGATACGATCCGACCACAAGATTACATTCAATACATATTGAATTGATTGGAAAGACTTGTGCCGGATGGTCCGAAATAGCAGTAGTGAAGCTGGTAGTTTACGTTTCTCAAAACCCAGCAACGAAGCAAGTGAATTTGGTTGTGTAAAGTCCACTATACCTGATGCTTTGATTTCTGTATGTAAACTGTTATTATTGGCTCGAATATCAATAAGATAACGTTTGGATGAAGTGCGTTCACGGGGATCGTTCAGATTACGTCGTACGAACTTATTAATATCTGCCACTTCATAAGTTCCTTCTGGTAAAGTAAGCACGATGTCATCAATGTAAAATTTATTGTTCGCTTCCGTTACATTGGGAATTGAAAATATGTATCAAAGTTTGTAAGACCAATAACGTATTCATGGTCATCATCGAGAACAATTGGTGGGTTGATGATTGCGGTGAGCGTAGATTCAGTTCCAGTTAAAGTAAATGTGTACATGTTCGGTGGTTGACGATAAACTAACAACTAGTCGTATTCGTAGTTGGGATGGGGTAATAAAAGCAAATTCCTGAAACACTTGCAATATATGGTTTTAATTAAACACTTTTATACAAAACAGTTAAAAATACACTAAAATCAAATAATATATAACGTTGTTAGAAACTTAGCGGAGGACTATTTTGCAGTAAAAATTTCAATACGAAGTGTCCACAGGTAACAGTGTTAAGCGGTTGAAATTGTTCATAATTATAATAGAGAGTGCATGGTCCTGATGAGGTTAAGTATTTGACAAGTTCCCTCGGAGGTCGTAGATTACCAATGCTATCATAATAGACTGCCCTTGAACCATCTTTTTGTACGCGGTCCAATGAGTTCCCACACCACGTGTAGTATCATGATTAAGAATACCACATTCTCGCCAACGAATTGTGTTTGGAAGTGAATTGCGCATGAATATTCCACGAAAGTGGGATATTGGTAAACGTTTTATGTATTTGTTCAAGTCAACATTGGTCAACGCTCGCATAGGTAGGTTTAACGAATGCGTTGAGTTTTTTTCGTTGTCTTTGTTTACGCAAACCTTGCCCGTGTGTAAGAAAAGGCTTTAGGTACAGTCCATGTCCACGGCGATAAGGTTTCAAATAGAGACCCTTTCCAAGTGTCACTGCCTCTTGTGCCATATTATGTCGTTTCGCTTCATCTAATTGTTGTTGTCCAAGTTTAGCATCGTTGACAGCTTTTGCAATCCCAGCTGCTCCACCCGACAACGCTCCAATTGCGGAAAGGGCTGCAAAATAGGTATCAAAGGTAGGAAACCACCAGTTTTGGGTACAGGGATTACACGTGGGATGCCACGAATTTCATCTGTTATTTCTTTAATCGGTGCCACTGCAAGTTTAGCAGTTTTAATAAGATCAGTCGGACGAACGTTTTAATGCGTTCCCAAATGGTGCGAATTAAACGCTTGAATGGTATACCACTTCCTGTACGTAGACGCTGACCACATCGTTTTCCTTTACACCTTATCGTTTTTTGCGACAACCCATACCAAATTTAACTTTGGCATTCATTGCAGAACCAACAGCAAACGCAGCAAGTTTTTCACCTAACGAAGCGTCGGGTGCAGTACGACGTTTTGTGCTGTTTCGGCAAGACGTCGATCAGCTTGGTGTCGGGTTGTTAAGTCTGTAGAAAGATCGTAGGCGATGTCGTGTAGTTTGCAGGCTTTGTCTAAGGGATTACGACCTATATCACTACGCTCGAGGCGTTTCTGAAGCTTAGTACCCGGTCCACAGAAGCGATAGCCTGGTAAATGTAATTCTACCGGTAAACGATTGATAGCACTATTGAGTAACCCGTAGCCACGATAGGATTTCATTAATCTTGTCAGTCGAAAGGTTTAAAGGAGACTGGTCATGCGTGTAGAATTACTCGCTTAAATGCTTACCATACTGCAATTACGTTTTAGTATATGGATAGAATGCGTCTGGTAAAGCAACAATTGGCGTTGCCAATTACGGACCACAACTGCAGCAACAACACTAACGTGCAAAAGCATGGAGTACTATTACCATCAACAATACGGTGTATCATTACAGGTCCATCCAATTGTGGTAAAACTAATGTAGTCATCGGTCTCTTGAAACATCCGAATGGTGTACGCTTTGAAAACGTTTATCTCTACTCAAAATCCTTGTATCAACCAAAGTATCAGTACCTAGAGAGGTTATTACAACCAATAAAAGAAATAGGATATTTTGCCTTTAACAAATGGGATGCAATTGTTACTCCAGCGGATGCAAAACCTAATTCGATATTTATCTTCGATGACGTGTCGTGCGATAAACAAAATGTAATGCGAGAATATTTTTCTTTAGGTCGACTTAAGGCCATTGATTGTTTTTATCTATGTCAGACCTATTCCAAAATACCTAAACAATTGATTAGAGACAATGCTAATGTCCTAGTGCTATTCAAATAAGACGAACTCAATTTAAAACACGTATACGCTGACCATGTAAACACGGATATGTCGTTTAACCGGTTTAAAGAATTGTGCGGCGTATGCTGGCGAGATCGGTATGGGTTCCTGGTGATCAATAAAGATGGCGATTTGCAGAACGGTCGTTACCGAAAAGGTTTTGACACCTATGTATACTTATAAAGCACATAAATAGCATATCACTTCCTACCCGTTTCTAGACGATGGCAGACGACGTGAAAACCAAACAAGAACTCATAAAAGTACGAAAGGCAGTCAAGAGGAAATTACAAGCGCTAAAAGCAGGTGTGGTTGAAAAGGAGCTTGCATTAAGTAAAGTCTATGCACCTATTACAAAACGTTTACAAACACTTCAGACCGGTCTGCTGAAAGATATTAAACAGGAGTCCAAGATCGAAAGCCAGCACTGGTTACCACAACAACATGACGTACAATCTACTCTAAAAGACGCCCTAAATTTCTCGATCAGGTGCGCAGTTCAACACCAATCGCCGCACCACCAATAGAGGAGGCATGGGAACACAATCCTCATAGCCCAGTCCAGTCTGTGGAGTCCTCCTACGAAGAATCGGAGAGTAGCGGCAACACTCCAGAGACCCATACAGAGTACGAACGGTACCTAAACAGCGAAGAACATCAGGCCTACTTACAACGATTCTTACCATCGGTAAGATACTATGTCGATAATCTGTTTTCCAACTTTACTGGTATTTATAACAATGACACGGAGCACTTGCGCAGGGATAAAGTACGTTTTAATCCGGAGACAGGAAAATTAATGATTGGTGATTCGGACATTATCTTCGGGATTGGTGAAAAGGTGTGTAGAACGATTTTGCTACAACGGTAGCAAAGGGTTGTACGAGCAACTGTTCCTTCTCAATCCTTTGGGTAAATTCTCACTTAAAGAAATTAATGATTACAGCAAACTATAAACCCGAGTGGTCGTGGTCTACTCATGGATTATAATGAGAAGCCACTAGAGTATGTATACTTTGATGATCCCAACGAACTGTGCGAACGGCTCAAGCTTCTGGTCGCCTCGCAAGATGCAGGTAACACCGGTCACACAAACGAAATTACATCGATTATGGAAGAATTACGCGAATTGCGTATAATAGCGTAGATTGTGCGACTTGTTATTCATTATCACGATGGTTATCGACAAGTTTGGACATGCGTCTGACTGTGCTTCATATATTTCTTATGATGATTACTACGATTTTGACAACATGAGATTAGCGCGCGTCGCTCCACCACAAGAAGATGATGATGCAGTCACGAAAGCGTACTTAGAATCGCGGTTAGCAACGCTACACCAGCAAGAGGGCGAACCAACGCTTGGAAGTGGTTCCACTATTCAGCAGTATATAGACACGCTTGTGAAGGAGACAACAAACAGTATGACAACACAATTCTCGAGCGAGTATGTTACAAGATCAGACTTTAACCATTTTGAAGAGATGATGCGTAACCTTGTTCCAGCCACTGTGAACGCTAATGTTGCACAAATCGTAACCAAACGGATAGATGATTCTATGAATAACATATATAAGACATTAGACGCTGCTATTCAACAAGTGAAAGCACAATTTAGAATAGACATTGCACGAATTCAAGCAGATATTCAACAGTTGCAAGAGAAACTTAAAACGCACGCATATAGCCGTCAACCATACACACACACTATATTAGCAATATGTCTGTAAAGGAGCAAATCGTCCACGAGTTACATAAGCCTGCTCGCATTAACTTTCCTAGAAGACATGTAATCACAAAAGGATTAAACGAGCTGTTACAAGCCGATTTGGTGGAAATGATCCCATATGCAAAGATAAATAAAGGATTTAGATACATTCTAGTTGTTATCGAAGTATTTTCTAAATACTTATGGGCCGTACCGGTTAAGCGCAAGACGGGTAAGGCTGTTTCAAACGCTTTTCAATCAATTTTCAACAAAGACCATCGTATTCCACTGTACATTCAAACGGATTTGGGAAAAGAATTTTATAATTCAACATTTAAGGCTTTAATGGAAAAATATGAGATTACACATTATAGTGTGTACAGCAATAAAAAAGCTTGCGTAGTAGAACGCGTTAATCGTACCTTAAAGTCAAAAATGTGGAAACAATTTAGTTTGAATGGTTCGTATCGATGGCTGAATATACTATCCTCACTCGTGACTGCATATAACAACACCAAACTTCGAACAATCGGCATGCGACCTGTAGATGTGTCAAAACGCAATGAACGCAAACTCTTCAATACAGTATACAGTACGATCAAAACAGTTAACTTAAAGAGTAAAAAAATTTTCTGTTGGAGATCATGTTCGCATTAGTAAACATAGAAGTCAATTTAACAAGGGATACACACCAAATTGGTCTAACGAAATTTTTACGGTGTACAAAGTGCATTTGACTAATCCGTTAACGTACCTATTGCGCGATAGTCGAGGACAACCAATATTAGGCGGCTTCTATGCAGAAGAACTTCAACGAACACACTATCCGGATGTATATTTAGTGGAAAAAGTATTGAAGAGAGTTAAAAATCAAGTATATGTGAAATGGTTAAATTTAGATTCTAGCCATAATAGTTGGATATCCAAAATCATATTTTGTAGATTTGCTGTTACGTGTTTGTTTACCATCATATGTCATTCATCAATAAAATTTTTTTTACTGTTATATGCTTTATTATAGCGACACACACACACACACACACAAATTACATCTATGTACCACTAATTACTACACTAGTTCTACGTCAAGAAAGTTGTTTATAATTCCTCATGCCCGAAGCGCAAAACGTTGATGTAGGTTGATTTTCGCTGTTTTGGTTGAACTTGAGTATTTCGATGTCCGTGAATATGTTTAAATAACAAGCAGGTAAAAACACATTACCTTCTCAGCTAACAATTTCTCCCCGTACTTGACCAACACTCGAGGTATATATATTTATTGTAAAAGGTATGCGACACGTACAATAGCATCCTCCATTATATCTAATAAGTGCTATCTATAGCGAATCAGATAGGATTACCAAGATGACATAATTTACATACAAAAAATAGTATTAAACTAAAACAATAACTTTAATAGCATATACACTTTTTTATAATCATCTATACTATTTGATGGCCATTTTCCCGAATCCGGACCACACGTCCATCTTGGTTGCTGTTTTGAGCCCTCCATTGCCAAATTCTTGAGGAGCCAGTTATATGTTGTTCTATGAGGGCCAACTACATTAGGTTGGTACTTATAATTTACCTTATACTTTAAAATTAACTTCAATACTTTTTTTAATACCATAGGTTGTGCGAAATATACAACATCTACAATCATATCGTCAATCGCTGTGACCAGTGATTTATAGTTGCATTTTATATTCATGATAGGATATGCCTTCCTACTCAATACAGCTCGGTTGGTTAGTAATTCTTCAAGGAAATATACATCGCTCAAACTATAATTACTCTCTATTGCGTCTAGTACACCGCGCACCTGATGACATTTTAACTCTGTTTTGCTGTTGCAAGCATCAATGAAGTTTGATTAAACAGCATGTCCATTACATCAATGGATGTATCATTGGTCAGCGTTAGCCATTTGAAGGCTTTAAAGGGAACATGAACACCTACTCTGAACAGTATACGTTTGATTTTGTCTACATCATTCAATACTATGGCATGTTTCAGATGTTGGTGTAAAATGCGTTGTTCACTCTCGAACAAATCGTACAGTACATTGTCCATGTTAACTTGAAAACTTCGCACCACTATCGTCACTATCGTTGTTGTTCCACTCACTGCGAGATCTATCCAAGTACCTAGCTTTTATGGCACATTCATCAAAATAGGTAATGCTAAAGTGTTGTGATACTGAGCATCACCTAGTTATTCGTCTGATAAACCCCCCACTAGTTTTTGTAACAGCATTAACAAATCAACAACCTCGAGATGATCTCTGGCAAGGCGACTCTGTTGAATTTGAGCAATATATTTAAGGAAAATCCAATTAGAGGTGTGTTGGTGGTGATAGATTGTTATTCAAATTATCTATGGAATATCCTTCACTTTTAACGAAGGATGCATGCCCGGTAAATTGCAAATTAATCAAAAGAGCATAACGTTAATCATTACTCTACATACAGCACAAAAGCTGTCATAGCCATGCGAGAAATATGTTGCCTGATAAATACTCCCTGTATGATTGTTGTGGTTTTGACAATTTTGACAACGATCCTAGGTCATGGATCGAAACGTAAAGAAAGATGATTTTAAAAACTATGAGTGGTTTAATTCCCAACGAAGATTAAGAAAAAGGTTGTCTGATGTCGCTAAATCTATATATATATATATATATATATATATATATATATATATATATATATTTAAAGTTGTCAACCATGTTCGGGTGGTAATGTTGATTCGGTCATTGATACCTACTGCAAGTTAAAACAAGTCGTATACAATGATGAAAAGTTTTTTGAAACTAACTAAATGTGATCTTGAATACATGCTTTGTAAAAGCGATATAGTTCAGATTCTGCTACGATTCTTCAACAGACGGCGATAACAATAAAAACTCTGTTTAAATTAATTTTAATAACGACTTAACATTGCGTAATTCTATTAAAATGATTTGAAATATAACGGTATTATTTTTATTGTTTAGCATCAATTTAATAACATTTGCTGATATAAGATGAAAATTGTGAATTTTGGTAATTGACAATTATGCTAAAATGTTTTGAAGTTACCTTGTTGCCATATGTTCCATTTAACAGAATTAAAACTCAGATATATTATAGACATTCTTGCAATTATTTACCATATGTGTATATATTTCTCTTGACAATAATTATTAATTTAAGAATAACTTATTGAATTAAAGTAGGTTATTTATAAGCACTAAATTCTACAATAATTAAAACGAGTTTGAAAATAAAAATGTATTGACAATGTAGCTATACTTGTAATTTATTCTGCCAGGATCAACAAAATATAATGCAAAATAGTTGTTTTTAGGTATAAACCAGAACCATATAATTTACATATGGGGATATGTTGTTATATTTATACTATAAATAGCCCAATCGCCGAGGTCATTAACTACCATGCACTTTACTGAACGCGGTTGTTAAAGGGCGTTATATGAACGTTTTTTGCAAAGAAATAAGTAGAATTTATCTCAGTTTGCGAGATGTTGAAACGTTTAGATCCGTAAGTTATGCATATCTTTTAGAAAACATATTTGCTTTTATGGACAAATTTTGCTTTACATTCCTTAACTTTAATAATTTCACTAATCATGTTTACAGAGTCTTTTAAATAATAATATCCTTTGAACATACTATCATCTGGAATACAAATTTTGTTATACCTATATCTAGTACTAATAATAATTAGTGTCTCTAGCACTGTAAAATTTAACTAGAATAAATAATTCACAATCTTTTATAGTGTTTAATTAAATCGGTCTTTTAACAACAAAAGAGGTATTTTGCACATTGCAAATTATTATTACCATGCTTGTAGCAATAAATATTACATAATAAATTGCTGGTTATTCACATAACAATAAAATTTTACACTAAGAATATATAATTGGTGTATGCTGGGTTGCCTGCCATAGATATGCATATATTTTTTAGAATTTATGGAGTACCATTTCGCATTTGCGATTGATTGCATCACTATCCAAATTCTTCACCACGTTTTAAATAACGACATTATTTGCATACATTTAAAGGTTAAATTTTAGATCCGGGTACGAGTTCAGTGTGGTTGTATAAATTATTTTGGTGGTGCAATCATGAATAAAATAACGAGTGACCTGTCTTAACATGTTTTTGCACACACACCAATATTTTAAATTAAAACCATTATAAAATACGAGTCGAATAATTTCTCCTATTCTTTTGATATTTAATACAAAATAATGGGCAGAGCCCCGTTTAGGACACGTTTAGAAGCTCCCTTCCCCCACCATTCATCATTTTGAGAGTGATTATGTCATCCACCACATTTCCTACTTTTGCTTAACCTACAAATCTCTCTTTAATTAACTAAAGCAACGAGAATAAAAACAATGACGAAGCTCTAAAGATCACCGCTAAATTCTTCACTACATGCACGTTTTTGCATAACCTATAAATTTTTTATCACGTTTGTGCAATTAAACGAGTTATATATATATACAATGTCTAATACGTCATCTACATACAATCACCAAACCGCTAAAAGTAAAAGAATTTTTCTTGCCACATAAATTAAATGTATAATTACATTTAAATATTTAAATATATTCAAATTGCTAAAATGTAAGCAAGAGATCCTTGATATAAGATTAAATTAATTTTTTATTTGAGAGTCAAATAAATCGTGATGAAAGGTGGTATATTTTGCATACCAAGAAAGAAATAGTCTTAACATGTTTTTGCAAACACACCTTATGTTAATTAAATCCATTATATTAAAAGTTGAATAATTTGCATATATATTACCAGAGAGCTATAATTCCAAACTCGAGGTTATATTCGACTGCGAATTCTTGTTATTTTATCGTGACATTGAAATCGCGAGAAGTGAACGACCTCTTTGTAAGCAAGACATCCTTGATATAAGATTAAATTAATTTTTTATTAAAAAGTCAAATAAATCGTGATGCAAGGTGGTATAATTTGCATACCAATAAGGAAATATACGGCATACCTGTCTTGAAATGTTTTTGCAACACACCTTATGTTAATTATATACATTATATTAAAAGTCGAATGTCGACGTGATTTACATATATATTACCAGATAAAAAACACGAGGTTATATTCGACTGCATGCAAATTCTTAGTATTTTATCGTGACATTGAAATTGCGAGAAGTGAACTTCTTTTTTACAAGATTTTACCTGCAAACGTGTAAAAATTTGACCTCCATCATATAACATTTCGTATATTTTCTCAATTTTATTTTCTACTTCGTACAAAACGCAGCTTATGAGGAGAGCTAAAACACTCTTTACCACTTGCACGCGTTTGCCTAATATTAAAAAAATTCTTCACCGCGGCGTTTTAATTTTTAGCTTAACCTACCCTAGAAAAATACGAACCAACACGTGAACTCCATTTTCTACACATACAACATTTTTTAAAAATTTAATATTTAATATTTAACGTCGGGAACGCTGCTAAAAAAATTTCTTAAGAAAATATCTCCACCCAGCGCACGCGCACCACCCCACGACAAAAATCTAACGACCCCGCCAAACGCACACCCCAAAGACCTAACGACCCCCCCGACGCAACAAATTTACACACAAAGACAATTTTGTTCTCAAAGCGGCGTATACATATCTTGCTGCACGTTTTGTTTCCCAAAGCGGCTTAGCTGTTCATTGTTCTCGAATCGGCGTATACATATCTTGCTGTGGATCTCTGTTGCCAAAGCGGCTTAGCTACCCTACTATTGAATATTCATTTTCTCACGTTGAAACTTAAGTAATAATCATAAAAAGGTCTCAAACGTTCCAGATTTTTTTTGTAAAAGAGTGTTGTTTTTGGTGACTTTATATTAAATTAAAAGGATATAAATTTTGGGATAAATAATCCATATGATATTAATTGATTGAAGGGTGTATTTAAAGAATTACGAAAATTGTGAAGTGTAAATATTATTTCCTTTCCTTATATGAATGTTGATTGACTTCGTTTTATCAATTCAAACAAGTAATCATAAAGGCGTGAAAGAAAATTGATCATTGTAACGTTGTACACTCTGTGTAAATTAAAGGGCTAGCCATGGTATAATAAAAGTAAAAGATTAGAGTAGAAACACAGAGCGGTGGCGTTCAGTAGAACGTTTATTACACATATTATATATATATGTATATATACATATGTATATATATATATATATATACATACATAAATGTATATGTATATTCTTGAATTTTCGGATATACATATACGTATTATATATATATATATATATATATATATATATATATATATATATATACATTTAGCTTTAGATTAGAAAAGGTAAAATTCATACCTGTGTAGGTTTAGCCAAAGTAAATTTCGGAGTTCCTTAAATGCACTAAAGGGAATGCCGTCGAGCATGTTGTAACCCAAATCAAGCGAAACTAATGAATCCTTCATAAAGCTGAAACAAATAGGGATTTTAAGAAAACATTATTATCTTAGTGCCTACTAAACAGTATACAAAACCTCGAACGTCATATTGTATTCTTTGAATAGCATTTTCTACAAAAGTAAGTAAGTAGTATATGTAAATGTTTTCCTCAAGCTACATTATTTTTATAGTTCTGTATAAAGACGACATAAACAAATAAGTACATAAACAAATAAGTGTTTATTGAAACACTTTCGCTGATGCCAAAGTGCTGATGTTCTACTCGTGCGAATTTCTGGACCGTCCGTGTTACATACTCCCACATATGAAGAAATTAAAATATTAGACAAAATCCAATTTCAGAACCAGACTCTTTCTAGAATCTTACTATATTAACAAAGAGGACTAACGTTTGAATAATAAACAAGATATAGAAGAGTCACACAGATTTTATTCTACTCTATATAGTTTAAATCACATCAAATCTAATGCGGTTCATTAAGAGCTTTTTTACATGATAATCACATAAACATTAAATATACATAATCTACTTCAACTATATTAATCTTCCAACATATTAGTTTTTAAGACTCAATGTGTTACTCGATCTACATCCTGTTTCCAACTAAATAAATTTTATTAATAATTTTTGATCAACGTAATCATATGTTAATTTTAAATTTTGACAATTTTGCTATTTTTCAAATTTGACAAATATTGATTTTATACAGTAAGGAACTTATCTATTATATTATGTTAGTTTTATATTGCAACACTTCTAATTGTAGATGCTTTTGACAAAGGCAAAAAGTTTTTCCGAAACGTTAAGCAGAAGAAATTAAATTTTGAATTTATATAAACTATTATTATTTGGACTTCATACCCAGTATACTACCATCTTGTTACCAATATATATATATATATATATATATATATATATATATATATATATATATATATATTGTAGTGGATTTAAAGGGTTTAATTTGGGGTCAACAAAGCATTTTCCTATCACCCTGTATAGAGAAAGGAACCGTTTATATACGCGCATAATTAATTTCATTTATTTAATTTAAATTAACAAGTATTGACATAATTTTATAACTAGGGATTAGAAGGTAATAGATTCACATAGAAAATCAGGTTTATAAGCCAACAGAAATTATTAATTAATTTAATTTGTTTTAATTTATGGGGGTTATAACGTCAGAAAACGCATAAGATCATGAAAAATCAATAATCTCAAGGCGAAAAGCTTTGCTTAACAACCAGACAGACGTCGGTCATATAGAATACCACGAAAACAAACTCCTAGAAATGTTATTTTAAACGATCATTAATTAGGCACAGCTAAACGTTGCAAAGGTTACCTTCCTTTTATTTCTGTTGATAACAGAGCGAGCTTTAAGGAAATATTATTTAACCGTCGGTGGGTTCGTAATAAACACTAACAGGAGCTTCTTAACGAGCAGAAAAGATGTACAATTAATAATATGTTACAGAATGAGACGGGCATAGAAGCATGCATTTTAGTAGGCACGTATTCAATCCACGTGGGGTAGACATAAGATGCGGGCAGCTATATCGATTTTCTACTACTCAAGCAAGGTTAGAACGCGACATTTAGTATGCATAAGACAGGAATATAGATATTACAGGCGGGGTTAAAAGACGTCACTAAAATGTATGATTGGTCGAAATAGGTAGTTTTAGAACAGAGGAACATGTGATAGTTTTGTCGTGAATAGCGTGGTTTACGGGGATATTTCTAAAAGTTTAGAACGGTTACACCAAAATTTGCGGAGATGTTATTTTGCAATTAGGTATTTCGAGTAAAGTGTGGCCAAGAGGGGCCTGGTTTATGATATAAATAAGCTAAGGAAATTAATAGCTCTCTCTCTTTTTTATTTTGCATCGCTTACGACGTACAAAAATCTACTGACGAAGCTTGTAAGCATTAAAAATTTGTAAATTCAATAGTACAGTATAAGATTTTGTGGCCTTATAGTTAGAAACGCGAATTGTGTCGAGTTTATTTTAATTTAACTAAGGTCCAAAGGATACTTTAACAAGCTCGTAAATTAATAATGCAATAATAAACAAGTGTAATATACATGGATTTGGATATTGAAATTGATATTGGATGGGTAGCATGAAGCGCAGCTTAGAAGGTGTTCATCTTTAAACATCTAGTGGAAACGCACGCAGAACCACTAGGCCGAGGGGTTCAGAAACATAGTACATCGTCAACGGAGATGGAATCTTCAAGTTTTTCCAGGTAACGCATTAGAATTTGCTGTTTTTTTAAAAACTGTTGGAATTTTTGTGATGTGTGAGAGTGAACTTTGATGGTATTTTTTGTTATTTTACGTATTGAAAAGGATACGTATAGCTGGCTATTAATATGGTATTTTAAATATAAAACAAAAAGTATACGCAAAGCTTATTGAATTGCTTGATGAATTTAAATTTAATTGTTAAGAGTGCATGGGTTTTTTTTTGAAGTTTGTAGTAATAGTATGCCAAGTGGAAAGCATACATTGATAAACTGGTTTATTATGAGCTCACCATACTCCAGTGTGTAGTAAAAAACCAAGTTCAAGTATTATTTGGGGCCCATTTACTCCTGTTGCATTAAATGTGTTAGAAATTTTCATTTTAAAAACTTGGACCTTACAAAGATAGCATGTATTGAGCTGTAACTTGAGCACCAAACTGTAAATAACTTTGAATTATTATTTGTAAATATTGGTTAATAAATATTGTATGATTGTTGTATTATTTTGTGATTTTATTGTATGGTGTGTGAACGGTAAAGGATATGAGAGTAATTTTAGGTATACGAGCAGAAGCACAGCTGAGCTAGCCAGGGAAGCTGCTGAAGAAAATAATTCGATGAAGCAGAATACGGGTAAGAAAGTTTTGTAAAATTTTTATATGTTTGAAAATAAATTTCTTTTTGAAAGCTGGTGAGGTCCGGGCCTAAAATAAGAGGGTTCCACGGCAATTTATGGCGCCCAATCTGTGGGGCTTGAATAATTTTTAGAAATGTCTTAAATTAGAGAGTTGCTGTTGCCAAAGGCACATACCACGGCAATATATATATATATATATATATATATTACTCAGATTTAGACCAGGGTAGAAAATTAATTAACGACATCAAATAATTTTAATCACCGTGTATAAGGAAGCTTTAGGTACTAATACGCTTCATTTAAAGGCATATTGGATAAATTCGTCATTTACTTCTAAACATAGGGTTTATATTATTTAGATAATGTTAAACACCGTGTATATTAAAGCAGTGGAAAATAGTACGCTTAATTAAAGGCCTACTGTGTAGATTTAAATCATTCAATTAGAATGTAGGGTTTGTATAGAATTTCATTAGATAATACGCGTTATTAAAACCGTGGAGCATAAAAATTTATTCGTTTCATTAAAAATAAGGGATTTAAATTATTCAGTAGACGCTTTCTATAAAAAGAAGCAGAATTAAAATGTTCAATTTGTATGTAATTTAATCGTTCCAAGTACTCAAACTATCGAAAAACTATAAAGACGAGGGGAAATTATATAAAAGTTTTCAGCGTATTAGAACAAGGAACACCTGCAGAGATAACGGTGTATATGTTAGTCGATAAACTTCAAGCTATATGAGTGCAAGTAGGAGAGCGAGTTTGTGGTATAGAGACGAGCGAGATGAAATGCATTAGCAGTTAAATGAGGGGAAGAATATAAAACGAGAGCACAGGTTGTAAATAGAACGAACAGACTAGATTGGCAATTAAGGTTGAAATAAGATGCAAACATGAAAGGGGAAAGCATATCAGTTGGTGTAGAAAATTAATTAGTTGTTCTCGGACGTGTTGCGAGGCGTGTAGAAAATTCTTAGATTTCAACTTGGACGTGCGCAAATTTTTAGTAGAATCGCTGTGCCGAGCCGTCGGAAGGGAAACGAGAATGCGAATTTTTAGAAATTGTTCATCGCGGGACAAATTCGACTTGCAAGCGGGCCATTATATAAACCCGTGCTAATAGGAGTTTCGCTCTCTTATATTTTTGATTTTATTCGATACTTTAAACAGTTTTGCTCTTTATTTTTTAATTATTCGATACTTAAAGTAGAATACGTGGTGATTACGTGCTACAATAAAAGTTATTAGTACACTTAGAGAAGATAAATGAAGGTAACAAAATCTATAGTGCGTTTAACGAACAGATTCAGTAAATGCTCCGCCCATAAATCAGCGCCAAGTTTAAATAAAGATTTTGTATTGGTTGGCCGGGTTCACACAACCACACATTTCAATTTGTAACATTAACCTACAAATGTCAATTAGTTTTTCGTGTTTGTCTTTGCTTTATTTTTTGTTCACTCGTCTTTCGTAGTTTTTGCTCTTGTACTTTGTTTTCAAAAACAGTATTTTTCAATACTTATTACATTTGTGTAAATATACTTGTATATAAATCGACTGTAAATCAAGCTTATGCTCAGTTTGTACAGCGCAACTAAGCCCATCCTATTATTTTAATTACTGAATCTGTTCGTTAAGCACTATAGTTATATTTGCGGGTATTACTGTACCAAGTATCCAAAATAATAACGATAAATAAATAAATAGAAGTATGCAGTTTTTGGGTATAGCGTGAAAGAGTTATGAATTTCAGTGCTATTTTTCGGGGGTGTTAATAATCAAATGTTATTCGTAAACGTGATTGGATCCACAAAACAAGATTTAGATATACATAGATGAATTCCTGAAAAACCCTGAAACCTTTTAGACGAATGATGGTGTAGAAAAATTTTAAAGGCGGCTAGAAATCCAAGGACGTAAACCTAAACCAGCTGGAATGGTGGGATTAGCAAGTCCGATGTATATTGAAGCCACGAGTGCATTAACCTTCAGGTAAATTATGCATTTTGTTCGATCTTAGATGTTTTGGTGTGTGTTGAATATTTTTATAATTCGTTTGATAAAAATGGACAGTAGTAAATTTGCATAAACAACAAATTTTTAATTTTAAGGTAAAATTTTCTTGTATAAGTAGAAAGGAGTATTTATCAGGTTTATGTTTTTGATTATGATAAAAATTTGGGTCTGTCTTTGAGCTCAATTAGACTAACCTGTTAAATTAACGTAAAGGGGTGGGAGATGCTCCCTTTTATTCAGACTCAGGTCTGCAAATATTGTTTATTTAATTAGTATGCATCCTACAAGGACTCTAATTCCGGATGCAAATTAAAATAATGACAAATTTGAACTTGAAATTTTATAATGCTGAAATTTATGCTGAAATTTATGCTGAAATTTAATTTTGAAATTTTAATGTATTGTGAATATTGGTGTAAATAGAGTTAACGTTAATGTTTGTGGTAGGAATGTGTTTTCTTTTATGAATGAGGATGAAAGTTTTAACTAGGTGAGCAGCCGGGGCGGAAAGAGTCAAGAGGCGATTATCAGAAGAAAGTCAACGGACCAGTTAATTTTGAGGGGATCACAGCAAATCTTGACGCCCAATTCGTGAGGCTCGATTCTTATACGGAATCACAGTAATATATATATATATATATATATATATATATATATATATTTCAAATCCGAGCTAGTAAATGAAAGAAGGAAAATATTAGGTCTAGGACAGGATTTGAACCTGCATCTCAGTTTTGCCGGAACTGGGCGTTTACCAATTACGCCACCGAGACCGATGACGACAATTGGGAAATATACAAATCTAAATTGTGTACAGAACTATACATAAACCTAACTTTCAATTACGTTTAGCATTTTTGTCAATCATACCTGAGATTGTCAAGTTTTTGATTTATGTGAGATATAAACAGGAAGAAACGCTCAAAATTACAGCTATAAGCTAAGTATCAATCATTATCATCAGGTCTCTAGTCCAGGAACTGGTTAGACGTGTACCTTCATAGCTTCCTTTTCTGGAGTAACCTACACATTTCCCTAAAATTTGCACAGTTTGCTTCTACCACTAATCTGATATAGGTCTACATCTACCTCTTTTTTCCTATCCCTGCTTATAATATATCTCATACTATTCCACAAAAATGCCTTAGAACGTATTCTGCCCTTTTATTTCTTCTATTTTTTTTCCCCAGTCGTTCTTGTTCCCCTACTATTTCTATAACTTATTTTTTATTAACTTTGTCTGTCCATGCTATCATTCTCATACATTTGAAGCACAGCATTCCAAAAGGCTGCTACCGTCTTTCTGTCTGCTTTTCAAACTGCCCGTATTTCATAGGCATACTGTGCTGTACTTCATACTTATGCTTTCAACAATTTTCTTCTTGTTCTATGTTTCTTGTCTTTCATCATAGGCGCGTTTCTTTCTTGTTATATGCAGTTCGGTCCCCTTCTATTGTTTTACAATTATATACTCTATTTCTACGACATTTAGTGGTTGCGATGGGGGTAAGCAGCCTGTGGCTGAAAAGTTCCGCCAGCACTTAAACATTTACCGATTTAATATTTTTTTCCAATATAACTTTTTGCACAGTCAACATTAGTTGCAGTTATTTCAAAACCAACACCTGTAGTTGTTTATAATAATCATCAGATTTATCTGCGCTTATTTTTTCGTCATTAAGTTTTCCGTCTCAAAACTGGTTCGACACGTACCTGCACTTATTTATATTCTCAACTAGCCTACACATTTCCCTGAAATTCTCACACAGCATGTATACAGCTCGGTTCCCCTTTTATTGTTTTATAATTTTATGTCCTATTTCACCGAGATTCAGTCAAGATCCCCCAACACCTAGACATTTGCCGAAATAATAGCTTTCCAGTAAATCCTTTCACACAGTTAACATTATTCCAGAATATTTCCCAACCATTTCTTGTTGTTGCTTATAATAATCATCATGTTTAAGTACATTTACTTTCTTCGTCATTAATTTATCCATTTTGCAACTGGATGGATGCGTACCTCCATTGATTTCTATTCTGAGCTAGCTTACACATCTCCCTGAAACTCCTACGGCCTACATCTCTTACTTTCTGTGTGCAGTAGTCTAACCTAGGTCTACCTCTTCTTCTCTTTTTTTCTATCTCTGCTTCTAATATATTCCACACTATTTGCTCATGCCGTAGTATGTGGCCTATCATCCTATCTCTTCTATTTTTTACCGTTTTCCACATATTTCTTTCTTTCCCTACTATTTCTGGTACCTCTCCGTTCTTAACTTTGTCTGTCCATGATGTCTTCCTCAACGTCTGTAGCACCACATTTCAAAGCCTTTTACCTTTTTCTTGTCCGCTTCCTTTACTGTCCAGGCTTTACAGCCGTACAGTGCTGTGCTCCACACATTTGCTTTAAGCACACTTTTCCTTGTTTCTATGTATGTTGTCTTTAATTCAGTAGTTGCTTTTTCTTGTTAAACGTAGCACGACCTTGTGCTAATCTTTGTTTTATATCTTTTGTGCTTTTCCCATCTTGTGTTATTTGACTTCCTAGGTAGCAGAAATCCTTAACCTCTTGTAAGTTCTTGTTACCTATTTGTGTTCTTGTTTTCGATTTATTATTTCCTCTTTTGCATACTAGAACTTTAGTTTTATTTTTGTTAATTTTCATACCATATCCCTCCGTTAGAACTGTTTCCATTTCATTAAGAGCAGCTTCTAACTCTTCCTTGCTAGATGCTAATACCGCTATATCATCTGCAAATCTAAGCATATCAATCTTGTGTCCCTGCATATTACTTCCAAATATCTTCCTGCATTTGACAGTATGCATTGCCTCTTCAATGTACAAGTTAAAAATTAATGGGGATAGGGCACATCCCTGTCCCACCCCTTTCCTAATGTTTACTTCTCTACGTTCCTGCTCTAATTCTATTACTGCTGTTTGCTCTTTGTATAAGCTATGTACTATTCGTCTATCCCTATAACTCGTTCCAATCTTTATGAGTATTTCGAACATTTTTTTCCATTTTACATTGTCGAATGGTTTTTCCAGATATACAAACCCTATATACACGCTTTCCCCTTTTTCTATTGCTTTCTCCATTATCACTCTCAGAGCTAAAATAGCCTCCCTGTTTCGCCTAAACCCAAATTGGTCTTCTCCTAGTATTTTTTTCAGCTCGTTTTTCCATTCTTCTTTGTACAGTTCTAGTTAATATTTTTGACACATGTGCGGTCAAACTTATTGTTTGAAAATATTCACATCTATCCGCGCCTTTCTTTTTTGGTATAGTTACTATTATGTTACGTTTGAAATCTTTGGGTATCTCGCCTGTCTCATACATATTGCTTACAAGTTGGAAGAGACGTTATATTACTGTTTGTCCAGCGGCTTTTAGAGTTTCTGCTTGCACCTTATCTGTACCCGGCGCCTTACCATTTTTCAGACTCTTTAATGCTAATTCAAACTCATCTCTAAGTATAGGATATCCCAAGTCATCACTTTCAATGTCTGATTCCTGTTCTAATGCAGTTAGTTCCTCTCCTGCATATAAGTTCCCTATATATTCTTGTCATCTACCCACTTTCTCTACATTTTCTATAATGACGTTTCCTCCCGCGTCCCTTATATTTTTGTTATACGGTTTTATATCTCTAAAATTGATTCTAATTAGTTTGTATGCTTCATCTGTCTTTCCTACTTCCATCTTATTTTGTACTTCTTTGCACTTTTCATCAATCCAGTGTTCTATAGCTTTCCTGCATTTGCGAATAGTTTCCCATTTTATGTCTTTGTATCTTTGTTTTCCTGTTTCGTCTGATTTATTTTTGTATTTTCGCCTTTCTTCTATTAAATTCAGGATATCTTTTGTTATCCATAGTTCCTTATTTTCTTTTTGTGTATACCCCAGAATATCTATGGCCGCCATGTCTAGTGGATTTAATGTTATTCCATTTGGTTTCTACTTCCTTAGTATCAGATATTTTCTCGTTATCTATGAGCAATTTATTTGACTTTTTTACGAATATTTATTGAAAATCTTTATCTTTTAGTTTCTCTAAGTTCAAGTGCCTTTTTCCGTTTCTTTTTTTCAAAATTTTAAATTTAAGTGCGGCCTTCATAATTACGATGTTGTGGTCAGTGTCGATATCTGCTTCTGGGTAGCTTCTACAGTCTTTTACTTGATTTCTAAACCGTTGTCTAACAAGAATGTAATCTATTTGATTTCTTCCTGTATCTATTGGCATCTCCCACGTATATCGTCTTCTAGCACGATGTTGAAATAATGTGTTTGTGATGATTAAATGGTTCTTGTCGCAAAACTCTACCAACCTATTTCCCCTGTCGTTTCTCGTATCTAAACCAAATAAACCTGTTATTGCTCCTTCCCTACCTTCACCTACCAATTCATTAAAATCTCCCGTAATTATTAAATATTTGTGCTTATTTACGTATCTTAATGTGTCTTCAATATCTTTGTAGATCACTTCTACCTCTTCCTCACTGTAGCTAGAAGTGGACAGTATACTTGTATTATTACTGTGTTTCCCGGTTTAGATTCTAATCTAACCATGAGTACTCTTTCGTCCTTTTGTAAGTAATTTTCTACACAGTATCCTATCTTTTACCGCATAACTATCCCCTCAACCAAATTTCCTTCCCCTGCTCCTTTATCCTGAAGTCTCCACTCCAAAGATCCCCCGCTTCTGGCCACCCAACTTCGCTGATCCCTACTATGTCTAGTGATAACCTACTCATTTCGATTTTTAGGTTCTCTAGCTTACCTACTTGCTTCATACTTCTAACATTCCACGTTCCGACTCGCAAAATGTTCCCGACTCTTATTTTTAACTTTCCGATCGCATTCCCCGAAGTAGTCCCCTCCCGGAGATCCAAATGGGGGACTATTTTAACTCCGGAATCTTTTACCCCAGAGAATGCCATCATTTTATTATAATTTAGGTACACCGTGTACTTAGGAGGTCATGTGGTTTCCTGTTGCCTTCCACATCCCGGTAGTGTGCCTTAAACTGCCATACCGACCCATATGGTCTCTGCCAATCCAAGTATCGAAAGATTTGCTGCCCTTTTTCGGGGACCTGTCTTTGTCTGGTTCCTCACTAACGAACCTACTACTTTGGTTGAACCTGTAGTTTGGCTCTTTAGCTCATTAGAACACGCTAGCCATTTCACCTACTTTTATGCGATCATTTCAAACCGAGCTAGTGATTGAAAGAAGGAAAATATAAGGTTTTGGACAGGATTTGTACCTGCATATCAGTTTTGCCGGAACTGTGCGTTTACCAATTACGCCACCGATCCCGATGACTATAATTGGAAAATTTACAAATCTAAATCGTGTACAGAACTATACATAAACCTTTCAATTACGTTTAGCATTCTTGTCAGTTCCGGCAAGACTAAGATGCAGGTTCAAATCCTGTCCAAGATCTTATATTTTCATTCGTTCAATTACTAGCTCGATTTGAAATGATCATTTGGGCTTTGCATAGATGTCTAAGTTATTATTTCATATTATTAATTGTAATACGTTAGTATTTATCAATTTCCCTTGTGTAAAAAAACTACCTAAAATATTTATATATTATTACTTGACTTAGAGCCATAATTTTGAGCGTTTCTTCATGTCTATATATGACATAAGTCAAAAACTTGACAATGTCAGATATGATTGACAAAAAGATAAACGTAATTGATAGTTAGGTTTACCTATTGTTCTGTACACAATTTAGATTTGTAAATTTTCTAATTATAGTCATCGGTCTCGGTGGCGTAATTGGTAAACTCACAGTTCCAGCAAAACTGAGATGCACGTTGAAATCCTGTCCAAGACTTTATACTTTTCTTCTTTCAATTACTAGCTCGATTTGAAATGACCATTGGGCTTTGCATAAAAGTCTAAGTTATTATTTCATCTTATTAATTATATATATACATATATATATATATATATATATATATATATATATATATATTATAAGTATTTTTTACGCAAGGTAAGTTGATAAATACTAACGTATTATTAATAAGATGAAATAATAACTTTTAAGTAAAGCCCAAATGATCATTTCATTTCGATATATATATATATATATATATATATATATATACAAAGCAAGCTAGTAATTTGCATAGCCATAAATGAAAGAATTTGTTTGTTTCATAAAGGAAATAAACATTCATCAACTAGTTTCGATCTTAGTGGATCTCATCAGGATGAAGTGGTTTATAACCCTTTATAGTTATGAAACAAACAAATTCTTTCATTTATGGCTATGCAAATTACTAGCTTGCTTTGTAGAATTAATAACTTCCTTTCGATTTTTTGCAAAGGTTGTGATTATTTATACATTTTTATTTAAATAACTAATTACATGAGATGTATCCGTAAATGCACTTTACATTTACCTATACAAATCGAACTGGTATTTGCATAGACATTACAAAACAATTACTTGTTCGTTTTGTAGAGGGAAAAAACATCCATTGACCAGGTTTCAACCTCATTAGGTCTCGTCAGAATGGACTAGTTTTAACCATAACAAAACATCAAGCAACCTCAAAGTATATGCTCGAAGAAACCTCTGTACGATGGCGAAAGGAAAAATAGAGCGCCATCAGTTGGCTAAAACCAACCCTAAGGCTGAAACTGTATAGAAGTTGATTCGAAACTATACTGTGTTTTATAAATGGCTATAACAAATACGTTCTGTCTTTGGGATTTTAATAATGTACATGCATATTTATTAATGCAATAGTAACATTACTTCCCGTGGCGGCGTCCAATTCTTGCCTTTAAAGCACACAAAATATATAAAAAAGCAAAACTTTCTCTGCTCTTCGAGCATATACATTGAGGTTGCTTGATGCTTTGTTAGGGTTAAAACTAGTCCATTCTGACGAGACCTAATGAGGTCGAAACCTGGTCAATGGATGTTTTTTCTCTCTACAAAACGAACAAGTAATTGTTTTGTAATGGCTATGCAAATACCAGTTCGATTTGTATAGGTAAATGTAAAGTGCATTTACGGTTACATCTCATGTAATTGGTTTAATTTTAACTGCAAATTGCAGAGATAGTTTTGCTTTTATATATATATATATATATATATATATATATATATATTGTAATGTCAGTAGGAGCCACAAGAGTTCTAAGGGTGGTTTTGTGTAGAAGGTAGTGTATGCCAAATAAATTAATCCATATATCAGATCCCGTAATTTTAAAATGTATGTTTGCCGTACTTTACATACGTTAAAGTATTTAAAATGTTAGTTGAAATGTAAGTGCCAAGACGTAAATTATAATGACTTGATGACGTGATAAAATACACAGTGCTCAAGGTTTTATACTGAGTTATAATTTAATAGGCCATTGAACGTACATTTGCCAACCGAAAACCGGATGCGTCTATGGTTGTCCACTATTAACCACGCAGATCCAGGTTCATATGAGTATTATTTTGGCTTTTATTTTATTAGAATCAACTTTTGGACAAACATGTAATCTCAAAATTATAAGTAATAGCAGTGTCAAATGTGATTGAAGGGTTGTGAAACATTTAGGACCAATGATAGAATATTATGTATAAAATAGGAAAGTGTAAAAGACAAAATTTAAGGTATTTTGTGACACAAACTCAGTGATAAAATGTTATTGGATGGTTTTTTTTATATAATATGTAATAGAGTAGGCAGAAAATGTTGTAATTATCACCTAGGATAGTAAACAAAGGGAGTTGATTTCGAATTATTTTTGTGTAAAGACGTGTTTTATGAGACTGCGCTAAATTGTCAATATTTTGGAAGAGTAAATAAATGTGTTTGAATTGCAAGAGTTTGATTTATAAAGAAGGAGTAAAGAGAAGCATCAGTGTATAAAGAATTAATAGCGGCGACGAATAAAAGTAAATATTGGAATTAGTGCGACAGCGAACCGGCGGATAATAAGATTGGATTGGAACGAGATTATATAGGTAGAAGGCATCGAGTGAGAAACATAAGAGTGAAGAATATAAGGATTGATTTGGATATGGATTTATGTGTAGCGGGGCATTGAGTGGTAAACAGGAACGAAGATAGATTTGCATTGAGTGGTAAACAGGAACGAAGATAGATTTGGATTGAGTGGTAAACAGGAACGAGGATAGATTTGGATTGAGTGGTTAATAGGAACGAGCATAGATTTGGAACGAGTGAACGAGAGGAGCAGAATTAGAAAGCAGCGTAAGAATAGCAAGTGGAAGTGTACAATTCAAGGAAGAAATTACTACGGAAGAATTAGCGCTGGGGAAGTAGATAAAAAGGGCATTCTAAATTCTAAATTCGGGTTATATTTATTTTAGATTTGGGCGCAACAAAATTACAGAAAAGTTACCTGGAGGCTAGTCGGCAGTTCAAAGTGATAGTGAAACCTTGTAAAGGCGCATACGGCGAACAGGATTTTGAGCCAGCATTAAGAGAGGCCAGTAACGACGTATAATTCAGGTGAGTACGGTGTATTATAACGTCAAAGTCATAAATTTTGTGGTATTAATTAATTTGGCACAAGGCTACGTGGATCACATAAAATTTGGCATATACACAAGTAAATTCTAAAAAAGGTACTAAAACAAAAGATAGTGCAGTTTGGTTGGGCATTGCACATCTACTTACCACTGAACCCACGGTAAGTAGGTGGATACCCTGAGAAGAAAGAGTTTATATAGTCGAGGCATATTAAAAACAATTTTGATTTAATTAACCAACCAAACGTTGCTAAAATACGTGGCGTGAAATAGGTATTTGCACATCGTATAAAATCATTAAATTAATTAAAAAAAAAGGCGCGCCACACAGAAAGAGTGTGGGGGGGCAGCATAAGAATATATATATATATATATATATATATATATATAAAACAAGTATATACGATGTATAAATAATCACAACCTTTACGAAAATCGAAAGGAAGTTATTAATTATACAAAGCAAGCTAGTAATTTGCATAGCCATAAATGAAAGAATTTGTTTGTTTCATAAAGGGAATAAACATTCATCAACTAGTTTCGATCTTAGTGGATGTTTATTCCCTTTATGAAACAAACAAATTCTTTCATTTATGGCTATGCAAATTACTAGCTTGCTTTGTATAACTAATAACTTCCTTTCGATTTTTCGTAAAGGTTGTGATTATTTATACATCGTATATACTTGTTTTATTCATTAAATTGCTATAAGCAATAATTTTTCAATTTTGTTTTATATATATATATATATATATGTTATGGATTCAAAGGGTTAAATTTGCGGTAGCAATGCAATTTCAAACACCGTGTATAGAGAAACGAAAAAATTATTTACGCGCAAAATTTATTTAATTTACTTAATTTAAACGAATAAGTATTGACGTATTTTTATAATTAATTATTGAAAGGTCAAAGGTACATAAAGAAAACCATTTTAAAAACAAATAGAAACGCATAATTAATTTAATTTATTTAGTTCAACATATAAAAGCATTGGAAAACACACCAGGGTAAAGAAAATCGATAATCCCAAGGCAAAAGGTTTATTGGTAGCAAACAGACGTCAGTACGGTGAAATATAAGCTCCAAGAATTGTTGTTTTAAACGGTCTATAATTAAGAACACCTGCATGTTTAAAAGGTTACCTTCTTTGAAATTATCAGCATAATAAAGCGGGCTTCATAGAAAATAGTTTCCAACCGTCAGTTGATTCGAATAACAAGCTAACAAAGTACTTAAAGAGCAGGGGAGATGCACGATCGGTATTATGCTACAGATAGAAACGGATATAAAAGCATTGGTTTTCAAAACGCACGAACGAATCCATGTGGAAGGATGAGACTAGGTCAGCAATATCGATTTTCAATAACTCAAGTGGGGTTTAAAACGCGACATCAAATATGCATAAGACAGAGATAAAAATAGTACAGGCGGAGTTTTTGACGACAAAGAATAGAATCATTGGTTGAAACGAATAGTTTACAAACGGACAAACATGCGACAGATGGAAGCAATTTTCGGATTATACGGCGTGTCCACGAGGTAAATTTCTGGAAGCTTTAAGTCGGTTATATCAAAATTTGCAGAAGTGTTATTTTAAAATAAGTTTTTCGCGTGAAGTGTGGCCTAGAGGTGGTATGTTGAACAATATAAATAGTCTGGGAGAATTAGGAGGGCTCTCTTTGTATTCTCATCGCTTTATACTACTTACAACGATAGACCGACGTTATAGTAGAGTTCTTGTGAGTATTAAAAATATTCCTAATACAGTAAATGTAGTACTAGCACTTGTAACTTGGTAGTTGAGGTATTATAGCTATTAACGTGAGTAGTGTCGAGTGAATTAAATTAACCGAGTTCCAACTAATACCATACCAAGCTAGTAAATCAATAAACAGAAGTATAATATACGTGAGTTTGTATGCTGTCATGGAATGGTAATTTGGAAGAAAGACGCTTGTCGAATTTATTTGGGTTATCATCTATGAATATGTGGAGTATCAGAACGCATAGTCACGAAGCCAAGAGGTTCTGGTGATCATCGTTGAAGGGATGGAGGCCTGAAGCATTCTCCAGGTAACTTATTTAAAATTTCTGTTATCTGATAAACTTTTGGTATTTTTTGGTGATGTGTGAGTGAATATTGGGGTTATTGGTGGTTATAAAACGTATCGGAAAAGATACGTGTGCTTGACAATAATTGGGGTTTTTTAAAATTTTGAAAAAGGGTGTATTTAAAACTTCCTAAATTTCATTATGAACATAAATTGGATTGTTAAGGGTACACGGTTCTATTAGTTTTGTATTTATTCTATGCAATTGTATTATTTGGTGATTTTATTGAACGGTGTGCCAGTGAGAAGGAAGAATGATTGTAAATTTAGGTATCCGCGATGAAGCACAGCTAAGCTAGCCAGGGAAGCTGCTGAAGAAAATTCTTGAAGCAGAAAAAGTAGCGGGTAAGAACTTTTTTTTGTGAAATCTTTTATTTTTTTGAAAATCAGTGTTGACACTGGCGATGTCAAACCCTTAAGTCCACGATCACAGCAATCTTAAGACGGCCCAACGTTGAGGCTTGAATGGTTTTTAGGGAGATCCAGAGACTGTCCCCACGATCCACAGCAATATATATATATATATATATATATATATATATATATATAAAATAAGATGTATCTGTAAACAAACTCTATGAAAATAATAGAGCCTATTGACGAATACAAATCGGGCTGGTAGTTATATAGCCAGGGTTATATAACTATATAACTACCAGCCCGATTTGTATTCGTCAATAAACTCTATTATTTTCATAGAGTTTGTTTACAGATACATCTTATTTTATATATTGTTTTACACAATTTCTTATTGCGGACTGCAAATAACCGTTCTGTTATTATATATATATATATATATATATATATATATATATATATATATATATCAAATGATTATCCCCCAGATATAAAAGTGAGATTTAACGATGAAAATAAATAATTTTAGTATGCATAAGTCTTTAACAGCACTAGACCAGACCACTACTTGTAAAAAACGATTTGACATATACGTTGGTAATTTTAACCGTCAAACTATAA
The DNA here is from genome assembly GCA_036346225.1 of Platerodrilus igneus. Lineage (NCBI taxonomy): Eukaryota > Metazoa > Arthropoda > Insecta > Coleoptera > Lycidae > Platerodrilus > Platerodrilus igneus. The sequence goes on along the minus strand of JARFIW010000975.1, from coordinate 1,069,349 downwards.
AGCGATATAGTCTTATGAAAATTTATAGCTGACTGTTTAAATTATGGTCAAACATACGGAACAAAGCATGTGCAAAGTTTGTAGCTTGAAAATAACGGTTGTATCGAACAAAGGGGGTTGGTAAGCAACTATACACCTAGAGATAACCAGTTCCCGCAATTAGCAAGAAGAGAGTATTCAGTGAATAAAAGTATTATTTGCACGTACTGCAGTTTGTACATGATTTCAGACTTAAAATGTCTTAAATTAACATTTCACGTTTTGGACAATAAACAAATCTACTAAGTGGTGTTATTTCAAATAAAAAGGCAGCCACTAAGTAACGAATAAACCTAAATTAGTGCTGCCAACAAAAATTTGATAATGGCTAGACCTGTATTTCTAAAAATAACGAAGCGAATTATTTTACGATCTATTTCGTAGTTTACATATTTTCTGTATTTTACACGCTACACCCTGTTTAGTGAATGTTTGTCTTCACGTATGAAAAATTGCTTAGTTAAACGAGTCGTCTATTATACGTTAGTATTCAATATTTATTATTGTCAAATGACATAGTTTAATTGTAATTGAATAAAAAAGTGTGCTATTTTGAATGTTAGAAATATGCTCAAAGTTACAGCTATTCTATAATGGGTCTTCCGCGAGTATTGTTATGAAACAATTTTAGAATGCGTTTTTTAGACTGGTTTATTATATATCGCCTGTTGGTTGCGTGCGCATTTTTGTGTTAAATAATATAAAATTAAACACTCAATTACAAAATCCTTATCGTTAAAACTTGCTTCCTTTCTATATGACTGGTAGAGATTTGAAGGGTGATGTTTTTTTAATACAAATTTTAATATTTTCAGCTGGAATTTTGTCATATTCTTAGGTTTTTTAAACGGATACTAACTTGTCCTTAACACAGGAATCTCACATTGTCGTTACAACTCATTTCGTCTGACTGCCGTTGTAAGCGAGTTAAGTTCTGATGGAATAAGTACATTGCATTATTAAAAACCATTAACAGCTTACTCGAGCGAGTATCATTATAGCCAACAGGTAACGTTTGCTTTACTCACTTACGGTACATGAGTTTGCCTGTATTATATAAATTTTTTGATGAGCGAATGACTGTTACTTATTTAAAGTTGTTATCACTAATATAAGGATTTAGTGTAGGTTTTGTGTGATACTGTTCTTATATTGATGAACAACTGAGTGAATTAGTGTCGAGGTTGTATATAGACTTGATAATTATTCATCAGCTGTGGTACTTGTTCCTGCTTTGTTAATTGCGTCTAAGTGCTCTATTTTACGTTTAGTGGATCCTATTGGGACGAGCTCTTCATAGTCAACATAGTAAGTAAGTAGGTAAGCTTTCTATTATAATTGTATATATTTATATTTTACTAGGGTATGTGTTACAAGATATGAATGTGTCTAGACGTGGTGGTATAAACCCTATAAATATGTTGTTTATTTCTGTGTGTTATTAGTTGAATGTTGTGTTTTATTGTATTTGACAGACTAGCATTCTGTCGGCAGGTATATATTGCGTATCTACTAATTAGTTTTTTCAGGACGAATTGAGTTTTTTATTTCGTTCTTTCGCCCCCCATCTTTCCCGATTTCAGACTATGTTAGCGTGGCATTCATATTCTTTCTTTCGCTTCTCTGTTATCGTAATTCGGGCGAATAAATCGTTACCAATTTTGTTCTTTTCTTCCTGGCCTATTAGTCTTACTTGTATTAGATAGGTCCCCTTTGTACAAGACTAAACTTTGTAACTTGAATAATTCAAACTGTTGAGGAATAACTTGTTTGGGACAGCATGTTTGACTGTCATTGGCTTATTTTCATTCCTAATTTTAATTTCTTATTAACTTATGTGCCTGACTACGCCAAGCCAAGCTACTAGGGTCTTGTTAGTATACTTAATGTTTAATAATGTTTAATGAAGGAAACTACAGTCCACTTAATTTTATAGTAGGTAGTGACTTTTTGATGGTTGCAAATAATAATGTCAAGTTTTTGAAAAACTAAAATAAGAACATTCCTGTCACTGTTTATGTTTATATAATAAAAAGGATAATTAAATTGTGAACCAGCGTTTTATTAAGGCATTACATAACACAACAAAATAAGTTTCATCAAGAAAATGACACGGTCCTTCGAGCCGTATCTCTATCACAATTTAATTATAAAGGATCTTTACAATAGAAAGGCAGTTGATAGGAATTTGTACCAGGTTACAGTTGGAATCAACTTGGATACAAAGGTTTAAGGAACTCTTACGGTACACATTATCAAAGGCTGTTTTAAAAAAAAAAGGTACTGGACAGGAGTTATTCAAGGAAGCAACTCGAAGGCAAAGATTCAAGAAGTTTTAAAGGACACATAAATAAAGGTTGTTTCTACAAGTTCTTAGCTAACTAAAAGGTATAATTATTCAACAAAAGAAAGATTGTCAAAGAACAACGGAACTCTCATTATTTTAACCTACAGCACTGCAATTTAAAGGGACAGAATCTATTACATGCAAGGAGGTTGAGATAGTGAATCAACAAGAACATTAATTACATTAGAAGTGTGATTATCTTTTCCATAAGGCAATTTTCTGGTTCAGGAGGAATTTGTCATAAATAAAATAAAAAACTTCTGGGACTATGGTTAGCAACGACACTATAAAACAAAAACGACGTAGAATTAAGTCAAAAATTACAAAAATAAATCCTTATGTAAGAGCTAATGAGAACAACGATGGTATTGACATCAACGAATTTATAATCAGGGAATCCATGTTAGTGAAGTCGTATGAAGAGTATGAATATATTCAAGATCAACTAGAGGAGCAAGAACCTTCTGAAGAGGAGGACCGGGTATTGGTAGAATTGCAATACACTTCGCTGCATAGTAAACTTAAGTCAGTTATTCAAAAAAGAAATCTTGTTACTGCAAACAACGGTAGCGTGGCATTGGAGTACTCAGGTACGGTATTAACAGGCGCGGTTGCACCCTCAGCAACCCCCTCCCTTCAGGTAAGGTTACCAAGCTTCAATATTCCTACATTTTCTGGGAAATACGAAGATTACAGGTCTTTCATAGAGCTTTTTAATTCATTGATACATTCGGATTCGCGTTTATATAAGGTTCAAACATTCTTATATTTAAAGTCAGTTTTGCAAAAAGAACCATTGCTAATAGTAAAAGATTTAAAAATTACTGACGCGAATTATGAAGTAGCGCTAGACTTATTGAAAAAACGTTACGACAATAAATTGGTAACCATAAATTGCTATATACGCGATTTAATGGACACTCAAGTCACCAAGAGTAGCGCGGCTGCATTAAAGGACTTTGTTGTATCAATCAAACAAAATTACAATGCATACAACCGTTAGAAGTTCCAGTAAAGAAGTGGGATCTAATTTTGATTTACATTCTGGCTTCAAAATTAGATTTCAATACACATAAGGCATACGAATTGGAGAGGAATCCATATGATCTGCCAACTTTTAAGGAGTTTCTAGGATTTCTAGAAACGCGATGTTTAGCTCTCGAAGCTTTAGTAAACTCAGAAGTCAAATCAAAGGTTATTAAAGGTAGTTATCATTTGGTAAATGCTGTACAAACAGGTTTCAAAGGGAAATGCATATGTTGTGACTAAAATTATCATCCCATTTACAGGTGCACCAAATTTTTGAAATATAATTTAATACAAAAAAGGGAATTTGTTGCTAAAAATCGCCTTTGTTATAATTGCTTGGGTTTAAAGCACGGTGTAAATAATTGTAAGTCAGAAGGGTGTAGAGTCTGTAAGGGAAGACACCATACGTTGTTACATGATAAGGGTCGTAGAATTGAAAATGTTGAAGGTCTATCTTTATCCGAGCAAGGAAACAATGAAGGCACTATTAATAAAACTAACAATTTATCAATGGTAAAGGCAACGTCATTAGTAATCACCCCATCAGGAGAAAATATGGTTCTCCATGCCCCTTGTTCAATGGCCAATACAGGCAACCAGGGACTTTTAGCTACCGCCTTGGTGAATTTAATTGCTAATAACGGTTCTACAATAGAGGCGAGGGCACTATTGGACTCACGGTCTCAAGGCTCATTTATGACAACAAGTGTTACGTCGTCATCGAACAATTCGGTATTTTGTGACAATAAATACTTTGTGCGTGCATCCTACAGTTTGAGTGAAACATTTTATATACCGGCAATAACAGTGCATAAAGTGACAGTCGTACTCGAGCCTTTAAAGAAGCAAGTCGCCTTCGAACCCTTGAAAAGGACGGTTGTGTTAGAGCTTTGAAAGCGAGACCGACACCATTTTCGTGCGTGTTTCTGGTTCTCCGTAAAAGCTTTTGTGCGTGAAAGTGTCTATTGCCCCAGCGGCGCAGGACTTAAGGTATTTATACCCTTTTACTAAGTAGTTTGATGTAGTTTTTGTTTGTTATTACATAACCGCTCCACCATTATCGTTATTGCTATAAAAGCAATTGGTCCTTCATTATAATTTGCATATTTTTATCACACATTTATATCAACCTCCTTAACCCCAATCAATCATTGTTCCTAAGTCGAGCCGGATTCATTAGTCCTGTGGTATACGCATGTCCTAAATTAAAATATCACATTGCATTCAAGCGAGCTTTTAATTAATTAATATTTCAGTTTTAAATTTGTGCTTAAAGCCCATATTTAGCGGGTTAAAATGTGTAAACATTATTTATACTGTCTTTAGATTAAATTAAGCGATTTCGCCGTAATTGAAACCAGCAAGCGTTTTAATTACAAAGAAATTCATAATATAAAATTTGTCAGTTTTCAGTTTTAAATTCATTTTAGCGGCATAAAACAGAAAGCAACCTGAAAACTATAAATCGCTTTATACTTCTTAAACAAGAAAGGTAAAGGGATTTGCTTTGTATTTAAAAGCTATTGCACGTTTTGTATTACAATATTGAAAATATCTGCAGAGGAATAAGGTTGTAAAGTTGCATCTTTCGGCAAATATGTTAAGCCACATGTTTTAAACGTTTCTGTGAGCTTTTGATGGTAAGCCGCTCGGGTTGTTAAGCGGTACATCTTATATTCACGCTTTTGTTTGACGAACCGTTAGTCATAAAACGTGATTTATTGGTTATACCCTATTTTACATTTTTCGTGCTTTGAACAATCATAATATTTTAACATTTTTCGCGTACATCTGAGCGTTACGGTTTTATAGCATTTAGTGTAGATCTTTCAAAATAACAAAATAACTATGGCTCCGAAGAAGGCACATGTGGTAGAACTCAATTACTGAAAACACGGATTTTAGAAATATTTGAGCTTTGTAATTCTATACAAAGTGACCCAAGTTTAAAGGCATTGTTCCTTATTCAAACAAGGGGAATACATGACCTTTATGCAAATTTCAATACAATTTTAGTCGCTGTCTTGGCCTCCTGTGACGAGGTAGAATCATTAAATTACAACGCTGTACGGAAGGAAGTAGATTCCGCTTATTTTTCATACTGCTGCATCTCGATACGATGCAAGAAATGAAAGCACCACAAATTACAGAAAATGCTCCAAGCAGCACGGTATCAAAATTGTTACCGTTAAAGCTCCAAATTTTTAATAATGAGGTAACTGAATTTTCATCTTTCATCGATTTATTTGACAGCCTGGTCTATAATAACGCGTCGCTGTCCAATATCGAAAAATTAAATTATCTTATCAGTTGTTGTACCGGGGAGTCTTTAAGAATCGTTAAATCTGTACCCATTTCGGGGGATAATTTTATTATTTCCTATAACGCCTTGCGTGAGAGATTTAGCAATCCGCGTTTATTGGCAACTTTGCATTGGAAAGCAATGAAAGACTTTCTACCTTTAAAATCAGAAGACCCTAAGAAACTTAGGGCACTTATTGATTGTTTTCGGAGAACCTTGCTGTTCTAACTAACTTAAAGTTTCCCACTGAACATTGGAACTTTATTCTGGTCGATTTGCTTTTAGAAAAACTTGATCCGTTCACTAGAAAACGCTTCGAACTCCAATCGGATCCGAAGCAAATACCTAATTTCGAGGATTTGAGATATTTTTTAACCCAACAATGTGCAGCGTTGGAAACCTTTTCTTCAACCGCACCTGTTTCTTATTCGACGACTGTCCATACATCGCACACATCGGTGCCTAAGAAATCCTCAGCGTTTCAATTTAAACCAAAGGTTTCTTCTAACGTAGTTTCACTGGACACACCAAGTAGCTCCAGTGACTCAAATAATTCATTTTCGCACCATTGTCCTTCCTGCAAAGGCAATCACTTAATTTATAGATGTCAATCGTTTCTAAAGAAAACTCCGACGGAACGTTTCGACATTGTCAAACGCTTACGCCTTTGTTTAAATTGCTTACGAACAGACCATGCGTCCATGCAATGCAAATCTTATAATTCCTGTCGAACTTGCGCCAAGCCGCATCATACCTTGCTACATTTTGAATCACAACCTGCTTCTAGCCGTTCAGCTGAACCGACCGCTACACACATGCATAAAAATGCCAATAGGACGCAGTCAGCCTCTCCTATTCCGGCAAATGTTTTGTCTTCACAGACGAATTCAAATCTTGGGGTTACTGTCTTACTCTCCACTGCTGTTGTGGAAGTTCAAGATCGTTCTGGTAGATACAAACCGATCAGGGTACTTTTAGACCCTGGCTCCCAAGCTAGCTTTATTCGAGACGATTGCGTGAGCAAACTTTGGCTTCCACGCATACGTTCTCAAGTTCCGATTTATGGACTTGGGCAGACAACTTCAGCAGTCAATAGGGTGCCGTCAGCTGCACCATTCGCTCTATGTTAGACTCTGAAAAATCTCTAGAAGTCACAACTTTTGTGCTTTCGTCAATATCTGGCAAATTACCTAGCGTTGAAGTTCCTAATAATTGGGAACACTTATGCGGCCTGCACTTTGCAGACCCGACCTGGAACTCCCCAGGAACCATTGACATGCTCCTCGGAGCAGATGTTTATCCGTTCATCATCAATGGCGGTGTGATACATGGCAAATTTCTTCAGCCTGCCGCCATAAATACAATTTTTGGTTGGACTATTCTCGGTCCCACAAAAAGCTTGCAGTCTGATACTGTCCAAGCATTTTTTACTTCTGTAGAAGATCCTATCGACCAGACCCTAAGGCGGTTTTGGGAGATAGAAGAGTTGCCATCCAAGCCTTATACTTCTCCAGAAGAAGAAAAGGCAGATCTGATTTTTGAAAACACGTTTTCTCGTGACCCTAGCGGTCGTTTTATTGTTGCGTTACCGTTCAACGATACTTTGCCCGTTTTTGATAATTGCTTTGACATGGCTAAAAAACGACTATTTTCGTTGGAGCGCAAATTGCATGCTCAACCGGAGCTACGCGCACATACAACAATTTCATGCAGGACTATCTTAATGCGGGTCATATGGCATTACTCGATTCTCCGCCCGTTGGGAACGATAATTATTTTTTACCCCATCACCCTGTGTTTAAAGAAGAAGGTCATACTTCTAAAATTCGTGTGGTTTTTGACGCCTCTGCAAAGGCTAAAAACAACGTGTCACTTAATGACACTCAATTGGCTGGACCTAGTCTCCAAAACGACATTTCGTCAATCTTACTGAAATTTCGTACTCATCGTTTCGTTTTTACTTGTGATGTTCGCCAAATGTATCGACAAATTTTGGTTACCGAAGAACATCGAAAGTTTTAATTAATTGTTTGGCGGTTCTCCGCAGAAGAACCCATCCAGACATATCAGCTTAATACAGTGACCTATGGTATTAAGTCATCGCCTTATCTAGCATTAAAGACTCTTCAGCAATTAGCCATTGACGAAGGCAAAGGTTTCCGTTAGCCGCTGAGGCTATACGGTCAAATCTATATATTGATGATTTCGTCGCCGGTGGAGATTCTATACAATCGGCCCGCGAAATTAAAGATCAACTTATCCGACTTTTACATTTGGCTGGTTTTGAACTTCGAAAATGGAGTTCTAATTCAGTTTCTATTTTGGAGGGCATTCCGTCAGATTTTTGCCAATATACTTCTCTCGATTTCGATTCTGACGAATCAATAAAAATATTAGGTCTTCAATGGTCACCTACAGAAGATATTTTCTCGTTTCGGGTTAAACCATTAAACCAAATATGTACAAAGCGCAACATACTTTCACAAGTTGCCAGAATATATGATCCATTAGGATTTTTAGCCCCACTAACACTTTTTGCAAAACGCCTAATCCAGCATCTGTGGATGTTAGGTTTAAATTGGGATGACATCCCACCAGCAGACATTTCGTCTCAATGGCAGCAATACCAAGAAGAGTTGCCGTTATTATCGTCATTAAAGTTACCACGTTGTTTACCCCCTTCGGATCCTTTTACTTGTCATTTGCATGGGTTTTGCGATGCTAGCGAGGTAGGGTATGCAGCGGTAGTGTATTTTCAGTTCATAAATCAAACTACTGGAGAAATAACTGTACAATTTGTAACCGCTAAAACAAAAGTAGCTCCAATTAAGCGCATTTCAATTCCACGTTTGGAATTATGTGCCGCCGTTTTATTAACCGATTTACTTTCTTTTACCATTCGGTCTTATCAAGGCTTGATTGACATCTCCGATGTTTCAGCGTGGAGTGATTCTACGGTCGCTCTCACTTGGATACGTTCTCCACCTTTTCGTTGGAAAACTTTTGTGGCAAACCGTGTTAGCCACATTCAAGAAATCATTGCACCTAGCCGATGGTTTTATATTAAATCTTCGCATAATCCGGCTGATCCTGCATCTCGGGGATTAATGCCAAGCGCGGTTATTTCATGTTCGCTATGGTGGGCGGAGCCTGAATGGCTTCACTACCCTAGTGACTCGTGGCAGCCTCAACCAACATTGTCAACCTCAATTGCTGAGGTAACTACGGAAAAGAAGATCCTAACATTTGTCGCTCAAACAGATCCAAACGTCATTGACATTTTACTAAGCCGCTTTTCATCGTTATATAAAATCCAAGGCATCGTGGCTTACATTTATAGATTTTCTAAACCCATGGCTCAACGTCATACGGGTCCCTTAACAGACATTGAATTACACAATGCTCTCATGATTATCGTTTGGCATGTACAAAATGTTACATTTTCAAAGGAAATAGCTTCGATTAAGGCAAACCGTAAATTACCTAAAAGCTTGCGAAAACTTTCTCCATTTGTTGATCCACAAAACATCTTAAGAGTAGGTGGGCGCTTGACACATTCTTCGCGTTCCTATTCCGAAAAGTTTCCTGCGTTATTGCCTCAGCGGCACCAATTAACCGAACTTATCATTCTGTCAACTCATGAAAGGTAATGCCATCCTGGTGTTAATACCACAGCGTATCTTATCCAACAGAATTTCTGGATCCTTTCTATTAAAAATTCAATCGGAAATTGTTTATCATCATGTCATGGATGTTTTCGTACCAAACCGGTCCTGGTAACTCCTCCTATGGGAGACCTACCGGCAGCACGTATTACCCAGATCAAAACTGCACATGGCACATTAAAACGACCTTTGGTCAAACTAGCGCCGCTACCGGTATTTTAACTTTATTTTATGTTTAGATGTATATACACATGTTTTACATGTATAGTAGTATATTATTTTACATATTTGCTTATTTACATATATATTTTTATTTTTGCATAGTTGGTAATATCGCTCGCTGTAGTGCACCACCCTATCTTTCGTTACCTCCTTTCCTAGCAAGGTCAAATCCCATGTGATTTCCTTCACCCAACCTACTTCCCTCCTTTTCAAAATTCTATGAATTTGGTGGGCGGTATGTTACGTCGTCATCGAACAATTCGGTATTTTGTGACAATAAATACTTTGTGCGTGCATCCTACAGTTTGAGTGAAACATTTTATATACCGGCAATAACAGTGCATAAAGTGACAGTCGTACTCGAGCCTTTAAAGAAGCAAGTCGCCTTCGAACCCTTGAAAAGGACGGTTGTGTTAGAGCTTTGAAAGCGAGACCGACACCATTTTCGTGCGTGTTTCTGGTTCTCCGTAAAAGCTTTTGTGCGTGAAAGTGTCTATTGCCCCAGCGGCGCAGGACTTAAGGTATTTATACCCTTTACTAAGTAGTTTGATGTAGTTTTTGTTTGTTATTACATAACCGCTCCACCATTATCGTTATTGCTATAAAAGCAATTGGTCCTTCATTATAATTTGCATATTTTTATCACACATTTATATCAACCTCCTTAACCCCAATCAATCAACAAGGATGGCAAATAAATTAAATCTCATGAGAACTTCTAGTAACATTCAAGTGTCGGGGATAGCACACAGCGATGTTCGTATAACGGAAGTTATTACAGTTACAATAGAGCCTCAGCACAACACAAAAACAAGATTATCTACAAAATGTGGCGTGCTCAAACGGATAACTTGTCCATTGCCACACATGCATATAAACATTAACAATTTAAAAATTCCAGACGATTTACGTTTGGCGGACAAGGGTTTTTTATTCCAGAGGAAATAGATTTATTGCTAGGAGCAGACGTATATTTTGAAGTAATTCGATACGGACTTATAAGGCTAGGAGAAAATCTTCCTATTTTGCAAAATAGTGTGTTTGGTTGGATTGTAGGTGGAAACATTCCGGTATCTAATACCAACTGCTCTAATTTAAGTGTAGTATTGTTTTCACAGGGTCTTAATTTAGATGAGTTAATCCCACAGTTTTGAATGATGGAAGAAGTTTATCAGAAAAGGCACGTGTCTCCTGAAAACAAAGTTTGTGAAGAAATTTATTTAGCTACAACTAAAAGATTAGAATCTGGTGCTTTTGAAGTTAGATTGTCTCTCAAACCTGGTTATGATGAATCATTCTTAGGAAACTCGTTAACAAGGGCTACTCAAAGGTTTCATTCGTTGGAGAAAAGGTTTAGTAAGGATCCCAAGTTACAGAGCGAATACAAGGCATTTATCGATGAATATCTGAAACTTGGTCATGCTAAGGATATCACTCAGGAAATTAACTCCACAACTATAAACAGGTACTATTTTCCGCACCATTGCGTAGTACGTGAAGATAAACTCACGACTAAATACAGAGTCATCATGCTTAAGGGCACTCTAGTGCAACCAGAGCTATTTCACATAGTGTGTGGGTGTAGAACATTTAGATATATTCTTACAAGTGATATACAAAAAATGTACAAGTGTATTAGAATTAATCGTCAAGATACAATTCTACAAAATATTGTTTGGCGAGATAATCCTTCTTGTCCATTGAAACATATTGAGCTCTAAACTGTAACGTATGGAACTAATTGTGCCCCGTTTCTAGCCACTCGAACGTTGGTAGAACTAGCCAATCAAAATAAAACAAGGTTTCCGTTGGCTGCAGAAACGTTGCTTAGGCAAACCTATGTTGACATATTGAACGGTGCAAACACTGCTGAAGATCTTTTACAGCTACAGCTTGAATTAAAGAAATTATTAAAATCTGCTGGGTTTATGCTACACAAATGGAACTCTAATATTCAATCGTTATTTCCATTTGTACTATCAGAAGGAATTTCAAAGATTTTAGGAATTGAGTGGAATCCTATCTCTGACATGTTTCAAATGTCGATTCCCGAGTTAACGGAGAAGGAATCTTTCACGAAACGAGAAATTCTGGGATTGATTGCACAAATCTTTGATCCCTAGGAACTTGTTGCTCCTGTGATAATTATTGCAAAAATAATTGTGCAAAAATTGTGGTCGATAAAGGTGGAATGGGACGAAATTGTGCCGCCAGGAGTACTAGATGACTGGCTAAAATTCTACAAACTATTACCTAATTTACAAAAAGTCATTATAATTTAATTAAGGGGCCACTATGCTTGCGGCCACGTCCCCAATGCTCCACCCGAAGGTACTACACTGGGTGTTACAAAAGGTCAGCATCCCTTGTTGGAATTTTATTCCAGGTAATATAGTTGCAATGCAATTAATAGGTTTTTCAGATGCGTCTTTTTATGCATACGGAGCTTGCATATACATGAGGGCGATTTATGAAAACAATATGGTTTCTTGCAAAATCTAGAGTGGCTCCACTAAGAACAATTTCGTTGCCACGTCTAGAGTCGTGTGGTTTTTTTTATTGTTAGCTCGTTTATGCGACAAGTTTACATCATGTGTAGAGTATAATTTTGACAAGATTGTCATGTTCACAGACTCACAAATCGTTTTGGCATGGCTGCAGTCACCACCATCACGTTGGACAACGTTTGTGGCTAATAGAGTGTCAGAAATTTGTGAAATTGCTCATTATGCAATATGGTTACATATTCCTTCAGGTTTAAATCCCGCAGACTGTATTTCGCGCGGTATTGACTCAACAAAGTTAATACATAAAAGGTGTTGGTGGGAAGGTCCAGACTTTCTGCTTGATTTTATTTGGAATCCTCAGAAGGATACTGTAAATAAAGAAATAGTTTCTCTACCCGAGGAACGGCGGGTAGCTTATATTCAGACAAATATTGAAACCATTTGTTCAATATTTCTCAGGTTTTCATCATTTGTTCGAATGCAAAGAACCTTTGCTTTTATATTTCGATTCATTAACAATTCACAACACAATACAACAAAGGTTTCTGGACCCTTGAGAGTGGACGAACTAGATCGAGCTGCAACACACATATTTTTATTAGTTCAGAAGGAGTTTTTTTCAAAGGAAATATTTTATTTAAAGAAAAATAAGAAATTATCTAAAAGGAGTTCAATTCTAACATTAAATCCGTTTTTAGATTCCAAAGGTCTACTAAGGGTTGGCGGGCGATTGGTAAATGCAATGTTACCTTTTAATGCACAACATCCAATCATTCTTCCAGCAACCAATCATGTTACTGATTTGTTAATTGAACAAGAACATAAATACTTAGGCCATGCAGGCCCTCGTGCAGTACTATACAGTTTACGCCAGCGAGTATGACCTATTCGTGCTTTGAGACGCATTAACGCAATTGTACTAAGGTGCGTAAAATGTCCCAAGTTTAAGGCAGTGGTTGCCAAGCAGCTTATGGGAAACTTACCCTTAGAACGAACCCAATTGATTCGTCCCTTTCTACGTCGGAGTAGATTTTGGTGGGCCGATTATGGTCAGGGAAACAAGATTGCGCAAGTCAATTATTTCTAAGACATATGTTGCAGTATTTGTGTGCATGGCAACAAAGGCCATACACATTGAGTTAGTGTCAAGTCTCGCAACGGAGACGTTCATACTTACTCTAAAAAGGTTCGTGGCTCGTAAAGGCAATCCGATCTCGATCAGCAGCGACAATGCGACAAATTTTAAGGGAGCAAATAATGCTCTGCATGAAGTTTATCAGTTCTTTAATTCTCACGGAACTGACATACAAGAGTTTCTGTCTACACGAAGCATTTGTTGGAAGTTCATCTCTCCAAGTAGCCCACATTGGGGAGGTCTACGGGTATTAAAAGCACCAAATACCATTTAAGACGAATAGTAGGTCGGTCAACTTTAATCTTTGAAATTCTAACTACAGTTATAGCCCAAATTAAGGCTATTCTAAATTCCAGGCCCCTACAAGACATTTCTGAATCAGTATCGAATTTTGAATGCGTAACACCGGGACATTTTCTAATAGGTCAAGCGTTGACTGCATTTCCTGAAAGGGACGTTTCTTCTATTCCGGACAACAGAATAAATATGTGGCAGCATTGTTCAAAATTAAGGCAGGTATTTTGGAAAAAATGGTCTACAGACTACTTAAATCAATTGCAACACCGTCCAAAATGGAGGTTAACGAAACCCAATCTAAAGGTTGGCAACTTAGTATTAGTGAAAGAGGACAATCTGCCTCCTTTAGAATGGTGCCTTGCCAAAGTAACAAATATTAAATCTGGACGAGACAATAAGGTAGGGGTAGTTACAATAAAAACAAATAAAGGAGAGTTTATCTGACCCATTACAAAACTTTCCCCATTGCCTGTTCAAAATAAACTTCCACTGTTGAGGACGAAGCCTCAGGGGGGGGGGGAGTTGAGGAATAACTTGTTTGGGACAGCATGTTTGACTGTCATTGGCTTATTTTCATTCCTAATTTTAATTTCTTATTAACTTGTGTGCCTGACTACGCCAAGCCAAGCTACTAGCGTCTTGTTAGTATACTTAATGTTTGTGTTTAATGTTTAATGAGGGAAACTACAGTCCACTTAATTTTATAGTAGGTAGTGAGTTTTGGATGGTTGCAAATAATAATGTCAAGTTTTTGAAAACTAAAATAAGAACATTCCTGTCACTGTTTATGTTTATATAATAAAACGGATAATTAAATTGTGAACCGGCGTTTTATTAAGGCATTACATAACACAACAAAATAAGTTTCATCAAGAAAATGACACAAACTATAAATTCAATATGCTTAGTTGAGCACCCCGCTTCACTCTTTATACTTTCAAAATATCGGTTATAAGGAAATGCTAACACCTTGCATTACTCAAGCTTCATACCTTCTAAACTTTGGTCAAACTTCAGCGATAATGGTTGCCTACGGTGCATAGCGATTAGGTATGTACAGTCGGGGATACCGAAGTAGTTATCTGTTGTTTCATCAAGCTCGTTAGGAGTTATTCAAAGCATTGCTACAGCACTCCATTTACTAATTTCTGCTGTATACACTTTACTAAGTTCATTACTCCTTTGTTGTAGTTATGAAATAGTTTCCGCAGGATTTTGAGCTATTCTCAAATAACGCCTAACTTATGAATTTCTAGGTGTAGTCCTATATAGACAATGCATTAGCATGTAAAGCCAACTGCTTTCATGTCCACCTATTTTCATTAAGGATAAGCTTTTGGGTTTGTGTAATACTAAATAGCTGTAAAAACTGAGCGCTGCCGTCAACATTAACTCAGAAATACTGCCCCTACCAGGGCCTCTAATGTAAGGACATGCATCGCTATTATTAAAGGTAACCATTCATTCTAAAATTCACCATTTTCAAAGACTGATAAAAACAACTACGAGTCTGAATATGGAAATCAGTTCATATGAATATATAGGAAAGCGTTTCTTTCAAATCCCAAATTGAATTTCCAATCTATGAAATATGTTAGGTTACGGACAGATGTGATATTAGAAAGCCTATAATCTTTACAATTCTACTATCGGTTTCAAGGAGTTTTTGACACAGAGGACTTCAGGGAAATCGACGATCACATATACAATGCTATAAATGTAACCACTTATTAGTCTTAAGTTGTAAATAGATTAAAATAATATCTTAACGACATCTATATTGTAACAAAACCCTATTTGTAAAAACTACAGATCTTTATTTTCAAACGGACTATACAAGCCTATTCAGCAACTCGTGGTTACAATAAAATTTTTAGAAGCTCACACAACGTTGCATTTCCAAACTAATCGCTCATGGTACAAGTATTATTTTCTTGTTACTACGATTATCATTATCTAAATTACTATAGTTGATTTTTTACTGATTTATATAACATCATTCTGAACGGACCTGCACCCTGAAGAAGTTCTAAAATTCCAGAACAGGTAAATGGCTCGCGTGCGTCAGTGAGCTAAAAAGCCAAAATATAGGTTTAACCAAATTAGTGGGGTCTTTTTTGAGGAACCAGACTACGATAGGTTCCCGAAATATGGAAGCAGCTCTTTCGGTACTTAGGGTGGCAGAGACCGTGGGGGTCGAGATGACGCTCTAAGACACTATACTACGATGTGAAACGCAACAGGAAAGCACCACATTACCTCCCAAGTATACGCGTACTGAAAATGTTTTATAGTGATGGCATCTTCTGGCGTAAAAGATTCCGGAGTTAAAATAGTCTCTCATTCGGACCTCTGGTAGAGGACTACTTCGAAGTATGTGATCGACAAGTTTAAAGGAAGAACAGGGAACATTTTGTGAGTTGGAGCGTGGAATGTCAGAACTAAAAAGCAAGCAGCTACGCTAGAGAATCTGAAAATTGAAATTGATAGGTTAGCATTAGACATAGTAGTGATTAGCGAAGTTCGGTGGCCATAGGCGGGAGATTTTTGGAAAGAAGACAGACTAATTCATGCAGCACCAGGGGAACGAAATTCAGGTGTGGGAATAATCATACGAAACAAGATAGAAACGAACGAAAGAGTACTACATGGTTAGAATAAAATCTAAACCGATAAATGCAGTACTACTACAAGTATACATGCTCTCCTCTAGCTACAGTGAAGAAGAGGTAGAGGCGATGTACAAAGATATCGAAGACATATTAGGATACGTAAAACGAAATGTAAATTTATTAATTACGGGAGATTTTATTGCAGTGGTAGGCGGGGACAGGGAAGGAGCGGTAGTAGGTTCAGCACAGGATTATTTTGATGTGAAATTTTTAAAATATAAATTTATAAATATCAATTTAATACATGTCCATAAGAACCTTTAAAAATTATTGTTAATTAGTTATAAACTAAATGGTATTACTCAAGAAACTGGTGGTAAACCTTCAAGCATTGGTAAGTCAGGGCATAAAGCAAGTTTCTTACCTAAACGACCTATCCATTACGTGTTGAATTCTATTATTAGGTAGTGAGAGCTCTTGTATGTGGCTGCCGGAAAAACTATCAGCCTCAATTGTTGTTATCTTTGTTCCTGCAATTTCAAGGCGGCTAATATTTTCTTCTGCGAAATCTAAAACAAATTTAGAATAAATTAGAAAATTTGTGTGACGGTTTAAAGGTTGCATAATTTACTTGTTTATTTCATTAAAATTAAGTTCATAATGCGAAAATAACACCAGGTAATTGTTAATTTAATTTACTACTACTAGAAACAAAAGTTTATTTTTTACTATCGCCGTTAACTATTTAATCTAGGAACTGGTTAGGCGCATACTTCCATTGTTTGCTATTCTGAGCTAACGTACACATTCCCCGACATTTCGACAGTCTGCATCTTTCACTATGTGACTCCAATAATCTGATCTAGATTTACATCTACCTCTCTCTTTTCCTATATCTGTTAGTAATACAGCCCGTACTATTGCCTAAAAATGCCTTACAACGTATCCTGTCCTTCCATTTCTCCTATTTTTTTTGTTCTCTACAGATTCTCCTACTATTTCTAAAACCTCTTTGTTATTGCTCGATATGTATCGGGAACTGATAACATTAGTGTTGTTAGATGCGATCTGACGTTTCTAATCTAAAGTTTGACATTTTTGACAGTATACATACTTATAACATTTTGCCATATGAACACTATTTGTTTTGTTTTAATTGAGTTGAAAATTTCGTCTCGACCAAAAAATGGAACTAACTCGTGAATATTTTCGTGCGATGACTTTTTACGATTTCCGACGTAGATTATCTCCACAACAGCGCCTGAATCAACTTATTTCGGCTTTTGGAGAAGAAGCTCCAACTAAAACCACTGTATATCGTTGGTATAGTGAATTGAATCGTGATCGTTGTTCGCTAGCGGATTCATTTAAAAAAGGTCGTCGAAAATCGCTGTTGTAGCAGAAAAACATCGATGCTGTGTGCGAATTGATAATGCAAGATCGTCATTTGACTTATCGGGAGATTCAGGCATCCCTAGACATTACTATGACAAGTATATATACGATATTATATGAACATTTAGCTTTGAAAAGGCTATGTGCGCGTTGGATCCCACATAGTTTAACAATCGCTCAAAAAAAAAACTTGTGCCGATTGGTGCAAAGAAATGCTCAAAAAATACGATTGCGGTGCATTAAATGCAGCGTATAATACCTACAAATGTGACGAATCTTTAATTCATTCGTATGTACCCAAAAGTAAACAGCAGTCGACTGTATGGGTCTTCCAAGGTGAACGAAATCTAACAAAAGTTGTCCGCGCTTGAAGCACTTTGATGAAAATAATTGCTTGTCTTTTTGGAATAAATGGACATGTCAAGACCGTTGTTTTAGAGGATCGTAAAACAGTTAATTCTGCTTCGTATACAACCATTTGTTTGTCACAAGTTGTCGGAGAAATAAGAATAATAAACCGACGATACCGAATCATTCTCCATCATGACAATACGAGTTCTCACACATCGGCTAAAAACAAGTGACTATTTAACCACTCAATAGATCAAATTGATGGGTCATCCGCCGTACAATCCTGATTTGGCACCTAGTGATTCCTTTTGGTTTCCACACGTAAAGAACGAACTACGTGAACAAGTATTTTCGACGCGAGAAGGTCGGTTGATGCGTTCAAAACCAATGTCTTGGAGACATCTCAAATGGAAATTGAAAAAATGCTATGAAAAATGGTTCCAATGTATGCAAAAGTGTATCAATCATCGTGGGGTATATTTTGAAGAACAGTAAAGAAGTTTTCACAGCTATAGCTTTGTTTTTGCACCTCTCGTAATTCAATAATATACTGTAATCTGAGTTACTTCTTAGATATATTATATGAATTGTTATGTCTTAAATACTACCCTTAAATTTATTATTCCCGAGATAGCCAATGAAGAACTAGTTAATGCGCCAAAGTTTAGTAAAGCTTATAATGTTCAAATAAAACGCGAAGATAAATTGGTTAAACTCCTTAAGATCTACCTCCACTCAAACCCAACTAAAATATTTTTCATATATTTATGAGCTTCACATCTACCATCTCAAAACCACTTCCTTGTTTTCTGCTATTGATGAAATGCATTAACATTTTACTCATCTTTCATAATACATTTTACTTTCCAATTTGATCATTATACAGTCCTACACGACATACGGTCAGTATACCACGGGCGTATTTTCTCTGCGTTTCAGATGACTAAAAAAATCTAAGATTCAGTCCTTTTTTTTTAAATCGCTTATGTTGTATTTTTTTTTATTATACGGCTTTGTACAGACAGTTTAGTTATTTCAAAATAAAATTGTTTTAAATGCGAAATTAGAATGAGTTGCGTTAAAATTTCAGAGTTAAAAAGAAGTAGTGCGTGGTGTACTGTTGAAATCTAGCAATCGTTAACTGTTCATACACAGATATAACAAATTAGGTTAACATAATTCGACTAAATAATGAAAATCATCCGAAATATTTACAAGATTTTTACGGCACATTATTGCAATTGCAAGTTTGGAAAATAATTACAGCATTGCTTCATAACCGATAACCGTTCATTTACATTTCCAATGCTCCACCCGAAGGTACTACATTGGCCAGGAGGCGAGTTTTTTGTTGCCTGGAAATTTAGAATTTTGCCGAACCCTTGCCGTTCCAGGCAAGGTAGGGATCTTTAACGTGCGTGACAACACTCACACACGGTACCTCCATTTAACCTCTCATCCGAACGAGGGCGTAATTTTTGTGAAAAATGCTCACCTGCCATTTTTCAAGCAGTCGGCCGGATCCACGGCGACGCCTCATAACCGATAACCGCATAAGGCTCCTGGGTAGCTCAGTGCAAGAAATCTTGAGTGTTGGGTCGATGTCTAGGGAGGAATTCTTAATAAACAACGACGTGATTGGGCTTCTGTAAACCTATTCAATAAACGTGCCCAGGGACAGGGAACAATAGTTACCTAGAGAACTGTTGCATGAAGTAAGTATACAGAGTGTCTGTGAAAGGTCTGTACGAAATGTTACTACAACTTCCTGAGACTAAAATATGAGAATCTAGTTCAATTTCTTTTAGTCCAAACGTTGGTAGTTTCCAAGATGCTGGGACATGAGACCCGTCTACCGTGCAATCTTGAGTTCGGATGTGAGCCCAAAGGTGACATCGTGGACAAGAGCTATGTCAATAAGTTCAAACGCAAGTTGCATGGCATCCACGATGACGTTAGAAAAAATATCCAGTTCGCAAGCGATCGGATGAAGACAAGATATCACATAAAGAACAGTCTTCTGGTTTTCAAGAGGACGACTGTGTCGGGCTATACATTTCCATACGGAGGCGTGGACTGTCGTTAAAGTTATAAGGACATTGGGAGGGTCCATGCCAAGTTATAAAAAGGATCGACGGCATAGAATAGCAGATTGATAAGGTCAAAAAGGAGAAACAATAGTGTTGCACATAAACCACTCGGCACCCTACGATAGCGATGACGCCGGTTTACGAAATACGGTAAACAGTGAGACAAACAAACAGTTACATTCAAGAGGATGAACAAATGTCTAGACCGAACTATGAGTGTCCTTGTCTCAGTACAACGACACAGGCAAAGCGAAATTTGGAGTCGCAGAGGAGATTCAAAGTGATGTATCGATGTGCCATCGAAATACTTGCACACTGCGTAATAGCTGACCCTGGTATGTTCCGCGGACTTGTTGGGATGTTTAAAAGTATAGTTGGTGGTATCAACTATTTGATGACTAAGAAACAGGGTAAACCGCATTACGAAGATCTGTATAAGGTGTTAGTGAATCTCAAGGCCTAGATGATTAAATTTTGAGAGAAGTTGTTAGCCATGCCCAAGATCAGTTGTGGGTTCGATGGATTGGAATAGTGGATGGTACGAAATATGCTAGAGCTACTGTTCCACAAATCCGGTGTGAAAATGTTGGTGTGTGGCTAGTATCCAAATGGTACCGTGCTTTCTATGAAGAATGTTGTTTGTTATTTCTATTAGCACGGATGCTATGATTACATATTCCGACTTTCTTTTCCGTCACAGCGTCTTTTAACTTACGATCACAGAGTGTTCTGGGACAGAACAGCTTCAAGAGCGGGGACAGTGTAACGCCGTTTAGGCAACCTCTGACCATAATAGTAATACTTTTTCAGCATCTATCAATTTACAAGCTACCGAATAATGTAGGATTTGTAGGATAAAATAATGGTTTATCACACTTCAAGCTTTTGTACACTTGATAAAAATGGAAGTTTCCAGAGCGTCTAGGAGAATCTGAGAGCAAAAATGCCATTTAAGCATGTCTAGGCTAAAGTGAAGACTTAAATTTCAACTCGTGGCAATAAACCCATGCAAGCGCGAGGTCCCTGCAAGCGAGAGGTCCCGGGCAGCTGTCCGGAATCCCCACCAGATTCCTACCGTTTACCTTGAACTTCGTTTATTACAACAATAGGTACATACGCACAAATATAACGAGACACTGTAGTTCTCCTTCGTGAGCTCTTTTATGACCGATTGATAAGTTTGTATATAGAATTTGCTTATATTGTATAATTATGTTATAGCTATAAATTTTGGGTTATGTTACCATATTACCAGTACGTCGCCAAATGGGTTTGGCAACCTAGAAAGAAGAATGAATTTATGTATAAGCTTGGCTGGCCTGGAAAAATTTTCAAAATTTACTTTAGCGTGGCTTTTTTGTTGAAAAGAATTTTCTAGATTTTTGATTATAAAAACGTATTCGACCTTTCAAACGAATTGTGACCCTTTTCTGATTTAGTGCGGTTTGTTTTATGAAAGATCAGGTAGCGTATATAGAAACTTTATTTAGTTATTAAGGACTTTAGGTTATAAGTAGTTGCGCGGACCTGGGTGAATAAGATTTTTTTTCTTTTTTTTTGTAGTTTTGCAGAGATTGTAAATGAACTCACTCGTAACATACTTTTTCTTATTAATGGATATCCTAATTTCGTCTCATATCTAATAGATCTATTGTATTTTGTATAAAAGTAAAGAACTTTCTTTTGCTTCGTAAATCCTACCCTGATTATTTTATAACCTATTTACATTGTAAGAATAAAGTGGTTTGGATATGCATAAATAAGTTAGATTTTTCTTGCTCTCCGGAAAATGACGTGAACATGCTCTACTAAAATAACGATGTTCTTTATTCTAATTGGATTACCCGGTTTAAGTAATCCAATCTCGTTAGGGTCGAAAAATTGCCGGTACTTTGGGGTGGCGTAATTAGGCGTACACTGAGTGGCGGACTTCACGGAAGTGATTGTATTTGCAGCCGGCATAGTGTGAATCGATGTAATGTTTTAATTTTTCATTCCAATATATTTTACTTTTTTCCTTATAGGGTATTACAGCTATAATTGTTAGGCAACAACGCTAGACCATCTGCAGAAGATCAAATTACCATGACCCTGAGAGGAATTCCGTTACCGAAGGTTATAAAGCGTAAGTTAGTAACTTTATAAATGTTAGAATTACCGAAATTTGCACGATTAAACCTTACTGATTACTGCACGCGTTTAATTTAACCACTTCCAAACCGCTGGATTGGACGTCGATCCCGAGACCTTCCTGGATCATTGTCATGGCCTCAATGAAGCCCGGACCTCATCACCTCTACAATGCAGTCTGGGGCATAATAAAAGAAGTGGTTCAGAAATAACGATACGTGAGCGACAAGCAACTGAAAGACGGAGTTCGCTAGACCTTCCAATAGATCACTCCTGTTATGGTGTAGCGGATGAACACAAGAACATGGCGACGGATAAACCTTTGCATCAAAAACGGAGGAGTGCACACAGATATTATATATAAATGAACAATAAACCTCGAACTTTTGTGGATACTTTGTTTTAATTTTATTCATAGTAAAAGTTAATAGCTCATAATTTTTTTATTCCTAGTGCTGTTTATCTACATGAGTAACTGGTTTATGCTAATAAAATGTATAAGTACTTCGCACCTAGTTTGTACCGACTTGTAAACGATGTTCAAAATGTACGTGTTAATTCTTTATAAACAAGTAAATATAATGAAAATAAAGGAGCTTTCTTTTAATAAAAATGTGATATTAACGTACAAATTTTGAACTTGGAATAAATGACGTTATTTTGACGCAAAAAAGTTCCAACTATTCAGTTAAGAATTTAGTATCGTAGCTGCAAAAGCGTAGTTTAATAACTACGAAACGGAACCTCTTAATTATATACCCTCTTTGTTGGTTACTTTTATCGGCGTATTGTGAATTTACTTGATAAATATGTATATGAACAATTCTATTTTTCAATTAAAACTTACCCGGAAATCTGTAAAATGTAGAAGATAGGCAAGTGGCAGATATACTAGAAACGTCTTCTTCATCCTGTGCACAAAAGCACATAGAATTCAATCTACAGCTTGCGTGATGCAGATCTGAACCTCCTGATATTTCACACAATAGACAAATCCATAACAGCAAATCTGCAATTAAAACAAAAAGGTAGTCCAAGGATAATTTAAACGTAAAAACAATCGCTAAATTGTTTAAAATTTCTAATAATGCTATTTGTCTCCGAATACAGTAAAGATCCGCAATACTGCTATATGGCAAGTATCCTTAACTCTAAAATTTAGAAGAGAGTGTGAAATGTATATTAATTAACCATATGACTAGTTTACAATCTATGTCTTTGGATTTATTGTCTTGAAACCAAGCTGTACTGCGCGTTGTAGGTGTCTTTACCGTTACGCTAGCTGCTAGCTGATGTATCCCTGTATCTTGTACTTTCCTGTTGAGTTCGATCCGTGCCAGTATGTGACAGCACTCTCATTAACCTGGGACGTCATGTTAAAATACACCGGCGTGAAGCTGGAGCTCCTCGCGGATATTGACATGTACCATTTTATAAAGTCTGTGATCAGAGGGGGGTCTGACTCAGTGTAGTGGACGCTAAGCTGCTGCCAACAACAAGTACATGGAAGAGTACGATCCTACCTCCCCGTCCAAGTATTTGGCCTACTACGATGCCAATAACTTATATGGCTGGGCCATAAGCCAGGCTCTCCCTCTTGGAGGACTCCGATGGCAGCCCACTACCGATACATCCTGTCTGCAAGCCACCATCTTAAATGTTCTCAAGGACTCTGCGAAAGGATTCATTCTGGAGGTCGACTTGGAGTACTCGTCACATTTACACGATCTCCACAACGATCTGCCATTCTGCCCGGAAATGAAGACGCCACCTTATATCTCATCTAAGGCTCCAAAACTGCGCGCCACCTTAGAAAATAAACGCCGCTACATTATCCACTACAGGAATTTACACTGCCCTCCTAAGCCAAGAAGCAGTAACTGCATTTTTACCGGATTTTAACATATAGCCATTTTGTGAATGTGTGGCATTGAATGCGTCTATTACTACGATTTTACAGCGGTAACTATACTTTAAACTTCTTAAAACCTCAATTATTTTTAACGGTAACTACAACTTTAGATAAATATTCAACAACATCCTAAAGCGTCTAGCAGTAACTAGCATACACTAAGACGATAGATAGGTATCTACAGCAGTTACTGCTAACTTACATTAGCAAAATGTACTTACTGAATAAATACCTAAGCATTGTGTAAAATTAGTTTATTATATAAGAACGACTATCACGAGAGACCACTGTTACCACTAAACTTTCTTAATGCTAAAGTTATGAAAAGTGCAATTCCAATGCAAATGTGTTTCTCGTGAGCGACGAGATGGTATTATTAATTTAATTAAAGGACATAACAACATAATTCCAAACGATAGACTTCCATTTTAGGAAAACATCCCTGTTACAGAAGCTGCTGCAGTAGATTCCGATGAAGAAAATGATTTATAGAATATTCCAAACTGTGCACATTAAAATGTGTCGTATTTTATTAAATTTAGTATACTCTATTTTATGTTTCCTGAACTTTTATTCCATTCTGAATAGATCTGCTCCTTGACGACGTTCTAAAATACTAGAACAGGTAGAATGGCTTGCGCGCTTCAATGAGCTATAGAACCAAACTATAGGTTTAACCAAATTAGTGGGGTCTTTGGTGAGGAACCAGACTAAGACAGGTCCCCGAAAGAGGGCAGCAAATATTTCGGTACTTAGAGTGGCAGAGACCATAGGGGTAGGTATGACACTACAATACACACTACTGCGATGTGGAAGGCAACGGGAAACCACCACATTACCTCCCAAGTACACTACGTACAGAAACTATTAGTAAACATGATGACATCCTCTGGGGTAAAAAATTCCGGAGGTAAAGTAGTCCGCCATCCGAATCTCTGGGAAGGGACTACTTCGGGGGATGTGATCCGAAAAATAAAAAAAGGTCCGTGAACATTCTGCGAGTCGGAGCGCGGAATGTCAGAAGTATGAAACAAGTAGGAAAGCTAGAGAACCTGAAACTCGAAATGGATAGGTTAGGACAAGACATACTAGGAATCAACGAAGTCCGCTGGCCAGAGACGGGGGATTTTTGGAGTGGAGACTATAGGGTAATTTATACATTATCAGAAAAAGGAAATTCGGGGGTGGGGGTAGTTATGCGAAAAAAGATAGGAAAACGTGTAGAAAACTACTTACAAAAGAACGAAAGAGTACGCATGGTTAGATTTGAATTTAAACCAGTAAATACAGTAATAATACAAGTATACATGCCCACCTCTAGCTATAGTGAGGAAGAGGTAGAGGCGATCTACAAAGATATCAAAAACATACTAAAATACGTAAAAGAACATGAAAATTTAATAATTACGGGGAATTTTAATGCAATGGTAGGTGACGGTAGGGAAGAAGCGATAGTAGGTTTAACTGGTTTAGGCACGAGAAATGACAGGGGAAATAAGCTGGTAGAATTTTGCGACAAGTACAATTTAACCATCACAAATACATTATTTCAACATTGTAACAAAATTTTTGTTACATTAAATATCTCTAAAGAAAAACAGTTCTAACTGTTGTTATTTTACGAATTTGTCATTTAGCGTGAAATCGTTAAATAATTTAATGTACTATAAGGAAGAACACCTCTTTCCGTTTACATTATTTTCACCTATAAGGAGTATTTAATAGGGACTCCTATGCTTTCGATATCCGCGAATACCTTGAACGTAACTTGAGTTACATAAGCTACAGGCGTTCTGAAGTCCACTTGCGCAATTGTTAAACACAACGCCTGCGCGTAATGTGACGCGATAACTAAGGTGTTGGCAAGGAATGCAGCCATCTTGCAAGCAACTACGAAGAAGTACGCTTCGTTGAAAAATGAAGAGCCTTGTTTGCAGGTGGAAGCTGAGAATAGCTCTACCATAATGGAAGGGCTAGAGGTTGCCGTGCGGAGGCGTCACGATAGAGCTCTCGTGAGGCTGCCCAGACAACCTAGAGCAACAGTTACAACACGTGGTGAAGAGGTCCATTAGTGCACATTTAAGAAACACGTTGACGATGAGATTGGAACTTGGTTGTGTATTGTAGAATTACACATTTAAGAAACACGTTTGACAATGAGATTGGAACTTGGTTGTGTATTGTAGAATTACACATTTAATAAACACGTTTGACGATGAGATTGGAACTTGGTTGTGTATTGTAGAATTACACATTTAAGAAACACGCCTGACAATGGGATTGGAATTTGGTCGTGTATTGCGAAATTGCTTATTTTGAAGCTGTCCGAGGGATTGCAACTAGTAAGGGCATGTTTCGTATCTTTCTGAATTTCAAGGAGATGGAATGTTATGTGTTTTAGTTGATCTACTACGTTTATCAGCATCACCGTTGTATAATTAAAACAAAATCAATCAGGTACTTATAAAACTATTTACTGAAAATTAATTTTACGTACTAATTACGGTCAAAGCTTTGATTTAACATTTACCAAATCGTAAGAAACTTTTGTTAAAGAATGTAAATGTCAAATTTTTTTGCAAGATATGTTTAATCCCACGTAAAAATCAGTTTAAAAATTATACCCTAGAAATTTAATAGGTCAAATGCTTTTTGTTCAGAACTAAATTTTTTTATAAGAGGAATTTTTGAACCTTTGGATAAATTGAAAGTTGTTATTCAAAGCACGTATATAATGCACATGTTGATTGATAGAAATAAGTGTAAAGTTCACTTTTGGTTGAAAGATGTTTACTTGCAATATGTTATGTGATTAGTAGAATACCTAAGCTGCTTCTAACATATGTTGAACTGACTTTTTTTAATTTCATATAATGCTTAAGCCATATGAACTGTTTATGTAACAAGTACTTTAGAGAAATTTTGTAAGCCAGAACAGATCTGTTTTATGGATGTTTAAGAACCCAACTGTATTAAATAATTTATAAATGCTAAGACCTCTCTATGTAAAGAAGCAAATTCAGAGATTTTTGAAACTTACTTTATGTTGATTATTTTGATTATAGAGAAACACATTAAGAAATTTTTGAAACTTATTTTATATTGATTATTAAATTTTTTTTTATAAATAATTTTTGCAACAAAAGAGAATTACATTTAAATTAAACTTTGAATTAATACCTTCGTCTTTTTATTTCACTAATTGAAGTTAACATTGTCCAAATTAGATCAGCAAAATTTTGAATGTAGAAAAGGTTGATACAGTACCAGGTAATAGAAACGGAATAAGTAATTTCCAGTAGAGTATTTTTTCATAGGTAAGGTGTTGTTGAGATTTTGAATTCTGGCCAATCGATCTATAAAGATCGAAATATTTTGTTGTTGTAAGGCACAAACAGTGTCTTATATTTTATTTTTTTTGTGTGATATTTTCTTGCAGGTCCGACATCGCAGAAGCTGGAGCAGAGGTCCAAGAGGTTTCCAGAGGTATTGCTTATTGTAATTTGTATGTTTTTTGGTAATCATTATATCCTATAGGTTTCTGCGTCTTCCTGTAGGATGCTTTAGTTTTGTTTATTGTCTATATAGATGCAGTGGCGTCCATTTACGTTTTTTTGTTCCCGTTTGTAGTAGTGCCCACTCTATATCCACGCCCAAACTCATTGCTCACCCTTGGTGTAATTCCCAGACTAAGCCGCGAATATAGTAAAGCTCGTGGGTCCACCGAGGTTTTGTTCACTAATTGACTCACTCCATAAGTTAAATTAAATAAAGAAAAATTATAAGTCCACATAAAGTTTTACTACTACTAATATGTTTTAACATCATGCTAGAAGACGATACACGTGGAAGATGCCAGGAGATATAGGAAGATATTAAATAGATTACATTATTGTCAGACAGCGGTTTAGAAATCAAGTAAAAGACTGTAGAAGCCACCCGGAAGCAGATATAGACACTGACCACAACATCGTATTTATGAAGGCCGCACTTAAATTTAATAATCTGAAAAAGAAGTACGGAAAAAGGCACTCTGACTTTGAGAAGCTGAAAAATAAAGATATCCATAAAAGTTTGAAAAAATGTAAATGAATTGCTGAAAGATATCGGGAAAATTTCTGATACCAAGGAAGTAGAAACAGAATGGGATTACATTAAATCCAGTTTAGACATGGCGGCCAAAGATATATTGGGGTATACACAAAAAGAATATAAGAAACTATGGATAACAAATGATATCTTGAATTTAATAGACGAAAATACAAAAATAGATCGGACGAAACATGAAAACAGAGATACAAAGCCATAATATGGGAAATTATTCGCAAATGCAGGAAAGCTAAAGATCAATGGATTGATGAAAAGTGCAAAGACGTTTAAACTAAGATGGAAATAGGAACGACAGACAAAGCATACAAATTAATTAGAATGAATTTTAGGGATATAAAACCATATAGCAAAAATATAAAGGACGCGGAAGGAAACGTAAATATAAAAAATGTAGAGAAAGTAGCTAGATAGCAGGAATATATAGGGAATTTATATTCAGGAGAAGAACTATCTGCCTTAGAACAGGAATCGGACATTGAAAATGATGACTTGGGATATCCTATACTTAGAGATGAGGTTGAATTAGCATTAAAGAGTGTGAAAAATGGTAAGGCGCCGGGTGCAGATAAAGTGCAAGCATAAACGCTAAAAGCCGCAGGACAAGCAGCAACAGAACGTCTCTTCCCACTTGTAAACTATATGTCTGAGATAAGCGAGATACTCAAAGATTTCAAACGTAACATCATAGTACGTATACCAAAAAAAAAGAGGCGCGGATAGATGTAAAATTTTCGAACAAATAAGTTTGACAGCACAGTTTCAAAAATATTAACTAGAACTGTACAAAGTCGAATGGAAAAACGAGCTGAAGATATACTGGGAGAAGATCAATTTGAGTTTAGAAGCAGCAGGGGAACACGAGAGGCCATTTTATCCCTGAGGGTGATAATGGAGAAAACAATATGGAAGGGGGAAAAGCGTATATATAGGGTTTGTAGATCTGGAAAAAGTTTTTGACAATGTAAAATGGAAAAAATGTTCGAAATACTCAAAAGATTGGAATGAATTGTAAGGACAGACGGATAGTACATAGCTTATACAAAGAGCAAACGGCGGTAATAGGATTAGAGCAAAAAGTAGAAAAGTAAATATTAGGAAAGGGGTTAGACAGGGATGTGCCTTATCCCCATTAATTCTTAACTTTTAACAAATGCAGGAAGACATTTGGAATTAATATGCAGGGACAAAAGATTGTAATGCTTAGATTTGCAGATGATATAGCGGTATTAGCATCTAGCAAAGAAGAGTTAGAAGCTGCTCATAATGAAATAGAAACAGTTCTAATGGAGAGATATGGTATGAAAGTTAACAAAAATAAAACTAAAGTTCTAGTATGTAAAAGAAGGGAAAATAAATAGAAAACAAGAATACAAATAGGTAACGAGAACATACAAGAAGGATTTCTGCTACCTAGGAAGTCAAATAGCGCAAGATGGGAAGAGCACAAAAGATATAAAACAAAGATTAGCACAAGGTCGTGTTACATTTAACAAGAAAAAGCAACTACTGTGTTCAAAGACCACAAACATAGAAACAAGAAAAGGATTGCTTAAAACACATGTGTGTAGCACAGCACTGTATGGCTGTGAAGCCTGGACAGTAGGAGAAGCAGATATGAAAAATGTAGAAGCCTTTGAAATGTAGTGGTACAGACGTATAATGAAGATATCATGGACAGACAAAGTTAAGAACAAAGAGGTAGTATAAATGGTAGAGGAAGAAAGAAGTATGTGGAAAACCGTAGTAGAAATAGGATGATAGGCCATATACTAAGACATGAAGGAATAGTGCGGAATATATTAGAAGCAGAGATAAAAAAAGAGAAGTAGAGGTAGATCTAGGTTAGACTACTGCTTACAGATAGTGAAAGATGTAGGCTGTGAGAATTTCAGGGCAATGTGTAGGCTAGCTCAGAATAGAAATCAATGAAGGTACGCTTGCAAGCAGTCGCAAGGTGGAAAAACTAATGACAAAAATAATAACTGTACTTAAACATGGTGATTAATATAAACAACCACAGATATTGGTTTTGCAATACTCTCAATAAATGTTAATTGTGCGAAAGCATTTATTGGAAAACTATTAATACGGCAAATGTCTAAGTGTTGGGGGATTTTTGGCAGCCACAGGCTGCTTATCCCTTTTCACATACCACTGAATCTCGGTGATATATGGCATATCATTAGAATACAATAGAAAGGAATCGAGCTGTATATAGGCTGTTGTGAGAATTGCAGGGAACTGGGTAGGCTAGCTCAGAACATAAATAAGCCGAGGTACAAGTCCAACCAGTTTCAAGATGTAAAACCCAACGACGAAAAAATACGTGCTCTTAAATCTAATGATTATTATAAACAACTACAGGTATTGGTTGTGAAATATTTTCAACTAAAGCTGATTGTGCATAAGGATAAATTGGAAAAACTATTAATTTGACAAAGGTTCAAGTGCTGAAGGAACTTGGCAGCCAAAGGCTGCTTACCCCCCTCACATACCACTGAATATCAGGGAAATAAGATATAAACTGTAAAACAATAGAAGGTGACCGAACTGCATCAAACAAGAGAGAACAGCAGCTATGTTCAGAGATAGTGAACATAGATACAACAAGAAAACTGTTCAAAGCATAGTGTCGAGCACAGCATAGTACATCTATGAAATAGGGGCAGTAGGAAAAGCAAACAGAAAGAGATAGAAGCCTTCTGGAATGTTGTGCTTCAGTATGAGGATGTAGCATGGACAGACAAAGTTAATAGCAAATTGGTTGTAAAAATAGTAGAGGAATAAAGATTTCTGTGGAAAACGAAAAAATATAAGAAATAGAAGGACAGGATATGTTCTAAGACATTTCTGGCGAATAGTACAGGATATAATACAAACAGAAATAGGAAAAGATAGGCTGGGGTAGACCGAGATCACTTTCGCACACAGATAGGGATAGATGCAGACTGAGCAAATTTCAGCGAAATGTGTAGATTAGTTCAACATAGGAAACAATGAGGGTACGCGTCCAACCAGTTCTAGGACCAAAGACCTAATGATGATGATGATGATGAACTTTTATGAAAAAGGCATTTTATTTTCTGTTGCCTGATGTATTCATACTAAAAGATGTTTTAATAATAAACTAGGTTTCCACAGTCGTATGAAATGTTTATTTATAATAATAATAACGAATAATAATTGATACCTCATTACTTTTAGAAAGATACGCCAAATTGCCTTAATATTATAACTAAAAACATTAGTTGAAATAGCAATATCTACATTCTAGTTAAGAAATAAGTAATTATTTAAATGTATCAGAAAAGCATTAAAATACTACATACTCATACAGCAACTACAGCAATTATTATATAATTATGTTAATAAATACAGTTGGCAGGTCCAAAAACTTAAAAGATTATTTATCTTAAAACAATTCGCAAGTCAGTTACCGCTTCTGAGCTTAGTAGTACAATACAGCAGTGTGTGCAGAACGGATTAGTGTTGACCTCCATCCACCTGGTTCTCGAGTTTGACCAGTCTCCATGGTTGATACCTTATATCGAGTTGAACACAGACCTTCGCACTCGTGCCACCATCGCTTTTGAAAAGAACTTTTTCAAACTCATGAACAATGCCATCTTTGATAAAACCATGGAGAACGTAGACAAGCGCGTCGACATCAAGATCGTAACTCGGTGGAAGTGTGACCGGAAGATATTGTGCGCGAGTAGCCTGATTGCCCGCCCAAACTTTAATTGTAATCTATTACTAGGCGAAAATTTAGCACTCATACAGATGGACCGCGTTAGAGTAACCTATAACAAACCTATATATGCAGACTTTTCGATTCTAGATCTATCAAAACCTTGATTTACGACTTTCACTATGAGAAACTGATTCCCCTGTATGAGTCTAAGCTTTCACTTTTGTATACAGATACCGATTCGCTCGTGTATAGTGTCGAAGCAGAAGACTTGTACAGTGATATTTATGCCCGCCTGGGCCTATTCGACACTAGTGACTACCACCCAGACAAAAAATATAAGATCTCACTTGTAAACAAGAAAGTGCCCGGAAAGTTCAAGGATGAGTTTGGTGGTGAGTTAGTTCTAGAGTTTGTGGGTCCTCGTGCCAAGAGTTACTGTATAGTTAGCGAAAGGGATGTAATAAAAAAGATTAAAGGGTTAAGCGTAGTGTTGGGCAAGGTATAAATGTTAATAGTTTTAAGGACGTAGCACATAACAGTAACTTCCGAACCCTCGTGCATTCGGTGCGGTCTATTAGGAGCAAAAAACATGATTTGTTTACGCTGTTACTTAGCAATGTTAGTTTATCGGGCGCAGATGACAAGCGTTTCGTCATCCCTAACACGACCTTAACGTATGCATGGGGGCATATGGAAATAGATAGATTTTATTTTAAATAGTTTATAAGTTGTATATATTGCTTAGAGTTAAGTTGTATACATTACATGCCTGTTTTAGGGGTCACAATGTTTATACATGTTTAGCCTAAAAACGTGTACGATGATAATATTATTGTAAATGTAGATATATACAAAGAATTTAATACTACTGTGTATAGATTTTTTAATACATTTTTATTTCCATATATATTGCGGCATATTTCTGTTTCTGTGCTCAATCACCGACCCTAGAGAACTGAAACAATTACCCTTTACAATTTTGATTCCCCATACCTACCATATCTAATTTTGTGTTGATTTTTAATAACTCCTGACATATTTTAAATCGATTTGAAATTTTTTTAAATTTTTTCTAGTCCGCAAAATGCCGAATGGGGCACCCGCAAGGAAGATGTCAATTGAGTCATGAGGATCGTTAACAATTTTTTTTAGTCCGCAAAATGTCGGATGGACACCCTCAAGGAAGAATTCAAATAAGTCACGAGGATCGTTAAAAATGTTTCTAGTCCGCAAAATGCCGAATGGGGTACCCGCAAGGCTGATAAACATAATGAAGAATTCAAATGAGTCATGAGGATCGTTAAAAATTTTTCTAGTCCGCAAAATGCCGAATGGGGCACCGGCAAGAAAGAATTCAAGTGAGTCATGAGGATTGTTAAAAACTTTTTCTAGTCCGCAAAATGCCGAATGGGCCACCGGCAAGGCTAATAAACGTAATGAAGAATTTAAATGAGTCATGAGGATCGTCATAAAGCACACCCCCCTCAACAACCGGCAATGTAAGTGGCAGGGTGGGGGTTCGTTCAAGTGAGGTACGAAGTGTGCCAGAACACAGGTGTATACTCTACTAGGGATATATTATATTTAGGCGAATCCCGTCCTGTTATTTATACAGGCACGAAATTTCGTCATCAAGATTCCGTATTTTTTACAACCCCTCTTCTGGATACAATATATCCATTTGTTGAACATGAGACTATTAAAATATTAAAATGGTTCTAACTAATTTTTGCAATTTATGTCAGTTATGCCCTTGTGTGGTATTACGATCGATATACACGTTTTATTGTAGGTATATGAATATTCTACTGTGACTTTACATATTAAGCATAGCGTTCTACTGAATATTTTATATTTAATTCAACACCTTTCTCCTGAGTAGTGTATAGTTTATTAAACAAAATACGTATTCGTGTAACTAGCTTCATAACTACTTCAAATAAATTTAGTTTAGAACTAAAAATGCGTTTAATCCCATGTTGTATAATATCAGTTGTATTGCAAGACCTGGCAACTACTGCTGCAGAAAATTAACTCCACTGCAATTGCAGAGATCGAACTATTGATTGTATCCGTAAATTTGCTTTCACATAAACATATAACCGCACCGGTATGTTCCCGCGCGGTTAATGCATGAAATACTCAAGCTATTCTCAACAATTTCAAACACAATCGATGCCTGCCTTATGACATTCTATTCATTGAACAAACAGCCTTCTGAATTTCTTATCGTTGCCTGGTATAAATAGATATCAAAACATAGAAGTCGACAAGTAGAAAGACACTTGAAATAAACCCTCAAATATCCCTGTATGTTTGTTGTGGTTTGTTTAGTATTCCTCTTAATCTTCTTTGGGGATTAAACCACTCATAATTTTTAAAATTATCTTTATTAACGTTTCGATCCATAACCTAGGATCGTTTTCAAATATCGTTTCCTAGATTTGAAGCTTGCCTGCTGCGAGTTTGTACGGTTTTACTTTTTAGAGCAGCTTCATGTCAGGGATGCTCCAAAGGACAAGTTCTGTCAAAAGTGAACTATTAAAGAGTACAACGTCACTTTATAAAATTGCTCTAAACCATAAAAGGTATTTAAATTATAACTCGGAACATGTGCTTTATAAACGTTATTCACAGTAATACTGGAGGTGCTTAATGTATGAACAATGAGGGCCGGTTTAAGTAATTTCGGGACTCTTGGCACTATTAAATTGCAGGGCCTTTGTGACATTTGTTGAATCACTAACAAAGTAATAATCTTTTAAAATGTATTTTTTATACAAATGTTTAAGCATGAAATAATTATATAGAAAACTACATTATAATTTTATTATTCAATAATTTTTACAGAAAACGTTTACGCGATTAGCAATTGCAAACTGACTAATTATTTCAGATGTGTCTATTTGGTTTAGTAGTTTATAATCAAGGGTCTTTAAAGTGAGATGGTTTAACCTAGCCCGACACATACTAGCTCGTACTTAATTTTTAATGCGTTTTAATTTTAAAAGGGAACGTTCCCCACTACAGTTTGTTACCATAAGAGAGAGATAAATCTTTAACACAATTCTACATTAGGAAAACAAGAACTTAGGGACTGACAAATAGCTTGATTTCATAAACATGTTGCTTAGATTCAGAAATAAATTCCCGCGAATCAGTTTTCAAAAGTTCTGCAAATTGGACTAATTCCTCTTGAAATTCATTTTCAATATCTTCTGGATATGTTTAACACATTGCCTCTAAATTCTTTTGGAGTAAGTTTTGTCAACTGTCGAATGAACCCCAAGGTGCCGCTTAATTTTGCATAAAGCGCTTATCTTTTGGATAGAGCTTGAATCACATTATGAAATAATACTAAATAAGTTTTGATTCTGTATATTTCGAATAGTTTTATATACCCTGTACCGTCGTCATCAGAAGTAAATCCGGATAAAAAATCAATATCTTTATTTCGTTTCTTTTGCCGTAATATGTCCTCGCGATGTAGATAACAAACGGTAAGAAATTTTGCTTTGGCTACAATATCGGCGAAGTTTGATCTAAGTATTTTAATATATTTGTGTAGCGATTCATATAGAGCGCAGGCACAGTTCAAATCTTGAATCGATGATTTCAATGAAGCACTGGTTATCTGAAATCGCTTAAAAATCTAATCTTTTAATATTACTATAATTTCTGTTTTCAGCATTTCCATTGTATATAAAAATCCTTTAGCTTTTTGCCTAACTTAGCCTCGAAGTCCGTGTCAATGGTAATAGTTTTCAAAACACCCTTGATGACCGAGAATAGTTTTTTAAGTACTGAAATTGCATATGTTCGTTTACTCCGTCTAGTACTAGACTGTCTTTTGGGCACGGGAAAATGATCCTCGCTGTTTGATAATGCTTTTACAAAAAAGTCCGCCGAGAAGAATGTATAAATGTTTTTTACAAAGTAAAAAAATAACAAATTTAGTACACCATTCTGCAGGAAATTCAGCAAATTGACATTTCTTTTTGATAAGAGCCTGAAATCCATAATATTTTCCACTCATATTACTGGCATTATCGTAGTTTTAGCTTCTACAAGTTTTTATTTCAATTTCATTTTTATTTAAAAAATTAAACAAACTACTGACAAGCTGTTCAAAACTACGGCTTTCCATGTCCAAAATTTTTATAAATCTTTCAACAGGTCCAGAGGACAAACATTATTGTATAATCAAAGTAAATCGAGTAACGTGTGTTGTATCTGGCGTTGAATCCAATGAGATTGAATAATATTTACACTTTTTGATTTTGCTGATAATTTCGTTAATCATCTTGACACAAATCAAACTAATAAATTCTTCGCATACGTCTTTAGACAGATATGAAGTATGACTTATTCCCTTGTTTCCATTAGAATTTATGTGCTCAGATAGAAAAGAATCAAATTTTGTTAGTAATTCTAACAATCTTAGATAATTACTATTGTACGCAGAATCGAAAGTTTCATTACTTTCACGAAAAAAGACCTAGTCTCAAAAATTTAATAACTTCATCTAAACGTTCAAGTATTTTTCGCTAATATTTCTATTCATTTTCCATCTGATCGACCAGTGCGGAATTAATTCATGAATCCTTTTTTTCCCGAGATAATGGAGTAACTAGAGAGTTTTTGTGCACAACACTTTCTCCATGTCGCTGTACATAATCGCTTCCATGCTTCCAATTATCACAATCTTTTTTTACAAAAATTGAACACTCCAAACCCACAACTTTACAAGGAAAACAGAAAAAACGGCCTTTTCTCGGTGAATAGCACTGCCAATTTCTTTCTTGTTTAGCATGTGTAAGTTTGTGTTCTTGTGAAAAAATATTCCTGACAGAATCTGGTTTTGTTCTCACTTTCATAATATTTTCTAGAAGAAATGTATTCACAATCATAGAATGCCACTTCTACAGATCATTTGAAAAGCAGTCGTAATTGTAAATACATGCACCAGATGCATTTAACACATTTTCCTCTTCTGCTGTGTTATGTGATTGATTTATTTCTTCATGACCATTATACCCATCGTTAGTTTCAAAATTATTGGTCGACCATGATTATCTAATGTTAGTGGACAGACAGTTGTTACAGATTGGCAAGAAGATTTACCATCAAAACTAGTTCCTTGCGCCGAAAAAAAAGTTGTCAATTTTGGAGTTTTTGATATGGATATTTGTTCATTCGTTAATTTTTTCGCGTTAGGTTTTTTTGCTACCCAAGAGATAACAACGTTCAATGTCCCGCTCTTGACTTGCCATTTTAATTTGTAGCAACAAAGGAGATATAAATTTTGCACAATATACCAATTTTTCCTTAAAAAAATTAAATAACATTAATTTGATTTGCTGCTATTTGTTTTCAGTGTATTAATAATTATCTAAAAAAAAACTTATTTTATAATTTGTCCTACACGTACCTTAAGAGCTCATCGCAATAGCGGCCATCTTAAAATCTCTAAAGATCCAAATTTCTTTTCCATTAGGCACCCAAATTAAAAATGGTTTTAATAAAAATTACTTATTTAATAATTGTCTATGTGGGAAAGTCATTTAAGTTTTTTTAACTGAAAAATTTTTTGCTGATAATAAAGCGATTTATACAAAATCAGTAACTTTCCCAAATGTGTGAATAATTTTTATGAATTTTCATCAAAATTGCACACTACAATTCACTTTATTTATCGAATAAATCAAATATTAGTATTTTTTAAAAAATCCACCTGCAATGTGCTTCCGTGGAAAAATTCAGAATTTCCATGTCACACACTATTGTAAAACAGAAATGATTTGAATACATTTTATACAAAACAAAACACAACAAACATACAGGAAACGCTATACTATCGAGATCAAACTATCCTTATGAGAGTTTTCGGCTATAGCGTAATTGCTCGCAAATGTAATAATAACTTTGATTATGGATATTATTTTGTGCCTCAGCAATTATAGAAATGAGTTGTTCTTTATAACCTTTGATTTATAAAAATTTTTGTTGGGCTTCCTATTCAGTGAAGTAGGTAGTTGGTATTCCCACAGTTTTGAGGTAAATGATATTGGAAGACTGCATTGCAATAGTGTTCTATATTTTTTTTTTAAATTTTGAAATAATACACTATATAGTTAATGAAAAACTGGCTTGTAATAAGGTGAAAGGATGAGTGTAATGTAAGACGTAAAAAAGAATAAACACACAATTGTTTAATTTTTATGCCCAAGTTTGATTAATGTTTTGGGATAAAATTAAAAAGCCACCAGTAATACTTCGCTCATATTTAGGCTTGTGTAGTAATAAGGAATAATGTGATAAAAATTCTTACGGTTAATTAGAAATTACAAACCATGTTTAGTTAAGTTTTTTACGGTCAAATTTCTGTAATACACGTAAAAGGTGCTTTTGTTCATTATGGTACAAATTCAACATTCACAAACTCCCATATGCAATTGTGATGGAACAAAATTTGAGAAGCTGCATGCAAAACGTAAATAAATAGAAGCAAAACAAACTTTGGACTACTTAAAAATGCAAGACATGCATTTTTATTCTAGAGAAATGTTTACTGTGTTCTAACCAGAACAATTTCAAATATGTAATAGCAATGTCACCATATTGAAAATTTTTATTTTATATTTATATCTATTTTTAATTGTAAAAAATTCACAGAAATAAAACATACTTGGCCGTTGCGGCCACTTTGTTTATTATTTTGTCGTTAGAAAATGATAAAGGAAACGAAGGTGTGATAAGAAAAGAAACCAAACCAATATTTGTAACTTTTCACAAACTGTAATCACAACCCACTTGACACTTTACCTAATCATTTTTTATTAGAGACACGTTAAACCATTATTCTGTTTTTTCCATTTATTGGCCAATTAATTAATGTAACTGCTTTGTCAATTGCATGTTAGAAATTGTAAAATAACTGCGATGCTAATGTTGGAATGTTAAATCCTATAATTTCTTGTTCCCTAATAATTTTTTTTTA
The DNA here is from genome assembly GCA_036346225.1 of Platerodrilus igneus. Classification (NCBI taxonomy): domain Eukaryota; kingdom Metazoa; phylum Arthropoda; class Insecta; order Coleoptera; family Lycidae; genus Platerodrilus; species Platerodrilus igneus. Next base: position 1,030,512 of record JARFIW010000975.1, on the reverse strand, counting down.
CATTAGATATTTGAATTTCAAAGGTTCTCACTGGTTATAAATGTTAGAGAATATGTATAATTAAAATATCTGTGAGGTTTATAACTAGACTAATAAGTTCCACAGCACTGCCATCTATATGTGCTCCTGGTACTGTATAAACCAACTAGGCGGAGTACTAAACTTCATATCCTTTTCTAATAAATATCTGTATCTCGACATTTCGTCCCGCCCTACGTTACCTCACCCCAACCCGCGCTTTTACAGCATATGGTAGGTAACCTGTTGTGATGAGCTCTTAATGTAGCAGTTTGTTTTAAGTTATCGCACATCTTCAATACTAACTGCAAAATGCAGGTTCAAAGACAGATATTTTCAAAGTACTCGTTCGGAGATGAATTAAAAACTGAAGACTTTTCTTAAGACTGCATTCAGTGTATCATCTATCTGCGAGATTTGCGTATTTGAATGCGAGACGAGACGGTCGAAGCACTAAACAAATAAAACGGCTGTTTTGAAAAGATAATGTTTATTCAAATAGCGACTGTTTAACAAATATATATTAAATAAACCTAAAATTATAACTTATATTTAAAAAAAAAGTATATAACTTTAATTTGACGGGCGCTCGCTCCCTTAAATGGCAAAATGTAATACGATTTCTAACTTATTTGACTGAAATTCATACACTTGCCACTAAATACTCGGGAGCTTTTGCTTTTATCTATTTGTGTATTGCAATGTGAAATACAAATCGGGACTTAATATCACTAATTGTTACAATGCGGTTGACGACGCACTAGATAAATAAGTAACTGAATTGGAGTTGAACTTACTGACATTAAAATACTAATTAGTTCTTATCTCATTTTAAATATGCGTGTGTATATTATATGTATCCTCAACTGTACTAGTTAAATGATGTTTCCAAACTTAAAGCACTTGCAAGATAATACCATATGCTTTTTATGTGTTTTTCGGTCTATTATACAACTTCCTTAATCTTTGTGACTGCGCCAACATAAAAAATATTGTATAATAAAAGTTCAAAATACATAAACACATTTTATATGAAAGTTGCTTTCGATTTACTGGGAAATTCCTTTTAGTTTTACTTTGTAGCGCAAACTTGGATAAAAAGGATTCTACTAAAGAAGTGGTTGTTTCAGAAATGCGCTGAGGAAGCAAAAAGCGAATATATTGGAAATGTAAGAAACTATATCTTGAAACACAAGTGTTCTGTTATGGTTTTCATGATGGCGCATAAAGTGGTTATTGGATACATAATATTCAAGTTGCGTCAAGCCATATCACAACTCCATTGTAAGGAAAATGTTCTATAACAGTTTGTTCCTGCCATTAAGCAGGATTTTTAAATTATCGCGGAACTCGAACATTTTAAATCCTTTATTGAAATTAGTTTAAAGCGGTTTCTTTTGATATAAACAATGTTGATGAAACGTGCGTTACAGGAGACGCTGTGCTAGAAGTAATTTTCTATTTGTGATTTGCAATCATGTTGACAGGCAATCGTCTAATACAGCCATATTTTTAGTTTACCAGGTTTAATTCGATATTGCTCACAAAAAATTAATAGTTTACGCCACGGGCGCGGAAGAGGAAAAGCTTGTTTCGTGTTTTAAATATTCTGAACAGATCATCACCTTACCTTTGTATAACACATGGTGAGATGCCGGTGAGTAAAGATTTGCTGTGGGTTTATGGGAGATTTTTACTTTTGTATGACTAAAAAAATGAAGTATTTGTGTGTCTGATTTCACTGGGGTTAGCAGCGGACCTTATCACGCGAAGGAACTATGTATATTAGTTGCATAACCATACAAAAAGCAGCGAGGAACTTCCACCACTACTTTTGTATACCGGTAGTCTGTCACAGTTTAAATATCACCAGACAAAGCAAGCAACAAAAGCCATAATCAGTAAAGCACATGTATCACTAAAGTGAGTCCGTAACAATGTCCTTAAAACACACGTGCTTTGAGTTTCACCAGCTCTACCACTCTTAGTTCAACCAGAAAAACCGTATCTTACACTTAATTTTTGACATCTCGCAAGCAAGAACCAAACACGGCCCTTTTTTGTTTATATCTAATCCTACTAGTACAACTTCTGTTCGCCTACCTAGACTGTATATCCACATATTAATTACAGCGGGATTATTTATTAATGATAAGTGGAAAGTAATTTTACGAGTATTCCAATTTACAACTAAACCATCTTTTAAAATTAATACCGGCGAGTCAACTTGCATATCAATCTGAAAACTAAGCGAAAGTATTTACTTTATACAAACCGCGATCCAAAAACGATGTATTTTAAGAATTAAGTAGACTAAAAATGTTAGGCCACCAAAAATGCACGTTACAGACGCTTTACCGACTATGTTTGCACTAAACTAGACGTAAATGTAAAATATTGGCATTTGTACAGCAGTAAGTATCATCGAGCCTCAGAGCCATTGTTAATTTAAATTTGCAGTGCAATTACTTGACGTGGATACACGTGGATGTTCGTTTGATATTTTGTAACAAGATAATTTAATTTATGTGAATTTGGAGAATTTTAACTTGATTCAAATGCAACAAGAAAATTTTCATTATCATTAAATATTCCGGAAATGGTTCGAGTACAACGCAATTATTCTTTTGAGGGATAGTCATCTGGTATGTAATTAGTTGCTCATTACGTACGCTTAAGTTGTAACAACATTTGGAATGACAAAACAAGTAAGTTTTTTTATATTGTCCGACTTGCAATTTCTCAAGTTTGTTATGTTGTTGACCTTTGGATAGCTTTGTTATTTGTAAAGAGAACCTGATAAACTTCATTTTTATTATTTATTAGTACAAATGAAAAGATTACAGAGGGCAGTATGTATGTATACTAAGGGTTAACTTTAAATACTAACAAAATTGAAACTAGCATTTTGAATATAAAATTATCTAAGTTCAGATAACTAAATTGTTTGATTTTGCACTACAATATTAATTTGTTGAAATATTTTAAAATGCAAGTTAAATGTAAAGTCTATAAGTAGTACTACCGAAAGTTAATAAAGATTCTGTCAGTATACCATTAGTCATTCTTAATAATCAAGCTTGAATATAAATAACTATAACTAAGATATTCGAATTTTTTTGAAAATAATTTTGTTAAGAGAAATCATTGTAAATAATTTTCAACTGATACTTAAGAGAATAGAAATACATTACGGTCACGTCTATGATTATTAGTTGGAATAAATGAGGTTTGATCATTAGTAATTATAAACTTTTTTGAATTAATTAAGAGAATGCACAAATTGTGCTAGTCTTGGTATAGTTTGATTACAGGTGTAACAGTGCATCTTTATCCGGCAATATCGAGCCAGTAGGTAAGCATTTGTAAGGGTAATGTTTACGTGATATTTTTAGTACAGCGGTATTTGAGCACAGGTTTCCGTATTCCCCTTATACAAACAGACCAAAAATTAGGTCTTCATTGTGTTCAAAAATTCGGTGGCGCCATATTCACTATATTTTTGGTCGTAATCCAACCCCGACCCAAATACAAGTTCTACCCAGATCAAATCACTCTAGTAGCCGCTTAGCCTTCTGAGGTTTCCTTATCTATGAGTCGTTTTCCATCTAAACTAACATTGATCTCTTTACATCATCAAGAAATCCTCGTTAATTATCTTCGTGCCTTTCAGTTGACAATATAGGAGTAAGAACCCATTATTAAGGCAAAACGTTACAATGTTTTCAGATAGGAAAGAATCAAATTTTGCTAGTAATTCTAACAATCCTAAAGAATTACTGTTGTACGCAGATTCGGAAGTTTCATCACTTCCACAAAATGAAAAAGCTCTTGACGTCAAAAAGGTAATAACTTTTTCGCTAATATTTCTATTCATTTTCCATTTGATCGATAATTGCGGAATCAATTCATTCGTCCTTTTTTCCCGAGATAATAGGGTAACAATAGTTTTTTTGTGCACAACACCTTCTTCATGTCAATGTACATAATCGTTTCCAGGCTTCCAAGTTCCAATCATCAAAATTTTCTTTTACAAAAATCGAACACTCGAACCCACAACTTTACAAGGAAAATAAAAAAAACACCTTTGCTTGGTGAATAGCACAACCAATTTCTATATATTTTAGCATGAGTAAGTTTGTGTTCTTGTGAAAAAAGATCCTTGACATAATATTTTTTAAAAGAAGTGTATTCGCAATCGATGTTTTTACAATCTTGGCTTCCTTTTGCTATCTAATATTTTGGTATTTTTTCATCTATCTTCGAAGGCCACTTCCCTAGATCATTTGAAAAGCCGTCGTAATTGTAAATACATGCACCATATGCATTTAATACAATTTCCTCTTTTACTGTGTTATGCGATTGATTTATTCTTCATGAGCATTATACTCGTAGTTAATTTCAAAATCATTGGTCGTCATGATTATCTAATGTTAATGGACAGACAGTTGTTACAGATTGGCAGGAAGATTTACCGTGAAAACTAGTTCCTTGCGCCAAAAACGAATTTTCAGTTTTGGAGTTTTGACATGTATATTGTTCATTCGCTAATTTTTTCACTATAGCTTTTGCTACCCGAGAGATAACAACGTCCAATATCCCGCCCTTAACTTGCCATTTTAATCTGTAGCAACAAAAGATATATAAATTTTGCACAATGTACCAATTTTTCCTTAAAAAGTTTAAATAACATTAATTTGATTTGCTGCTATTTGTCTTCAGTGTATTATTAATTATCTAAAAAAAAACTGTTATTTTTTAAAATTTTTTGAAATAATACACTATATAGTTAATGAAAAATTGGCTTGTAATAAGGTGAAAGGATGAGTGTAATGTATGACGTAGAAAAGAATAAACACAAAATTGTTTAATTTTTATGCCCAAGTTCGATTAATGTTTTGGGATAAATTTAAAAAGCCACCAGAAATACTTCGCTCATATTTAGGCTTGTGTAATAATAAGGAATAATGTGATAAAAATTCAAACGGTTAATTAGAAATTACAAACCATGTTTAGTTAAGTTTTTTTACGGTCAAATTTCTGTAATACACGTAAAATGTGCTTTTGTTCATTATGGTACAAATTCACCATTCACAAACTCCCATACGCAATTGTGATGGAACAAAATTTGACAAGCTGCATGCAAAACGTAAATAAATAAAAGTAAAACAAACTTTGAGGCTACTTAAAAATGCAAGATATGCATTTCTATTCTACTAGAGGAATGTTTACTGTGTCCGATTTAGTAGAATTTTAAATATGTAATAGCAATGCCAGCATATTGAAAATTTGTACTTTATATTTATATCTATTTTTAATTGTAAAAAATTCACTGAAATAAAACATATTTGGCCGTTGCGGCCACTTTGTTTATTATTTCGTCGCTAGTAAATGATAAAGGAAACGAAGCTGTAATAAGAAAAAAAACCAAATCAATATTTGTACCTTTTCACAAACTGTAATCAAAACTCACTTGACACTTTACCTAATCATTTCTTATTAGGGATACGTTTAAACCATTATACTGTTTTTTGCATTTATTGTCCAATTAATTAATGTAACAGCTTTGTCAATTGCATATTAAAAATTGTAAAATAACTGTGAAACAAATGTAGGAATGTTAAATCTTATAATTTCTTGTTCCCTAATAATTTTTTTTAACATTAGATATTGGAATTTCAAAAGTTTTCTGTGAGGTTTATAATTGGACTAATAAGTTGCACAGCACTGCCATCCATATGTGCTCCCTGGTACTTCATAAACCAAGTAGGCGGAGTACTAAACTTCATATACTTTTCTAATGAATATCTGCATCTCGACATTTCCTCCCGCCCTACGCTACCTCACCCCAACCCGCGCGTTTACAGTATATGGTAGGTAACCTGCTGTGATGAGCTCTTAATGTAGTAGTTTGTTTTAAGTCATCGCACATCTTCAATACTAACTAAAAAATGCAGGTTCAAAAACATATTTTCAAAGTTACTCGTTTAAAGACGAATTAAAAACTGAAGACTTTTCTTAAGTTTTCATTCAGCGTCTCAACTATCTACGCGGTTTGCGTATTTGAATGCAAGAAGAAACGGTGGAAGCACTAAGCAAATAAAACGGCTGTTTTGAGAAGATAATGTTTATTCAAATAGCGACTGTTTAACAAATATATATTAAATAATCCTAAAATTATAACTTATATTTAAAAGAAAAGTATATAACTTTAATTTGACCGGTGCTCGCTCCTTAAATGGCAAAATGTGATACGGTTTCTAACTTATTTGACTGAAATTCATATACTTGCCACTAAATACTCGGGAGCTTTTGCTTTTATCTATTTGGGTATCACAATGTGAAATACAAATCAGGCCTTAATTAATATCACTAATTGTTACAATGCGGTTAAGGACGCACTAGATAAACAAGTGACTAAATTGGAGTTGCACTTACTGAGATTAAAATACTAATAAGTTCTTATTTCATTTTAAATATGCGTGTGCATTTTATATGTATCCTCAACTGTACTAGTTAAATGATGTTTCAAAACTTAAAGCACTTGCAAGAAAATATTATATGCTTTTCATGTGTTTTTTTGGTCTATTATACAACTTCCCTAATCGTTGTGACTGCGCCAACATAAAAAAATATTGTATAATAAAAGTTCAAAATACATAAACACATTTTATGTGAAAGTTGCTTTCGATTTACTGAAAAATTCCTTTTAGTTTTACTTTGTAGCGCAAACTTGGATAAAAAGGATTCTACTAAAGAAGTGGTTGTTTCAGAAATGCGCTGTGGAAGCAAAAAGCGAATATATTGGAAATGTAAGAAACTATATCTTGAAACACAAGTGTTCTGTTATGGTTTTCATGATGGCGCATAAAGTGGTTATTGGATACATAATATTCAAGTTGCGTCAAGCCATATCACAACTCCATTGTAAGGAAAATGTTCTATAACAGTTTGTTCCCGCCATTAAGCAGGATTTTTAAATTATCGCCGAACTCGAACATTTTAAATTCTTTATTGAAATTAGTTTAAAGCGGTTTTTTTTTTATATAAACAATGTTGATGAAACGTGCGTTACAGGAGACGCTGTGGTAGAAGTAATTTTGTATTTGTGATTTGCAATCATGTTGACAAGCAATCGTCTAATACAACCATATTTTTAGTTTACTAAGTTTAATCCAAAATTGCTCACAATAAATTAATAGTTTACGCCACGGGAGCGGAAGAGGAAAAGCTTGTTTCGTCTTTTAAATATTCTGAACAGATCACCACCTTACCTTTGTCTAACACATGGTGAGATGCCGGTGAGTAAAGATTTGCTGTGGGTTTATGGGAGATTTTTACTTTTGTATGACTAAAAAAAATGAAGTATTTTTGTGTCGAATTACGTTTTAAAACAGAAAAATCAACTTTGGGCGCATACAAACCTTTAAAAACAAATTGCGGATAAATATTGTAAGAATGATGCCAAAACAGGTTAAAGTTGAAAGAAATAAAGCCATTAAGCGAACAATATAATGAGTGACAGTTACAAGGTTGTATCTAAAGAACCGTTAAAATTGAACAAAAGAGATAATTTTAGAATCACCTCGCAATTTCTGGTAAACTGTGTAAACTTTATAATTCAAACGACGCAACGCTACATTTAAATCTTGATATTGATCCACAAGTGGTATAAAAGGAATTATTGGATCGATTGTTAAAATAAAGACGCTCAATATTTAATAAATTAAGGTATAGGGAATAGTTCATGTGTAGGTAAAGACGCAGCCGAAGTTAAAAACGAATATATCGTTGTCGTCCTGTTAAAAAGAAATTTAACGTTTGTAAACAATGTACTATTTATCGTCAGTGATCTTTGTAGTAACATCTCAGTAGATTCAGAACTTTCTTTAAACAGTTGCGAACAATTAAACTTGTACTAAACAAGCAAGTATAAAAAAATCCTTACCGTATCTAAATCGGTCAAATGTGTTCGTGCCTCTCTCGATTTATAGCACCTACGGAGTTCTCTGATAATATTGCGCGACTATTCGTTTCGTGGCGATTAAAGTAAACGCATTGGACGGTTGCTCACTACGAGACTTCCCGACCAATCCTGACACATCTTCTCCTCATTCCTCATCTCTACTACCTTGTGGCATTACGAGTGCTAAGACAGTAATGCCGGTACAGATTACAATATTAGTTAATACGAGAGATTGACCTAAAACTTCTGCCTAATCGGGTAGAGCGACCTTAAACGCACATATTGATGGAAATTTCTAAACATTTACCTTTAGTCTTTAGATTATAGTCTATTGACACCCTCTAAAACAAATTTTGGTCAGAATGACCCGGATATTAATTTGACATCCTCACGATTGTACTACATAATTTATATGTACGGTTAAGGGTTTCACCGTACTCATCATTCTCTCTCATTCGCACTACAGTACGTTAAAAATAATGTTTGGTATGTCGGTAATTGATAATAAAAAACTATCAAAGCCGCAAATTTCTATCTAACAAATATTAAAACTCAACATATGCTGATTGAGTCATCATTTTGTTCAACTTCAATTTATATTTTAATTATAGTTATCTCAAGGCACAAACCTAAGGTAAACAAATTTTTGCTTTCAACCAGTTTGTAAACAAAAGATTTATTAAGGCGAAACCGACTCATTATTAGAAAGTAAATTGTAACTTACTTTAATAATGGACTACGCTTAAACGGCTACCGCGACTCGTTTGACTGTCTTTCAAGCAAAATTGCAACGGATGGAGGTCACCGAAGCTAAATTTGATGACTATCAAATTGAAGTTTTAAGATTCGATTCTGAAGTGAAAGAACCTAAGGAAAGGATTCAAGATTCCAATCATTATTCAGCGATTTAATTGATGCTGTCCCGTGTGGTGGTGGTTAGCCATTGGACGCCCAGTGTCACCGTTCGAGCAATCGACGCTGCCATCGGGCCTTGCATTCGTGCGGATCTAGAGCATTGAATGGCCTAAAACCCACAGTATACTGGAGAATGAATGCACGTCAGTGCAGACTAAACCCTTCACGATGATAGGTAGACTAATCCCACATCGCGGACCAAACCACCAAAAGCTTACTGTTGCTTGGACCAGCAGCAATCTTGCATAGGGTAATGTCATTTCGTGTTTGTGCTGTACGCCAGAGAGCGTGTCGTTGGATACCTCTCCAGATATAGTGCAGCTTTTCCGAAACTGGCACAACACAAACAGCAGCCTTAATCCGGGATGAAGAACCAGCCAGAGGAGCGGAAACAAGAATGCCCACACAAGAAGCGTTTCAATAGAACTGAACAGAAAAGGAAAAAGAAGGTTGGCCTGGATGTGCAGATTGCTGCCGAGGATAAAGCTAGCCCTACGGCTAACCCACACTGGCACAATCTGCTGTCCGTTGAACAACCTTCACCTTCACACCAACTTCCACCTCAAGACCTCGGAGGCCAAGACGGCGGTAAGTAAGTATAGGACTAGGTCCGACGATATTTTTCCGTAGACTAGACCGCGGGAGAGATATTGCAAGAGTAACCAGTCCAGCTGTCGGTGGCGGCTACAGAAAGGCAGTCTCATGACGCCTCCACGTAGCCGAGATTGACGGAAATCATCAAGACTTAAGCTGAGGTCTTGCTATCAGCCATTGAGAAGGCGCTCGACGACCATGTTTACCCTTCCCGCACAAAACACTTAACTAACCAACATGGATCGCCACGGCCATAAGAAACAGCACACCATGGTCTAACATCCTGAAGTGGCAGAGGGAAGAAAGACCATGTTAGTGTAAGGAAGGTAGCACAATGAGTTCACCCTGCGGCCTAAGTGCGTGTGGCACTAACCATCCCTCTAAATATAACAGATAGCTAGATTTGATGCTGTTTGCAACCCGTCATATTGAAATTAACACAAAATTCATTCTCGAACTAGCTAATGAGACTATGGCCAACCCGGCTAGTGCATTCATTGGTTCAAATTATTTAAAAACCCACTTCATTTTCCGGACAAAAAGAAGATTGGATCACATGCATTACCCTGTATTGTGACCTGGATCATACCAATTAAAATGTACTTATTTTCCTATGTTCCTATTTGAAGGGTGAAGCTATAATTCTCACAGCCGATCTTTCTTTCGATCCTGCATTTGAATAGCCAGAAACCAGTTCTGACTTATCTCGCAGCCTTACTAGCTGTTTCTTGAAGGAGATTTTGTAATATAAGAGTACAGGTTTTCTCATACACTTTACTAACGTCCGTTTTAGTGCAGTGAGTACGTTGAAAACCGTCTGAAAGCTTGACAACGTGGTTGCCTTCTGCTATTTTCGCTCATTTATCATAACTTGAATTTTAAAATCCACAATGCGTTCGATATGTTTGTTGCGTCCGAAATGCCTACGAGTTCTAAAGTGTTTGAATTCTTAACACTGCAACGCAAAACACCAGAGCTTTTTCCTGCCTTGAAGTCCTAAAGGGTTGAAACTTCAACTTTTCTGTTCAGATCGAGCCCGCACACATCCTTATTAATTAAATGTGTTAAAGCTCCTGTTTTAAACAACAATAACAATTTGTGTTGCCGTTGCAACGCTTTTACTTCTTTCAAAATCCACGAACGTTTATCAGGAAGTTGACTCGATTTGTAGAGTGTTTGGAAAATTATACCCGACAATGTAAATCCCGATGCAAATGTAACTTGTGGACCCCTAGTGGGCATCATTCCTCACTATATAAATCTTATAATAGAAATGTGATTGTCCGATCGTACCAAAGCACCACTGTTAATACTTCTGAACCTCCAACTCCCAATGTCACTCATACTCTAATCGGGTAATACTGATAGATGCCCTCCACACTAAAATATTGCATGCTAATCCCAACCCAAAACTCGCACGTTGTGTCTTAGACACCGAATCTCAAATAAATGCAGTAAGCACTTTATGCCCACAAAACCTGGGTCTTCAACCTAGCCGGGAATCCCAACAAGTTCTACGTTTCTCGGATGTTCCCATCGGCTATATAGGGTTCGTCCACTGTGTAATTCACTATAAATTGTCTCATGTGAAACTTCGTTTTTGTCCATATTTCTAAGAATTACCGGAAATATCCCAGGTTGTTCCGTAACTCAACTAATTTACAAAAAATTTTGAAATTTGGCTGTATTTGCCCGAGTCGACTTATTATTAGGCACAGATGTATGATCTTAGATATAATTTACAACAGTTCTCGAAATATCCCTGGAATATTAGTTGCTATTTCTACCAACTTCCGTTATGTGCTCATGTATCAAGTTCACTCTACCGAAGGTGTTTCTTCCTGTGCTTCGCTATTTGCCCTTTTTCAAACATGCATCACTAAATTCGCAAATTTTGGGATATTGAAAAACCTCAACATCCGCAAGGTTGTATTCCTGAAGATAATTATTGTGAAGGACATTACCTGATACCGCTAAGCGCGACGAGTTAGGTTTTTGTATAATTTCCCCATCATTTATTCAACATGCTACCTCTCTCGATAGCAATTGAAATGGAGCTTTTTAGAGTTATTTCAATTTAGAATCTTGTTTGGGCTACAATCTTCATTACACAATCAAATACATTATTCCTTATTAATCTTCTTATATTAAAATATCTGTGTCACATAAAGTTATTTCCACGCGCATCTCTAGTTGTTTCTTTCGTATTCCACGCCTTTAGCGTTGCGACAATTCGGTTCTTGTATCGTTAAGTTAGTCGCTCGCTAGCAACAGCTTTATCAACATGTATTCTCGGCTAGAGGCAGGCGACCTTCGCATCAATTACTAAAATAAGCAGGTCAGGTCGTGCTCGACCTGAAGCTATTAAGATACCTTCTACTAACGGTTGGTAAAGTATATATTTTACAAACTAATTTAATTTGGTTTAATTTATTTAGCGCGTCATGTAGGATTCGTCATTTAAAATTTGTTATTTAGGATTTGCCGATTTGAAATTTGTCTACTAAGAAATTTATCAACTAGGAATTATGGATGTTAGTTTGGATTGCAGTCGTCTCTAGTTAGAAATGGCTGGTAACTTTGTTTGAAGAATATAAATTTCCATCTCGATTTGTCGTGGAGCAACAAAAGCAGTTTGGTTCGTTATTAGATATAAGATATTTTATGCATGTGTTTTGAATGTCATAAAAATTTGATAAACAGACTATCATATAAAGCACGTAAAGTTGCTATTATGTTTTCAACATATAATCTGTGTAATTCTCAATTACTGTTGAACTGGTAGCCGTGGAACACAATTTTGTCAGATTAGGTTTTTATAATTACAAGCTTGGTTCTATCTGAACCTTAAATAATTTCAACGTATGTTTTCGACGTCATATTTTTTTGTGTTGCACAATTGATAGATGTTGTCATGAAAACAAATGCTTCGTGCAGCTGTCATTGAGTTTAAACCAAACATTCCTATTTTTGTGATTAGCATTTATCTACATGTAAATCATAAAATTTAAATCTGAAAATTTAAAGACACTCTGAATAAGATTTTAGAAATTGTAATCTACCTGAAAAGATCTGCCCAGGGTAGAACGTAATTCAGTGTATTATGCTTACAAATTATTTTCACTCATATGTTTAAAGTGTAGTTGGTTGTTTTAAAAAGTCAAAATCTTGACTTTGATATAGATGTTAATGATACATTTTTGTTATTTGTTAAAAAGTTCCGAAGTTTTAAAAGAGAGTTTTTTTAGTAAACAATTAGTTCAACTTTGAGGCTTTTATTTTGGGCAAATGCGATCAAACCTAATTACACAAAGGTAAAATTTCTGAGTAATAATTTGGTGCCAATATCATACTGGATATACAATTTTTTATTTTTTTTATACTTTTATAGGACACAAATGGTGTTCTACTTTTTATTTATTTAATCTTTGCAATTTCTTACAGGAGCTGCGTCTTATTTTGATAAGACAGGTTTTTGTTAACGAAGGCGATCGTTTTATCTTTGGGTTTCCACGTCCGCCCTTAGAACTGTGCTCTGCTATTATCGTAATTATCTCAGGACATGGTGGCGCCAATTTAGCTTAGTTTAGCTTTGGTTTGCAAACAGAATTTGACTTCCCTCACCTCTTATTGCTCTACCCAGGAATAGACCCCTAGCAATGTCAAAAGATTTTTGTTCACTGGCGCCCATTAAGAAAAATAAGTTACACTAGCGCCTCAACGTAGAAGAAATAACGTTTCAGTGGCGCTCACATCGTGGTGCCTTCTGTACAACAAAAGTCGTTTCAGTAAGTAAACTGACCGGAATGGAACTAACGCTAATAGCCAGTCGAGATGACCTTAAACAATGGGAAGTTTTGAAACGTATCATAATTGCATATTTTGGTGACCAAAGAAACATCACATGCCTAATACGCGACTTAATAAACCTTAGAATGGAAAGTAACCAAACACCATATCGATTCGTAATGAAATATCAAAACGTACGAAGTTTAGTTCTAACAAAACTAAAAATCGAAGAACCCGACCAAAATATCCGCTTATTAAAGACACAAATGTACGACGAAATGGCATTGGACACCTACATAAACGCATTACTTGAACGGTTATCAGACAAAATAAGGTTCCAACATCCCCAAAATTTAAAAGAGGCAATGAATATGATCATAGACTATGTAACTCTAACGCAAATAAAAACTACTCACCAATAAAAACCATACATGCCGCAAGACAAATAACCATACAACCAAAATTTACACCATTTAATGGACAAATGAATCAACCACGAATTAACCAAAATTTTAATAACACAAATTTTAACAATCAATTTAGACAAATTCCGAGATTAACATTTAACTCAAATTTTACGAAACCCACATTTACACCAAGGTTCAACCAACAAATAAACCAACAAAGACAAACATTTGGCGCAAACCCCAACCTAAATACACCGATGACAAATAACAATAATAATCCCAACAGTTATTACAAACCAACTCCTATGGACACTTCATCTGGTAACACCAGACAAAATACAAAAATATCACAAATCAAACCCAATCATAATCAAAAACGAAACTTCACTTCCAAAGAACTATTCTGCCAAGAACTAGAAGAATTTAATGACAGGAATAATTACACGAACGATGAATCAAATCATTTAGAAACTTACGAACGTAACGACCCCATGTGACATATACGAAGAGGAAGACGAAAAAAACGCGTGTTCAATTTTTCAGATAGACCAATTTATAAACGATCAAAGATAATTAATTTAAATAATATCAATCAACAAATATAGCCATACATAGAAATACCCCACGCAGAACCTAAATTATTAATCGATAGCGGTTCTTTGAAAACACTAGTTGGCCCCCGAACCATAAAAAAACATTATTTAGATTTTGTAGAAAGAGAACTCTTTAAAATTAAAACAGCCCATCATACGACACTACATCAATTCATAACAAGCATACTCCAACCAAAAACTTTCAACGTAAGAACGAAACATAAATTTTTCATTTTTGAATTTAACAATAAATATGACGGACTAATAGGAACGGACTTCTTAGAACATTAGCATTATAATTTGAATTAGGGCCGCTATACTTGCGGCCACGTTCCCAATGCTCCACCCGAAGGTACTACATTGGGTTTAAACGCGAAAAATAGTCGTGCTCCTAATTTATTCTTACTTCATAGTTGATTCACCCTAAATAAAAACTAAATAAAAATCTAACAAACCTAAAAATCTAACAAACCTAACAAACTCTAACAATCTAACAAACCTAAAAATCTGACAAAAACTGGAACAAAAACAAAACAAAAACTAAAAACAGGGTTGTAAATAATGGTATCCCTAGCGCTGACTTTCGAGTGTACCCGATCAACAAGCAAAATGAGAGGGGAGGGATCCGTAATACCGGATAGCAGACGCCGGTTCTGCTTACCAGTGCGACCTGAAGGGTCGTCTTAAAACTATCCAAATCTAACTAACTAATTTAAATCCATCCCTAGCTTTCCCTATCGTTCCCTAACTGATTTACATTATGATTACAATCTTCGCAATTCTGCTCGTCCTTCCCAAATATATACTGCAACCAAAATGGCGACAGAACGTCAAACAAAACAAATAAGCCACATAATACATGCTATATATAAATAAATATAAAGTGTAAATATAAAATATAAATAAATATAATTATGTAAATATATAAATAAATGTTTAATAAGCGTTAAGCATATAGCAGTGCACAAAATAGCGAAAGCATCACCCTATTTATCAGGTGCACTCGCACAAGCATTATGTCGGCTAGCGCCTTTACACACCAAACGT
Organism: Platerodrilus igneus; assembly: GCA_036346225.1. NCBI lineage: Eukaryota > Metazoa > Arthropoda > Insecta > Coleoptera > Lycidae > Platerodrilus > Platerodrilus igneus. The sequence goes on along the minus strand of JARFIW010000975.1, from coordinate 1,015,183 downwards.
GCTTCTTAAATTATTTCAAAAACTACTAATTAATGTAAATCAATGCTTGTGCGAGTACAACCGCCACAATTTAAGTCTTACCTCGATAATAAAATTCTCCAGCATCCGAAGATCTGGTCGTCTGTAACTTACTTCTAAAGGTGGGTGCACTGCTAAAGTCCTGGTGGGTATGCACTAAATGTTCTTGGGGGGATCACAATCACTATCACTATCACTTCACTTTCAAGTCCTGGGGGGATGCGCGGTTGCGCTCTGTTTTATTATCCTTGTTTACTTTATTGATTTAATTTAATGAGGGTTTATGATTTATTTGTTATTGTTTATTTGGTATTATTTATTCCCGATTTTCCGCACATAATTATGAAGATAGGCAGTGATTGTATTAATGGAGTGGGGGTTTCTCGTGCATATTGGACATTTTGGTATAATTATCTTTTTTTTTATTTAATATCAGGTTTTGGTTATACTCGTATCCTTACTCACGCCAAGTCAATCTAAAATTTTTCAATCCTCCCACTAACCCCACCGAATTTTTACACGCGGTCGTCATTGATTGTCTAATCTCGCGACCCTTCCCGCGAATTCTTTTAAGGCTGTCTAGAACGCCTTCTGGTTAACCACTTCCCCGACTTCCTCTAGGCTCTTTGGCCATGCCAGACCTAGGATAGCTAGTTTGCTATCAGCCAACCCTCGATTTCCCGCCTCTAGCGGGCAGTCAAAGAGCACGTGCTCTGCGCTTTCCGCGTCCTCACCGCATTCGCAGCGGTCGCTGTTGGTTAGACCGAACCTTTGTAAATACGCCTTCAGGGCGCCGTGGCCTGTTATCAACTGCACCATTTTGTGATCGAGCTTAACCTCGATCTTACCTCTGGCTTCTATGCTCGGTATGAATTTGTGGGTCAACCTGCCCGTGGCAGCGTTGTTCCACCTCTCTTCCCATTGTCGAATTGATTTTTCGCGCAGCTTTCTTTTGATTAAAGACCTCGGTATCGACGAATGTGATATTCGAAAGTCGCCCGTCGCGGCCTCTTTAGCTAATTCGTCAGCCCTATCGTTTCCTACGTTACCATTGTGCGACCTGACCCAACAGAACGTCGAAACTCTAGCGCCGTACGCGCTATCCTCCAGACGTCCGCTTGGAGATCTGTCGAGGTGTTCATGTTTGTTAAAGCCGTTAGCGCAGATTTACTATCACTGATTATATAATACTCGTCTCTGCCCGTATGGTTTATTACGTAATCGACAGCCTCTCGTATGGCTACCAATTCGCACTGGAAGATAGTGCACCAGTTCGCGAGTTTGGTTTGAAACCGAAACACCTCCCTTTCCTGCTTATACACGACAAACGCCGCGCCTGCTTGCCCATCGTCCATACGTGAACCGTCCGTATAAATTCTGATACCCATCGCGTCCTCATCACCTTCGATAAACTCGATCCCTCTAATATCAACCGGGTGCCCTAACTCAGATACAACAATCTTTCTTGCAATTTCCCTATTACCAAGATTAAGATCTTCGATAATTTCGCGCCCTTTTCCTATATTTATTAATCGTCTATCTGTAATCTCCCTAACGACATATTCGATAGGGAGAGTCCTACTGATTACCAAGACAGCCTCCGTGCAGGTGGTCCTGTACGCCCTCGCCGCTTTTACCGCGGTTATGCGTTGTACGCTCGTCAATTGACGCATCTCCCGGACTTTACAACCTTCTGCCCATACAGAAGCTGCGTACAGTATTGCCGGCTGAATTGCTCCGGCATAAACCGTCCTCAGCGATTCGCCCCTGAAACCCCACTTTATTTTAGCCGCCGCCATCATTTTATTTGATATTTCGCCGCACTTACTTTTTACGTATTGTACGTGCGCTTTCCAATTTAATTTATTGTTGATCTTGACGCCGAGGTAGGTAATACAATCTTTAAACGGGATTTTCTCCCCTCCTAGCTCTAACCTAGGAGGTCTCTGTCCTGGTTTCGTGCCGAAATAAAGCGCCTCTGACTTCGCCGTGTTAAATTTTAATTTTACCGCCTGCGACCATTCGTGTAATTTATTAAGCGCCTCGTTCGGTTTTGTGCGCATATCCATTAACAATCTCGATCTTACAATTAAAAGTGTGTCATCTGCAAACCCAACGATTGAGCATCCTGCGGGCAACTTGACCCTAAAGATGCTCTCATACAACAACTTCCAAAATGTGAGACCAGAACATGACTCTTGCGGGCATCCCCTTTCCACCTTACGCGACAGAACTTCACCCGGAATTTCAACCTGTGCTAATCGCCCCGAGTAATAGCTCTTGACCAAAGACATCAAGTTTCGCGGACAACCCCTACGATCTAACTCGCAAACGATTAATGGCCACCAGGCAGCATCAAATGCTCCTGAAATGTCCAAAGCAACAACGACACAGTACTCTTTGGCATCTCTTGCCTGCTTAATTTCCCCGACAACGAACTCTAACGCGTCGATAGTCGACTTGCCCTCCACGAAACCAAACTGTCGGTTATTAAAACCGCCGCTGTCTCGAACTAGGTGTTCAACACGCGTAGTCACAACGCGATCTAAAACTTTCCCCAGCACCGGTAGCAAGCTAATTGGACGATAGCTGCCCGGATCTGACGCATCCGCCTTTTTAGGTTTGGGTATAAATTTCACATTCTGGATTTTTCAGCAACGCGGGAAAACGCCCCTTTCTAAACAAAGATTAAACAACCCAACAAAGACACACGGGGCTAACAGGCACGCCTGCAGAGCTGCGTCTGAAGTGATTCCATCATGCCCCGGTGCCTTCTTAGGGTTCATCCTCCTAAGAGCCCTGACGACCTCGTGAACTAGGATTGCCTTATCCGCACCTGTTCCTTGCGCCTTTGCAGCTTCCCGACGTATTAAATCGTGCGACCCTTCATCCCCTCGGGATTATCCGATGGGAAAAATTTCTCTAGTAAATATTCCGCTGTGGTTTTAAAACCTTCCGTGTATTCGCCATTTGTTTTCTTTATATTACTGAGCGCGATTTTTGTTGTTTTCCTCTAATTACGCGGTATGCGGTTCCCCAGGGTTCTTTCTCTGAGTTTTGCGTGCAGAATTCTTTAAATTTATTCGTTCGCGTTTCTTCTATTAATATTTTATATTCGCGGTAACTTTGATTATATTCTATTCTCCGTTGTTCTCTTATATCTCCCGAGGCGCGTTGATAGCGGCGCCTTAGGTTACGCGTTTCTGCCCGCTTGGTGGTTAGTTCCCGGGTCCACCAGGGTACGCCGTCTTTAAATGTTTTCTTTTGCGGCATGGAATACGACGACGCGTCTACTACCGCGTCGTTCAATTTCTTCGCGAGTGTTTCGTCTGCCTCTCGGCAGTTAAATAGCTCATTTTCGAGCGCAGGGATACTTTCGCCAAATTTTTCTTTAAACCGCTCCCAATTTGCTTTTTTATTACAGAACCGCGGAAATATAGTTAGCTGCTCGTTTGCGCTTGTTTTGGTTTCAACGTCCCATGTTATTAATTTATGGTCAGAGAGCGTTTCCTCGTCCGACCTTAGTTTCCAATTACAAATCGTTTCTAACATTTCGTGCGAGACTGCAGTAATATCTATAAAACTGCTGCCTCTATGCGTCTCAAACGTAGGTGAATCATTAGTGTTTATCACACTAAGGTCCCATCCCGTAAAAAGATCAGCAACCTGCGAGCCTCTATCGTCTTCGATAGGGCTGCCCCATAATGGCGACTTAGCATTAAAGTCTCCAGCGATAATTAAATTTCTATTTCTACCGATTTTACGAAGGATTCCTTCAATTTGATTTATTAAGTCCTCTGTTTGAGGATTCTCCCGCCGGGAATCGATCGGCGGAAGGTAAGTGCTTATCACGTAAAACGTATGCAATCCCGTTTTTATTTCTGCGGTGGTTATGAACTCATTCGACAGATTGTTTAGGATTATTCCGGCGCACGTCCCGTTATTTATTATTATCCCGCTACGCGGTCGTTCGCTGTTTGCGTTTAAGACGGTAACCCCCTTCCCAAAACCTGTTTTTTTGTGGCTATACAGGTGCGGTTCCTGTATAAGCCCGATGTCGATATTATTTTCGCTGAATAACTTTACGAAGTTATTTGTAGCCCCTTTTCCTTTCCCGAGATTTAGTTGCGCGAATTTAATCTTCTTGCTTCTTTTAAATCTATCTTTTTCTTCACGGTTCATAATCGATGTTGCGTGTGATTGCGTTCTTCAATCTCAGCATCGTGGGGCATCTACTCGACTTGGCGTCGTGGCGCGTATCGATCTTCGCACCACCGCCAGTTCTGTCGTTTGCCCTAGCGCAAACCACACAGCAGGGGACCGCCCTCCGGCAATTCTTGAACTCGTGACCGACTTCGGCACAGTTACCGCACCACTGTACCTTCTCCCTGCACTCCATCGATCTATGGCCGTACTCGTAGCACCTGTAGCACTGCGTCATCGAGAAGTGGTCCCGGGCCCAGACTCTTCGCCACCTAAGGTTTATAGCGTCAGCTAATATGCGTCTCCGAAGTGTGAGGGTCACTTCGAAGACTACGTTGACGAAGGGATCCCTAGGGCCCTTTCCGCCAAACCTAAACTTCTCTCTTAGGTGGTCTTCAATTTTCAAATCGCCGAACGGGGATTCTGGCACGCGATCAACCGCACCAGCTCTTCCGCCTTCATCCCCGCTTCGACCCCCGGAAGAACGACCCGTGGGCGCTTCTTCTCGATGGTCTTCGCCACGAGCTCTTTGCAGTCACCGACAACCTTCGACTGCAGTTTCTTCGCATCTTCTCGGTTTGCACACTCGACAACTACACCGCCCTTGCGAGTTCTACGAGCTCCGACCACAACAAAACCATCACGAGCGGGATCGACCTTCTTCTTTAGGGTCGACATGACGTCATCCTTCTCCCCTGGTCTGGCGTCGACCCTAACTGCAAAGGTGGGCGTCGCACCTGCAGCAGCTGCAGCATACGACGCCTTCCGCGGCATCGGTACCTCCTGGCTCCTGGAACACTGCTGCCCTGTAACAGAAGCAACCACCGCTGGACTTCCCCCGACAACATCAGCTCTCCCAGAATCACTAGCCACAAGCCGCAGCGCCTTAACCATACCTATAAGTTGATTCGTCACGTCGAGGAAATCATCCACGGCGTAGCGAATCTTCCTTCTGTCTTCCACGACGATAGTGGCGGAGGTCGTCGGCACCCTCCCGGAGATGACCGAGTACGCCTTCCTCACCCTCAATCTCAGGAGGTCCAGCTCATCGAGGTCGCTAGCAGCAACGCTAACGTTGCTGCCAATCGACATCTTTCGCTGGGCTCCCGAAGTTGAGGGCGATTCAGGCGCCGCAGCCACCCCAGGAGGCCCCGACTCCCCCGACACAACCGCCGCAGACACAGGCTCCTCTACCTCCTGTACCTCCTCCTGAATCCCTAACCTAACGTCTTTTAAAATTACCTTTAGCTGTTTCCCCCCAACAGCGCCCTCAGCCTCCGACCTATCAGACTCCGACCTATCTCCCCTCTTCTTCCTGGGCAACGGGTCCTCGTCGCGGTGGACCACCATGCTGACAAAACAAACGACAAAAAATGACACCTAAAACATAGCTCAAAACCATTTGACCGTTACTACGCTAAAAGAACGACGCTAGAAGAACGCAAAACGTTGGTTCAATAAAAATGTTTTGTTTAAAGGTGAACCGTAAGCAACCTTGTATTTATTTAAACTTTGAACCGCCCAATTAAATATCAAATTTTAACAAAAATACAACAAGCACTAAGCGTCAAAACAACAACTAGAATCAAATAAATTCCCTAGCGCAATTCGATTCAAAATGTACCGCGAAGAACACTATTTATTTATTTTAAATTTTTTAAACCGTCAAATCAAATTTAAATAAACTAATTACTTCAAAATATTAAACTATCTAATTTATAAACAACAGCACTTTATTTTTAAACGTATAATTAAGAAAATAAGGTCGAGCGCAATCGGAATGAGGTAACCGGAAATGACCTTTCACTTAATCACTTGGTAACTGTAACTGCTACACCGCTTAATTACACCAAAATCGATCTTAAAGGAACTTATAAGTACGCGTATACTTAAATTACGGAAAATTTATATTAAAATTGTTTTAAAATTTACAGTTTTTGAGATATTTATTTGATTTAAAAAGGCTTAGATTTTTGTTTTTTGGTTATTATTTTATTATACGCGCACTATAAAAATTTCACACACTTTTTGGTTGTTTTACCCCGTTTTTTACTCGGTTTACGCGGTTTTTATTTTAAATTTATTATTAAAAATGCCTTTTTAAGTTATTCCGAAATTATTTTGAGTATTAGTTTAGTAGATTTTTGTTTTATTGGCCCGTAATTTATTTATTTTATTTTAAAACGCGGATTTAGTTTAAATTACAAAGAAAACGCGATTTATTTAGTTTTTATTTAGTTTAAATTCTGTTTTAAAATTTTTATTTTATTGCCCTGTATTTAAATTTTGATGGCACACAATTATAAAAATAAAACACAATAAAAAGCAAAGCTTCAAATAAAATAATTCAACAATAAATAATAAAACCCTAGATAAACACTTACTGTTATTGCTGAAGCGGGAGCTCGGCAGAAACACGTCCGCTCGCTTCAAGCGGCAACTAGAAAGTTTAGAACATTAGCAGCAAACATTGATATAAAAAACCGATTATTAAGAACAAAACATGGACAAATCCCCATTAAATTCCAAAATAGTAATATACAAACCGAGCAAAAATACACCATTCGCCCGGACAGAGAAACAAATAAAAATTCTAGTAAATTCAAAAAACCACGTAGACATTATAAACCACATAACATTACAACAAGGAGTAGCAACCTCCACAGCATTAGTACAAATAAAAGACAGTTACGCAATTACAACTATTCTAAACTCAAATGACTACCCCGTAGAAATATCTCTGACAGACCCAATTAACGTAGAAGAAGTAAACTTTAACGGAATGGAAACAGACGCAAATTTAGAAAACGATTACAACTCAATAGAAATCGACAGGATGTTAAGAGAAAATTTAAGTAACATTCGTTTCAATAACGACATTAACAAAGAAGAGGAGAGAGCAACTAAAGGCTTATGTTTTGAATACTGCGATATATTCCATTGCGAAGTAATATCTTTAACATTCACTAGCACAGTCAAACACAATATAGAATTAACACATAACAAGCCAATTTTTACAAGAGCATACAGACTACCTCATGCAAGCCAAGAAGAAGCAAATAGACAAGTAGCAGATTTATTAAACCAAGAAATAATACAACACTCAAACTCACCATGGAGCAGCCCTGTATTATTAGTACCAAAGAAATTAGACGCCTCAGGCAAGCGAAAATATCGAATGGTTATAGACTATCGAAAGCTAAACGAAAAACTGGTAGACGACAAACACCCACCACCCAATTCCACGGAAATTTTAGACAAATTAGCAAAGAGTCGATATTTTTCAACATTAGACCTTGCCTCAGGATATCACCAAGTAGGGATGGGCGAGGAAGACACAGCGAAAACCGCATTTAGCACACCTGGAGGACACTACGAATATTAACGAATGCCATTTGGATTGAAGAACGCACCCGCCACTTTTCAACAAGCCATGGATAGCATTTTAAGAGGAATACATAACGAAAAATGTTTTGTGTACCTAGACGACATAATAGTATATTCAATATTACTGGTAGAACACATAGAAAGATTAAGAGAAGTTTTTGAAAGACTAAGAAAATCACATTTTAAAGTTCAATTAGACAAAAGCGAATTCTTAAAAAAAAAGTATCATTTTTAGAACCACATGATAACCCTACAAGGAGTTATGCCAAACCCAGACAAGACAAACGCAGTATTAAATTACCCCTTACCCAAAACTAACAAAGAAATCAAATAATTTTTAGGACTCAGTGGTTATTACCGCAAATCCATCAAAGGTTACGCACAGATAACCAAACCGCTAACAAAATGTATAAAAAGGGGAAACAAAATTGAACACACCCCAGATTTTATTTAAGCCGTAGAAAAAATTAAGTGCATATTCACGACTTACCCTGTATTAAAATACCCAGACTTTTCGAAACCATTTATATTGACAACCAACACATCAAACGTAGCACTAGGCGCAGTACTAAGCCAAGGAAAAGTAGGTAGCGATAAACTAATCAGTTACGCATCTAGAACCCTAAACTAGACTGAACAAAAATACAGCACGATAGAGAAAGAACTATTAGCAATAATTTGGGCAACGAAATATTTTAGATCATACTTTTATGGACGAAAATTCTATATATACACCGACCATAGACCATTAGTATGGCTATGCCAACTCAAAAAACCAAATTCAAAATTACAACGATTGAGAATTAAGCTAGAGAAGTATGATTACGAAATTATATACAAAAAAAATCTAAGACGCATATACGCCTTGCATCCAAATTTACGGAAATTTTATAAAAGGAAATTATATATTTTAAATTAAATAACTCAACGCAATAGAAACCGAGTCAATTATAGGCAACGTAGACGAAACAAAAATAGGAGAAGGCCCAGAAGAAATAGGCACCATACATTCGAGACAGAACGAAGAGCCAAAAACCGCAATTAAAATTTTATACGAAGCGATAGATATAAAACCAAATCAATTTACAATTACCGAAGTTTTAACCAACCCCAATCCCGTAAAATATACGAAAATGGGCAATAAGAAAATATACTAAATCCAAATAACCAAAGACGATGAGGAAAAAATAATTAAAATTCTAAAAGAATATACCCCGAGAAATAACGATTTTACCTTTATTTTACCACCGAACATACATTATAACAAAAAAGTATACCAACAGTATGCTGAAGACCATAAAGAGAAACTAAAAATAACTTATGATAAGGTAAAAGATAAATTAGATAACGACAAAGAACGTATTACAACAACCCGCAACAAGAATACCGACCTAAATAAATTTTCATTAGGACAAACCGTGTACGAGAAAAACTTCCAAAGTAAAAAACACGAAACGGCATCAAAAAATTTAAGCCGGTTTAAAATAAAAAAATATCAGACCAAAATATAGCCGTAGTAGACAACGAAAAAATAGTAAAATATATTTATTTGATAAATCTAAGACATCATATAATTTCAGATGGACAGCAATTACCGCTACCGTCAACCTCCACCCAGGTAGAACGGACAATGGCATATTAGTTGAAGACATTAAAAACCACCCCGGTATACTACCAGTAAAATTGGAAAGTATGCAAAATACAATAAACTATTGGACATTCGCACAAAAATTCGATTTAACGGAATTAAAACAAGAGTTTCGCATAATTAGAAACAACTATTACAGATTGAGACAATCAATGGAGACAGCCAAATTTGGAAAAGAATGGGCAATAGAAATGTTAAATTACAACAGTATAATAGAAAACATTTTAAAAAACATAGAAGATAAATTTAATAGATTAATACCAACAGAACAAATTACAAGACGAAAAAGACGACTTATTAACGGACTAGGTAACATTATAAAACCTATCACAGGCAATTTAGACAACCAAGATGCAGGACGATATGACAACGCCATACAACAGTTAATTGAAAACCAAAACGACATAAAAACTATTGTTAGAAACCGAATATCTCTAACCCAATCAACTATAATAAAATTCAACGAAAGTTAAGAAAACTAGTAAGAAATCAAGATAGTATAGCAAATAGAATACAAATCCCTGAAACGCATTACACTCTAGTATCATAGAACCAACTGACTTTTTAAAAGAATTATTAAGATTTAGATAATTTATAACTAACAGTAAATTACTCTTCGAGGTAATAGAATCAAACATACTCATATTTGAAAAACTAGCTATAGTGAAAGGCTATGTAAAAACAAAGAAATCACATTTCCAATAGAAATCCCCATAGTAGAAAGTAACGTTTATAATTACTATCATTTATTTGCTTTTTCCATGAAAGTTACTAGCATGTCTCAAGTTATTTTCCTTAAAACCAAATTCCTTTCCTTAAATGAACTCAGATATGGTTACACAAACGAAAAATCTAACGAAGTAACACCAAGTCAATATTTATGTCAACCATTAACAACAACAACTATTCAAGAGAACAGCCCTTGCGAAGTCAATTATTAAGATTTTCAAATCATTACAACAACTGTGAAGCAAAACTAGTACAAATCACCAATATGAAAATTCCAATAGTTACAGAAAACAAATGGATTGCTGTATTTCCAACAGAAGTAATAGCAACCACTCACTGCAATCAAGACGAAAACAATGTAGCAATAACCCTTAAAAAAGACTTATCTAAAATTGAAGAACGAAATTATTAGAGTATATCAAGACCCCACAGTAACCAAAAAATTCGCAAATTTACCGGAACTACAATTCAAGACTACACAACCCGAAGACGACAAAATAATAAAGAAACCCATGCAACTAGAACACCTAGACTTAGACGATCTCAACCACGCCATGAAACTAATGGACTATTACAAAGAACACTTAAGTGAGTTAAAAGTGCCGAAATTACAGTATGATAACATTAAACGTTTGGACAATTTTATTAATCGTTTTAATCATTTTACTAATTATGTATGTATTGTACAAAATGTATTCTAGAGATATGAATAAAGAAATAAATTTTAGTAATATGGAAGCAAAGGTAAGTAAAGAACTAGTAAATGTACCCTTAGGGACGATGCACTTCTCACAGAAATGTGAGGAGCAGGAACAACATAAATACCCCGGGAGCCCCAAGATCATCAGTCAGTCTTGAGTATTTCAGCTTTTACATTGTTGTTTGCTTAGGCTACTTGCCATAATTTAACTTCAATTATAAGTACATTTCGACTTAGTATAATTTATATAGTTTGTCAAAATCCGAACTGTAATTTCTGTTAAATAAATAAATTTGTTAGAAGGTGTTTTGGAAAAAGACTTTTAAAAAGGCAGCTCCCAAGACCCAAAACGTAACTCACGTAACAAAAGAATTCTCCTAGGACAAGCTGGAAGAATAGATACTGGAAAAGAGCAGTGAATCAATTATTGTCATATTTGTCAAAAAAAAGTGATAGAGGACGCTTATTTTACTCTAACGAACCTTTTTGCACCTGATCTACGACATCTTGTATTAAGTTATTTTAAGGTAGATTAATATTACTAGGGCGATAGAAGACTAAGTTTATTATGTCTCCATAATTGCTCATTTATTCTTTAAGCGTCTCAAAATATTTCCCACGTTTACATGCGTCGAATATAACATTTCAACAAATAGTATACATACATCGAACAGAATATATTGTAACTAATTAGTGTATCGTTTGTTCGATTTTGGAATTGGGTTCTTAGATTTTTAAGTCCAACTGGCCAAAATTTGCTAAAAATGAAGTAATGTTCTACCAAGAAACACCAGATGTCTTGAAACTTATAAAATATACACGAATACTTGTCTGGCTATTACGGATATTAAACCTACATCAGAAAGCGAACGTTGAAAACCTTTCAGTCAAGCATACAAATAGAAGAAAGTTTTCAAAATATTTCAGTTTTATAGTATTCGTATCAAAATCGATTTGAAAAAATCGTTAGTCATCTGATAGAAGGAAACATCAGTTGCATAAAAGAGGTTGGTGATTAACAAAGTTATAGGAAAAATAAAAAGTTAATTTGTGTAAAAATAACCTGTACTATAAAAAAATTAATTCCTAACTATTGTTTGAGATAATCAAAGCAGGAGGATAAAATGAGGGGAAGATACACTCAACCAAATTGTAACTGTACAATGATTGTTTCAACCTGAGAGAAAATTTTAATCCAACACGGATGCAACACCACCAGGTAACAGAGAAATACCAAAGAGACAACCAATACATTGCTCGTTTGAAGTTTTTTTAAAAATATAACTCCCCTCCATACACTAGCTTTATTAGAACCAGAGTAGCTAAGAATGATCTCAGAACATGGGGGTACACAACACAAGTTTGGAATATAATTAAGGAACGCACATTGTTGTGCATAGTTAAACGTTTACTATTGTATTAACACGCAAACCAAGGTCTATGTAAAATGCGATCTACATCGCGTTAAGGAATATGTAATTGCTTGAATGCTCTAGAATTGATAAAAATGCAAAGCATGGTCATGGTATATTCTGAGTGCAGTCGGGAGTTTATAGACGTTAATCAATATACAGCTACTCTGTGCATATCCATTAATAAAATTTTATCTACCTTTTAACTATATTAACTTAGTCGAACAAGTGAAATATATATCATTGCTTGTAGGTTAACATACCCCGTGTACACTATTACGTTATTTATAACGGTATTTAAGGGAGCAGTAGTTTTATCTAATCCAGTTGACATAAATGACATGACGACTCTTCGGTATTATCGTATATCTTTCCATTAACTAATTAGGGGGAGTTGTTCTCGTGAGAGCCTTACAAACACATAATTATAATTGTAGTAAAATCGATAAAAACAAATTTGTATTTAAACTCATAGACAAATAATGCTGTTTAGCTTTACCCATCGAACAGACATACATTTTCATTTCCGTTATCTTTCTGTAGTCGTTTATATGGATATGCTTTAGTATTTTTAAGAACGATGATACTTGCTCTAAAGACGATTAAGACATTTTAGGATGAAGGGTGTTAGTACGAAAAGGGATTCTTCTTAATCTTCTTTGGGTATTAAACCACTCATAGTTTTTAAAATTATCTTTATTAACGTTTCGATCCATAACCTAGGATCGTTTTCAAAATAATAAAAACTTCAAGTTTGACATTTATGACACAAATTGAAGGTGACTTTGATTTATTGATGTTTGAAATATTTGGTTTGAGTACACTAAGCAAAATTTTTAAAGTTTAAATGAATAATTGCCTTCAATTTGTGTTACGGCCTGGGACCGACTTTTTTAGGTAGCCAATACGCTTAACGTGAAATCAGCTGATTAATCTTTATTGTAAAATTCAATAACTGGGGAATTGGAAAACATTTTTAACATGTTTCTATTTATACAATTTAGAGGATGGTTATTAAAGAAGTGTGCAATTGCATTATTAAAGGCTTAAGTAGTCGTTTTTATATTTATTTTGAAGGAAATCATTATGATTTAGGCTACCTCTTTGGTAGATTTTAACATTGTTCTGAGGTAACCTTATGGTGGGTTTACACTTGTCAGATACCAATGTTGTTCTATGAAGGTTGTATATGGATCTGAGGCGACCCTATGGCGGGTTTACACTTGTCAGATACCAATACTGTTTAACGGAGATTGTATATGGTTGTGAGGTAACCTTATTGCGGGTTTACACTTGTCAGATACCAATGCTGTTTTACAGGGGTTGTTAATATGCTTCATCATCATCTTCATTGGATCTTCATCTCAAAACTGGTTGGACACGTACCTGCACTTATTTATATTCTGAGCTAGCTTCCTTTCTATTGTTTTCTAATTTTATGTTTTATTTCACCGAGATTCAGTGAAGGGGGTTAAGCAACCTGTGGCTACCAAGATTCCCCAACACTTAGATATTTGCCGAAATAATGGTTTTCTAGTTAATATGCTTATTGTTATATAATTAGTTATTGTATGTATAAATAGAAATCATGTATGTAGGCTGTATTTCATGTTAATATCGCAAGGAAAACCCAGGAAAAACTTGCAATGCTACCTAAATATTGGGGGCATTTGATTTTTATTTGTTATTTCTTTTGTTATTTCTTTTAGTAATGGAATCCATTGTTTACTGAAAGTTACGGATTCGTTTGCAACGCAGTTATTTTTATATAAGGTTATATAAGCAGCTTCTTTGATTTTGCGTTTTTGGTGGTTTTCTTCTTTGTCGATAATTTTTGCGTCCTCCCATTTTATTTTATGACTGGAGTCCCATGCATGTTGGCAAATCATGGATTTTCAAATTTTCTATTTTTATATATGATTTATGTTCTTTTAATCGAACTTCAAATGGCCTGGAACTTCCCCTATATAAAACTTATTACATTCGCACGGTATATTGTAGATACAATTTCTTGAACTTTGTATTGCGTTTTGGGGTTTTGTTTTTGTTAATTGTGCTCTTAGTGTATTGTTGGTTCTATATACTGTTTTAATTTTAAATTTGTTTCCTATTCTTTGAATTTTTTCGGAGAATCCTTTTATGTATGGTATTGAGAGCATTTTGTTGTGTATATCATTGTTTTTGTTTTCTTTTTCTTTATTTTTAGGGTTTTTATTCATTTCTTTCTCTATTATTCTTTTAGGATATTTGTTTTTTATTAGTGTACATCTGATTAGGTCTTTCTCTTTTTTTAAAATTTCTTCGTTTGATGATATTAATTTTGCTCTATCATACATGGTTTTGATAATTCCTCGTTTCACACAGTTTGGGTGGTTTGAATCGAAGTTTAAGTATCTGTTTGTGTGCGTTGGTTTTCTGTATACTGATGTATTAATTGCTGTATCGTTTTTGCTAACGAGAATATCTAAAAACGGAAGTTTTCCATGTTGTTCTAATTCATATGTGAATTTAATAGTTGGTTCTATTTCGTTAATTGACTGTACAAATGGAGGAATTCGAAAAAGATGTAATATTCACACAAGAATTGAAACCACTAATCTGGTGGAGATACGTAGATGATGTCTATGCTATTTGGCCTCATAATACAGAACTAATTAAAAACTTTGTACAGTCAATTAACGAAATAGAACCAACTATTAAATTCACATATGAATTAGAACAACATGGAAAACTTCCGTTTTTAGATATTCTCGTTAGCAAAAACGATACAGCAATTAATACATCAGTATACAGAAAACCAACGCACACAAACAGATACTTAAACTTCGATTCAAACCACCCACACTGTGTGAAACGAGGAATTATCAAAACCATGTATGATAGAGCAAAATTAATATCATCAAACGAAGAAATTTTAAAAAGAGAAAGACCTAATCAGATGTACACTAATAAAAACAAATATCCTAAAAGAATAATAGAGAAAGAAATGAATAAAACCCTAAAAATAAAGAAAAGAAAACAAAACAATGATACACACAACAAAATGCTCTCAATACCATACATAAAAGGATTCTCCGAAAAATTCAAAGAATAGGAAACAAATTTAAAATTAAAACAGTATATAGAACCAACAATACACTAAGAGCACAATTAACAAAACAAAACCCAAAAACGCAATACAAAGTTCAAGAAATTGTATCTACAAAATACCGTGCGAATGTAATAAGTTTTATATAGGGAAAGTTCCAGACCATTTGAAGTTCGATTAAAGAACATAAATCATATATAAAAATAGAAAATTTGAAAATCCATGATTTGCCAACATGCATGGGACTCAGTCATAAAATAAAATGGGAGGACGCAAAATTATCGACAAAGAAGAAACCACCAAAACGCAAAATCAAAGAAGCTGCTTATATAACCTTATATAAAAATAACTGCGTTGCAAACGAATCCGTAACTTTCAGTAAACAATGGATTCCATTACTAAAAGAAATAACAAAAGAAATAACAAATAAAAATCAAATGCCCCAATATCTAGGTAGCATTGCAAGTTTTTCCTGGGTTTTCCTTGCGATATTAACATGAAATACAGCCTACATACATGATTTCTATTTATACATACAATAACTAATTATATAACAATAAGCATATTAACTAGAAAACCATTATTTCGGCAAATATCTAAGTGTTGGGGGATCTTGGTAGCCACAGGTTGCTTAACCCCCTTCACTGAATCTCGGTGAAATAAAACATAAAATTAGAAAACAATAGAAAGGAAGCTAGCTCAGAATATAAATAAGTGCAGGTACGTGTCCAACCAGTTTTGAGATGAAGATCCAATGAAGATGATGATGAAGCATATTAACAACCCTGTAAAACAGCATTGGTATCTGACAAGTGTAAACCCGCAATAAGGTTACCTCACAACCATATACAATCTCCGTTAAACAGTATTGGTATCTGACAAGTGTAAACCCGCCATAGGGTCGCCTCAGATCCATATACAACCTTCATAGAACAACATTGGTATCTGACAAGTGTAAACCCACCATAAGGTTACCACAGAACAATGTTAAAATCTACCAAAGAGGTAGCCTAAATCATAATGATTTCCTTCAAAATAAATATAAAAACGACTACTTAAGCCTTTTAATAATGCAATTGCACACTTCTTTAATAACCATCCTCTAAATTGTATAAATAGAAACATGTTAAAAGATGTTTTCCAATTCCCCAGTTATTGAATTTTTACAATAAAGATTAATCAGCTGATTTCACGTTAAGCGTATTGGCTACCTAAAAAAGTCGGTCCCAGGCCGTAACACAAATTGAAGGCAATTATTCATTTAAACTTTAAAAATTTTGCTTAGTGTACTCAAACCAAATATTTTAAACATCAATAAATCAAAGTCACCTTCAATTTGTGTCATAAATGTCAAACTTGAAGTTTTTATTATTTTGAAAACGATCCTAGGTTATGGATCGAAACGTTAATAAAGATAATTTTAAAAACTATGAGTGGTTTAATACCCAAAGAAGATTAAGAAGAATACTAAACAAACCACAACAAACATACAGGGAGTATTTACGAAAAGGGATGACTAACACTTTTGAAGTTTTTTACTATAAGCACAGAATGCTGCTTAAAAGTAGGAGGGCGGTCCAAATGCATCCGACCCAACAAAAAACATGAAGATTTAGAAAAAAGGTACTAAACTGTGTTTCTCTATATAGTCTCGATTCATTTTTTCTAGCAATGTCTAATAGTTTTAATACGCTGTTTAGAGTGAGAATTCTAGACAAGCAGTCGTTCTATTAGATCAAGACATCATGCAAAACTTCAATTCATCATGGAGCAGGCCCGTACTAATAGTACCAAAGAAACTGGACGCATCAGGAAAACGAAAATATCGAATGGTAATAGATTACCGCAAATTAAACGAAAAAACGGTAGACGATAAATACCCGTTACCGAATATAACTGAAATTTTAGATTAGTTAGGCAAGTGCCAATACTTTTCGACGCTAGATTTAGCATCAGGATACCATCAAGTGGAAATGGAAGAAGGAGATACACAAAAAACAGCCTTTAGCACACCTAGAGGACACTACGAATATAAACGGATGCCATTTGGACTGAAGAACGCACCCGCAACTTTTCAACGAGTAATGGACAACATACTACGAGGGATACACAACGAAAAATGCCTTGTGTACCTAGATGATATAATAGTGTATTCAACATCATTAGTGGAGCGTGTTTTCAACATCATTAGTGGAGCACATAGAAAGACTACGAGAAGTGTTCGAAAGACAGCACAATTTAAAGTTCAACTAGATAAGAGCGAATTTCTACAGAAAGAAGTAGCATTTTTAGAACACATAATAACACCCCAAGCAGTGATGCCGAACCCCGACAAAACAAACGCTGTATTAAATTACCCCATACCGAAAACGAATAAAGAAATTAAAGGATTTTTAGGCCTTAGCGGTTATTACCGTAAAATTATTAAAGGTTATTCTCAAATAACCAAGCCCCTAACCAATTGTTTAAAAAAGGGAAACAAAATTGTACATACCCCAGAATTTATTATAGCTGTAGACAAAATCAAAAGCATATTAACAAATCACCCTGTATTAGAATACCCCGATTTTCGAAACCATTCATATTAACAACGGACGCATCAAATGTAGCCTTAGGCGCAGTATTAAGCCAAGGAACAGTAGGCAACGATAAACCCATCAGCTACGCATCCAGAACCCTTAACGAAACAGAGCAACGATACAGTATCAAAGAGAAAGAATTGTTAGCCATAATTTGGGCAACAAAGTACTTTAGACCATACCTATACGGACGGAAATTTTATATATATACACCGATCATAGACCATTAGTATGGCTATGCAAACTCAAGGAACCCAATTTAAAATTACAAAGATGGAAAATCCGATTAAAGGAATATGACTACGAGATCATATACAAAAAGGGAATTTACAACAATAACGCAGGCCCTTTAAGTAGAATCCAACTTAACGCACTAGAAACAGAATCAGTGATAGGAAACGTAGACGAAACAGAAATTAGAGAAGACCCAGACGAAATGGAGACCATACATTCAACACAAAATGACGAGCCAAAAACCGCAACTAAAATTTTAAATGAAGCCATAGATATGAAGCCCAATCAATTTATAATCACAGAAGTTTTAAACCACCCTAACCTTGTAAAATATACGAAAGTAGATAACAAAAAAATTTACCAAATTCAGATAACCAAAGACGACAATGAATCGCAAATAATTAAAATTCTAAAAGAATACACCCCCGAGAAAAAACGATTTTACTTTTACTTTAACACGGAAAACTTGTATAAACGATTTTCAGAAATATATGTTAAACTTTTCAACAATTCTGACCCTGAACTTATAAGATGCACAAGAAAACTAATAACATTAGACGACCCTGACGAAATAAACGATGTAATCAGAAACCAACACGAAGGAAAAACCAACCATCCTGGAATAAACGAAACCCTAAAGCAAATCATAAGACGCTATTACTTCAAAGACATGAAATAATTAACTACAGATTTTATCAACCAATGTGAACTATGCGACAAAGCAAAATATGACAGGAAACCCCCAAAGATACCCTTAAGGTTGACTAAAACACCAAACAAACCTTTTCAGAAATTACACGCCGATACTCTAGTAGTAGAAGTACAAAGTTACTTAACAATTGTGGACGCATTTACAAAAATAAGCCAAGCAATACCAATCACTTCTAAAAATAGTATAGACGTAACTCAAGGATTTTTACATTATTTTACATTTTACGGAACACCCGAAACCATAACGTTAGATAACGGAAGCGAATTCAAGAACGAAACAATACATAACACTTTGAAATTACACAAAATAAAAATTCATTTTATAACTGAGAATCACCCTGAATGCAACGGACTAATTGAGAGACTACATTCAACCCTATTAGAACAGATCAGATTATTAAGAATCAATTACAAGAAAGAACACATAACTAATTTAATGTCATACGCATTAATCGCCTATAATAACACAATTCATTCATCGACAAATTTTACACCATTAGAATTAACCCTAGGACACTCAGATTCACGCAACCCTTATGATATACATTATAAAAAAGAAATCTATCAGCAATACGCTAAGGATCACAAAGAGAAACTAAAAATAACTTATGACAAAGTAAAGGATAAGTTAGATAACGACAAAGAACGCATTACCGCGACTCGTAATAAAAACACATGTATAAATAAATTTTCCATACGACAAACCGTGTACCACAAAAATTACCAAAGCAACAAACACAAAACGGCACCGAGAAATTTAGGTCCCTTTAAAATCAAACAAATATCCGACAAAAACGTAGCCATAGTAGACAACGGCAAGATAACAAAATATATTCATCTTAAAAATTTAAGACACCTTGTACTTTCAGATGGACAATCATCACCCTTACCGTCAACCTCCACCCAGGTAGAACGGACACCGAAATCATAATTGAAGACATAAAGAATAACCCCGGTATACTACCAATAAAATTAGGTAGTATGCAGAACACTATAGACTATTGGAACTTTGCACAAAAATTCGATTTAACCGAACTGAAACAAAAATTTCAAATAATCAAAAATACTTATTACCGACTAAAACAATTGATGGACACAACAAAATTCGGAAAAGAATACGCAATAGAAATGATGAACTATGACAGCATAACAGAAAGTATTTTGAGAAACATAGAAAACAAATTTAATCGACTAATACCCACAGAACAAACGACAAGAAGAAAAAGAGGACTGATCAACGGATTAGGAAACATAATCAAAGCAATTACCGGCAATATAGATAATCAAGACGCAGAACGCTATGACAATGCGATACAACAATTAATAAAAATCAGAACGACATCAAAACTAAAATTAGTAACCAAATATCATTAACTCAATCAACGATCGTCAAATTTAATAAAACCTTAAGAAAATTAGTTAGAAATCAAGATAGTATAGCCAATCGAATACAAACCCTAGAAAATAACATGCAAACTACCATGTTAGGTATGCGAGATTTAATCAGATTTAACACAATACACAACCAGATAATATCGACCCTTACCTTAATTCAACAAATTTTAGCAACGTTAGAAAACGCAGTAACCTTTGCAAAATTAAATACCCTACATTCAAGTATCATAGAACCAATTGATTTATTATAAGAATTATTGACAATAAGATCCATTATAACCAACAGTAAATTACCTTTCGACGTAATAGAATCAAACATTTTAATATTCGAAAAAATAGCTATAGTTAAAAACTATGTAAAAAATAACGATATAACATTTTTAATAGAAATACCAATAGTAGAGATTAACAGTTACAATTATTATCACTTATTTGCTTTTCCAATGAAAATGACTAGCACATACCAAGTTATTATTCCAAAAACCAAATTCCTATCCTTAAATGAACTAAGATATGGTTATACGAACGAAAAATGTGATGAAGTCACACCAAATCAATACTTATGCCAATCATTTACAACAACAACAATTCAAGAAGACAGCCCTTGCGAAGTACAACTACTAAAATTTACCAATCATTACGAAAATTGTGAAGCCAAACCTGTACAAATCAAACATGAAAATCCAAAAAGTAACGGAAAATAAATAGATAGCCATTTTCCCCACCGAAGTAAACGCAACAATATACTGCAATCAAGACGATAGTAATTTAGCATTAACCGGAAGTAAATTAATCACCCTTAAGGAAAATTGTTATTTGAAATTAAAAAATGAAATAATTAGAGTTTACCAAGATCTCGTACAAACCAAGAAGTTAGCAAATCTACCCGATTTACAAATCGAGATTACTCAAGACAAAAACGAAGAAATACTTTAAAAAACCCTGCAATTGGAACACCTGGAATTAGACAATCTCAACCACTCCATGAAACTCATGGAAGACTACAAAGAACACCTGAATAAAATCAAAACGCCCAAAGTGCACTACGATAATATTAGTGTATGGACAATTATATTGATTATATTGACGATTTTATTGATCATTTATGTAGTTTACAAAATGTATATAAGGTATAAAAATAATAAAGAAAACAGTTTTAGATTTAAGACAACCAAAGAAACAAATGTACCCCTAAAAATATGAGTTTTAATTGAGATTAAATGAATTTATTAAATTAAAAATCAAGAAAGGTAAAAACCTTAATTTTTAATGTACGTCAGGAGGAGTTATGTAATCCACCATTTGATATATATATATATATATATATATATATAATAAAGAAACTAATAATTAGGAATTATTAGAAATATTAGAAAATGCGCTAAGTGATGTGCAACAACGAAACGAAGGACAATTCATTTCTGTTTATTAACGTTCATGGGAACGGAAACGCTACTTTGTAGCACAAGGAAAAGTGATACTGCAGATGTCAGGTCACAAGCGGTCACAGACAGTCACGTACTGAGATTACCTGGAAAAGAAGCTCGCAACAAAGTAATTATGAACAGATTTACGATCACAACATTGTATTATGAATACAGTCAATTGGTAGCAGACATTAGGTTTGCAAGTTCCCACAGAAATGTGAGGGGGTAGGGATATTATAAAAGGCCCGGGAGCCCCAGTCGACGGCAGTTAATCCATCGTTCAGCTTTAACATTGCAGTTCGTAGATAACTCACTTTGTACAATTAGTTAATTAATTTTGACTTAGAATAATAATTCAAAATTGTCAAAATTCAACATTAATTTCTGTAAAATAATAAATAAATGTGTTAAGAAGTTCAAGAAGTCTTTTTAAAAAGGACCGCTCGCAGCCACGAACCTTCACTAGCGCTGCAATAAATTGGTATAATATTCGCTGTGGAATGTTCTTCTTTTTTGAAGAGAATCAATAAAAATTACTTCTAGCGCATCCTCGAAGGCTTACGTCGTAAGTTTACTTGCAGATGGAACTGTTTTTGCATCTTTTAGTCCATTGTTTTGACTGTTCTTTCGTTTTAGGTGTAAAGTAATGAACGCATGGTTATGAATCAACGCAAAAACTCGGCCCTATTACTGTGAAACTATGTTGAACACTTGTTTGAAATATTCTTATAACGCTGCTTTTGTTCTATTGTGAGTATTCGCGGCACCTATCTTGCGCAAAGCTTAATCATGTCCAAATTGCCAGTTAATATACGAAGTACATCACTTTTTAAAATACCTACCATGTCTGATATTTCGCTCACTTTTAGTGGACGGTTGTCCAATATTGTAGTGTGGATTTCCTGCACTATTTCAGGACTAGACACCTCATTTGGCCGATCACTGCGATGTTCACCTTGGCATGTCGAAAGCGTCGTTTAAACTCTGTTATAAATGAAGGACCAGACTCCCTTAAAACAGAATCTAGCTCCATTTTGATATTGGTTGAACCGACACCTTTCATATGAAAGTATTGAATCAGACAGCGATGACCAATTTGTTATGCTTACATCCTAACTGAGAGAGTTTACTAGTAACCCATTAGTTTATTAGTAGTTACCGAACGATTATTGTTGTTTGATGCGATTAGTTAGTAAAGTAAAAACATAATTATTATAACAAAAAATTAAATAAAACCAAAGATATGACCCGTCTCTTTTAAGGGACACTATGTTTACAAGTTTTATTACAATGTGTGATAATTTTAAAAACAACTCTTGGAATGTCACCGATGTTGCACATGGTACTAATAAAGTTGTTTTTTTTCAACACGAAATATGTCTTCTATCCATCGAACAATAAACTATTATGTGATTATGTTCATTATAACTTACTGCGGCTATTGATTTGGCAGGCAGCTTAACACCGATGAATTGAATACCATACCTGTTCAGAAAAGTATGACATAAAGTTTGTTCTATAATTTAATGAAACATTCCTTAGATAATTGCGTCAATTTTAGGATAAAATATACATTATAATAAGTTTTCTGTCCAACCCTATATATATATATAGGGTTGGACAGAACAAAGCTAAATTGACGATATTGGTTGCCATACATTATGGCTAATCTTTGTTTATTTATTTGACGTATCCGTAATCAATTATATATATATATATATATATATATATATATATATATATATATATATATATATATATATATATTTATTAGGAGTTGTGGGTTTCAGGTCTGCTGGATTAAAGAGTACTCTTTTTATCACCTAAATTTTCGAATATATTTCTATCCTTTTCAAAGGTGCTACAATAAGAAAACGCTATTACAATATTAATAACTAAAGTACTTACTAAATTGAGGTTACTAATAATTTGGCGTTGTATAAATATAAAGGCAAGCACAATTCTACAAACTAAAACATAAAAACATAAGTATAACATAAAAATTTCATATTTCTGTATACAGTGACAATTTTTGAAAGTTTGATTTTGTATACAAAACTTTGGTTTCTAATTATGTGCGAAAGGTGTTGCTAGATTTTCTAAGTAATAAGTATGTACGTGTATGTGAGTGTAACAATGTCGATTACATAATTTGGTTGGAGTAAGATGTAATAAATATATTTATCTTGGTGTTGTATTTGTATCTGAACAAAAGAACAGATATAAATAATTTGAGTACTATATACACATATTTATTACATTTTCAGTCTGATAATAATTCAGATAAAGATAAATATATTTATTACATCTTACTCCAACCAAATTATGTAATCGACATTGTTACACTCACATACACGTACATACTTATTACTTAGAAAATCTAGCAACACCTTTTGCACATAATTAGAAAACAAAGTTTTGTATACAAAATCAAACTTTCAAAAAATTGTCACTGTATACAGAAATATGAAATTTTTTATGTTATACTTATGTTTTTTTATGTTTTTAGTTTGTAGAATTGTGCTTGCCTTTGCAACGGTCAATTTTCACTTTAAATTTAATAAGAATTGTTTGCCGTTGAAATATATAATGTTTACCAAACTTAATACTTCTATGTGCAACTTCAGGAAATAATATGTGAAACAACTCAAAAGCACTTACCTCGGCCACTCCTAGTTATGTACTATCTTACGATATCTGATCTACAGTTGAGAGCACAGAGTCCTCTTGGTCAGGACGGGTTCATCGGCCTTTGGCTGCACTAAATTACCATTTAAATAAATAAAGCTGCTGTAACACCAAAGCATCTATTGGAAAAAACGTTAAGCTGACAAGTTCAGTCCTAGTCCTAGTTGAATTTGAATGTAAAATAGGTTAACAAATAATTGATGGCCAATTGCATGCAGTTGGATCACAAAAGCTAGAATTGAAAATATGAATAAATACTTGTTTTAAATACTATATGTTTAAGTACAAAACAACATTCATATGCAAATTACGATAGCAGATATAATACTCGTCTTTGGAAAAGTAAATATGTTCTTATCTCTAAAATATAATACCGGTCGTTGATAGCACTGCTGAGTTGTTTCTCCACAGGATATTGGAAAACGGATAAAAGGAAATCCTCAGGAATACCCATACAACTTCTTTTTTCTTTAGGACCCACAACAATGTCCACAAAATCGAACGCAAAAATTCAGCCTTCACAATATATAAATTTCTAATAAAATTTCCCCATAAACGATCCGGTGTACAACATAATGATTGCGCGTAAAATAAGATAAGCTATACAAAAAAGGGTACACGCTGCCCACATTCAAAGACAAATGGTTACTATACTCAAAAGCACTTACCTCGGCCACTCCTAGTTATGTACTATCTTACGATATCTGATCTACAGTTGAGAGCACAGAGTCCTCTTGGTCAGGACGGGTTCATCGGCCTTTGGCTGCACTAAATTACCATTTAAATAAATAAAGCTGGTGTAACACCAAAGCATCTATTGGAAAAAACGTTAAGCTGACAAGTTCAGTCCTAGTCCTAGTTGAATTTGAATGTAAAATAGGTTAACAAATAATTGATGGCCAATTGCATGCAGTTGGATCACAAAAGCTAGAATTGAAAATATGAATAAATACTTGTTTTAAATACTATATGTTTAAGTACAAAACAACATTCATATGCAAATTACGATAGCAGATATAATACTCGTCTTTGGAAAAGTAAATATGTTCTTATCTCTAAAATATAATACCGGTCGTTGATAGCACTGCTGAGTTGTTTCTCCACAGGATATTGGAAAACGGATAAAAGGAAATCCTCAGGAATACCCATACAACTTCTTTTTTCTTTAGGACCCACAACAATGTCCACAAAATCGAACGCAAAAATTCAGCCTTCACAATATATAAATTTCTAATAAAATTTCCCCATAAACGATCCGGTGTACAACATAATGATTGCGCGTAAAATAAGATAAGCTATACAAAAAAGGGTACACGCTGCCCACATTCAAAGACAAATGGTTACTATAAATTCCAGCAAAAATGCCGTTTACCAAAATAACTACGTAAATTGGTTTATAAAGCTTCGACTAAAATAAATCTCAACAAATTACAATCGGATGGCTATTCATAAATTGAATAAACTTATAAATTTTAGAAGAGCCAGTAACACGAGTCTTTTCTTCTTGAGGATCAAAATCCAACAAGAGCTAACGGTTATCAACTATAAATTGACGGTCAAAATTAACCTTGATAGATTAATAAAATATAAACATAGGCGGAACACTTTCGAACTAGTACTCAAACATAGTATCAAAGTTTTACTAACTTGAATTAAAAATTCTGAATATCGAACGAGCATGTACCCTTAAAAGAATGAAAAATCTAATAGAGAAATAATTTTGTAAATCATTATAAGATCAATACT
This sequence comes from Platerodrilus igneus, assembly GCA_036346225.1. Classification (NCBI taxonomy): domain Eukaryota; kingdom Metazoa; phylum Arthropoda; class Insecta; order Coleoptera; family Lycidae; genus Platerodrilus; species Platerodrilus igneus. The sequence continues at coordinate 989,218 of JARFIW010000975.1, read as the reverse complement.
TCGAATGAACAATAGATGTAAATAAATTAGCTTAACAAAACGAAACGTCACTGACTGATTCCTTCAAACAATCGGTTTAACAGAACTGCGCGTGATGACCATGTGTTGCACTGATATCAATACCTAAATTAGAATAAAGAATTTATTAATCTGGAATAAACTTTGAATGTATATAAATAATGGATAATTTAGAAACGCAATGTTAATCTTAAAATGCTGAAATCTCTGTACTACTTTTCTGCAACGGCAAGATGACTAGAAAATCACTTTGAATAAATGAAACGAAAATCTTGCAATTGATTTCTTCTACTTAAAAATTATGAAGCGAATGTATTCTAATATTTATTACAAGGACAGTAATAGTTTTGTTAATAATACAAATAAATTATTAATCGTAAATTTTATATAATAGTAATTTTCATTTAATGACGAATACCCAAGTATATTAACTTCTATAAGACTGAAAACAAAACCATCACCTATATTACATGTACTAAATCTTAATTACTAAAGGTACAAATACAATAAAATTGATGACAGCAAAACTCGACAAAATTGACTGTCATACCTTTTATATTTATACAACGCCAATTTATTAGTAACCTCAATTTAGTAAGTACTTTAGTTATTAATATTGTAATAGCGTTTTCTTATTGTAGCACCTTTGAAAAAGGATAGAAATATATCCGAAAATTTAGGTGATAAAAAAGAGTACTCTTTAATCCAGCAGACCTGAAACCCACAACTCCTAATAAATAAATCTACAGCAAGGTCATTAACTTACAAAATATATATATATATATATATATATATATATATATATATTGCTGTGATAAGGGGTTGCTTAAGGGTTCACGTTATAGTAAAGGTCGTTCGGGAATGAGTAATTAGAATAGTCAGCAGAAAACTACACTTATTTAAGGAAATAATTAAGAAATAGACATAGTTTGTAGATAGTAAGTAGTCAACACCCTGTATATAAAGTAGAAATAGTTTTTGGGCGACGCAGGTAAACATAGGAAGACGCATGGTTGGCGTAGGAATGAGAAATACATGTATTAAGTAAATAGTAAACACTAAATACCCTGTAGATAAAGTTTAGTTAATTTAGGTAAAACAAATAAGGATATCTTTCTGTGGAAGTACGCGTATATTGAGAAATAAATGATAAAGTGTAATTAGACACGCATTAAGAAGAAGAGTCCCAGACAATTAAATTAATACGGATATAGAAATAGAGTTTCAGGCAGTTAATATAAATGCGTACAAAGATCTAACCAATTTGATAAGAGAAATGATTAAAAATTACGTGAATCACATGTAAACATGAAAATTTAAAGTCGGGTTGCATCAGTTGTTTATAGAAAAGCAAGTAATCTATCAAAATACAGCATGTTGATAATGAAAGACAGCTGCGGGCAGGTTATGATTATGGGAAAGCGTGGAGCATTGCATCAGAAACTGCTCTAAAAGCAATTATTTGATTGGTCAGAGACAAGCGACGAGTTCTAGACCAGACCCACGGATGGAGTGGGAATTCGAGATTATATTAGCAAGCACCTTGATAAGAAAGTCAGTTTTGAACTCAATGAAAGCCAAAGTACATTGCCATTAAATAAAGTAATACGTAATAAGTATAAAAGTGAAAAATAAAATGAGTGCGAATATGAAGATTACAATTACCGTTTAAACGTAAGTACGTTTTTAATGAATTTATTGTAAACTAAGACATAAAATAATAGGGTTTCGAGGTCTGAGGGAAATAGACTAGGGTGGTTTTATTGTCTACTGCGTAAATTGAAGTTTGTGATCGTTTCGGTAATTTTCAAAAGTTTCGCTGCTTGTTGGATACCGGTGGTATGACTTCATTTATTACTCAACAATGTGTTAAGCGCTTAGGTTTAAAACCTGCCCCGCTACCTCTTACCTTTAACGGACTTAACTCTATGCAGACCGTGACTACTCACGGCGCTGTTTCTGTCTTTATTAAACCAGTAAACAAAATGAATCCTTTTTTAACATTGACGCAATAGTCTTACCTCAGATTTGTGAAAAACTGCCTACTACTTGCCTGAACGTCAACCAGTTACCGCCATTACATAACATTTAGTTAACCGACCTACAGCTTTCAAAATACGGTCCAATCGATTTATTACTAGGGACCGATGTATTTTTACAAATTCTAATAAATGATCGTGTTCCTGTTGAACTCCCACAGGCACGAATACTGTTTTCGGATATATTTTAATGGGATCGATTCCCGCGTCAAGCACCCCGCAGGTTACCGCTTTACTTTGCTCTACGGATCAAGTACCCTCCCTGAAAAAAATTGTTTCCAAATTTTGGGAGATCGAATCACTCCCCGACGTCGAAATCCTTTCAGTAGCGGAAAAGGAAGCTGACATTATTTTCAAAGAAACTCATACCCGAACAGATTAGGGCCGTTATGTAGTTTCTTTGCCCTTTAAGGGTGCTGCTCCCACGTTTACCGGAAGCGGCAAATTAGCAATACAAAGATTTCTTTCCTTAGAACGATGCCTTCTCAAACAGCCCCTTGTATATGAACAATATAAAGATTTTCTTCAAGAATACATCGATCTTCAACACATGCAGCCTATCCCTATTAAAGGTCACTTTGATCATTCTTATTATATACCTCATCATTGTGTTATAAAACTTAACAGTGTTCGTACTAAGCCTCGCGTGGTTTTTAATGCCTCCGTTTTATGTATTTCCGGAGGTTCACGTTATCGCTTTCAGCGTTCTATCTTGTTTACTGTATGTTTGGTAATTGCGCGGCCTAACTCACAGTCCATTGTCACCGCTTGAACAATAAGTTTCTGTTTCGAAGATTAGTCACCGTATAGGAGTACCTCACTGCTTTATATTATTTGACGAGTGCTGTAATAAGTGTTCTAGATCCAAGAATCTTCACCGCTCTAACTGGACATCAGGTTAGAATATTGAAGGCCGCATTTGTTTAATATCTGTTTGGTGATACACCCGCTTTTCTCTCCTGGGTATGCTTTTATGTACTCAACAAGCCTGTTGATTATAATTAGTAGGCATTACATACATTAGCGATTTCAAAAGTAGAGTCGTAAGTGGAATAGGATAACGAAAAATTCTAACGCCTCTTGTTGTAACATTAGATACATTAAACTTCAGCAAAGGTAATAGCAAGAGTAGTTCAGAATAAGTCGGAGTCGACCAGAAACAGGTCGAAATTGTTTCATATAATATTGAATCGTTCCTTATATAGGACCGAATTGCTCTTATAAGAGTAACCATAAGTGGGGCACAACCATAAACGTACTCTATCGCTAACCTGTCATAGATCCTTTTTGTTATCTTTCCATCATAGTATGTTTCAAATTTTTTAACAACCTTTGTTTTAGCGCTAACTGACTGTTCCGTAGAACATTATTGGTGTACCCTAATAATTTTAATAACTAAGCCAATTTGCTCAAAATTGTTGTAAGTCCCGGAGTGACAGATTTTGTGGTTCGAAAAGCAGTAACTTTTAGATGATACCGCATATAGAGTCAAATAGTTGTATAAGAAAAGGCCTGCTTGCGCCACTTCGAACACCATATAAACGACATCATTAGTAATTATTATTCGAAACATGCCACCAACACATACCAATTCAACCCAATCACCACCTTCGAAGTGTCTTGCTTATATCTATTAACAAACAGGCCCATTCGTTTTATTTATTATAGACTATTTCCACTTAACAAGATCAATCGTCATGCAATTGACATCAGTCATAGCTTCTGAAGTCAAATCCACTATACATAACGTTACCTCACCGCAGTTAGCTACAATTTTAATAAATCACTTACATACACGCGCGCGCCTGAACATACACACACGGATGCACAAGTATGTATATATCCACGTACACCCTAGATAAATGCTAATAACCTTTACTTAAAAAGTCTAAGTTATTATTTCATCTTATATATATACATATATATATATATATATATATATATATATATATATAAAACAAAGACAAGTTATTTGCAGTCCGCAATAAGAAAATAGTATATTTTATATACTATTTTCTTATTGCCGACTGCAAATAACTTGTCTTTGTTTATTTGAATTGCCTTTGGGGCATGAACCCGGGTGTCGCCACGAGAAGGTTTGTTACGTTAGCAAATAAATTTTGCTGTAACATTCCGCAAATCTCAAAGGCCCAACGTACTTTTATAGTCATTTTCAAAATTTATTATGTAGTTTCGGTTCAATTCTGTACTTCCACACTTTAATAGTGTTGGTGTTTTATCACCTGATGGCGGTTTTATTTACTTTTGCCATAGTACAGTGATTGTTTCGAAATTATATCATTATAATAGCTTCGATTACTTCATAGGGTTCTTGGGAACAGTCCACTCTGATGAGGCTAACAAGCCGAAACCATTGGTCAGTGGATGTTTCCTCCCCTATGAATTAATAAAGCTAATGTTTTGTTAATGGCTATATAACTACCAGCCCGATTTGTATTTGTCAATGGCTCTTATTATTTTCATAAGAGTTTGTTTACAGATACATCTTACTTTATATATATATATATATATATATATATATATATATATATACATTAATAATTAATGGACTGGTCAGTCTTATAGTATAATATACATGTACATATTATCATGGGAAATAGTCCAAATCAAACAACAGAAACTGATTGACAAATTTTAATCAATACCTCATATTGATTAAAATTTTTCAATCAGTTTCTGTTGTTTGATTTGGACTATTTCCCATGATAATATGTACATGTATATTATACTATATATATATATATATATATATATATATATATATTGCTGTGAAACCTCCCTGTATAAAAATCGAGCCTCTGCTAATTGGGCGTCAAGAATGCTGTGAATCCTACAAAAAGCTATTCATTACCTTAACTGTGTTGGTCCATTGACTTTCTTCTGTTAATCGCCTCGGCTGCTCCTCTAGATAGCTTTCATCCTCATACATAAAAAAACAAACACATTCCTACCACAAACATCAACGTCAACTCTATTTACATCAATATTCACAATACATTAAAATTTCAAAATTAATATTCAGCATAAATTTTAATATCGGAAAATTTCAAAATTAAATTTATTATCATTTTAATGTGCATCCAGAATTAAAGTCCTTGTAGGATGCCTACTAATTACTATAACAATATATGCAGAGTACAAAGGAGCATCTACCACCCCTTTACGTTAATTAACCAGGTTCGTCTAATTGAGCTCAAAGACATACCCTAAATTTTCATCATAATCCAGAACATCAATACTAAATACCCTTTCTACTTAAACAAGCAAATTTCACCTTAAAATTAAAATATTATTGTTAGTACCATTTCACTACTGTCCATTTTGAGTAAATCAATTATAAAGTTATTCAACACACACAAAAATATCAAAGTTCAAACAAAATAGTATAATTTACCTGAAGGTTACTTGCACTCGTAGCTTCAATGTACATCGTCCCTTTTGTTAATCACACCATTCCAACTGGGTTATATTTACGGCTTCTGATTCTCAACGCTTTAAAAATTTTCTCCATCACCATTTATTTAAAGTTGGTTCAGGGCTTTTTCGGAACTAATCTGTGTATATCTGAACCTTGTTTTGTGGATCCAGACCCGTTTATGCACCATTTAAGTATTAATACCCCGAAAATAACAAAGAAATTCATACTTCTTTCACCAAGATACGCCAAACTGCCTACTTTTGTGTATTTATTTGTCGTAGTAAATTTTACCAATTGGTACAGTGATACTAAACTTTATTACCTTGTATCTTCTTTTCTAAGTGCACTAACGTACATTCATTGTAGCACGTAAAGAACAAGCTGTTTTAAATCACATAATATTCGAGCAAACTGTTTAAATTATTTAATATTAAAACCGGAAAACTCAAAAGCACTGTTTAACGCGTTCAATCAAGTCGAAGATCTAAGAGAGCTTGTTCATATTAACCTCCGTATATATAGCGGTTAGCCTGTCTGTCGGTCTGTTCCCCAAAACGGCCAATTCTAAAGAATTTCGCATTCTCGGTTCCCATTCCGTAGCCTGGCATGCGATTTTTACGAATTTTGTACTCGCCCCAGTTAAATCTCAGAAAATTTCCACACGGCACGCAACGTCTGAGAATACCTAATTAAATTTTATACAGAAATGTTATTTCTACCTCTCAATTTTGCCTTTTACTTTCAACCAATCGCAACCCCATGACGTTGCTCTACTCACGCCTTTTTGCTATATGTGTCTCGGTCTTGCGCCTATTATCTGTCTCTATCTACCCTGTTCTTATTAGTGCAAATTGATATTCCTTATTATCGATTATTTCAGTCCATGTGGACTATCTGGGTTAAATAACCCCGTATCGCACCTTCTCGTGAATATTAAGCCACGGTTTCTCCAAGATTCTTTGTAACCATTAATTATCTGCAACATTTTCGCCGTACGTGACTTTTAAACTACGCAGGTGTTCAAACATAATATTAATTCTCAGAGCTTTATTTTATTGGGTTTTTACAAGTTTTTATAGATATTGTATGTTACTAACGGTTCAATTAACTTCAATTAAAATTAATACCCTTTAAATTTTAGTGAATCCTAACTAAATATTAATTATTATCTGTACGTTTTAATACCGGTTACTTAAAATTGAGTTAATTAATTTTTATAAATTTTGCACGTAATTTCTATTTGTTTCTTTACTAGGAATAATTAAATTATACGTAGAGCTTTTTAATACTGCTTCTTTTGATATAAAGCGTCTTGTACATGATTTAAATCTCTTATTTTTAATTAAACGAATGAATTTTTATGCTTCACGCTTTTATCTAATAACGCGAGTTATGTATCTTTTCCCAAAGCTTCTACACGGTGATTAAAATTATTTGATGTGATTATTTAATTTTCTACCCTGGTCTAAATATGAGTAATATATATATATATATATATATATATATATATATATATATATATATTACTAATAAATGCGTATGAAAATGTCAGTTTTACACCACTGGTTATAAAATAACCCTACTACAAGCGACATATTGGGCAAACAGGACGTCACAAATAACGATCGGCGACATGTCGGTATCCACACCCGATGTCTCGGGTGACATGTCGAAAACCATAATTGGCATGTTGGTGTTATGATAAATGGGCTATCATTCACGAGAAACTTTATTGATATAATACTTTTGTTATCCAAAGGATAATTTTCAAACGTCTTATGACCAGAATTTACATATGTGCAGAAGTTTACGTCGCAATTTAAGTATCAAAAATTAAGTATAAAAAAAATCACCTACACGATTTTCATACAATAGGCACTAATGACAAAGTCATTAATTAGACAAGAAATTACACACACTATCTAAACATGCCGCCAGTACTCCAATTCAATCCCCATAACTGCATTTGAAGCTTCATGCATATGCCTATTAACAAACGGGCGCATCGTTTCATTTAATATAGTCAATTTCCACTTAGTAAAACCAATCGGCATGTAATTGACACCAATCATAGCTTCTGGTGGCAAATCCACTGTACATAACGTTAAATTAACATAATTATTCTACAAATTTAATAAACCACATATTTACACACCCGCGCACGCGCGCAAACACACCTATACACCCACAAACTCACACACGCGCGCGTACCCACTCACATGCACACACACAACACTCACTACACCCTAGCTATATATTAATAACCCAAAAAAAAATAGCTACAGATGTATATTTTACTATTAAATGCATACGTAAAGGCCTGTTTTACACCACTTTTTATAAAATTACCATACCATAAAGCGACATATCTGTTAGCTAGCTGAAGGTCATAAACAACGTGTTAAATGACATCTCGAATTCCCTAATTGACATATTGTCGTTATGAATAGATATCAACTCATTTACAGAATAAAATTCTAATACATTATATGTCAGTAATCGAAATACAATTTTCAAGCAATATAAATCGTAAATTTGCATATACGCAGAAATTAAAGACGCAATTAATATATTATTTACCAAACATAAGAAATCATCTAACAGTTTTTAATTCTAAGGTTTAGGATACAGCCAATAAGAGCCTGAAATAAATTCCGGTATAAAAAATTACATGTAGTTACCATATATGAACGCTAGCACATCTCGGTATACGCCATTGTCGCTTAAACAATAATTTTATATCTATTAGTTAAATACTTAATATGACAATCACGTATAAGAAACATCAACTAAGTTTAATATAGTTTACAATGCTGATAACTGATGAGACAAAGCCTATCATAGGAAAATTTGCTTAATTTACTACATTTTGAGGGCTATAACACAAAAATCCTTAACTCAGGCTCCACATTTCGTAGTTCTCACGAAAATTACTTAGCTTTAAGCCCAGCATTTACATGCAACTCAATTAAAAGATATTTTATAATTCACCCTAGTATACACATTAGACACTTTTTATAACAAAAAGCTCTCATAATAGCCTTCTATGTGCTATGGTATAAAGCTAATCTCAAACAAAGAATGCAAACAAAAAATTTAATTGTGTTTTTAGTTGAACTCGCGTTGAAACCTGTTCATCTGCACCCTAAAAACGAATCCCTCATCAAATTTGGGTTCATATCTTTTCCAGTAGAGGTAATATATGCACATATTTTTACTAAAGTATATTTAACATATATTATTCAGTATAAACTATTTATATCTTTTCGATTATGTACCGCACAACAACAATACCATACATTAATTACACCGAACAATTAAAAGGAATTGAATACTCTGAAGAAGAGCATTTATTGGTTAACCGCGAGTTCGATGTTACTAAGGAATTAAAGAAATTAAAAGATATATAATAAGAAATAGAATTACCTTTGATGATTATGTTCGTTGCGTAGAAAATTTTAAAAGTGTATTTATAGCATAGAACTTATTTCGATCGTACAAAGATCATGTCTACACTATTCCTCAAGAGAACCTTGCTCTAAGTCCGCACAATAACAAACGTAATTTAATTCCTGGGCCATATTTAATTGCCGCTTGGCCATTATTCAATCACAGACACCAATAAGACTAGGCTATATAGTATATATTTTTAGGATAAAACCCTTACCTATATTTATTGTATGCTAGGTATATCCTGAATCACTATTAGATATCTATTGCTATTCTATTACGATACTGTTTTAGTGGTGAAAGATATGTAAATATTGTTTAAATATATAAATACTTTTAAATACATGAAGTACAGATACAATATACGCATAAAATAATCTTATATTGTAAATGACGATACATGAAAAATATTCATTATTACTTTGTATTATATACTGTTTAATAAATATTTATGAGCGATTTGTCAACTTAATTCTATTGCCATGGTTCATCAGCGACGCTTGTACTCTGCGCTTTCCTGCGAGAATAGGGCGGAAGTAGTGTAGGTTTGAACTTTGAACTTTAAAAATGAAAGTAGCCGACTCCATGAAGACGTTATGTGATCCTCGAATAAATGACCTTGATATGAACAAAAATTTGCAAAACACACCTTGAATCTTTTTATCGAGAAATACATGTAAAAAATAAACGATTTTGCGCCAAAACGAAGGTACCCTACCTACTCAGGTTTTATGTAATTTATAACACAAAAGGATTAGTGCTTTTTGTACGCGTGTTAACGTCAAAGTTTCGACACTATCCTTGTCAGTGTTTTCTAGTTTATACAAATCTTTAAAAGTGTATTGCCGTCTGGTTTATTCATTGTTTTATCTTCCCCATGTCTCATCGAACTACTTCGCGGCAGTTGCGAATTAGTGTGAAGTGTCCGACAGGTTTTTTAAAGCGGATAATTTTTCGTCTAGTGCTAACTTTCAGAAGAGGTCTCTAAAATAAGAAAGCATAACATACTTATGTCTCTTATCACATAAAAATGATGTTCTACTACGCTGACGCTTCATTTTACGCTAGCGCCCAATTGACCACGTACTGACCAGTGTTTATATCAATTGACATTTACAAATTTTATTAATATTCAACAAAATCAGCTTGTATAACTAGATTCTATATCTTGAATTAACATTTCTTTGAAGTTAAAGTTATCGGTAATCTTCCGGATTTCAGATTTTTGGGAAAGGTACTTCAAAGCACTCTCTTGTAAAATATGTCTGACACCTTTTGAAATCAAATTGTACGTAACGAATTAATTATACTAATAATAGTTAAATTTTAACAAAATATATAAAATTAATAATGTACCTGTAAGATGTATACAGCCTGTTTCAAGTTAATTCGGCACCATTGCTAACTTTGTTATTATTGGAGCTATGACGTTGGTTAAATGAGCAAAGAAGCTTACTTTTTACAGAGTGTATAAGACTTTTTGTTAAAAATTTATTTATTTTTCATTTAAATTAAAAATATGCAAGTTCTTCCATTTACAAAGTAAGTGTTTTGATTAATATCTCTAAACAGCGATGTTCAATTATTTTTTGCGCTGTCAACGGTAATCAGCTGTTAAAACTCAGCTTCTTTGCTCATTTAACCAACCTCATACCTCCAATAATAACAAAGTTAGCTATGGTGCCGAATTAATTTGAAACAGGCTGCATACTAAAACTTATGTATATACTACCTAATTCATGTGAATCTTATTAAATTCAGAAAATGCATATACTTTATATACTAAATGGTTATATATTGCTTCACAGTAGAGCATTATTAAGAATCCCAGGACCTCATTTCCTCCAGAATCTCTCATTTCCTCACTCATCTGGACTAAATTTACATGTAAAAACCCACTATAAAGTCTTATTTTAAGGAATCTCCTGCTGCTCTCGCCTTGTGGACCGCCTTGTGGAATTTTTTTACCCCAACCATTTTGATTACATCACACCCGCATTCTTTCCACCCGCAAGATAAATCTTTCTCCATATTTACACCCACGAGATAAATCTATATTGTTTGGCATCAATTAATATTAGATTCTTCTCAGCTACCCGAATTTCTAGGAATTTTTTAGATAGCATCACCCTCCAGGGAGCTACCCCAATTTTAAGAATTTTTACAAGCAGCGACTTCTGACCGTCCGCATAAATTTTTAATACATCCTGCACATCAAATTAGTCTAGAATTTTACGCAGAATTGGAATCTGTAAACAGATTTAAAATATAGGACCACGCCTTACAAAACTACACACATACCTTCTAGAGAGCATACCGCGACCGTACCACTACTCGCTTTTAATGTCATACTTTCTATCTTGTTTAGCGCATTTTTTGAGATAAATGTACCTTGTTTGGTATCAATTAATATTAGAATTTTCTCAACTACCCAAATCTCTTTAAAATTTTTAGATAGCGCCATTCCCCAGAGAGCTACCCTCATTTTAAGATTTTTTGCTGGTAGCGATTTCTGACCGTCCTTATAAATTTCTTAGTCATGTAATACATCAAATTAGTCTAGAATTTTATGCAGAATCCGAATCTGTAAATAGTATTAAAACCGAACTACCCCTTACCGTTTTACACACACCTTCTAAATTATAACTTTCCTGTAGCTCATACCTAAAAAAAATCTTTCCTACTATTTGATAAACAAAATCTACCGGAATCGCCATGTCTGTATGTGGACGTAAGCAGATGTTGTGGATGTGTACGAGAATATGTAACCATATACATTAATCACTCTAAGCTATTTTATTTAGTTCAAAAAAACTAGTATTTTTCTAGACCACAATTACTAATCGCCTTTATAGGTTTAACATTTCCCAATGACTGGTGCTACGTACATGAAAACTTTAATTTTTTATTAGAGAGAATCCTTATTCTCTCACTCACTGTTGCGTTGCTGCATGCCCACCCCTTTTGGAAATATATGCTGGTTATAGTTTGTAGCACCCGCGGTTTTATTTAGCTACACTTTGTGAGACCTTTTTAATCTTTTTAATCGTGTCTTTCACGCTTACAATACAGTAGGACTTAGCCCTACTACCAACAAATTCTAATACTAGATCCCCATTAAATTCGTCTTTGAATTTCCCTACAAATCTTTTGTTGACAAGCGGTATATTGTATTTATTATCCGCGGGGTAGTCACTTTTTTAAGATAAATATATCTTTTTTGGTATCAACTAATATTAGATTTTTCTAGGGAGCCCAAACCTGTAAATAGATTTTAAATAGGACCACCCCTTACAAAGACACAAACCTCTAATTTTTACCCATCTTTATTTAACTACATCTTTAAAACCCTTTTTCGCTACCCCAGACATATGCTTTATCCAACCATTTCCCTAGAAATCTAAAACCGCTGTGTCCTGCGAACACAACGTGGAGGTGACGCGTATATTCTGTCAACCGAGATAGAGATAGGAAGAATTTGGAAGGTGGCCGAAGAACTTAAAAATTATGGAATTTAAAAACTAATATATACAATAGATTTACAAAATCAAACAACTATCTTAGATTTATATCTTTCTGACCCCAAGCATAGGTTGATATGCTTCCAGGGATGACGTTCTGCTTGTCATCTTCCCTCGATAAACTAATTTTTATTAATAATCTGTGTGTACAAATCGTGTTTTTTACTCCGGATACATACACCGGCAAGTACTCAATACCATCCAAATAAAGAATTAGATGCTTGGCGACTATTAACTTCCGCCTCCCTCGTGTACGCCTAAGACACATCCCTGGTGGTGATGTCATAGCCTTTTATAAATAAAGAGCAATGTAATACTATTCTAGAAATTCTATTCTGACATTATACATAACAAAATTTAAAAAAATTTAATGCCAAACATGAAGTCATTTAAACTTAATTTTAATACAACGTTATACACAGTAGACAGTCCTTTCTATATGTTTGTTTGGAGCGGTTTTAATTTTATCTAATTTTATTCGCAGTTTAAAATTTATATCGACACCCAAGTCCTCTATCTCCTTTTCTAGCCAATTGTTTGATACATAGAGACCGTCTAGGTTTTCGAATTGTAAAATGTGCCGAAGTTTGTCTCTATATATAAAGTCTTTGATTCCACCGACAACCAGATCCATTCCTTCGTGTAATTCTTGCAGCTTGTGACAATCTTTTAATCGCGGCTTTCCCACTATATCCTGCATACGTATCTTGTTAGCTTGATCGACTTCTTCTTGTCGGTATTAGAGGAAATATTTATCCTCCCACTAACTGTTTCATAGTTGCATGTCTACCACTTTTGGAAATATATGGTTGTTACTGGTTGTAAGATCCTCGGTTTTAAAAGATCCGAAGGTTTTTTTACTAGGCAAATATACAATGTTTAACGGAACCCCTTTGCGTGTAGTGTACGCAAAGATTACGAAACCCGCATACCTTAGGTCGTTATCTGCCATTTCGATAAATACGTTTTTAGAATAACCTTTTAAAAAATATACGGATTTAGTACCATCCTTTTCCGCAAGGACGCCTACATAACTAAAAGAGTCTTTTTTACTAACCACAAATGCATACAACTTGTAGAAACCAGATGTATCTAAGTCAGTCCATCGGCACATAAAATAATCTTTTAATTCTTCTTCGTTTTTTTTAATAAGATGTTCCTTGTCTAACACATCTTTGTATTGTTCGCGTATTGTAGCAGTGTTCTCCATGTAGTTCAACTTTGGCTTTTATGCATCCATTTCCTCTAATTCTAGTTGTCTTTTTCTTCCACTTACAGCGTATGGCATGCATAATGGGGCAAATTCCTTTAGCGTAAACGGATAGAGTTTGCTGCCAATATTTACGCGTTGTCGTACAACCTCTGGACGAATGTTAGGCGTATCTATCAACCCCAATTCCGAAATGACTATTTGTTTTGGAATTGTAGAATATGGTGTTGCAGATTGTGTAAAATATGTACTAACTGCTTTAATGTAGCACTTGTGTAAGATTTTTATTTTATCTTGGCTATCTTCCTCCCCTACCATCTCCAAATAATTTACAGGTAAATAGTTAAAACTAAAAGCCGAAAGGACATACTTTATCAATTTTTCCTTTTCCTTTGGTTTTTAGGACAACTTAATTTGCAAGCCCGTCAATTTCTTTGTATTGCTATTTCCCCAATACACGTACTGTAGTAGGTTACTATACAATAAACAGCAGCTATTTTGTAGCTTGTCCGATAGCTTACTCCACATTTTGGCAAGAGGTACCGAATACATTGGCGCCTTTAGGAAGTATAACTTACTATCTTCCAATAAGGTTAAACAGTCTTTTAAGGGATTATACACCCGTTCCGCACTGACATAGTTTCCAACTGTACAGTTGTATATTGTCGCTTCCAATCGCGTAATACCATGATCTTTGGCCAAAGTAGACGCAAATGTTTCCCTTAAACGTACATCTGGACAACGTAAAAATCTAGTATATGATTGCCAAGTTGTTTATTAACACCAGGACTTGTTATCTGACAACACAAATTTGTTGTATATCTTAATTCTTGCATTGGTTGTTAGCAATGTTAAACAATCAATTCCCACAGTTTGTCGTTGCTAATTGGTTTAGCGACCGCGCTTGTGCACTCTTCGAGTGTCTTCGGCTATCTTCGATTGTTTTCAAAGAAAATATTTAAGCCTACCATTTTCTAAAATATGACGTAGAAGTTATTTAAAATTAAATTGCTTTATTAGTAAGTATTTTGTAGACACCAAGTTTGGTGTTCCCTTAGTAAAGGTTTAAAGCGTTTTATTAAGTTTTTGTTTATAGTAGCACTGCATCTTCCACCGCACGACTTGCAACCAATTTGTGTGCGTGTGTTATCACCCTTTTGAATTTTTAATATGCACGCGATGCGATTGCTGATCCGTATAACGTGGAAGACGTTTCCGATGTTTTTACTGACTGCATTCGCAGCATTGACGATATGAGCCGGGTGCATGCATTGGTGCTAAATGTACTGGACGAGCAGCAAGGATTGGCAAAAGATGACGACATTTAATTCTCCGCTGAATCCTCAATTTTGATCGGGTGTCTTCGGAAACCTTCGGTTTGCATTCTATAGGGTACATAAAGCAGGTACGCAAGAGTAAACTCTTTAGTTATAAGTTAGTTCGCTTACAAGTTTCACCAAAGTCCTATAGTGCGGATTTTGTTTTGTACTAAAATGGTAGCTGCAAACGTTTTTAAATACGAGCCCTGTCACGTCTACTTTACCAGGAGGGATGCTCTCAAACGACACCAGAACAAATGTCGTGGTGAAACATCGTCCACGGTTAAGCTTATACATCCGTCAGCAGCAAAGTACTTTAACTGTATATCTTGCGGTATCGCTTTTACGAGAATGGACAGCTTATAGCGACACAAGGAAAAACAGCATGGTATGTCAAGCCGTAAACGTTCAGCTCCGCCAGCTGTTAAAGGATCTTGTACGAAACAACCACGAATTATGTGTAAAGTATGCGATTTCGAAATGGAAAAGACTACCTATACCGCACACTTGAGAAGCAACAGACATAAAAATGCAACAGTTACCGTTACTGGCGAAGATGGTGTAGACATGGTTAGCACAGCGTTTAACAACCGTATGGCTAGCTATCGCATAAAGAACGCCAGTGTCGACGATGGAGTGTCCGAGTTTCCTTGGAAGCAGAAAGAGCGGTTTATTCGATTATTTAATGAAAAAAAAATACAACATACAGCAATAAAAGTCTATTGCAAACTCTACGGCGTTTACACCAAAATGGGAGAAGAAACTACCGATGTGAAATCTTTTAACACAAAAAATATGGTTATAACGTCTTCTAGTAATCTGGAAAATATGTACGAGGTCTTAAGCGACACCATAAGAACAAAATCAGAGGAATTTGAAACATGTGGGTCCGGTTGGTCTTTGGAAAAGGTGCTCTATTTAGAAATAAATATTAATAAGTATAAGCCGATTTGAGGAGTTCTAGGTTAAGAATAGAAATTGTGAATATGTATTTAGAAATGTCGTTTACAAAATTTAAACTGTATTAGTAAAAATTGTCTGTAATAAAAAGTTTTAAGAATGGTTTTTAGATTTTTTTTTAGGTATGAGCTGCAGGAAAATTATAATTTAGAAGGTGTGTGTAAAACGGTAAGGGGTGGTTCGATTTTAAATCTATTTACAGATTCGGATTCTGCATAAAATTCTAGACTAACTTGATGTATTACATGACTAAAAAATTTACAAGGACGGTCAGAAATCGCTACCAGCAAAAATCTTAAAATGAGGGTATCTCCTGGGGGATGATGCAATCTAAAAATTTTAAAGAGATTTGGGTAGCTGAGAAAATTCTAATATTAATTGATACCAAACAAGGTACATTTATTTCGAAAGATGCGCTAAACAAGATAGAAAGTATGACATTAAAAGCGAGTAGTGGTACGGTCGCGGTATGCTCGCTAGAAGGTATGTGTGTAATTTTGTAAGGCGTGGTCCTATTTTAAATCTGTTTACAGATTCGAATTCTGCGTAAAATTCTAGACTAATTTGATGTGCCGCATGTATAAAAAAATTTATGCGGACGGTCAAAAATCGCTGCTGGTAAAAATTCTTAAAATGAAGGTAGCTCCCTAGGGGATGATGCAATCTAAAAATTTTAAAGAGTTTTGGATAGCTGAGAAAATTCTAATATTAATTGATACCAAACAAGATAGGTTTATCTCGAAAGATGCAATGGCTAGTCAAAGAAAGTTAGCGGTAAAAAATTTTAAAATGTGGGTAGCGCCCTGGGGGATGATGCTATCTAAAAAATTCCTAGAAATTCGGGTAGCTGAAAAAAATCTAATATTAATTGATGCCAAACAATATAGATTTATCTCGTAGGTGGAAATGTGGAGAAAGATTTATCTCGCGGGTGGAAAGAATGCGGGTGTGTTGTAATCAAAATAGTTGGGGTAAAAAAATTCCACTAAGCGGTTCATAAGGCGAGAGCAGGAAGAGATTCCTTAAAATAATGCTTTATAGTGGGTTTTTACATGTAAATTTGGCCCAGATGAGTGAGGAAATGAGGGATTCTGGAGGAAATGAGGTCCTGGGATTCTTAATAATGCTCTACTCTTCACATATTCCTACCTTCTCTACTGAGATTGGTTTAAGATTCTTTGCAATAGCAACTGCTTGTTCATTTTAATAATTTTTTCAACAATTATAGCCTGTCAAGAACATGTTTGGAGGTGAAGGGGAGCAAAACCAGTTACCGAGTAAACATACTTCTTACAATAACTACCATTTAAATTTTGCCTTGGAGTCACCAAGTTTGAATGCAGTAATAACAAGTCCAAATCAGACTCGATGCTCGGTTTTTATTGCTATGCACTTGCTTTTATTATGTACTCCGTTCGGTTAATTTGATAGGCAGCAATAGAGTTTTTAGGTATGTATAATAATAGGTTTGTTGTATTGTGATTATAATACATATACGGATACAATTCATAAAATAGTATCATTTTAGAAAGTTGTGATGTGTTGCAATGAGTGTATATTGTAGATTGAATGCGTTCAATAATAGAGTTTTACAAGAAAAGGCATTGTGATAAAAATAAACATACCACCGTTTAGTTTCAGTAACGTGAACTTCATCCTAGTATCCTTGTTTATAACGTAGCCTTGTTGATATGATAAGTACACACCGCTGACAATGCTCCTCCATTTCAGACTCACCTGCAAAAAACTTGTATTTAGAAATGCACAACCAATTTCTATCTATATTGCTTAAATAAAATAACGTAAATGCATATTTATCGCTAATAGAGATGTACGCCTATTAAACTGCATAAGTTGTCGTTTATGGTTTGAACTAATAATTTATTACGCCTCAGGTTGATAATAGCATGTAGTCGCTGAATATTAATTATTTCGATGGTCGTTCTTTTAGAGTTGATATGGTTATACATACATTGATTAAGTAGTTACGCAACCAGCCGAAATAGCTTAAATTAAAGTTTTCAAATTTTTATTTGAAGTCGTTTTGCTTAAAGTATGACTCTACAATATTAATCGCCTAGCTAATATAGTATATAGATAGTCCTTCAATAATGCCAAAGGATTTGGATAAGTAAACTTAAAGATCGCGATTTGACCTCCTAATAACGATTTAAGTTTTGCAATTCATAATTTACAAAGTTCGAGATGCTACCGAAGTTCCTGGATTAGGTCTAATAATGTTTTTGCTTTCTTCTTAATCTTCTTTGGGAATTAAACCACTCATAGTTTTTAAAATCATCCATGAGCTAGGTCATGGATCGAAACGTAAATAAAGATGATTTTAAAAACTATGAGTGGTTTAATTCCCAAAGAAGATTAAGAAAAATGCTAAACAAATCACAACAAACATACAGGGAGTATTTATGTTTTTGCTTGCCTATGCCACTGGTGGTTTTCAGCTCCTTTAAAGTAATCCCCTTGAAAATCGATATAACGCAGCTAGCATTTGTTTCATGCCTGAAAAGTGTCAAAAATGCTTTTCCGGTAGACTGTTAAGCACTTTGTTACGCAATTCTTGGGCACCCACGTTGGGCGCCAAAATTTATGTTACGCAATTCTTGGGCCGCCACGTTGGGCGCCAAATTTATGCTACGTTGTTCTTGTAGCCGTGCGTAACAACAAGAGATCACGGAATGACCGGGCTCAATCGGAGATTAGGGGGGGTTGTAGGAAGCCAACTGACATATAATGTATACGGCGGTAAGGAGTTAGTGACAGTACCTGTAAGAAAAATAATTAAGCAAACCTGAAAAACAAAGATTAAGCATAAATTATTCAGTACTTTGTAGATGTAAGAAAACTGTTTTGGAAAAAACTATATATTATAATCACGACAAAACATTACAAAAAAATTTTGATTACAAAGTGAGGTAATATTGGGAGTAGCAGAAACGTTTCCTCACACACCAATTAAACATAAATCAGACAAACTGTTAATACAAGATAAAAAGATAAGACACAATTGATATGAGTAATCTAGTAGTATTTTTTTTCTTTCTTTTTTTTTTTTAAAAGTCTGCAGTTCTATTGCAAAAAGGTCTCAGAACGACGAAGATATGGCAAAACAATTTAAAGTAATACTAAGTAGGAAATAGTTCAACTTACAGAAAGTCCTTCAGTAACGCTTCCTTGTAATTGGAGTGGGGGATACACGATGTCCTACACTAACGAAGCACTGCACCCTTGACTGTGAGGGTGTGGATGGAATTGCTTACACTTTACACTAACTCACACCTATGCGTTTCACTGGTGTTAGCAGCAGACATCATCATACTGATGGAACCATGTAGCATTGATAAATTTCTTGTTAATTCTATTTCCTGAGACAATAATTTCGAAATATTTTGTAACACAAATCGCAAATTTTGTAGTAAAAATTTAGAATTTAGAATCACGGGCTTTCAAGGCACGATGTAATGCCTGTCATCTGATAACTTCTTGCATTAAACTAACAGTAACGCGAGGTGTTTTATTTGCTACATATGGTAACAAAGAAAAATCTAATGCTTTTGCATAACGAAATTTGCACAAGTAGTGATCTATTTTAGATTCTTTGGTAGTAAAAAATTCAGAACTACAGTATCAACTGTATTTACATGTGAATGAGATACATATTTATAAGAAGCAACCTTTTTTGTTCATCTACTAAACCTGCTACAACTATATCATCATTTTTAGAACCAAAACCCAAGCTTTAAACTGCATTTGGATAATCCAAAGTATGCACTGCACTGATAAAAACAGGTAACGAAACGAGATCGCACACACATTAATCCTAAAGAAAGAATCGGTCAAGTTTCACAAGTTCTACAACGTTTTTCCCACAAGAAAAACAACTAAAACCACAATTAGTAAAAACGTGTAACATTAATTAAGTCCGTCAAATGTTCCGTAACGCACGTTATTTCAAAAGAAAAACTCAACTAAGAAACACAATCGGTTACCGCACGTGTGGTTGTGTAAAACACGTTCGCATATAAAGCCTCCTTCATTCAATGCAATCAGAACTACACTCTGCAGTTAATCTACAACTCAAATTGTCAAAGCAAAAGAAGCCGTATTTTCAACGTAATTAACATCTATGAACAAAGAACAACTGCAAAACTACGCTAAACTGTAGATATAAAATAGTTGTTACCATAACATCTGAGCGCCTCTTATCTCGGCTTCGATAAATAACATAAGGAACCAAAATTTATAAGACGAATAATTCAATTTATTTATTAATGTAAATCAACCGTTATACAACCAGCTATACAAAACGATGTATTTTAAGTACGCTATACAGAAAGGGAGCGTAACAAATTCTTGCTTGGTTTTGTTCTGAAACGGTTATATTTCATATAAATTTTCAGATTCGGGAACATTACATGTGATTCTCCAATGCTCCACCCGTAGGTACCACATTGTCTAGGAGGCGAGGTTTTTTTACCTGGAAATTTTGAATTTTGCCGAACCGTTGCTGTTCTAAGCAAGGTAGGGATCTTTAACGTGACAACACTCACACACGGGACCTCCATATTACCTCTCATCCGAACCAGGGTGTATTTTTGTGAAAAATGCTCGCCTAACATTTTTCAAGCGGACCGTGTCGGGATTCGAACCCGGATCCTTGGGCGTAGTAGTCACACATACTACTACGCCACGGAGCCGCCTGTATTCAATCAACGGTCAAGGCATATTACGTATTTTGGTAAACCGCCATTTTATCTTTCCATTCTTCCCATTCGTGAACAGCGCAGAGTGACATGGTGCTAATTCTGTGTGAAATGGCGACCATGTTCTTTCTGACCGAAAATTATGCTGTTTTCAGTGAGGAGTGAGCAGGCGCTGTAATAATATTTTTCTTAGATGTTGAAAGGGTTCAGCTATTTTTATTAAAGTTAGACCAAACACCATCTAATTTGTATTACAGCTTTGGGTAAAACATCAAAGACAAAATACTAACACCGAAGTCGCTGTATAAGATGTTGATTATGGGTGAGGTGAGATAAGAACAGAACCACCTTCTCTCAGAAGTTAACCATTGATATTGTTTTATCCGTATTACCCATAAGTACTCCTGGAGCCTGCTGGACCAATTCTAAATTATAACTTCAACGGGAGGAGGCTAGCTGGAGAGTTCCTATAAGTACGGAAATATCAGGCGCCACTAGACTCAAAGATTTAACATAAGCAAGACTGTGTCACCAAAGAGAGTGTAGGAACTTTAGTATCGATTATACGCACCTAAAGCACAACGGCTAAGATTGTTATATTTATACAATACTCATATTATCTTTGAAAGAAAAAGAAATTATATATCAATTATTAGACAGATCGTTGATTGCACCCGGACAAGAATTATGTGCGTATTTCAATATACAATATTATATAAGAACTCAAACTCATCTATACGCACTATTTATTCTTCATATTCTGTAAAGTATCAACTTGATATAAATTTTATTTTTAGTTAAGATAATGTAAGAAGATTTATTTAATAAGCTGTAAATATTTACTACAGAAAAAGAATAGTCTGTATTTAAATACATGTACATATATTACCTTTTTCAGAATTTTTATTAGATCACTAACGGAACAAATGTCAAATTTAATCATAAGATTACTTTCCTGATAATTTGTTACGTTGCTAATTTAGTAAAAAGTCTGAAGAAGGTAATATACTATATTACCTTCTTCAGACTCTTGTATGTCAAATTTAATCATAAGATTTCCTAATAATTTGTTACGTTAGTAATTTAATAAAAAGTCTGAAGAAGGTAATATATGTACATCTATTAAAATAAATATTATTCTCTTTCCGTTGCACATATTTACAATTTATAAAATAAATATTTATTTATTATCTTAGCTGAAGATGGAATTTATATCAAGTTGTTATGTTCTATAAGAATGACATTTATTATATTTAGTAATCTTTTGTCATATTCAGATTTGAGTACGATGTACATATAATCATTTATATCTTAAAAGTTCTTAAAATAACTCTTATTACATTTAAATTTTCAATTTGTTCACAAAATAGTCACATAAGCTATTAGAACAGGTTTTAAATAAAATATTCTACATTAGTTTTTAATTTAATCAGAATTTTATCAACGCATGGAATGTTATAGAATATGATTATTGTTATAGTTATGTTCTCGTATGTGTTAGTAATTAGTAATTAGCAAAAGTTAAATTATAGTGGACGCTTAATAAACATTAAAATATAAAGCGATGGGATTTATATCAATACAAATTCGACTTACCGGGGAATATGACATTAATTCCAAATAATAAAAGCGTGTTACCAAATTGTAACGATTTATCCTGACCAAACGGTGTATCTCTTATAGATGTGATCTTGTAGATGTAATCACACCAACAACATGACTTCTATATGAACAGCTGTTGCTTTGGTAACAATTAAGATAGAAACTACGTTAGTTCATCTGCATCCAAGTTGTCAAGCGAGGACTGCTACATCCTTCATTTCGAAGTATCACATAACTGTACAGTCATTACGTTAAGGTAATTTTGAAATTGCAGAATATCAAGGATCGTCCATAAAATTAATTATAAACAAAAGATCGTAATTTATATCATAGGATAATTGTTGCGTACATTGTCCAGTTTACGACACAATTGACGAGTACTCTAACAGAAATATATTAAAGGTCTATGCGGAGGTCGCATTTCAACTTATTAATTCGGAGAGACATGTTGCTCACATAATGGCTGGAATACGACTGACTTGTTTACAGGAAAGTCATCTATCTGGACCTCGAGTGCTAAATAAGACACGTGAAGGTTGATGATGCCAGAAATAACTAATAATCAATTATAGTTAAGCAACGTTTTCTATTTCAATAAATAATTTTAAAGGTGACTTTTTAATGCTTATACAATTCTAAAGAAAAGGACTAACATATGTTAGTTTAAAACATATGGATATGCAAACAAAATTTGTTTTCAAACATTAAATTCTAATGCAACCAACTAAATGGTGAAATACCCCTAATTATTAAATTTAATATTTTGTAAACTGCATAATTGCATTAACAAAATAAAAATGCTTCAGTACATTATCGTGATGTAACAGTCAGTTTTGATCTTTCCTCAATTTGAGCTTTTTGGTCACACATTTTCTCTCAGCTGCCTCAAAACGTCACAATAGGAATCTGAATTCATCGTAGCACTAACTGACACGAATTTGCGGCGGACAATACTTTTGATAAAAAAAATATGATGAACTTGCACTTCGGATACGGCCTGCTTTTTTCGATCGTCCTGATCGTGAATTTTTCCACTGTGGAAACTGCAACTGTGTTTCTGAATCATGGCCATAAAACCAACTTTCATCACCGATTATGACCTTGGACGTTTCTTTAATTTCCCTGCGGACGTGCTGTTTCTACATAAAAAAACTTGGGACAAATTTCTTTGCATAACGACGCATGGCAAGATTTTCTATTAAAATCTCTTGGCAGCTTCTTTCTGTACTACGTATCTGGCCTGCTTTTTTCGATCGCGATGATTGTGGATTTTTCCACTGTGGAGACTGTTATTTTGTATCTGGATCATGACCATAAAACCAGCTTTCATCACCGATTATAACCTAGACACGTGCTGTTTCTGCTCC
This sequence comes from Platerodrilus igneus, assembly GCA_036346225.1. Classification (NCBI taxonomy): domain Eukaryota; kingdom Metazoa; phylum Arthropoda; class Insecta; order Coleoptera; family Lycidae; genus Platerodrilus; species Platerodrilus igneus. The sequence goes on along the minus strand of JARFIW010000975.1, from coordinate 965,575 downwards.
ACAAACAAAAAACGTGGGGCGAATTTCTCAGAAACACCACGCATAACGAAACTTTCTGTTAAATTCTTTGGGCAGCTTCTATAGCTTATGCCGCAATGTGTTAATTAGTTGTCGAATCTTTTCAACGTATTCATTCGTTTTACTAGTACAACGTGATTCTGAACGATGACCATCTTCAAGTGAAGTTCCCCAGCATTAAAAGGTGTTTCACATTTAAAAACATGTAATATGTTTAGGGAACATTCTTCAAAAGCTTCCACGAGCATTGCCAATGTTTCAGTTGACAATTTACCAAGTTTAGAACAAATCTTAAAGCAGATTCATTGCTTGAATATATCAGTCATCTTAAAGTTCGCAAATGAAAGTTAAATCACGTTTAGAAAATAACGCGTAGACCTATCACGGCATTCCCACGCCATGCTACTCGGCACACTGATTTATTACGAATTACGGTCACGATCGCTTGTGACCTTCATCAACTATGCCGCGTACAGTCTGTGCACATTTTGATAGCATCTCGTATAATTTTGTATTTCGCTATCAGCTGTTCTGTAACAAAATTATTAATCAAGGTAACAAAAACGTTTGATAAACTATGATTTTCTAGTACGTAATCTGAAGTACGTTTATCTACGGGGTTTCTCGTTTCCCAGCGTACTTGCATCCCTGCATACTGCTGCATTCTCCTAGATTGTGATACAGTTTTTAATTAGGTACACAGAAGTATAGCCCGCAACATTGAATGTAATATACATTCGACTCTGCGCATCCTTAATACAAATTTTATTTAAAATGAGAATATGAAGTATCCAGTAGTCTTTGTACCATTTAATTAAACTTTTTAAGGTTTAAAGTAATATTTGTAATTCGCATAGTGTTTAGCATTTTTTTATCCACCTTCGCACCTTTGGTAGATAGAGATAGCAGGAATGTCTTTTATGTTCCCCATTTATTCGTGCTAGCTTCAGATACAATTAAAAGCTCTTAGTAGGGAAATATGGAAATTTTTACTTGAGGATCACTCTTTTAGAAAACGTATGAAACAAAATTTAATTTATATCTTAATCGCTGTGCAAAAACTTCGTGCAACAACTTCGTATACTTGCATTTGTATGATGCTAATTTCAAAATCGATTTAAATGTAAAGCAAAAATCAAGTTACTTCAGACCGTGTGCCGAACCGGCTTTGATAATCCTCTTATTTAATAATTAATTCTCATATTATTTTATTTTAAATATCTACGTCTATGGCACACGTATGTATTTATATTCTTAGGTATAGGAGTAATCTAGATAGTGTATAAGATTGCACGCCTATGCAAAGTGGTCGTAGGGCATTTATGTGATGTGGGAGTTAGACTCGAGTGAGTAAGAAAGTAAGACCGCATGAGGCGCAGCTGTAATGGTTTAATAGGTATGAACTCGCAATTTAAGAGCTCTTACTTTGTAAATTTAGTGATTAGTAGTGTGCAACGCTACGTTGCTAAGTGGAATCTAAGTGCACTTTTACCTATGAACGAGATCAGGTAACAAAGCTCACGTATTTTAAAACAATTGTATCTTATAACGATTACTTTAAATTGTAGCTGTTGGGCAGGTGTCTGTAATTTTATTTAGCTTGCAGTATGAAGTGCGTTACGTTTATTTTCAGCATAAATTAATTACCCTATTTTTCCCTTGTTAATTCATAAGCCCGCTTTACGATAATTTTGTTAAATCTTTTCCGTTGCTTGCTAAACCCTCCATTATTATCTTAAGCCTGCTTTACAATAATTTTAACTCAAATCTACTTGCTTGGAAACGACAAGTTTATGCTATAATTAAATAGTTTATATCTTGTTTTAGGTATCCATTAGTGTGTTAAACATTCCGATAACTTATAATTGCTTCTTATGTGTTTTCCATCTAAATCTTCTTCTAAATAGTGTATTGAACTATCCGATAAAACCGTGTTTTCCAGTTTTAATCGCCCTTTTGATAACGCCAAGATTTGTATATCCAATTCGTGTTATTTGAACCAATTTTTAATTTGATTGTGCAGCTTGTGCGTTGAAATATTTTCTACAGCGATGCACGTTTTGTTGTTCGACAAGTAAGAGATCTTTTGCGTGTATTCGCTCTTAGCTGAAGGCCAAAATGGTTCTTTTTTATGTAGGCCCAATTGTTCTTTGACACAGATAAACTGCCGCTGCCTATAGATCGCTAGTGCCGTTAAGGTAACAGGGTAAATAGATACCGACCACCGTGGCGTTGCTGTGCTGACTCACCCCCGACGGTTTGCAAGCTAAGTATCCAGACACATACAGGTATACAACTTGTTTTCTTTTATGTATATCAAGGGCATATTCCGTATCAGCGTTTGGTGTAGTTACGTGATAAGAAACTTGACACTGCAAAACTATTGTTTGTTGCTGCGAAGCGATATAATCACTCTACAGGTGTGATGTAACATTGTTAAAAATGTTTGACAGACACACGCTTATTCCTTTCTACTGATTGGTTTATTTTACAAACGGAATTATGTACAATTTAAAAGCATGTTTGACAAAATATGTTACATGTTAATTCTTTCCTACCGATTAGTTTATTTCACAAAAAGTATTGGGTGCAATTTTAAAAACGCTTGACAAAAGCTCTCACATGTTTATTTACTACTGATTAATTCTATTTTATGGTATGAAAATTAACAAAACTAAAACTAAAGTTCTAGTATGCAAAGGTGGGAAAAATAAATCAAAAACAAGAATACAAGTATGTAACACGAACTTACAAGAGGTTAAGGATTTCTGCTACCTAGGAAGCCAAATAACGCAAGATGGGAAAAGCACAAAAGATATAAAACAAAGATTAGCACAAGGTCATGCTACATTTAACAAGAAAAAGCAACTACTGTGTTCAAGGAACACAAACATAGAAACAAGGAAAAGATTGTTTAAAACATATGTGTGAAGCACAGCACTGTACGGCTGTAAAGCCTGGACAGTAGGAGAAGCGGACAAGAAAAAGGTAGAAGCCTTTGAAATGAGGTGCTACAGACTTATGATGAAGATATCATGGACAGACAAAGTTAAGAATGAAGAAGTACTAAAAATGGCAGGGGAAGAAAGAAATTTGTGGAAAACGGTAAAATATAGGAGAGATAGGATGATAGGCCACATACTACGGCAATAGGGAATAGTGCGGAATATATTAGAAGCAGAGATAGGAAAAAAGAGAAGAAGAGGCAGACCTAGGTTAGACTACTGCACACAGATACTAAAAGATGTAGGCTGTAGGGGTTTCAGGGAGATGTGTAGGCTAGCCCAGAATAGAAATCAATGGAGGTAGGCATCAAACCAATCCCAAGATGGATAAACTAATAACGAAAAAATAACTGTGCTTAAACATGATGATTATTATAAGTAACTACAAGAATTGGTTGGGCAATATTCTCGAAAAATGTTAAGTGTGTCAAAGGATTTACTGGAAAACCATTACTTCGGCAAATGTCTAGGTGTTGGGGGATCTTGGTAGCAACAGGTTGCTTAACCCCCTTCACTGAATCTCGGTGAAATAGAGCATAAAATTAGTAAACGATAGAAGGGTAACGAGCTGTATACACATGCTGTGTGAGAATTTCAGGGAACTATGTAGGCTAGCTCAGAATATAAATAAGTGCAGATACGTGTCCAACCAGTTTTCAGTCGGACCTAATGACGAAAAATAAGCGCAGATAAATCTGATGATTAGTATAAACAGCTAGTTGTTTTTTGCGAAATATCTGCAACTATTGATGACTGTGCGAAAAGATATATTGGAAAATATATTAAATCTGTAAATGGTTAAGTGTTGGGGGAACTTAGCAGCCACAGGCTGCTTACCTCCCTTCACAACCTTACATGTGATTTTCCAATGCTCTACCCAAAGGTACTAGATTGGCCAGGAAGCGAGTTTTTTTTACCTGGAAAATTTAGAATTTTGTCGAACCCTTGCTATTCAAAGCAAGGTAGGGATCTTTAACGTTATAGCCTTTTTAGTTACGTTAAGGGATTTTTCTTATTAGGTTTTTACTCCTATGTGACCAGCTGTAAGGCACACGGATGTTTGACGAGGATTTCCAGTAAGTGTAAAGAGCCCACGGCAAGTTTCGGTGGAAAATGGCTCGTAGATGACGAAACCTCAAAAGGCTAAGCGGCTAATCGAACTATTTGCTCTGGGTAGAACATGACCTGCGGGTCGGGGTTGGACTGCGACCAATAATGTAAAGAATATGGCGCCACCGAATTTTTGTATACGAAGAAGACCTTACTTAAGCACCTTGTATAAGACGAATGCGGAAACCTTTACTCAATTACCGCTATACAATATATTACTGAAACACAATCCCTAAAGTTTTCTTACCTTATGGCTCGATAGTGACCTTTATGGATGCACTGCTACACCTGTAAACAGATTAAAACAAAGATAGCACTGTTTGTGCATTTATATCCAAATTTTAATAATTAATTTGAATCAACCCTCATTCATTCCACTTAATAATCATAGTCTTGACCAAATAAAAATCTATTCCTTCAGTATTTAGTAAGTTATTTACAACACATCTTCTTTAAATAAGTTTGATTAAATTAAATTATCGAAAGATTTGTACATATGTACTTGATAGTATCAGTATTTCTCACAGATAAAACATGGTAATTTTCTATTAACAATGTCTAGCAAAAATTTATTCTCAAATGAATGAGTATGAGTTTCTTTTCTGAATGTTTAGCTATAAATTACAACTTCGTTTGGTTTTAGCAGTACTACTTTAACCTCACATTCTATGCTTAAATAATCCACTTAGCAATTAGTGAAATGTAGAATGTAAAAATTTAATTCTCTAAGATTTGAATAAATTATGTTTCAAATAATTAAATCAATTTTTATTAAATATAGAATTTACTTTTTCTATCTTCATAATGACATCTACCGTATATTAAATGTATTAATAAAAAGATTTAAAGTGAAACTTTATAGGTTCCTGTTGCTTAATTTGAAAAATAACTAGTCTGTCATTCACCTAATGAACTTTAACATTACCACGTGATCAAACAGAAAATTATTTGTCTGCTATACCCAATGCTACAGCTGACGTATAGGAAAGCAATCTACATACCAGATGTTAATCCGATGGAAAAATACTTGCTAGGTAAATGGACCATACCCGGAATTATAATTGATGATTTATAATTCGCTTGTTTCAGCAACTACGAATATAGGAATCTCCAATTCTATACAACCAAATTAACTGCATATTGAATTTTCAACATAACTTCACGGCGTCCACATTAAATAATTGAAGCACGCCATTTCGACTTTTGTACAAAGGTTAAACTTCACTAGATACTAATAAATTTTCATTACCTGTCCAAATAGATTAGTTATATTTCTTAAATTTCAAAACTAAGATGTACAAATTATCCTAAATTGCACTAAAAATATTGATTTAGTAAGGCTATAAATTCAGTACTACTTACTGTTAACCAAAGGCCATTCAAACAAATTAACGTCTCGTCAATTGCGAGTTAATTCCAGCAAGTGTGGACATAAAAATGCGCGTCGCCGAGACGATACCATTTCAAGAGAACAATTTTTGATTTTTATATGCTTCCAACACGTGGACTGAATCAACGTCATGATCCTTGAATTCAAGGAACAATTGACCTCTTCTAACGACAGCTGAGTGGGAAGTGATAAGATAACATGGGTTGCCGCCTGACAACAAGCTTAATATTACAATCATCTAACAGAGGGAACTCTTATGATGACACTAACAAAAGGCATCTTTTGTCACCGCATAATTTAAAATTTTACACTTTCAAATTGAAAGCTAATATTGTTTTCAACAATATGTAATATTTATTTCTTAGATTGTGTAGCATTATTATACTTAAGTTGGTTATTAATAAATTAAATAAGTTAGATATCTGTAAAAATATTGTCAGAAAATAAAATTGTTACAACGTGCGTGACAACACTCACACGGGACCTCCATTTTACCTCTCATCCGAACGAGGGTGTATTTTTGTGAAAAATTCTCGCCTAACATTTTTCAAGCAAACCGTGTCGGGATTCGAACCCGGGACCTTGGGCGTAGTAGTCACACACATACCACTACGCCACGAAGCCGCCTTCCTTTCACAACCACTGAAGGTCGAAGAAATAGGGTATATAATTGTAAAACAATTGAAGGTGACCGAACTTCATCTAACAAGAAAGAACAGCGCCTGTGAGGAAAGACAACAAACATAGAACAAGAAGAAAATTGTTGAAAACATATGTGTGGAGCACAGCACAGTATGCCTATGAAATACGGGCAGTCTGAAACGCAGACAGAAAAACGGTAGCAGCCTTTTGAAATGCTGTGCTTCAGATGTATGAGGACGATAGCATGGACAGACAAAGATAATAACAAATAGGTTATATAAATAGTAGGGGAACAAGGATATCTGGAGAAAAAGATAAGAGAAATAGAAGGGCAGAGTACGTTCTAAGGCATTGTTGGGGAATAGTATGGGATATGTTACAAGCAGAGATAGGAAAAAAGAGGAATTATTATGTAAACCTTACTACTTAGTTAGAATGTTAAATTTTGATGTTCTTAGGTTTAGGTTGGATTACTGAACATTTGAAATTTTATAGTTTTTATGTTTACAGGTTACCACGCATTTTGTAGCGGTAATTTTCAGTGTGCCAGATCTTCTGAATGGTTGACTTAAGTTAGATTTATTTGTAGACGATTCACGGTTGATCATATTTAGGGTAAAATAAGTGATAAACGTTAACCAAAACGTTTAGTTGTTCCTGACATGCATTTGTGGATAGATATTATTGTCATTAAAATTATTCATTTGGCCTTACAAGAACTTACGAACTTACGAGTCGAACCCACGCCCCTTGTAAGAGATATTAGTCGCCGCATTTTGCGGAATTGTTCAACCGCTTAAAGTTCTTTTATTTTCAAATTCTCTAACTCGTAAAATTTTTTTCAGGTACTTAGCATGAGAAATGCATTGGAAGATATACAATACTCATATCGCATTGATATATCTACCTTGAACATTATGATTTAATACGTATGCAGTAATATACAAAGCAAGTTGTGTGAGGTTTATTTTAAAGAAATTACCAAATAGAAGTGATGGGACTTTATTAATGCCCATATAAAGAGGAGAAAATTTTCCTAGGTACGTGGTGCCATAGATAGCAGGCATATTCGTATCCAGAATGTTTCTAACGCCAGCCTCATGTATTTCTAATATACAGAATTTAATTGTGTAGTTGCGTCTTCGCACTGAAAGTTTTTATTCGTTCAGCCCACGGTCCTGAATGTGATTTATTTGTTCTACAACGTATAGAGCTTAAGAAAACACTCTTCCTATGTAAATATTCTTCAGTCACAACTCATCCTTCACAGAAAATTTCGAAGTGCATTATATGCTTGTACCTGCCAGTACATTTGCAAATGATGAACTCTTATTGAAAATATTTGAAATCGTGAGTTACGTTCATTTTTCTACGTTCGAACTTACCAACCTTTTTCTAATTAAATATCTCATTTTTGTTAATATTGGCTTTTGCACTTGGGAATATTAGTAAATTATGCGACACGCCTGTAATATTTTTATTACTTAATATTAATTATAGTCAATTGACTTCATTTAAATTGTAATTGGATAAAGCCGCGTGTTATTTCAAATTATGCTTGCATTTTAGTTGAATTTGCTAGTATGTTTTTTTTTCGAAAATCCTGATGTACAGTTAATTTTATTATACGTTCGTTGAACACCTGGTTTTATATTGCGAATGCGAGGTTGTATATATATATATATATATATATGGTACCGTGGCATTCACGTATGTTGTCGTTACTATTGCATTCAGGAATAAGTCTTGGAAAAAAACGAATTGAATCTTGTTATCATGCCATATTAATTGATGTTATTGAAAAGGGGTTTTCGTGACCATTTTTAAAAAGAAAAACAGTTTTTACGTCGTGGATTGAACAGTTTCACTGTTTGACTACAGGTTGTACTGTTTGGTTATAATCCTCTGCACCATACTCATCTGTCTTTTGCCTAGAGATTACACATCTTGTTTCGACATATTTAGCAAGCTTGAGTCACCAAAATTCTGAACGCTATGTTTGACGTAAATATTAGAAGAGTACCAATTTTTATAAAGCGACTGCTATGCTAGCTAATGTTACGGTTTATTTATTTGCACTATCTAAATCAGGGATGGGCAAACTTTTTTAGGATGCGGTCTACTTCTAATTTTTGTACAATGTGTCGGTCCACCAGATATTTATTAAAATAATTATAATAAACAATGTGGTATAAATGTACATAGGTAACTAAAAAAATGAAAATAGAAAGGAACTTAGGTATATATTTTCAAACAAAATTTAAAGATTATAAAAGTATAAAAATATCAAGTTCATAAAAAATATTCCGATTCGAATTATTATTTAAGAGAAAGTCATGTGAAATTGTCCGCATTAGAAGATTTACACTGCATATCCTCTGCTAATTTAGTAAATCTTGGTATATAATTACTAACTGCCAGTCTTGTACTGCATTCGAGGTGATTGTCTGTAAGACGGGAGCGATATTTTGATTTAATTATATTCATCGTAGAAAATGCAGATTCACATAGGTAGGTAGAGCCAAAGAACGATGTTAAATTTAATGCGAGATTTTTAAATTAGGATACTTAACTTCGTCTATTAAATTCCAAAAATATTTGTAGGATCTGAACTATGTGCTTTTAAAATTATGTCATTTTGAAGAAGAAGAACTTCATCTTCCTCAATAGTTATAGAAAACAATTCGTTTATATTTTTGGTTATTTCTTCCACATCAACATTCCCAAATGGGTAAGACATAAATGCAACTATTGGTTCTAGTTTTGTAAATTCTTGAAAACGATTCTCAAATTCAGAGCTAAGATTACTTAGTTCCCCATAAAATTTTCCTTATTTAAAATACCTCGGTTTTGCAAAACTCGTCAGAAATGTTTTTGAAGTTTTTAGTTCATTCTTTATTAACTGGGAGGAAAGTAGCTTTAGCTTACTTTTGAAAGTATTAACATATCCGATCAATTCTGCTATTGATCGATTTTGTCCTTGTAATTGCAGGTTTAATTCATTAAGATGATTTGTTATATCCACAACAAAAGCTAAATCCATTAACCAAACGTCGTCACTAAGTTCAGCATACTCTTCATCCTTTAATTTTAAAAATCTTTGATCTCTGGAAGTAGCTCCTGAACCTTTGTAAAAATATATTCCGACTTAACCAACGAACATCAGCATGATATAACAATTCCCCGGCATCAGATTCATTTTCTTCTAACTGTGCCCTAAACATTCTTTTTGAAGACTTTTTCCTCGAATCGAGTTGACAATTTTCATACAGATTCCCATTATATGAGACATATTTAATACTTTGCAACACAAGGCTTGTTGATGAATCATACAATGATAGCTCAAGAAATTTGGTATATCATCATCGCGTTTGCAAATAGCCAAAAATCCTTTGATTTTTCCTGTCATTGCAGGGCCCCATCGGTCGTCATTGATGCTATTTTATAAATTGGAATTTTATTTTCAACTATATACTTTTAAATGCATCGTAAACATCTTCACCTCGGGTTTTCTTTTTAAAGGCAATATGGTTAACAATTCTTCCTTCACGCTCATGTCCTTGAAAACCATTCTTATAAAAATGCATAACTGAGAAGTATCTACTAAATCTGTAGATTCATCAAACTGTAAAGAAAAGCAAATACATTTTCTACATCTTTCTCAGTTGATTAGATATATCAGAATTCATCATTTCTATACGCCGCGTAACAGTTCGACGCGAAAGTTGGATGTCTTTAATTGCCGAAATGATTTCTTTTTTGTTCTTAAAAGTGTCAAATAATGAATCCCCGGCTTCCAGAAAGGCTGTTTTACCAAATCTCCATCTGCGAAAGGTTTTTGTGTTTTGCTAACACTTGACACACACGAAAAGATGCAACAGTTGCAGCTTTAGTAATGGTAATCGATTTAGTAAAATATGATTGTTGACCGATTAATTGTGATTTAAGTTCTTTTAACTTTCGTTTGCGCAATTCGCTGTTTAACGGATAATCCTTATCAAAACTACCGTGCATGGTTTTGAAGTGTCTTTCAACGTTTCCTTTTTTGGGAATGCTACACTTGCACTGCATATAAAACATACACAGTTTTCTTTCACCATTGTAAAGAAAACTGTTCTTCCCATTCTGAATTAAAGTTGTATGTTTTCCTTTTCTTGGCACTTGTGCTTGAAGATTCCATATTTAAAAATTTAATAATTATTTATATATGTTAACAATAAAAATACTCGGTATAAAAATCTTTTTAGCTGAGTACTTGGTTAAGAATCGAACGTCGATGAGAGAATGTAGCTCCGAGCACGTAGAAAGCTTAACGCTAACTAGATACGTGCATACTAGAAAGAATATAAATACGACCTCTGCTTTGCGTGCGTTAAGAGCTACATCGTCCCGCATCGATGTTCAGTTCTTTAACCCCGAGTAATGGAATTTTTTATATTTTAAGGAGTAGTTTAAGTAAAAAAGACAAATATTAAAGGCGATCACTCTAAAATGACTCGGCGGTCCACCAGTCGATCGCGATCGACTTAATGCCCACCTCTAAATAGTAAAAAAGTATCAATTTTTATGAATAAAACAAATGCTTTGCTAGCTTACGTTACGGTTTATTTATTTTACATTATTTAGAGAGTAGAAGAATATCAATTTGTATCAAACAATTGCTTTGCTAGTTTATGTTACTTGAATTATGTAATTATTAGGATAATTATATTACGGTATTCTTTGAACACTGTTGATTTATAAGGATTGATAACTGAGCTGACTGTATCCCTGCGATATAATAGTTTGTACATATTTGGTAGTGGTGCTATTATACATACTTTTCTTTTCTTTCGTATGTTTAACAGATTTCTGTGAGATGAGCTCGTTACTTTCCCTGTAGTGTTGGTAAATAGATTAGGTAAAGCCATCTTAGATATACGTATATGAATAAATATAATAATTTTTTTATTTTTATGATACTTATATCTTAGTTATTGTTTGTTAATCTTATTCTTTTTGTAATTCTATACTTTACTGTCGGACTTTAGGTTCATCAGCTTGTAGAATATGGGTTCGGGTATATTGTGCAATAAATGGAAGTTATTCCATAGTGTGCATATGTGTCTAGACTAATAGTGTTCACAAACGAAGCAAAACAAAGATGATATGGTTTCTCTAGGATCTTAATTTTAAGACTTACCTTACAAAATAGCTGAAGATATACGCACTGCGTGTGCAGAGCAAATTCCTTGCAATGCAGAAAAATGACCTAGGCGGTTGTAAAGATCTGAACCTGCATGTTTGAGTAAATTGTGAGCAATAAATTATGTAAAAGGTAATGCAAGTTTCTGTGTGTGTGTGTGTTTGTTGTATGTTGTGTGTCGTGTGCGTATGTGTGTGCGTGTGTGTGTGCGTACGTGCGTGTTGTGTGTATGTGTGTATTTCGATATATTTTTCTATTTTGAAATATCTGACCTTGCCAAATTACGATTTGGAAATATTCCAAAGAAAGGGAATAAATGAATAAATTTTAGAGAAAGGGCTTGGTTTATATACTATAACGAAAAGTCTATTTGCAATAACAACAACACTTTATTTTCAAACTAGTTATACAAGCCTCTTTCAGCAAATCGCACTACAAATTTTCTAAAAGCTAACAGTACAAGTATAATCTTCTTAGAAAACAATTCCAACTTAACTTTCAACTTTATCTCGAAGCACTACAATTAATTTATCTAGTCAGTTATTTATATGAAGGTTTATATCACATTTGTATGACTATCGGAGTTATAAGTTACCGCGTATTGCAATCAAACGCTTTACATTAGAACTCAACTTCAAGTACAACTAACATCGTGATTTGTTCTAATCGGAGTTGCAAATAGAACTGAACTGACTTTGGAACTGCATAGCCTATTCAAATTCTACTAGTTGTTCCACGAATATTCTAGAAACCTAAAATAATTATGCAAATTACCCGCTCGAGATTTCTTACTGTACGTCTCGATTATACCTATTGTAATCTTAATAACCCCTAAATGTAAAAACTGTGTATTTGTCCATCGAGTGATCTCGTACCGCAGCATCTGTCAATCACCAGATATTTGAAGATGCCACGCTACAGGGTGCACATTAACTATCTTTCGTATACTCAAACCCTTATTTTTGCATTTTGGGCAAGGCCAAACCAAAAGGCGTTACTGTATAGTGTGCATCTCAAAGAAATAGTTACAAAACTGTTTGAAATAAATTTTTTCTCGAATATTTTCTTCTGCTATTCAGTAGTGAGTTATTTTACATAAATGTCTCCGAATATTTAAATACCTCCAACCAATTGTTTTGACAAAGGATTTTATGTTTATTTCCTTTACCTATTTTCTTCCGTATACAACACTTTCAATTGACGAGCTCACTCATACTTAGTACCTCGAATTAAAGCAGCCTTATCATGAAATTGATTCACTTAACAGTAATCGACCGTTGATATGCAGTAGTAAAAACAATAAACTTCTACAATTATAACAACCTATAGTATAGTAGTTCCCGCATCAGATAGGGAAACAGCAGTCCGCAGACATATCGTCGTCTGTTACACCATGCAACACATACAAGTATACAAGCATTCCATAGAATTATGTTTATTTTTGTTCTCGCGAACATCATTCCAACGTCAAACTAATGTTATATCAACATATATCGACATCCTGTTGACTAGTTTGAAAACAGTCATACAAAGTAATAGAAGTGGTGTATTAACACGTAGTGTCGGTCTGTTGGCTTCATTACAGCACCCGTCTTCGAACCACCCTTATCAACGCTAAGTCCAGACGTTGCCATTAGCGACGTTTACTTGTTTTTACACGCAAGAAGCTGCTTCGCTAACAGGACGAAATTTGAGTCACTAAAACGTTAAAAATACAAGTGGTAAGGTTTTATGACTGAATGATATAGAGACTGGTGCCCAGTGTAACAATTTTTTTCAAATACGTTCCACCTGGATATTCTGCTCATAAATAAAAATGAAACACTTCACATTAGTAGGAAAAAGGATTAAAAATTAGGTTCTGTAGTTTTGAAACACCCGGTTACCACAGACACTTAAATTAAGAGGTCAACCAAATTATTATCAACACACCGGTGAAACTAATGATTACCATAACGGTGGCAGCGGCCAGCCCTGTTAATCTCAAACTGTACGTTCCATCTTTACGTGTTCGATCTCTTCGACCGTTTAGGGTAGACTACCTGGATTAACGAGCAACGCGCTTACAGCACCAGCCCTGATACATCACTCCCTAACAAAAAAGAATAAATTACACATAATGCGAGAGTTTCAGATGCTTATATTTATAATTAAATAAGCAAACGCAAAACCCTTCTTTTTTCACATAGGCATAAGATTAGTTTAATACAATAATTAATTGACAACGACTGTCTAAATACTTATTAAGAAACACAACTTTAATCATATACTGCAAATTTGTACGATTTTAAATTGTAAATATTTTGTATATCGATAAATGTCCCAAAGGTATCCTTAATAACATGATATGCGTTCGCGTTAATCACTTTCTGTACAGTACTAGACCACGATATATGGGAAAAAATTTAGGAATTTTATCGTCTTCCCCAGAGGACACATGATGGGTGCCGACCAACAACCTTATCGGCAATATTAAAAGTTGTAAATCTTTGAGCCTTGACATACTTGCGCTGTCTTTTCTCCACCTATGTCTTTTATCTTCATCTAGCTAATACCACTACAACTACTGTCGCCTTATTTGTGGCTGGAAACAGATTGATATCGGTATCGTTAATAGGGTGACATGGACATGTATTAGAATACTTTTCTTCGGGTATAAAGCCGGTACTAGAATGTATTACTCGATTTAAATACCACTCAATCAATTTCGTCAAACGACCCCACTTTTGGTGTTGAAGGTAACAATATGTACGGAACAACCTTCCAACTTTTCTGTTCAATCTTTCGACCATATTGTCTTGTGAAAAATACACGGACGTACGGGCCGTTTCAATTCTTTCAAATTTCAAAAGATTCTAAACACAGCTACAAAACGAGCTTCTGTGATCGAAAAGTACAATTCTAAGTTTACCTACTACCGGAAAATAGTTTCTAAACCTTCTTACGAATGCGGGCGAATGGCTTCTCTAAGAAGATACAATACCGCATTACTACTAACAACATCTATTACCATCAATAATTAGGCAGTCCCGCCTCTTGACACAGGCAAGGGTTCTGTCAAATATATACCTAACCCTCCGTTTAACGGGATGGGTCTGTGAGGCTCGGGCAAATCTTTTTCTTGTTGTATTTTATTTACAATTGTCATAATTTCTTTAGCTTCTTGGTACATTCCTAATTCTAATACGGCGTTTTTCAATTTTTAAAACTTTATCGTATGTTGTTTAGCAGCCAATGGGGCTTTGGGCTTGTAGACCCAACCCGTGTGTTCGTGTAAGTCCGCTTTTCCTGCTATTTATTTTTTCGCTTGTGCACGAAACATTCTTATGCTGCCTACGTACTCGAGCAGGATCTCGTGTACACAGATGTCCCCAAATTTCAACTCGTTATCGTTTCTGGGTGTTTTGCAAGTTAGCAGACTTTTATCTCAAGTTTAGGAGGATTTCTTTTCCTTACTCTAGTTTATCTTAGATAGAGAAATCTCCGTTCTTTATGAAATTAATTACTACCATATAAAGCAAGGTAGGGGGATGTTTGGTTTGATCTCTATGGGAACTCGAACCAAAGGTTAGCCTTGTTTACTATTTGTGACGTTTTCCACTTATGATTTCATTACTTTTGTTCAGTGAGATGGGAAATTATTACATTACAGGTACTTAATGATGAAGTACCTATTCAGGACGCTTTTGAGGCATCTCAATCAGCAAAAGAAGATGCGCAAGATATAATTAGCGAAGGCGATACAGATGCGGAGCAAGAGGAACCAGATGAAGATAAAAACCAATCAGATACTGCTTGTACTATTTCTAGGTACTGAATTGTTGTAGAGGAGATGGAACCAAGTGGAAATAGCATACTCCAAGGCAACGTGTTCGAACAAGGCAGCGAGATGTCGTTCCCGACTTGCCAGGTGTTCGAGCAAGTTTTAGAAACGCAAATATGCCAATTTAGTGTCAGATGCTCTTTTTCGAGAAAATTTTGAACACCGTTATAGTAAATACAAATTTGCAGAACCTAGATATAACAGTAAATACTACGTTGCGCCCACTATTAAAGTGGAAATAAAGGCGTTTACCGCTTTGCTGTATTTAGTCGGCTCTCAGCATGGAGGGCATAAACGATTATGCCAATTTTGGTCCTAGAAAGGCTTAGGGTATCAATTGTTTCCTGCTAGCATGCCTCTGCGAAGAATTATATTTCTGACGAACAGTCTGCAACTATGTCGAAAAATCAAGTTATCATCTGCACCTAATTTTTAGTCAAAATTTAATAAAATAAATTTTTGTGTATGTAAATTAGCTCCTGTATATCTATGGACACATTTAGTATATTATTGAAATACATTTTCTTTATTTGGTATTGATAAACCAAGTTTAGTTAAATGCAATTTCTGCTTAACAACGTATCACTGCTGAAATTATTAGCGATATTAATAGAAGTATATTTAGCAAAGCCATTCTGAACGGACCTGCATCTTGACGACGTTGTAAAATACTAAAACAGGTAGAATGGCTTGCGAGTTTCAGTGAGCTAAAAAGTCGAACTATAGGTTTAACCAAATTAGTGGGGTCTTTAGTGAGTGACCAGACTAAGACAGATCCCCGAGAGGGCAGCAGCTTTTTCGGTACTTAGAGTGGCAAAGACTATAGGGGTCGGTATGACATTCTAAGACACACTACTGCAATATAGAAGGCAACGGGAAACTACCACATTACCTCCCAAGTACACTGCGTACAGAAATTGTTAAACATGATGGCATCCTTTGGTGTAAAAAATTCCGGAGGTAAAATAGTCCCCCCACTGGAATCTCCGGAAGGGGACTACTTTGGGAGATGTGATCCGAAAGAATAGAAAAAATCCGTAAACATTCTGCGAGTCGGAGCGTTGAATGTCAGAAGTTGAAACAAGTAGGTAAGTTAGAAAACCTGAAACTCGAAATGGATAGGTTAGCACTAGACATAGTAGGAATTAGCGAAGTCCGCTGGTCAGAGGCAGGAGATTTTCGGAGTGGAGACTTCAGGGTAATTCATACAGGATCAGAGGAAGAAAATTCAGGTGTGGGGTTAGTTATGTGCAAAAAGATAAGATGCCGTGTAGAAAATTACTTACAGAAGAACGAAAGAGTACTCATGGTTAGATTTGAATCTAAACCAGTAAATACGGTACTTGCTCCGTAACCGTTCACTATTTATAATTCACCTTGTATATATCTTAAAATACTCCGGCATACCTAATCCATTTTTATACATTATCCCTACCTACATTAAACTAACCAAAAACAAAGGAACAGATAACAGTCGAGAGTGCTCGAGCATCCTTCAAGCAATCAACACGCGTGCTTCGGTATGCCGTGCATCTGGCGCATTAAAAAGCCTAAATCAGTTAATAAATGTTACATTGAAGTGCGTGACAAAGTGAACATTGAAGCAAAAGACAATTCATCATCAAGTGTAAGCCATTTCGCCACTTCAAACAATAAGAATATAGTCAAAACTACACCACA
Organism: Platerodrilus igneus; assembly: GCA_036346225.1. NCBI lineage: Eukaryota > Metazoa > Arthropoda > Insecta > Coleoptera > Lycidae > Platerodrilus > Platerodrilus igneus. The sequence goes on along the minus strand of JARFIW010000975.1, from coordinate 948,722 downwards.
TGTCAAATCAAGGTTAGTTATCCAATCATTTACACTACCAAACAATCTGTTATAATTGTTATCTGATTATCCGTTATTTCGCTGGTTGTGTAGACTGTTAACCTTTCATTCAATTAGCATACACAAGTCAACACCAAGCGTTGCTTGTTTTCAAATACGCACGCTACAACTTGGTACTTCGTTAACCATACTTTTCACCCCCTAAACAACAACAACGCGTGGTTTCAAATACGCACGCGTCAGTACCAATACAAGTATACGTGCCCACCTCTAGCTACAGTGAGGAAGAGGTAGAGGCGATCTACAAAGATATCGAAGACATACTAAGATACGCAAGGGGACATAAAAATTTAAAAATTACGGGGGATTTTAATGCAGTGATAGGTGAGGGTAGGGAAGGAGTGGTAGTAGGTTTATTTGGTTTAGGCACGAGAAATGACAGGGAAAATAGGCTTGTAGAATTTTGCGACAAGAACAACTTAACCATCACAAATACGTTATTTCAACATCATGCTAGAAGACGATACACGTGGAAGATGCCAGGAGATATAGGACGATATTAAATCGATTACATAATTGTTCAACAACGGTTTAGGAATCAAGTAAAAGACCGTAGAAGCTACCTGGAAGCAGATATAGACACTGACCACAACATCGTAATTGTGAAGGCCGCTCTTAAATTTAAAACTCTGAAAAAGAAGAACGGAAAAAAGCACTTTGACTTTGAGAAGCTAAAAGATAGAGATATCCACGAAGATTTGAAAAAAAGTCAAATGAATTGCTAAAAGATGTCGGGAAAATTTCTGATACTAAGGAAGTAGAAACAGAATGGAAAAACATTAAATCCAGCTTAGACATGGCGGCCAGAGATATTCTGGGGTATACACAAAAGAAAATAAGAAACCATGGATAACAAAGGATATCCTGAATTTAATAGAAGAAAGACGAAAATACAAAAATGGATCAGACGAAACAGGAAAACAGAGATACAAAGTCATAAAATGGGAAATTAATCGCAAATGCAGGAAAGCTAAAGAACAGTGGATTGATGAAAAGTGCAACGAGGTACAAACTAAGATGGAAATAGGAAAGACAGACGAAGCATACAAATTAATTAGAAGGAATTTTAGGGATATAAAATCATTCCCAAAAATATAAGGAATGTAGGAGGAAACAACATTATAGAAAATCTAGAGAAAGGAGCTAAATGGCAGGAATATATAGGAAATTTATATTCATGAGAGGAATTAACAGCATTTGAACAGGAATCAGACATTGAAAATGATGACCTGGGATATCCTATACTTAGAGATGAGTTTGAAATAGCATTTAAGGGTCTGAAAAATGGTAAGGCGCCGGGTACAGATAAGTTGCAAGCAGAAACTCTAAAACCCCCCGGATAAGCAGTAACAGAACGTCTCTTCCAACTTATAAGCTATGTGTATGAGACAGGCGAGATATCCAAAGATTTCAAACGTAACATCATAGTAACTATACCAAAAAAGAAAGGCGCAGATAGATCTGAAAATTTCCGACAGCACACGTGTCAAAAATATTAACTAGACTTGTACAAAAACGAATGGAAAAACAGGCTGAAGAAATACTAGGAGAAGACCAATTTGGGTTTAGGCGAAACAGGGGAAAACGGGAGACTATTTTGGCTCTGAGAGTGATAATGGAAAAAACAAAAGAAAAAGGGGAAAGCGTGTATATCAGGCTTGTAGATCTGGAAAAAGCATTCTACAATGTAAAATAGAAAAAATTATTCGAAATACTCAAAAAGATTGGAATGAGTTTTAGGGATAGACGAATAGTACATAGCTTATACAAAGAGCAAACAGCAGTAATAGAATTAGAGCAGGAACGTAGAGAAGTAAATTTTGGGAAAGGAGTGAGACAGGGATGTGCCTTATCCCCATTAATTTTTAACTTATACATAGAAGAAGCAATAAATACTATCAAATGCAGGAAGACATTTGGAATTAATACGCAGGGACAAAAGATTGATATGCTTAGAATTGCAGATGATATAGCGGTATTAGCATTTAGCAAAGAAGAGTTAGAAGCAGCTCTTAATGAAATGGAAACAGTTCTAACGGAGAGATATAGTATGAAAATTAACAAAAATAAAACTAAAGTTGTAGTTTGCAAAAGAGGGGAATATAAATCAAAAATAAGAATACAAATATGCAACGAAAACTTACAAGAAGTTAAGGATTTCTGCTACCTAGGAAGCCAAATAACGCAAGATGGGAGAAGCACAAAAGATATAAAACAAGGATTAGCACAAGGTCGTGCTACATTTAACAAGAAAAAGCAACTACTCTGTTCAAAGACCACAAACATAGAAACAAGGAAAAGATTGCTTAAAACATATGTGTGAAGTACAGCACTGTATGGCTGTGAAGGCTGGACAGTAGGAGAAGCAGACGAGAAAAAGGTAAAAGCCTTTGAAATGTGGTGCTACAGACGTATGATGAAGATACCATGGACTGACAAAGTTAAGAACAAAGGAGTACTAGAAATGGTAGGGGAAGAAAGAACTATGTGGTTAACAGTAAAAAATAGGAGAGATAGGATGATAGACCACATACTAAGACATGATGGAAATAGTGCGGAATCTACTAGAAGCAGAGATAGGAAATAAGGGAAGTAGAGGTAGATCTAGGTTAGACTACTGCACACAGATAGTCAAAGATGTAGGCTGCGAGAATTTCATGGAAATGTGTAGGCTAGCTCGGAATAGGAATCAATGGAGGTATGCTTCCAACCGGTCGCAAGATGGAAAAACTAATGACAAAAATAATAACTGTACTTAAACATAATGGTTATTGTAAACAGCTACAGATATTGGTTTTGCAATTCTTTCAACCAATGTTAATTGTGCGAAAAGATATACTTGAAAACTATTAATACAGCAAATGTCCAAGTGCTGGCGGAACCTTGGCAGCCACAGACTGCTTAACCCCCTTCACATACCATTGAATTTCCGTGAAATAGGGCTATAATTAGAAAACAATAGAAGGGAATCGAGCTGTATATCGGCTGTTGGGAGAATTGCAGGGAACTGTGTAGGTTAGCTCAAAACATAAATAAATAGGCTGAGAGAGTTTTAAGATGTAAATCCCAATGACGAAAAAATGAGTGCTTTTAAATCTGGTGATTATCATAAATAACTACAGGTGTTGGTTGTGAAATATTTTCAACTAATGTTGATTGTGGGAAAGGATAAATTGGAAAAACTTAATTCGACAAAGGTTCAGGTGCTTGGCAGCAAAAGGCTGTTTACCCCCTTCACATACCACTGAATATCGGAGAAATAGGGTATATATTATATAACTGTAAAACAATAGAAGGTGACCGAACTGCATCAAGCAAGAGAGAACAGCAGCTATGTTCAAAGACAACGAACATAGACACAAGAAGAAAACTGTTCAAATCATAGTGTGGAGTACAGCACAGTATATCTATGAAATAGGGGCAGTAGGAAAAGCAGACAGAAAAAGATAGAAGCCTTCTGGAATGTTGTGCCTCAGATGTATGAGGATGGTACCATGGTCAGACAAAGTTAATAACAAATAGGTTGTAGAAATAGTAGAGAAATAAAGATATCTTTGGAAAATGAAAAATAGGAGAAATAGAAAGACAGGATACGTTCTAAGGCATTTCTGGGGAATAGTACGGGATATACTACAAGCAGAGATAGGAAAAGAGAGGTAGAGGTAGACCGAGATCACACTTTAGCACACAGATAGTGATAGATGCAGGCTGTGCAAATTGCAGGGAAACGTGTAGGTTGGTTCAGACTAGGAAACAATGAGGGTACGAGTCCAACCAGTTCTAGGACTGAAGACCTGGTGATGATGATGATTTAGCAAAGATTACATAAGTGGTATACAAGTAGTAACGATAAAGTGTCGTGCATAGAAGGCAATACGCGATGGCACACATATCACGCGTATCTGCTACAAGTAATAACAATTTCAGCTTTGCAAATACCACCAAATACAATTTGTACGCCTATTAAATAATAAGATACAGCGTACATTTTAACAAGAGCGTCATTCTTATTCTGAAAGCATTCTATAATGATTGTCAACCGCAAATACGCTGTAAAAGATTGTTTAAATGTCTTGTCGAACAAGGAACGAATATATTCCATCCAAGTAGAATCCACTTTAAACCCTCGAAGATTTTAAAAATTAAATGTTGAACCCTAGGCCAAAATATAATGCACGATAATTTAATCGCAATGCTAGACCTTTTCATAAATTTAAAAATGACTTGACGAATACCGACGAAAGCAACTTCGTTTAAGGAGTCCTCGATTTACACATTTATCTACAACCTCGAAAATTACATTTGACTTACTAAACTTTACGACTTCTTACTTCAACAATGATTCTACTTCTGTTAAATTAAATTATAAATTTGTCAAAATGCGCAATCTTCTGCAGTAAAAGGGCAATTACAGTTGAAATTGAAAAATTTAGTGGTAGATTTGATGCAATGGCGATTTTACTTAATGAAAACACCTTAACGTAACTAAATAAAAAAGAAATTTTAATTATATTTATCAACGTCTCGACGAAGAATTAAAACGTCCTAATTAACACGCTTAGTGAATCTTTGATGTTGCTGTTATAGTTGAATTTATTACTAGGAGTTGTGATTAAAGTAGCTCAGTAACGAAGCTAATTACAAAATCGTATTGGTAAACGACCATACGAATAATTTCTTTTACCTTTTAAAATGCTTTTGTATGTAGGGGCGGGTATATAAGCGTCACAACTGTAGCTAGCATAATCGTTCGAAATCAACCGGTAGTGTGACTTTCTGAGAAATCAGCTTTCTACGAATTCGTTCTCCGTCGTAAATCAACAATGTGCTACGAATTTTCGTAGTTATCTTGTTTGCAATTTTATTTTGTTTATGTCGTATAAGCAACAAGAGCAAATGTCATTGCCCCTATTCACTTTGTTCCACAGCCTAATTTTTTTCTTTGCTTTGTGTTGTTGCTAATGGTGTCTGAGTCTGGTGTGAATTAATTAATTTGTTCAGTGTTGGAAAGTTTTGTATGTTAATGCGGTCATAATAATACATAATCTAATCAAAACGTGCGAGTTGTGTTAGCAGATATGCTTAAAATGTAATTCCAGATAATATTGCCAAAAACGTTTCTCGTGACACTCAGTATTACTGAAATTACACTTCAAGTATGGGTAACTATAACAGAGATGAAATGGGTCACCGAAAAAGTGACCCATGACCCAGTGACTCAAATACGTATGTGACTCATGACCCATTGACCCACTGACCCAAATTGGCCCGGGGACCCGAATTGACCCATGGACTCAAGATAATTTCCGTCTACGCTTATCAAATAGTGTCATCAACAAAATACTTTATTTTAAATAATCACATAAAATATAAACAAAGGCACCAAAAATAAGAAAGAATTATAATATATACATTCGAATTATCTTATAAACCTACGTAATAAAAGAAGGTAACATCACTTATGAATTTATGATGATTAGGCTTTATTTTTAAAATTCTGTTTTTAAAGATTCTAAAACAATAAGTTGACTTTCTACTGCATCAGCCTTGAGTCGTGCCCTATCTTTGCGTGTTATCTTTCTAGCATCAGAAAAATGTCTCTCTGACTCAGCAGATGAAGCTGGAGTTACTAGGATTTTTTTAGAAATTTTGCTTAGAAGTGGGTACTTCATTTTATTAACACCCCACCATTTTAATGGATCAAGTCGTGCTTCATCATTATCCTTATCGCCATTAAAGGGACCAATTAAACTTTATAAGTGCGTTCTTCGTTGCTTATACAATTCCACAGTTGTTCTTCGGTCTGCTGTTTAAAATCTAAAGTGCGTGTAGATGTAGAAAACATACCTTCGTGTTGTGCTCCATTTGATTTCTATAAAAAACAAGTTGTTTGAACAGAATCGATTTTATAAAAACTTGCGACCCCTAGACAAAAATTCTATAGGAGGCATAAAATCGGCACTGCTTTTCCGTAATGTTACATTAAACTTCGAAAACAATGAAAAATAAGTAACAGATAATAGAACCATTGTTTTGTAAAATTTATACAATTCACCATTAACATTTTAAATAAATTAACTATGAAATTTACATTTTTAATAAATTAATTCGAGATAAAAACTATATAATACTGTAACGCGCTACTACTACCGCGTTTCTTTAATTTAAAACAAGTAATAATAATGGTCTTTATTACTCACTGTTCACAAGTCTAATTAACAGTATATGCCTTATTTATAGATGTTTTCAGTCCACTCAACAATGAAGCACTATTACACTAATGAATTTACAAGCACTAATATCTTCTTAAATTAACTCCTTTACCATAGGTTCATTAACAACACTAACACAACTTTTTGTTTATACACTTCTATTTATTTATGTATACTACAACAAGCTGCATGTACATTAGACACAGCATATCACGTTTATATATACTTCTAAAGCTCCAAACTACTATTACTTTACACGATATAATTTATATTAGACATTCAAGAATAGACTGACTCTTGCATTCATTAGCGGTCTTATATATACTCTGGATTACAAGGATGACTCATGCTCCGTAATTTCTAGAACAATTCTGGAATCCTTGAGAATACGCCGTGCCCCAGCGTTTTGTGTGTAATTGATTGCTAGAAGAATTCTCGTATCCTGAAAAGTATGCAGAGTCTACAGCGCTTGTGTGTTTGATGGGTTGCCTAGTAGTAGCTCGCAACACTGCCCCCTCTTTAAAACCGTTACGTCTCGTAACTGTAGATACATTTTGCCGCCAATTCGATGACTGATGACGGTATCGGCAGCTATCTCCTCTGGTGCATCCACCACGTCGTTGGAAATAACAGTCAACACTCTTTTCTTGGTCTTGGTAGGCAACCGGTTGAAAACAACAAACAAGGACCTGGATGTTGGTTCCCTGGAAAACTACTTCTAGCATATTTCGGACTATCCTCCAATCTAAGTGATCCAGTCCACAGCCCAACTTGGGCACCGCTAGTCTTGTTACTCCATTTTCCATCATCTGCGCCTTAAGATTTAGCAAAGCCTCCCATAGATGTCCATAACTAGGTCTTTGCCATAAAGAATTTTTGGTGACCAGATAGTAAACATAACGATTTTTATCTTGAAGAACCAAAGCTTTTCCTACAGTTGGCTGCTGTTGTACTAATTCATCTACACATCCAAACTTTTCTTAAAACAACAGCTATTCCCTTGACATTGCCAAATCTTGAGCTACGCAATGTGCAAGGGAATACTCTTCTGGTGCTCTAAACAGATCTTGCTGTTTTTCAACAACAACGCCAAATCTCGCTTTAGCGGAACCACCATACGCCGCCATAAAGTTCTCAAAATCTACATTTGGCTCATGATTAATAACTTGCCGAACACCATTATCACTATTCGAGTCTTCCTGGTTGTTGCCAGCGTAGGATGTTAAACGGTCAAAGTGTACCACTTTCGGTTTACCACGAGGGATCTTCTGATCCGGTACACTACATCATTAATCCTTTTAACACTTCGTACGGCCCTTCCCATTGTCTTTGTAGTTTTGGCGACAATCCACGTTTTCTTTGTGGATTATACAACCACACCAAATCTCCAGGTTGATAACCACCTTCTTGTGCTCTCGTGTCATATTGTGATTTCATTCGATCGCTTGCTGCCTGTATATTCTTTCGGACGTTTTCGTGAATACTATTTGATCTTTCACGAAGCTTACTAACGTAATCTTCACCTGCGATCTCTTCTCCAGGTTTAAAGCCAAACCGAAGATCACATGGTAGCCGCAATTCCACGTCCTAGCATTACGCAAGCGGGCGAGTACCCTGTGCTGTCATGTACCGAAGAACGGTACGCCAGTAAGAACAAATGCAGATATTGGTCCCAGTCTCGTTGATGTTCAGAGACAACTTTGGCCAGGTACTTCCTAACGTCCTGTTCATTCTTTCAACCATTCCATCCGATTGGGGATGAAGTGGCGTGGTTCTAGTCTTCCTGATTCCAAGATGCTTGCAGACATTTTGAAACAATGCTGATTCGAAGTTCCGACCTTGATCGGAGTGTAATTCCAACGGAACTCCAAAGCGACAAAACAACTCCTTCACTAGTACATCTGCAACCGTCTCGGCTTCTTGGTTAGGTATAGCATATGCCTCTGGCCATTTGGTAAAATAATCCATTGCAACCAAGATGTATTTATTTCCTTTCCGATTCAGGAAACGGACCAGCTATGTCAATGGCTACCCTCTCAAAAGGATTCCCACGTTATACTGTCTCATGGGGTTTTCCGTTTTGTGACTGGGCCATTTGCAGAGGCACACAACTCACATTTTCGGCACCACTCCTTCACATCCTCTTTGCAGTTCACCCAATAGAATCTTTCTCTCACTCTTTCGAGAGTTTTCTTCACGCCAAAGTGCCCTCCGGAAATACCATCGTGCAAGTGCTGCAACACTTCCGGCACTCTGCTTCTCGGCACTATCACTTGAAGTCTCTCAGTGCCATCTTCAAATTCCAGGCGTCGTTTCAAGATTCTATTTTCCATCATCAAGGAGTCCCACTGTGCCCAGTATGCCTTCAGGCTCCTACTTAAAATACTAATTTCTTCCCAAGCTGGTCGTTGTCCACTATTTTTCCACTCAATAATACGTCCCAATTCGGCGTCATTTTCCTGGTCTTCTCGCATTCTTTCGGGTTGCCAAGTATCATCGGTTACCGTCATTCTATGGATGACACTTATTTTCTCTTCCATCTTGGAGCAATGATTGCAGTCCACCGGACAAGGTCTCCTTGATAGAGCGTCTGCATTCCGATGGCTAGTTCCTACACGATGTTCTGTATCAAAGTCATATTCCTGCAGCCGCTCTATCCACCTTGCCACTTGCCCTTCAGGATTTCGAAACTGCAATAACCATTTCAGTGCAGCATGGTCTGTTCTCAACAGGAATTTACGGCCGTATAAGTACTTATAAAAGTGCTTTACAAATTTGACGAAGGCCAACAACTCCCTTCTTGTCACACAATAGTTCCTTTCTGGCCGCGACAAGACCTTGCTGAAATACCCAATAACTTTTTTTTGTCCGTGCCGCACTTGAGAAAGAACGCCTCCTATAGCTGTGTTACTGGCATCGGTATCCAACACAAATTTCCTCCATCCGTGGATAACTCAGAATTGGTGCTGTAACTAGTAGCCGTTACAGTTGTTCAAATGCGTTGTGACAGTCTTAATTCCAATTATATTCTTATCCATCTTCGGTTATTTTCGTCAACGATTTGACAATGTTCGCAAACCCAAGTATAAAACGTGGGTAATATGTGCACAATGCTAGAAAACTGCGTTGTTAGTGTATATCTGCTGATGTAGGCCACTCTTGTACCGTTTTTATTTTGTCAGGGTCAGCTCTTATTCCGGTCTCCGAAACGACATATTCTAGGTATTTCACCTCTTTTCCAAATAGTTGACATTTCTTGGGGCTCAATGTAAGGTTTGACCCGCGTAATCTTGGGAATATCTCCTCTAGGTTTTAAGGTGTTCTTCAAAAGACCCGCCTAACACTGTCACATCATCTAGATGCACCAGACATGTTTTCCAGGACAGTCCACGCAGTATCGACTCCATCAAACGTTCAAAAGTAGCAGGGGCATTGCATAATCCAAAGGGCATGACCTTGAACTGCCATAATCCAGTTCCAATTGTAAAGCAGTCTTTTCTTTATCGTTTGGCTCCAAGCCCACCTGCCAGCATCCGCTTTTCAAGTCCAAGACCGAAAACCATTTAGATCCGGAAAGAGTATCCAAGGTGTCATCAATTCTGGGCAAAGGATAGCCGTCTTTCTTTGTCACATTGTTAAGCCGCCGGTAGTCTACACAAAACCTTGTCGACCCGTCCTTTTCTTGACAAGCACTACCGGGGATGCCCATGGACTATTCGAGGGTTCAATCACCCCTGTTCTTCCATATCGGTGATAATTTGCTCAGCTTCCTTACGTTTTGCCAAAGGAAGCCGCCTGGGGTGTTGTCTTATCGGTTGCGCATCTCCAGTATTGATCTTGTGTTGCACAACATTCGTCCTTCCCTTCTCACTATCATCCAGTGCAAACACACCTCGATATCGTCCGACCAGCTCTTTTACCTTGCCCAGTTGGTCGCCATTTAATCCTTGACATGAGGGTATCAACATATCCAGCAATTTCTGTGAGCAACCGTTGGTTGGTTTATTTTTCGTGTCGTCCATACAACGTTTAATATGACATACTGGAATGCAACTTCCCACAATCATGCCTTTCTTCAGGGTCACTGTATGAGGGTTAATGTTCAGCATCCTTACTGGTACCATATTTCGAGACTTTACCAGTGTTCTTCCAATCAGAAGTCCTCCTGACCCATTCCCCGATTCAGTTGCTTCCATCATGCATACTTGTCCTTCCCGGAGCGTACCATCCGGGCGTCCCATTACTATCATTTCCGCCTTCTCGGGTATTTTCATATTGCAAATCATTCGAACTTGCATCGTCTGGTTACTCGTCCCTTGAAATGGAATCTCATCATCATCTATCCGAAGCACATTTTCTTTCATGTTTACATGAAACCCATATTCTCTCATGAGATCCATTTCCAAGATCACTTCTTCTGTAATTTCAGCTACCAACACTCGATGATTAATTAATTTGTCCCCAATTGTCAACATAACGGCAGTCTCTCCGTGAGTACAAATTTTCTCACCACTTGCCGTTCGAAGACACACCGATACAGGTAGCATTTTTCCACGACCAACCAAATCTGGTCTCACAATAGTTCTTGTTGCTCCTGTATCCACAAGTAATCGGACAACCCTACCATTTATTCTACCATCGATATAAATGCTGTCCAGACTTCCCATTGACGATGCAGCACGGATGATAATCTCCGGGGCACTACGTTGTGCTGTCGACGTTCGCCCCCTTACGTCGACTTGCTTTAGTTTTCCTGCTGCTCAACCGGTTGTTTTTTTGGTTGAGTACAGCGTCTCTGCATGTGACCAACTTCACCGCAGTTCCAGCATTGCAAACGCCATCTCCGCGGTCGTTGTAGTTCCAGCCTTTCTGCAACACGGTTGACTATTTCATCTATGCTGTTCTGAGCTTGACCCGGTTCCTCTAAGGCAGACCGAACTTTGTGACCCATCCTGTGTGATGTCTGCTTAGCTGCTTCAAATTCAAGCGCATGGGCCAGTGCGTCATCCAACATTTTTGGCCGTGCTAATCTTAGCGCTTGCTGTATTTCGCCATCCTTAACACCATCCACAAATGTTTGTACAGCCAGTTGTTCGAGGAAACTATCTGGTGCCGTTGGATATGCCAATCTAACTAATCTGGCGATGTCAGCTTCAAATTCTTGCAGGCTTTCACTTGTCTTTTGCGAGCGGTTCTTAACTTGTGCGTGGTAAACCTGTTGAAGGTGAGCATCTCCATATCTCATCTCAAGCTTTGATGTTAAGAGGCCGTAATCATTCTGCTGGTGATCGGGAATCGTTTGTAAAGATGTTAAGAGCCTCCCCGCAGGGCCACTATTAAGGAGATAGCCTTCTCTTTGTTGCACCAACCGTTGGCTATTGCAGCAGCTTCAAATTGTTTCAAATATGTGGGCCAAGGTGTTTTACCATCGAATGTAGGTGGTTTTACTTTAAATTTAGACGGAATTGACTCGCTTCTTTCCATGGTTCTTATTTCTGGAATGTTCTGATTAACAACTTGGCTTGGTAATTCAAGTGGTCGCGTTGTTAGTGAAATCACTTGTTCTTGCAGCCTCATCACATCTTCTTCCATTTTCATCAATTTACTGTCCAACTTTTGCTCAACTGTTTTTACCTGTTCAGTGAAATCTTCTTTCAATGCAATGGAACTTTCCATTAATCTTTGTTCTAACGTGGCTGTACTTTCATTAAATTTTTCTTCCATTTTGGCAGTATTTTCACTTAACCTTTCCATTTTCTCAGCGTTTTCAGTAAACCTTTCATCTAGTGTTACTTCCAGTTTAGCTGACCTCACTAAGTTTTCATTGAGTGTCACTTGCACTTCGGATTTAAAATCCTTAAGGAAGTTCATTAAAGTTTCTGCCTCCATTTTACTTGATTTCTTGTAACTGGCATATACAAACTACTTAAATGTCTTTAGACTTGTGTTTTAAATTAATCACTATATACCCCACAAATGACTGACACCAGTGTAACGCGCTACTACTACCGCGTTTCTTTAATTTAAAACAAGTAATAATAATGGTCTTTATTACTCACTGTTCACAAGTCTAATTAACAGTATATGCCTTATTTATAGATGTTTTCAGTCCACTCAACAATGAAGCACTATTACACTAATGAATTTACAAGCACTAATATCTTCTTAAATTAACTCCTTTACCATAGGTTCATTAACAACACTAACACAACTTTTTGTTTATACACTTCTATTTATTTATGTATACTACAACAAGCTGCATGTACATTAGACACAGCATATCACGTTTATATATACTTCTAAAGCTCCAAACTACTATTACTTTACACGATATAATTTATATTAGACATTCAAGAATAGACTGACTCTTGCATTCATTAGCGGTCTTATATATACTCTGGATTACAAGGATGACTCATGCTCCCGTAATTTCTAGAACAATTCTGGAATCCTTGAGAATACGCCGTGCCCCCAGCGTTTTGTGTGTAATTGATTGCTAGAAGAATTCTCGTATCCTGAAAAGTATGCAGAGTCTACAGCGCTTGTGTGTTTGATGGGTTGCCTAGTAGTAGCTCGCAACAATACATTAAAATGTTACTTGGGCTTCCTTATTCCCTGATGAATTTATATGGCAAAGACCTGTTTCCTTAGCTACTGAAATTCCATACTCTATCAAACCTGCGTGAATTTGCATGTCACACTATTTTTATCTTCACTCTTGTTGACAAATAGAAAATCTTTTAATGATGGATCCAGAAATGTTGCCATCAAATGCAAGGTTGTTATTGAAGGCCAAAACTTTTCGTCCAATGCTTCAACAAATTTTCGCTTCAATAATTTAATTTCGGCGGGATCTTGTGAACTGTGAATTTCCCTCATATTTCGCAAACAGTAAAACGAAGGTAAGACGTTTTAGAGGGTGCATCGGAGAGACTGTTCAAGAAAATCAAACATTTGTTCCACAGGATTCAAGAAATTTAACACCTTATTAAGCAGTTGACGATCAATGCACTCAATCAAACCGATGCATTCTCGTGTCGTTAAGAGAAAAACTAATACTGAAACTGCCCGTTCATCGGTTACATTCAGATTTTCACTAATCGAGGCAATTCCGATTGGATGTCTGTTGTCTTCGAACTTTTATAGAAAAGATTGATATTTTCATTTAACTGTCTACACTGTTCCCAAGCAGTTTGTGTGCTGGATTTTAGTCAATGACACGCACAGTCTATACGCACTTTTAATTGGTAGCAGCTACAATATTACTACGGCATATGTTGTTATTGGAATATAGATAACATCACAATTGCATTCAAATAATATAGTATTTAAAACAAACGCAATATTTTCTGCAATTTTCTTTGAAGAGAAGGATTTACAATCATACATACACCTGCGTAAACTCCACAAACCATCCTTTGATTCAATCCAAAAAAATGTCACGTCTAAATATGACGATTATTAACCCTGATGTTAGTACTTAATTGTCATTGTTTTTTAAGTCCAACTACAATCCAGAATGATGCAAATTTTGAAATCTCATAGTATTATTGCTACAATAGTAAGAAGAGAAGCTAGAAACAGAAATTTTAAATTTTAAATTTATTAAGATTATAACATACAAAATTCTATAAGTTTATAACACTGCATTGTGTGCCATAGTGTTTTTTTGAAAAAATTTAAAAATGCATTTTCATATTAAAAGAAAGGCGCCGTACTCTTAGCACATTATAAATTATTTTGGTGCATACAAAGTCATAAAATGAGTACAAGTAACTAACTGAACTAATAACTTTATGTATAATTTTGTGAACGTACTTAATAAACTGACCTGAAAGTTCACTAAACTATGGCTGGCCAATCTGTCACTTTATTAATTTGGATCACTGGATCAATTTTGGTCACCGGGTTAATATAGGTTACCGGATCAATTTGGGTCGTTGGGTCAATTTGGGTTTGAGGTATAATTTGGGTCGCCGAGTCAATTTGGGTCCCCGGGTCAATTTGGGTCGATATACATGACCCGTTCACCCGGTGACCCAAACAAAAAGGTGACCACTTGAACCCACTGATCCACTTGATCCATGACTCATTTCATCTCTGAACTATAATAAAGTCTGTGTTTCTAGATTATTAGACTCAGCGTCTGCTTTATTATCTATTTAATTGAATATCCAAGAAGGATTATTATAGTCCGTTTTATGAATCAGTGTAGTGACGTCATATAAACCAGTAACTGCTATGTTGCCATATTGTTAATTGTTAATCCTGAAAAACAATACAAAAACGAAATTTTTTCCGAAGTGAACAGTTTTAATACAAAATAAACATAAAAAGTTGGCATAATTGCTAGAAACAACAAATCGCAAATGACAGCCGACGGTTGCAAAATAAAATAAAATTTAACAAAGTGTTAACGACAACAGCGCAAAGTGATGCCAACCCGCAGTTTTTACTTTCTGCTAAATATTACATGTACATAGATTAGGATTATTACGTTTGGCAACAAAAAGTACTGTCTTTGGCATCACTACACCTATTCGAAAAACCTCGCCGATAACGGTTTTAATTAAGATTCAAAAAAGCTACAATGCTTCGTAGCCACATCCAGAAGCATTTTTCAGAGGTACGGTAAAGGATTTTTGATACATACAAATAGAAAAATTAAACTAAATAAATTGAGGGAATTTTAACTTTATCACGTTTAATTTCAATACCTCATTATATTGGCGATGAATAGAATAGAATAGAAATTTAAGACGGAAAGCAATCACATGGTCTTAGGCAAATATCAGAGATTAGAATTCAGGCATATATAATTAACTCTTCAGTGCTCGCACGCAGATTGACTTTTCCCCAATCAAAACTTTATTTAATCTTCGGTTAGTAATCACCAGCCTATAATTGAAATCTATGCGGAAATGCTTTAGCTACTATAGATTGGGGACCAAAAGTCCGCTGTGAGAAGTAGTAAAAGGATTGTATGTAGCTATTCTAGCGTATTGGACTAATCTCTTCTAGCGCCCCGACTTCATTCAACTTCTTCATTAGACACCTTTTATTTTTAGAGGATGTTCCAGTCTTCGAGGAAAACGTATAGTAAGTTATAACTTAGTATTTTCGTGTAACAGACTGCTTATTATTGTTTAATTCATTTTCTGCAACTTGTACATAACTAAACAGCTAAAGCAACACAGAAGTCACCTAATTTATCATCCCGTTTCTCTTTTTATTAATTTACCACAGCCTAACCTGGTATTCGGCTTTCTTTATTACTCTTTCCTAAGTAAATGCAATGCAGAATATTATTAGATAAAAGTCATATTTTCGGTTAGATTTTTCACCATTTTTGCAAGCAATACTGAATATAAATTGGTGCATTTTGCAAGTATAACTCGCTCTCTTTAAACAAATTAGACAGATGTAGAAGGTGCCGGTTGATGAATTCCGATGTAATAGATAATTATTTGATGCATAATAGTTTAAGTGCTTTTGAGTACGAGATGTGAGAAGTGGATTAGTGTCAGCAAGCACTGACAGAGTGAGATTCATTCTCTTTCTGGTAGTAGTCAAGGCCGCGTCGTCCATAAGGACAACAAGGGCAAAAACCCACGGCGCCAAGAGTCCAAAGGCGCCGTGAGGCGCCTCACGGTAATATTTAAAACTTACTAAAATTCTTATTTTTGTTTGAGACACGAGACTTCCCAAAGGTCCCCTGTATGTTTACGCGCGCATTCGCTATGAATAACTAGTAAAATTCCATTAATTATCGGAACATCGATGTTTTGTATCGGATGTTCTCAACCGATGATGATCTACAATATTAGGGCAACACTCCAATATCGCGACGTTGCGCTAGTTGCACAATTTTATTTTTATTATGTTTATGTATTCGATAATTATCGGTTATCGATGTTTTGCCGTAACAGCGCTCGCGTTCATCCCTATATCTTGACTAGAACGCAGAAAGCGAGTTTATTCTTGTTTCTGCAAGTTTTCCCGTTCAGTCCTTCCTGTTGAATCTTGAGTCTTGAATCTTTATAAATACCGCCGCGCTTTTAAAAACAATTCATTTAACATTGGGTATCGAAGTGTCGTAAAGACTGTAAATTGTGCACCTGAATTAAAAAAGTTAAACGTTAATCGATATTTTACATTATCAGAGGATTCAAGGTAAAAGGTAAGTTTCTAACTTTACTCTTTACTTTACAATTAGATATAGAGGGCACGTTTTAAATGGAAAATAAATACCCTTCAGTCAGAATTTGACGAAATTTTGATATGTTGCAGAATTTGACCTATTAATGAATTAATGTGTCCATTGCGACAAAGCTGTAAGTTTAACAGTTAGTTTTTGAAATACAGCGTGTCCAAAATCGCTACTTCACAATTTCAAAATTTCGTAAATTGTATGTGTATATGTATGTGTATGTGTATATGAAGACAAAAATAATAAATAAATTTTAAGATTGGCGTATCTAGCGGAATTTCAATTCTGTAATAGTCTATTTTAATTTATTATAGATGTTTAATAAAGAAAAAAAAAGCCTTCAGGATATCAAAATTTGATGAAAAAACGAAAGCGGGAAAAAGAACTGGAGAAAACAAATCCCAAAATTACGGTATTTTTTCCTTCACCTTTAAGCACAAATATACAAACAGATGCAGATCTTCCATCGACTTCGAGAGAGGACCGGGAGGAGTCTAAACTACAAGAGATTCCATCAACATCTATAGACGAAGTTGAGGAAGACGAAGACGTAGTTTCTGCGGAAATGGACGATACGCAACTTCCTCAAGATCCAGGTTTGTGGCCAAAAATATTGTCTCCTACAGATGTACAAATATTAATTGAAAACGGGCCTACTCATTATCGAAGTAAAAATTGTATAAATTATCCCAATGATAAAATATCAGGCCGAAGGTTTTCGGATAAATATTATTCACGAATTTTGCCTGATAATGAAAAAGTCGAACGGGAGTGGCTTTTATATTCAACAGAAAAAAATTCAGTGTTTTGTTTTTGTTGTAGAATATTTTCGAAATACTTTAAAAACAATTAAATTAAGTGATGAAAATAGGTATAATGACTGGGACCACATTGGTGAACATTTAAGTATCTATGAAAAAGTAAATTTTATTAGAGAACTTAATTGAGAACTTAAAAAAATGGTCAGAATGTTTCACTCGCTTAAAAAAATGGCAACTATTGATTCTGCGGCTCAAAATTTAATTAATATAGAAACAAAATATTGGCATGGAGTTATCGAGCGCATTTTTTATATTATTCAATTTCTTGCTGAGCAAAACTTGGCTTTACGTGGTACCAAGAGCAAACTGTTTGAAAAAAATAATGGCAGTTTTTTAAAATGCATTGAAATGTTAGCAAAATTTGATCCTATAATATCTGAGCACACGAGAAGGATCCAAATGCAGGAAAAGATAAAAATGCCTCATTATCTTGGGGACAAAATTCAAAACGAAATAATTAATTTAATAGGAGAAAATCTTAAATTAAAAATTTTAGGCATGATTAAAACAGCTAAATATTTTTCAATTGTACTTGATTGTACCCCGGATGCTAGTCATTAAGAACAAATATCAGTATATGTTAGATTCGTTAATCCAGAAAAAAATAAAATTGTCGTCGAAGAACATTTCTTAACTTTTTGCCCTATAAATGATTGTACAGGTGAGGGTTTGAAAAATTTCTTAATAGAAACATTGGAAAAGAATGGCTTAGATATTTATAATTTACGCCAAGGATATGACAATGGCGCAAACATGCGCGGTAAACATAATGGATTACAAAAAAAAATTCTTAATATAAATCCAAGAGCATTCTTTGTGCCTTGTTGCAACCATAGTTTAAACCTTGTCGTGAACGATGCCGCAAAATCAAATATTTCAAGTGTAAATTTTCTTTCTATAGTACAGGAATTTTATAATTTTTTTTCCGCTTCAACTAACCGTTGGTCAGTCTTAAAAACAAATATATCAAATTTAACCTTAAAACCCTTATCTGATACAAGATGGTCTAGTAGAGTTGATTCTTTAACTCTTTTAAGATATCAGCTTGGAGAAATATACGATGCTCTATTTGAAATCTCTAGTGAAGGAAATAAAGCTTTTGACAATAATTCAAAAAATACGGCATCATCGCTTGCCAAAAAATAAAAATGTTGAGTTAAATATGTGTTTTGATTTAATGGTATAATATTTTAAATAAAGTCAATATTGTAAGTAAATTTACAAACTGCGGATTTTAATATAGCAGAGGCCTGTGCTAATTTAAAAACTTTAGTTAATTGGTTAACAGAATACAGATCAGATAAAGGATTCGACGACTTGTTAGTCGATGCTCGTGAAATAGCTAATTCATTAGACGTTGATTTTGAATTTAAAAAAAAAGATGTCTGGAGGGTGAGAAAAGTTAAGAAACAATTCAGTTACGAACACGATGATAAACCCACTGAAGATGAAAAATTAAAGTTTAAAGTAAATTCTTTTTTTAATATGTTAGATATAACTATAGAATCTGTAAATAAAAGATTTCAATTATTATCAGCTTATTTCATTTTAACTTTTTGTGGAACATTTCCAATTTTTACAAATATTCTAAACAGGAGCAGTTAAAGTTATGTACAGACCTTGAAATAGTATTAACTGATCTAAATCTCAATGAACGTGACATAAGTGGTGTAGAACTCCTAAACGAATTACAGTTTATTAATTTAGGTGTAGTGAACACTTCCACTCCTACAGAAACTTTAAATTACATTATTAATAATAATTTGAAACAATCCTTTCCAAACACTTATGTGGCTTTACGAATTTTGTTAACTATGCCAGTATCTGTCGCCACAGCAGAACGTTCGTTTTCAAAATTAAAAATGATAAAAAACTATCTAAGATTCAGTATGGCTCAGGAAAGACTGGCAAATCTTGCTATTATTTCAATTGAATCTGAACTACTAAAAGATTTAGAAACTGAAGAATTGATAAATAAATTTGCAAAAAATAAAGCACGCAAAGTCAAGTTCGTTTAGTTTAGTGCAATGCTACTACTACTATGCTATTATATATACACTCTAGCTATGTATAATTTAAAAAATATTGTAAAAATGTAAGATATATTTTTGATTAAAATGTTTATAAGTTTATATTTTTTTTTTAATATATCGTATCGTTACTTTTTTGGTGGTACTACGTAAAAAATATTTTTTGTGATAATACACTTTTAGCGTTTATCTTATTATAAAGTTTATGTATAGTATAAAACGATATACGACTTTTATTTCAAATTATGAAAAAATTTTAGTTCTAGATACTTATTTATATTTGTCCCTAGCCATGCATTTTTATAAACTTTTGAAAATAATGTACAGAGTAAAGAACAAAGCCTTTGTTACAAAGGCACAATTTTTTGAAAAAATTAAATAATGTAAAAGAAGCTAAGATGCAAGCAACACGCTCCTACTCTACTCCATTAAAAAAATTCTCCTACAATAAAAAGGCGCCTTAATGTTTTTGCCCCAGGGCGCTATATAGCCTTGACGCGGCCCTGGTATAGTGTAGGCAACAAATTGCTCGGCGGCTTCGGCTGGTAGAATCGTATTGTTTTGGTACTATAAGGTCCCATAACACGGTGAGTGATATTGGTTTTTTTTAATAATTGGTACTAATGTAAGTCTTGGTAAAAGTAGTGTATGTTTTTAAGGTATTTACTATAGTATAAAAAATTAGGTAATGGTAAAAAGTAATAGTCGTTTCTCCCTTTATTATTGTATGTCGTATTCACAGTCAATCTACGAATTTTGTAATTAATAAATGTATAAGTTGTAGTGTTTGAAGTGTAGGTATTTATTGGCGACCCTGAGTAATTGTAATTAATAGATACATATATCCGCAGTACCATAATCTGGCGCCCAACATAAAGCTATACGACAATTAACAGTATGTTATCTGTGATTTTATACATGTTGTAACATAATTGGGCGTTATATGAAAAGGAACCGACAGTTTATACGAACTATAAAAAAAATTTTTCTTAATCTTCTTTGGGAATTAAATCACTCAGAGTTATTAAAATCGTCTTTTTACGTTTCGATCCATGACCTAGGTTTGTTGTCAAAATAATAAAAATTTTAAGTTTGACATTAATGACACAAATTGAAGATGACAGTGATTTATTAATGTTAGATTTGAATACATTAGGTGAAAATTTTAAAGGTTTAGAATAATGAGTGCCTTCAATTTGTGTTGCGCCCTGGGAGCGACTTTTAAGGTAGCCAACACCCTTAACGTGAAATCAGCTGATTATAGTAAAATTTCCTATAAATTCAATAACTTGAGGATTGGAAAACATGTTTTAACATGTTTCCATTTATACGGTTGAGGAGAAACCGACAGTTTATACGAACTATAAAAAAAAATTCCCTTAACCTTCTTTGGGTGTTAAATCACTCATTTTATTAAAATCGTCTTTATTTACGTTTCGATCCATGACCTAGGTTTGTTGTCAAAATAATAAAAAAATTTAAGTTTGACATTAATGACACAAATTGAAGATGCCAGTGATTTATTAATGTTAGATTTGAATACATTTGGTGAAAATTTTAAAGGTTTAGAATAAAGAGTGCCTTCAATTTGTGTTGCGCCCTGGGAGCGACTTTTAAGGAAGCCAATACCCTTAACGTGAAATCAGCTGATTATAGTAAAAATTCCTATAAATTCAATAACTTGAGGATTGGAAAACATTTTTTAACATGTTTCCATTTATACGGTTGAGGAGATGGTTATTAAAGAAGTGTGCGAATATTTTACCGTAAGGCTTAAGCAGCCGTTTTTTATATTTATCTTGAGGTAGAAAACTACCTTATATTACCATGATATTTAGTGGTAAATGAAGGAAGTCACGTAGTCTTGCGACTAC
This sequence comes from Platerodrilus igneus, assembly GCA_036346225.1. Classification (NCBI taxonomy): domain Eukaryota; kingdom Metazoa; phylum Arthropoda; class Insecta; order Coleoptera; family Lycidae; genus Platerodrilus; species Platerodrilus igneus. Next base: position 927,515 of record JARFIW010000975.1, on the reverse strand, counting down.
CGTTAAGCGAATTGGCTACCTTAAAGGTCGCTCCCAGGGCGCAATGCAAATTAAAGGCACTCATTCTTTAAAATTTTTACGTAATCTATTCAAATCAAATATTAATAAATCAAGCTCACCTTCAATTTATGTCATAAATGTCAAACTTAAAATTTTTTATTATTTTGACAACGATCATAGGTCATGAATCGAAACGTAAATAAAGACGATTTTAACAACTCTGAGTGGTTTAATTTCCAAAGAAGATTAAGTAAAATACAAAACAAACCACAACAAACATGCAGGGAGTATTTATAAAAAGATTATAATGTGGGTGTTGATGACCGTTTAATTGTTGTGAAGTAGGTTCTAACGAACTTAGTTACGAGCATTATTTTTATGTGTAGTCTAATTAGTTTAAAGGCGACAGCAATCCTTTGACGAGAAGAGTTGCGGTGCATAATCTTTAAGAATAATTATTTTTATACAAAACAGCGACTAGCTTGATTATGTTGGAGCATTACTGATGCAAATTGTAGAAATACTGTGGATTATAGTAGAAGTTTTCAAGTTGTTTAACTTTACGACGTTTTAGGTTAGTCTTCATTACTACAAGTAACATATTATATGAACGACGAGACTATAGGAAAAGAAATGTATATGCGGTAATACTTATTTTAGACTGACAGTATATCAAGAACGAATAGTTCCCAAAACACTTGTATGTAAATATTGGAAAAACTGTTGTAAATATGTAACAGAAATTGTGCGTATAGTAATTACAGCTGAGTATTTAGATGTCTGCAACGACTTGTAGTCAAAGTTAAACAATCGGGGAAGCACCAATTTGTTTATCATAATAATGCTAATAGTAGGTAGGGGTCGGCTACGAACAGCTATGCTGTCGGAAGAGCACGAACCAAGATATGCTAATGGTGATCGTCCGGCGCCAGTTGCCAAATTATTTTATGAGGATGATAGTTTTCTTTAAAGACCGGAAGAGGGAAATAATGTATAATATCTCTAGGAAAATAAGCTTATTTCTTTAGCACATACGTGAAGTCCCATGTAAAATCATACGCTCTAACCTACATTTAGTGTTGAAATATACCATTTAAGAGAAGCCCAATTATAAAACAAGATACAATCCGCGAAAGTACAAAAGCATTAATTGATTGCAAAACCCGTATGTAAATGTTTATCCTCGTGAAAATATCAGTTAAAAGCAAGTTTTATTGCATTTATGCAGACTGACAAGACCTTAAGCGGTTTTAATAATGAGTTCATTTTCTTTAGAAATGTCATTTAATAAACATTATTTAATCTAAAACAAAAAATACTGCGCTTATTTGCATTCTTTTATACGTTAACCAGCTAGTGAATACACATCTATTAGCAGAACGCGATAACATCAGGAAAGACTATAAACCAGATGAAAACAAGTTTTAATTGCTATAATTATTATAGAAACTCGTAAAACTATAACAGAGAGTGGGGGAACAGAGACGGAGAGAGACAGACAAAGAAAGAGAGAGAGAAAGAAAGAGCGATGCGCCAACTATTGGTTTCGTTTAAAAGATACGAAATTTTTATGATCGCAAAAATTTTAAACTGATAGGCCATTACAAATGAGAATACACGAAATTGTGATAAATTGTTACATCATGAAATGCTCAAATCTTCTAAAATTTAATCGAAATTTGAGAACGATAACATATTAAGATTGTGTTGTATAAAAGTCGGAATTTAATGAGGTGTGGGAATTCAACATTTGAGCATAAGTCATTCGACATTCGATCATTGATAGATAATTACTGAATAGTCTTCTATAGAGCGCACCGGGTTTGTTAATCTATTAAAAATGAAACTACTTTCAAAACTGATAAAGTATACTTCGACGCATGAAGATTAATTAAAATGAAAATCTAAAAATTAAAACTAGGAATTTTTCGAAGTAGTTAATTATAAATGGAAAAGATATTTAGATAGCAAAAACAGGGTAATGGAAATATGACGACCAGTAAATATTTGACGCAAATATAACTTGGTTTCAAACTTTCAGAAGAGGATTTATGTATTTTAAGTAGATTAATCTAGTATAATTTTTTTGCGTATAAAAAATGACTCGTGAATGGATAGCTTTTTTTGTAATTTTCAGATCAGACCTGCAGGTTATTTGACCCTTACAGAAAATTCTGCTCAAGGTTGCTGATCCGCTAAACTGAGGCTGCGTAATACGATAATATTTATTTTATCTATCTTGTGATTTACATATGAAATGTTTTGGAGGTTTCAAATTATTAACAAGGATGAGGTGAAGTTGTGTGTGTAGTGATGAAATGTTGTTTCTTCTTAAACTTAAGCTGTAAATTGCATTTTGACGGTTTCTTTTTATATGTGTAAGTAGATTTCTTGGATAATGCGTAGAAGAAGGATTTTTTTTAATCTATCAAGGATTGTGCATAAAAAATGTTTCTTATAGTTATACCTCCAATGTTGAGACTTTTTTGTTTCATTTCATTTTCGTAAAATCCACAGTATATTTATCGCTGAGCTGGCAAGAGAAAACGGGCATATTAATGTAATAATTCACATTTTCTATTAAACTAGCACGCATAGCATATTACTTTGCTCCCAACGTTTGGGCAGCTTATTTCGTAATATTCACAGCAATGTATTTTGAGCGTTGCTTCCTGTTTATAACCGACATAAATCAAAAACTTGACAATGTCAGATATGATTGACTAAAGTGCCAAACGTAACTGAAAGGTAGGTTGATGTATGGTAGTGCACACGATTTATATTTGTAAATTTTCCAATTGTCGTCATCGGTCTCGGTGGTGTAATTGGAAAACGCATGGTCATAGAAAGACTAAGATACAGGTTCAAGTCCTGTCCAAGACCTTATATTTTCCATTATTAGCTCTTTCAATTATTAGCTCGATTGGGTTTTGCATAAAAGTCCAAGTTATTATTTCATCTTACTAATTGCAATACGTTAGTATTTATCAACTTACCTTCTGTAATTAACTACCTAATATATATATATATATATATATATATATATATATAATATATACAGTGTCGCCACCTTTAAAAATTTTCAGCAGCATTTGTATATTTTCCCTAAACTCCTTAAATATTTGCGCATTTCCGTTGTGTTAAATATTCTACTAAAATCATCCAGACCTAAGAATAGAAATCTTTTTTTCGGTTTTTCCAATATGTCTGGAAATTCCTTAAACGCTGCATCTGCAAAGTCTGGTTTGTACGGAACACACCTTGAGTCTTGCTATTTTCGCTAACATCTTGGAAATCCTGTTTTTTAATAATTTCAAGCGTCTATTTGTTTTAAGATTGTAGTAGGAAACGAAGTTTAGGTTCGATTGTCTAAAAAACACAAATTTGTGTAAACTTCTCGCATGAGTATCTATTATGTTCTCTACATAACTCTCTCATATCAATAATTTTATCCGTTTTCGGACTAATAACGGCTGATGGAGATTTGCAAAGACCAATAACAAGCAAATCTTAACTATCAAACTAACGACTTTTCAACTGAAAGATCGAAGAGTCCACTTCGAGCGCTGACGCACTAAAATAAGGCTCTAGCACTGAAAGATCAATCGCGTAAAGTAAAAATTGTAATATTAATGTATTGTTCCAGAAACCTTTAAGTAAATTATACTAAGACTGCTTCAAACAAAAAAGAAAAGTTACAAAGACAACGCAGCATCCGTACCCTTTGACAAGAAGTGTGCGTAAATTGGTTTTAAAAGAACATAGATAATGACTCGCGTTTATTACAGCAATTCCTTGCTCAATTTCCTGGACTTTATAATGTCAGGTCATGTTTCAAAGGAATTGCACGCTGATGAATTTCCGGAACGGCGTTTCCATGCATTTAACTTTTTCATGTTTAAGTTTACAAACAATTCCTCGTCCGAAGTAATGAATGCGTTTAGCGAAACTGAACTCTTGAAAATTTTTATGTGAATGTTCTTTATACTGTTACAGGCAGAGTTTAAATAAAACGTGTTATTATGAAAAGAAATTATGATTTTGTTAAAAGACTAGAAGAAGATACTAAATAGGAAACGTACTCTACTAAACGTACGACAATAAGCTACATTGGGTTAGCTCTGTTGAGGTCGGTGAGCGGGGGTATAGGCTGTTACTAGTTTGCTTGAACTAAGGAAAATCAGTGCACTGCAACACACAACATAAACGGAAACTGAAAGACCTGAAGGAAGAGCGTAGGAACCCTGGGTATCCACTTATGTTGTTGTTGTTTAAGGTTGTCAGCAAAGCACAATACGTCCAGGATTGTTTAAAATCATAATGGAACGAAACCGTAAAGAGATAGCAATCCTATACGGCACACTATTTTTGTACCAAAATATCATATACAGTAATAAAGATCACCTTATGTGCACAAAGATTCGTATAGAAAATAGTAATTGTTTTATTTCAGGCACTTCAAATTTAAAATTAAAGCAGATACTCTACCTTTTCAGTGGCTTCATCAGTTCTATTTCATTTGAAAACCTCCAATTCTATAGTTAGAGAACAAGTTCGTTGTTATTCATGTAACTAGTGCCACTATTAAGCTTCCCTTTCTTGCTTTGAATTACTCCAAACGTAAAAAAATGAAGACATCAAAATAATTATAAGATAAATAAATTTCTATATGGTTTTGAATTAGAAAAAGACTATCACATACAATAACACTAACGCCAATTGGGGGTTTTCTTTAAATTTATTTACTAAGTTGCTATTATTAATTTATACAGTACAAATTATCCAAACATAATCAAACAAATCTATAACGTTCCGTACAACATTTTTTTACTAAAAATGTTTTCTAATTAACCATATAAAAACACGGGAACGTTAACCTTGGTTAATCTTTGATACGGCAACTAATCAACTTAATCCAACCGTATCACCATTCCCAAGTAATTAAAAGTAAGAACTAATTAAGTTAATTCAAATTAGCATTATTTCAAATTTATAAAAAGTGCATTCAGATAACATTTTCACATCTGGTAGTAAACAAGAAAAAAAATTAAGAAGCACAATGTATGACTTATATAATTAAAATATTTATTACCCTAAAAATTTCAATAGACAGCTTAAATAATAATTTATGCAGTTAAAATTGACAACAAATATAATCACTTCTTTTCTTAAAAGGATATTAACTACAGAGTGCATTACATTATTCGATACCATTGTTCCAATAAATTACGTTACGCGCGCGCGTTAATTCATACATATAAAAAAACATTAATTTTAGTTAGCTTAGAAACCATAGTATGGATCTGCAGGAACAAGTTTATAGACTCTGGGTAGCTTACAGTTTGTAATGAGACTATTTCATCATATTATTAGAGCAACATACCTAAATAAATATTAAAGTACTTAGTGCATTCTTTTACAACCAGCAGTTAAAACCCGGAACTATAGACATGCTATATTCAACAAACACCAACATATTTTCCATGATTAGTCATTCTAGAAGCCTGGAGTCAAAAATATCTAACACATTGAAAGGATATGGACTTATTATAAATTACTCACACAGACAGTAGCTCATAAAATAATATAATTTATAACGTACTGGAACTACCCAATGACATATTCAATAGTAAATAGCATGTGTCGGAGGCGTTCAAGGCCGGAGTCATTATAAATATTTACGGCTCCGGGTTGAGACCGTGTCATTTTATAAATTAAGGTCGACGTTTCGCCCACTTTTGTAAGGGGCTTCATTGGGACAAGAAAATAAATAAGTAATAAAATAAAGATAATATTAAGTAGACAAGTTAAAGTGTAAAGAAAAGAGTTACTCTTGAACTAGCAGACTCACTAGCCCATTCAAAGCCAAAAGGTGCCTTGTGGCGAAGTAACTGGTGAAAGTGGCGAAATGGATAGTTTATATAGAGCGAGAACTTGATGCATGAGCGATCATGAATAAAGAGGAGTGTCGTAGCGGGTCAGTGAACGTCACGGTTCCGCTGTTGTGAACATAGGCATGTTTTTCAAATGGGGGAAAGGTAGTAGCCATCGTTTTGTTTAGGTTATTAGAATTTTTATTGATTTCTATGGATACTCTAATTTTTCTATTGTAGAAAAATGGAATTGTGGCAATTAGTTACGTCTTGTCAAAGTTAATGGTATGTCCTGTTTCATGTTGATGTTCGGCCACCGCTGAGCGACTGTACTGGCTTGTTCTTAAGCATCGCTTATGTTCGTTTAGTCTAGTCTGTACTGACCGTTTTGTTTCTCTTATGTATACTAAACCGCAACTTCAAGGTATACTATATACGCCTGGGGCTTTAAGACTATTTTCGGAATCTTTTGGGGTTGGTAATATTTGTGAAATTTTATTGGCGGGTTTATAGATTGTTTTGATGTTGTGTTTGCGTAGAATTTTGCCAATTTGCCCTTACAAAAGTGGGCGAAACGTCGACCTTAATTTATAAAATGACACGGTCCCAACCCGGAACCATAAATATTTATAGTAAATAGCAAGCGTGAAAGAACTTAATGTTCCCATGTACTAACAAACCCTTGACCCCAAACCTCAAGTTGAGTGTGTATCGGACCAACGATGTGCATACTTGAAATTGCAAAATTTCTTAAAATAATACAGCTTAGAAATACCGTCAACGCATAATAAAACGGGGAATTAGAAACGCTCACTCGCATTAATTCATATCGTTGAATACAAACTTGTGAATTCCGTCAAGCAGAAGAACCGGTTATTCGCGTAAGGGTAATTTTTTAAATTCGTTGTTGCCAGTGTTCAAGAAATCTCAAACGCGCAGGTGATTACGGAATTAAATAATATTCCGTTACCTGGTAAAAGTGGTTATGTGGGATTGCTTAAGGTCAACACTAACAGATTACTGACACTCAAGTTTTCCTTGCTTTGTACAGGTTGGTTGAACCTTGTACTCAAAGAACCATAAGTCGTAAAATTTTAACTTTCTACCGCTGCATGTTTTGGTAATATGTATTTGGTTTGGTGGTTTCTATTGCTTTTACAAAAAATATTAATATGCCGGCATTTACGTTGGTGTTCGCTGAATAACAGCGTAATGTAGCAAAAACTAGCACCACAATTGTATTGGTAGCAATTTATACATACATATTTATATACATACAATTTGTTAGATGCTTAAACTGGAATAAATTTAAGATGTTCTTTTGTTTTATATGTATATATTGACGTGGTAAAGGGTTACGAGGGGTCATTGAAACCCAAATTCTACAAATATATCCTACTAAAGTATAAGACAAATCGGAAAAATTGAAAATTTCTGTAAATTCATGGCTATGGCCTGTATAATACAAGCTTACTTTTATTCTTTGATGTACAAGTGAAAAATGCAATTGCCTGTGTGTAAATAATCACCCTGCATGATATAAGCGTGTTGTAAATAAATAGCAAGTAACGTAAGTTGTATATGTAGAAATAATTAATTGTAAGATACTGTAAAACGCATTCAATGCGAACGCAAATCGATCATTTTAAGATAAATACAAAGCCATTTATTTTCACTTATTAATTATCATTACATAACTAACCCCACTCCCAAATTTCCTTTCTCTGATCCTGTACGAATTACCCCAAAGTCTCCGTTCCAAAAATCCTCCGCCTCTGGCTACCAAACTTCGCTGATCCCTACTATGTCTAATTCTAACCTTTCTATTTCAATTTTCAAGTTCTCTAGCTTACCTATTTGCTTCATACTTCTAACATTCCACACTCCGACTTGCAGAATGTTCACGACCCCTTTTTTATACTTTCCGATCACATCCTCTAAAGTAATCCCCTCCCGGAGATACGAATGGGGGACTATTGTACCTCCAGAATCTTTTACCCCAGAGGATGCCATCACAATAAATACATTTTAAGTTCGCTGTGTACTTGGGATGTAATGTGGTGGTGTCCCGTTGCCTTCCACATCGCAGTAGTGTGTCTTAGAGTGTCATACGACCCTAACGGTCTCTGCCAATCTCACGATAAAACTGCTTCTCTTTTTTGAGGACCCGTCTTAGACTGATTCCTCACTTAAAACCCTACTACTTTGGTTGGATTTGTAGTTTGGATCTTTAGGACACTGGAACGGGCAAGCCATTCCACTGTTCTATTAATCTAGAACTTCTTCAGGTGCAGTTCCATATTAATTTTACAAATCTAAAAATTTATTTTTAGAAGAAGGACGGTTGCCTAAAGTTATTTGTATTGCAGAAGATGATACCCGAATTACTGGAAAAATGGAGTTGAACCCAAGGAATAATCAGATCATGGCTCTTTTATCGCTAAACAAAGGCATACTTGTAACTAACCCTAGTTGCAAAATCTTCTAAATTTATACAAAAATATTTTTATAAAAATCGGAACGCTATCTATGCTTACGTAATAATGCAACAACCACATTTCAATAAATTTACAAGCATTTTGTTTGTCTGTTTTTGGTACTGGAAATGTTTTAAAGATGGTACGTGCTGACAGAAAACGCTAAAACTGTTGGATTTGAGATATTAGGGTTTTTATCCGATGGAGACTCTCATCTACTAAAGGCAATGCGTTTAAAATATGAATTATCATCAATAAAACCCGAGACAAAAAATACTGATTGGTTTTGGTACCAAATTAATTTCTGCAGTAGTAAGCGCTGGTGTAGAATGTTGTATTCAAGATAACGGAACCAAGTTTTGGTTTAAGGTCCGTGGATTCTAGAGCCTTGGATTCCTAAGACTCCATGAATATATTGGCCACAATAGGGGATTAAGGTGAGCCCATTACTGTGCCCGAAGTTTGTTTGTAAAATTGTCCGTCGAAGACAAAATAAGTAGAAGTTAAACATTTTTCAATGAGCGTGGCCAGGTACTCAAATTCGTTTTTTGAGGTAGGAGTTGTTTAATAATGGAGACAGCGTCTATGACCTGTACGTTTGTAAATAAGGATGTTACGTCAAAACTGACTAGTATATCATTAGGACCTAGCTCAATATTTGCAATTAGTTCTATGAAATGAGTGCAGTTTAAAACTTTAGTAGGGGTGTTACCGGAATAAGGTTTTAATAAATTTGTCAGGTATTTTTCCAGATGGTAGGTTGGCGAGTCAATTGTGCTAACTATCGGACGCAGAGGGACATCAGGTTTATGGACTTTAGGAAGGCCGTACAAGCAAGGTGGTTTAGATTCGCGAGGTATTATGCGTTTTTGAATAGTTTTGGGAATATTAGAGGATTTGTTAAGTGCTGAAATTCCCCGTTCAAGGTTTGAAGTGGAGTCTTTTGTTATAGGAGTGTAGGAATCGTCTTCTAATAATTGTTTATTCTTTTCTTTGTATTTTGTACGGTTTAGAATCACAGTCGCATTACCTTAATCTGCAGGAAGTAAAACAATTATCTTGTTTGTTCGTAGGTGTTTTAAGGCCGTCATTTCTTGCTTTGTCACATTTTTGTTAGGAGTTTTGGCATGTCGGAGACATTTAGTTGTTTCAAAACGAATTAAGTTTGCATCGTCTTGGGGTAGAGATCGGATTGCTGATTCCATAGAGCTACTGATTTCCTCTGCGGGAATATTTCTGGGTGCAATTGCGAAGTTTAGTCCTTTGGACAGCATATTTAGTTTGTTTTTAGATACGATATGTTCTGCAAACTCATTTCATAGAACTAATTGCAAATATTGAGCTAGGCCCTAATGATATACTAGTCAGTTTTGACGTAACAGCCTTATTTACAAACGTATAGGTCATAGACACTGTCTCCATTATTAAACAACTCCTACCTCAAGAAAACGAATTTGTGTACCTGGCCACGCTCATTTAAAAATGCTTAACTTCTACCTATTCTGTCTTCGACGGACAATTTTACAAACAAACTTCGGGCACACCAATGAGCTCACCTCTATCCCTTATTGTGGCCAATATATTCATGGAGCCTTTAGAATCCATGACTCTAGAATCCACAGACCTTAAACCAAAAACTTGGCTCCGTTATGTAGATGACACTTTTGTAGTCTGGCCCCATGAACATCAATCGCTCAATAATTTTCTAGAACACATAAACAATCAACATAAAGATATTAAGTTCACTATAGAAATTGAAAAATAACGAAATTCTGCCATTCCTTGACTTTCTGGTGGGGCGCCAACCTAACAGAGGACTAGGTCATTCCGTATATCGAAAACCCACACACACAGACAGATACCTACATGCGTCGTCACATCATCATCCATCACAAGAATCATCGGTAATCAACTCTTTCGTCCACCCTGCAATTAAAATTTTACAACTAGAACACTTAGCTAATGAACTGACGCATCTTAAAACCAGTCTTATAAAAAACGGGTATTGTAACTTAGATATCGGCAGAGTAATAAACCGACATCTGGATCTTACACAAACCCCTAAACCACGCTGTAATCCCGATACACGTTCTTTAGTAATCCTTCCATATACACTCAAAGTAACAGACCGAATTGGTAAAATTCTACGCAAACACAACATCAAAACAATCTATAAACCCGCCAATAAAATTTCACAAATATTACCAACCCAAAAAAATTCCTAAAATAGTCTTAAAGCCCCAGGCGAATATAGTATACCTTGCAGTTGCGGTTTAGTTTACATAGGAGAAACATGACGGTCAATACAGACTAGACTAAACGAAAATAAACGATGCTTAAGAACAAGCCAGTACAGTCGCTCAGCGGTGATTGAACACCAACCTGAAACAAGACATACCATTAACTTTGACAAGACGAAACTAATTGCCAGAATTCCATTTTTCTACAGTAGAAAGATTAGAGAATCCATAGAAATCAATAAAAATTCTAATAACCTAAACAAAGACGATGGCTACTACCTTTCCCCCATTTGGAAAACATGCCTATGTTCACAACAGCGGAACCGTGACGTTCACTGATCCGCCTCGACACTCCTTTTTATTCATGAATGCTCATACATCAAGTTTTCGCTCTATATAAACTACCACTTTATCTACTTTCATCAGTTACTTCGTCACAAGACACCTTTTGGCTTTGAATGGGCTAGTGAGTCTGTAAGATTTTGTTTGTCTGTTTTGGTACTGGAAATGTTTTAAAGATGGTACGTGCTGACAGAAAACGCTAAAACTGTTGGATTTGAGATATTAGGGTTTTTATCCGATGGAGACTCTCATCTACTAAAGGCAATGCGTTTAAAATATGAATTATCATCAATAAAACCCGAGACAAAAAATACTGATTGGTTTTGGTACCAAATTAATTTCTGCAGTAGTAAGCGCTGGTGTAGAATGTTGTATTCAAGATAAAATCCACATTGGAATGCTATAACCCAACATTAAGTTACCTCTTGGAGAATGTAGCATATCGGTCACTCATGTGTATGGTTTGATCAAAAAATTTTCAAAGATGAGCATTTGCTTACAATGTCCAATCTCAGTCCCGAAGATCGTATGAATTTTAGATTTGTTGAAAATATCACTTTAGTATCAGTTACAGAATTGTCGAAAGGAATACGAGATGCCAATGCTGCCACCTATTTAATGGTTATGAACTATATACTAGCTGCATTTTTGGATAAGCAGTTAATGATAAACCAACGGTTGTACTATATTTGATATGCCGTGTTTTACTTTTGTATTTGGTGATAATTAAGGATCCTAAATGCAAAGCCGAAAACTTAATTACAAATAGCTGTTATTTATGCATAGAACTAAATGCACATAATTTAATAAAATTGGTGCAATTGTTTTCAGAAAAAAATTTAGATCCCTCATTGTTCTGCCCATGGTTGTACAGCAGTTCTTGTAGACCTAATAGAATATGTAAACAAGTAGTGCGTATTGATTAGTTTAGGTTCCCATACGATATTATGAACAGTTATATTTATGTTATTTTCACGTACTTCTTGCTGAGATGCAAATTGTGATCTGGTAGATGTTCGTTATATAATCACTTTTTGTTTCAGAGATGATATTGTTTAAATATAATAATCTTAGCCTTTGTGCTTTAGGTGCGTATAGTCGTTACTTAAGTTCCTACGCTCTCTTTAGTGACGCTGTCTTGCTTATGTTAAATCTTTGAGTTTAGTGGCGCCTGACATTTTCATATTTTTTAGGAACCCCCCTGTTAGCCTCATCCCGCTGAAGTAGAGTTCGGATTTGGTTCGGAGTCTCCAGAAGTATTTACGGTTAGTACGGATAGAACAACATATATGGTTAAACTTCTGAGAGAAATTTAGGTGGTTCGGTTCTTACCTTATCCCAACCCAAATCAACATCTGGTACAGCGACTTTGCTGTTAGTACTTTATCTTTGCTGTTGCACCCAAAGCAGTAAAAATAAATTAGATGGTGTTTGGTCTCACTTCAACAAAAATAGGTGAACCACGCACATCTTTTAATATAGTTACACCACATGGTTGTGCAGATGCAGGACATTTGTAAGTATATTCATGTACTTTCTCATCTAGAACTGACTGCGTGCGCTTGCAAGCACATGTGCTTGCAAACGAGTGTGTACATGTGCAGGTGCTTAAAAAGGAGTTTGTACTTGCGAGCACACATTATGCGGTTTTGAGTATTTGGTTACGCTGGAATGTGCACGCGATTATGCGCACGTACGCGCGCATGTAAATATGTAATAAACTAGTATGTGCATATGACTGCATTTGCATATGCACGTGAATGTGTACTTGCGCACATGCATATACATGCATGTTCTTGTATATAACACCTGTGTGAACATATACAACTGTCGTGCGTCATTTGCAGATGTATTTGTCTATAGTCACGCTAATGCGTGTACATGTGTCAGGGCGTTCGTGCGGCTACTTATGTGCTGAAACATGTGTTTGCCTGAAAAGTGTATTTTTGTGTGCTTACCCGTATTATTTGTCCCTGTACGTCGGTACGCGCGTTACTGCAAATAGACATCTAAAAGGGTACATGCGTGAGTGATTATTTAAAACTAGTCTTCTGGCCTAGGTGTTGGGGCGTTTACATGTACGGTAATCGCAATTTTGTTTTCTAGTTCGCTCTGTGTTCTAGGGAACGTGGATGGTTGTGGAAACGTCTAACATTGAGTAAAAATTTTTGTAAGGTGCGTACTATGCACGTGAGTGTACGTCGAAATCTGTGTGTGTGATGTGCATCTGCAAAGTGTTGTGGTGCTAGTGCTGCTGTGTGTTGACAAATGTGTTGTGCTGTGATGTAGTGTGGCTGCCTTTACTCTTGCTCTTGTTCGTCATATTCTATTCATGCCATTTACGTTCTGTACTCGTTCAATTAATCGTCAGTGGTTGCGTTTTGGGGCATTCGTACATGTGCGGGTATGCGGCAATTTTCACAAATGACCAGTGTAACTTCAAACCGCATCATATGCGCGAACCTTTCTCGTACTCGTGTGCGAATGCGGTCTTTAGTGTGTTGTGTGCGCGTGTACGTGGGAGTGTGCGCGTGTGTTTGTGCAAGTATGTAGTGCTATACATACGTTGGAAAAAGCACGTACATGGGTCTACGGGGACAGACATGTTTGGACCTTTTTTGATTAAAAGCTTGCTTGATTGTTCATATCCACATGTTCGTACAGTCATACGATACGTCAACCGTTCTTCGGAATGTGTCATTACATTAGTCTCCGTTTCCGTTGCATGCGTGTGTGAAGTCGTTTTACTGAAAATGCATACACCTACATTCAGCTCAGGGATGCTTTGGAAATGAGCGCTCATTAATTTCAAGAGCACCAAGCATCAAATAAAATATGTTTAACTAGTATACTAAAACATATGTTGAAGAACGGTATTCTCAATGTTTGTTTGTGCGATTAAGTGGATAGAGGCTGTAAATAAATGGGTATTTGTTTAGTTTTGAAAACTCTAGAAAACGAATGACTTTTACTCTTTTTCAGTATCTAGTCTCAGCTACTGTAATTTAATTAATCTTGTGACATGTGTTTCGTTCAAACTGCGTACCGCTCTGACAAAGGAAAGCTGCATTTGTTCTGTAGTGCTCATATTCTTCTTTTATTTAACTTATCGCGTGAAACGAAACGCTTTATAGCTTCGCTTGTAAAAGCATGTTTTCGCTGAAACCTTCTTAAAGCTTATAAATCAGGTAGTCCTTCAGCTTGTAATTAATTACCATATAAATTGGTATCTTAATTGATAGAAAATTACTGATGAAATTTGGCCAGTTTTGCATAAAGTATGCCAGTAAAGAAGAGTCTGTGGTAAGCCTTCATAATTAAATTTTATCTGGGAGCTTTGCGTTGCCGTAAATAAGCGTAGCAACTTCCTCGTTTCGCCATAATGCACAGCTGGTAATGATCAAAGAGACAATGTGCATTTCTCTTAGTTATTTCAGATAAAATTTTAACATAGAAACTCCAGGTTTATTAAATTACTCATTCAAAGGAATAATTAAGGGTTTATTTTTATTTCAGACAGTATGCAGAACCTGATACTGTATACATTTTCATGCTGCGATTGCATACACTGAAGCTAACTCGAAATTTCTATAGGTGTTTTAAGATATTACATAGTTTTATATTCTATGGACATATTTTTAGTTTGTAATTTTGGCATTTTCTTAAGCTTTCATGGAGTAACAGCAGCAATCTATTAACAATCGACCACTGCACAGGTCAATTTGACCGGTTGTTGGGTTGCCGTTTAGCCTATTCTTTCCGTAGTCGACTTATTACGTTGTAGCTTTGGGAGTTTTCCTGAATTGCTGCTTTAGTTAAATATATAAGCAATGCGCGAGTTGCATATCCTCAAATCAATATATGTATAATTAAATAGAAATTACTAAGAAACTTAAGTTAGATGCAACAATGTAGTTCAAGAAAAAATTAAAAAAAGGTTAATGAAAGTTCACAAGCAAGTTGTGATTACGGATGTCATTACAATGTATTCCAGGCGCAACGTGATACTCCAGGTGCAGGTCACAGTCGGTTATAAAACCAAAATTATTAGAATTAAGATTGTTACTTTATATTGTATAACGTATTAAAGAAATAAACAGACATGAGCGCTGCAGTTCCCACAAAAATGTGAGGGGCAGGGATAACATAAATACCCCGGGAGCCTCAAGAAAGTTAGTCAGTCTTGAGCCACACAACTTTTGCATTGTTGGTTGTTCAGGCTACTCGCCCTAATTTAAACCCATTTAACAGTAATTTCGACTTAGAGTAATTTTATATAATTTTGTAAAATTCCACTTGTAATTTCTGAATAAATAAAAATTGTTACAAGAGTTTTTGGAAGAAGACTTTTTAAAAGGGCAGCTCCTAAGGCCCAACACGTAACTCGCGTACTAAAAAATTGTTTTTTTATTGTTTATTAACACTTACACCTTTAACCGCTGCCCCGATTTTATTAACCGGCAACCTACGGTCTCGCTTTAACTAAATTAAAATTTCTATTTTTGGTATAGTCTAAACCATAGGTTCCCAACGGGGGCGGTACCGCCCCCCAGTGGGCGCTGTAGCTTTCAAAGGGGGCGGTAGCGAGTACAGGGGCAAAAGGGGGGCGTTAGGAGGATCAAGGGGGCGTTCGTGACGTACTTACCTTTTTAGAAAATAAATATATTAAAATACTTTGAAATTGGTTGGATCTGTAGTTTGGATCTTTAGGACACTGGAACGCGCAAGCCATTCTACTGTTCTAGTAATCTAGAACTTCTTCAGGTGCAGTTCCATATTAATTTTACAAATCTAAAAATATATTTTTAGAAGAAGGACGGTTGCCTAAAGTTATTTGTATTGCAGAAGGTGATACCCGAATTACTGGAAAAATGGAGTTCAACCCAAGGAATAATCAGATCATGGTTCTTTTATCGCTAAACAAAGGCATACCTGTAACTAACCCAAGTTGCAAAATCTTCAAAATTTATACAAAAATATTTTTCTAAAAATCGGAACGCTAACTATGCTTACGTAATAATGGAACAACCACCTTTCAAAAAATTCACAAGCATTTTGTTTGTCTGTTTTTGGTACTGGCAATATTTTAATTATAAGAATCTTCTGCAAAGATGGCACGTGCTGACAAAAAACGCTAAAACTGTTGGACTTGAGATATTAGGGTTTTTATCCGATGGAGACTCTCGTCTACTAAAGGCAATGCGTTTAAAGTATGAATTATCATCAATAAACCCGAGACAAAAAATACTAATTGGTCTTGGTATCAAATAAATTCTGCAGTAGGAAGCGCTGGTGTAGAATGTTGTATTCAAGATAAAATTCGCATTGGAATGCAATAACCCAACATTAAGTTACCTCTTGGAGAATGTAACATATCGGTCACTCATGTGTATGGTTTGATCAAAAAATTTTCAAAGATGAGCATTTGTTTACAATGTCCAATCTCAGTCCCGAAGATCGTATGAATTTTAGATTTGTTGAAAATATCACTTTAGTATCAGTTACAGAATTGTCGAAAGGAATACGAGATGCCAATGCTACCACCTATTTAATGGTTATAAACTATATACTAGCTGCATTTTTGGATAAGCAGTTAATGATAAACCAACGGTTGTACTATATTTGATATGCCGTGTTTTACTTTTGTATTTGGCGATAATTAAGGATCCTAAATACAAAGCCGAAAACTTCATTACAAATAGCTGTTATTTATGCATAGAACTAAATGCACATAATTTAATAAGATTGATGCAATTGTTTCCAGAAAAACATTTAGATCCCTCATTGTTCTGTTCACTGGTCTCACTTAAACAAAATAGGTGAACCACGCACTTCTTTTAAAATAGTTACAACACATGGTTGTGGGAATGCAGGCCATTAGCAGGTATATTCATGTACTTTTTTATCTGGAACTGACTGTGCGTGCGCTTGCAAGCACATGTGCTTATAAACGGGAATGTACATATGCAGGTGCTTAAAAAATAGTTTGTACTTGCGAGCACATATTACGAGCTTTTGAGTATTTACTTACGCTTGAATGTGCACGCGATCATGCGCACGTGCGCGTGCATGTGAATACGTAATAAACTAGTATGCGCATATGACTGCATTTGCATATGCGCCTGAATGTATACGTGCGCACATGCACGTATATGCATGTTCTTGTACATAACACTTGTGCAAAGATATGCAACTGTCGTTCGTCATTTGCAGTTTGCAGTTGCATTTATCTATAGTCACGCTAATACGCGTGCATGTGTCAAGGCGCGCGTGCGGCTACTTATATGCTGAAACATGTGTTTACACGAAAAGTGTACTTTTTTGTGTGCTTAACCGTATTATTTGTCCCTGCACGTCGTTACGCGCGTTACTGCAAATAGACATGTAATAGGGTGCATGCGTGATTGATTATTTAAAATTAGTCTTCTGGCCTAGGTGTCAGAGCGTTTACATGTACGGTAATCGCAATTTTGTTTTCTAGTTCGCTCTGTGTTCTAGGAAACGTGGGTGGTTGTGGAAACGTCTAACATTGAGTAAAAATTTTTTGTAGAGGTGTGTACTATGCACGTGAGTGTACGTCGAAATCTGTGTGTGTGTGTGTGTGTGTGTGTGTGTGTGTGTGTGTGTGTGTGTGTGTGTGTGTGTGTGTGTGGCTGCCTTTTACCCTTGCTTTTGTTCGTCATATTCTACTCGTGTCATTTACGTTCTGTATTCGTTCAATTATTCGTCAGTGGTTGCGTTTGGGGGCATTCGTATATGTGCGTGTATGCGGCAATGTTCACAAAAAGGTGACCGAGTGTGACTTCCCTACCGCATCCATATGCGCGAATCCTTCTCTCGTACTCGTGTGCGAATACGGTCTTTAGTGTGTTGTTTGCGCGTGTACGTGGGAGTGTGCGCGCGTATTTGTACATATATATATAGTGTTATATATGAGTTGGAGAAAGCACGTATATGGGTTTACGGGGACAGACATGTTCGGACCTTTTTGATTAAAAGCTTGCTTGATTGTTCATATCCACATGTTCGTACAGTCATACGATACGGCAACCGTTCTTCGGAATGTGTCATTACTGGTGTCTCTCGTTTACGTGCATGCGTGTGTGAAGTCGTTTTCACTGAAAATGCATACATTACATTCAGCTCAGGGATGCTTTGGAAATGAGCGCTCATCAATTCCAAGCGCACCAAGCATTAACTAAAATGTGTTTAAGTAGTATACTAAGACATATGTTGAAGGACGGTATTCACAATGTTTGTTGATGCGATAAAGTGGATAGAAGCTGTAAATAAATTGGTATTTGTTTAGTTTTGAAAACTCTAGAAAACTAATGACTTTTACTCTTTTTCAGTATCTAGTCTCAGTTACTGTAATTTAATTAATCTTGTAACATGTGTTCCGTTCAAATTGCGTACCGCTCTGACAAAGGAAAGCTGCACTTGCTCTGTAGTGCTCATATTCTACTTTTATTTAACTTATCGCTTGTGAAACGAAACGCTTTATAGCTTCGCTTGTAAAAGGATGTTTTCGCTGAAAACATCTTAAAGCTTATAAATCAGGTAGTCCTTCGGCTTGTAATTAATTACCATATAAATTGGTATCTTAATTGATAGAAAATTACTGATGAAATTTGGCCAGTTTTGCATAAAGTAAGCCAGTAAAAGAAGAGTCTGTGGTAAGCCTTCATAATTAAATTTTATCTGGGAGCTTTGCGTTGCCGTAAATAAGCGTAGCAACTTCCTCGTTTCGCCATAATGCACAGCTGGTAATGATCAAAGAGACAATGTGCATTTCTCTTAGTTATTTCAGATAAAATTTTAACATAGAAACTCCAGGTTTATTAAATTACTCATTCAAAGGAATAATTAAGGGTTTATTTTTATTTCAGACAGTATGCAGAACCTGATACTGTATACATTTTCATGCTGCGATTGCATACACTGAAGCTAACTCGAAATTTCTATAGGTGTTTTTAAGATATTACATAGTTTTATATTCTATGGACATATTTTTAGTTTGTAATTTTGGCATTTTTCTTAAGCTTTCATGGAGTAACAGCAGCAATCTATTAACAATCGACCACTGCACAGGTCAATTTGACCGGTTGTTGGGTTGCCGTTTAGCCTATTCTTTCCGTAGTCGACTTATTACGTTGTAGCTTTGGGAGTTTTCCTGAATTGCTGCTTTAGTTAAATATATAAGCAATGCGCGAGTTGCATATCCCTCAAATCAATATATGTATAATTAAATAGAAATTACTAAGAAACTTAAGTTAGATGCAACAATGTAGTTCAAGAAAAAATTAAAAAAAGGTTAATGAAAGTTCACAAGCAAGTTGTGATTACGGATGTCATTACAATGTATTCCAGGCGCAACGTGATACTCCAGGTGCAGGTCACAGTCGGTTATAAAACCAAAATTATTAGAATTAAGATTGTTACTTTATATTGTATAACGTATTAAAGAAATAAACAGACATGAGCGCTGCAGTTCCCACAAAAATGTGAGGGGCAGGGATAACATAAATACCCCGGGAGCCTCTAGAAAGTTAGTCAGTCTTGAGCCACACAACTTTTGCATTGTTGGTTGTTCAGGCTACTCGCCCTAATTTAAACCCATTTAACAGTAATTTCGACTTAGAGTAATTTTATATAATTTTGTAAAATTCCACTTGTAATTTCTGAATAAATAAAAATTGTTACAAGAGTTTTTGGAAGAAGACTTTTTAAAAGGGCAGCTCCTAAGGCCCAACACGTAACTCGCGTACTAAAAAATTGTTTTTTTATTGTTTATTAACACTTACACCTTTAACCGCTGCCCCGATTTTATTAACCGGCAACCTACGGTCTCGCTTTAACTAAATTAAAATTTCTATTTTTGGTATAGTCTAAACCATAGGTTCCCAACGGGGGCGGTACCGCCCCCCAGTGGGCGCTGTAGCTTTCAAAGGGGGCGGTAGCGAGTACAGGGGCAAAAGGGGAGCGTTAGGAGGATCAAGGGGGGCGTTCGTGACGTACTTACCTTTTTAGAAAATAAATATATTAAAATACTTTGAAAATACCTAGTTGGCATGAATAGACAGTTTATTTAGCTATCTAAAATGTCTATGTTATTGTTATCGAGAAAATATACTTTAAAACATTTAATTCAGCATTAGGTCTATGAATACCTAATTCCGTTTAATATTGTCCGCAACAAGTCTTTGCAAGTTGATAAGCAAAGACGCGATATGACTTGCTTACAAAGTGCACCGGCATCGCAAACAAGATAAAACATACAAGTTGATGCTTGTATGAAATCAAACGTATAAAAAGCAGGAATAGCTCTAGGAATGTGTTATTATTTAATACCATGAGTACGTTTTTTCAAGAGAAAGAAATACCTATGCATAATATTTTGTCGGCAGCTACTGATGGTGCTCCAGCAATGGCGGGACGTCATAAGGGTTTCATAGCTTATTTGAAACAAGCAGTACCAAATGTACTCGCTATACATTGTATTATTCATCGTCAGCACTTGGATGCAAAAATCTGAACGAACGTTTGCATTCGTCGCTTTATTACGTTATTAGAGCAGTAAATACGATTAGAAGCAATTCATTGCATGACAGATTATTTAGCCAACTTTGTAGTGAAAATGATGAAGATTACAATCGCTTGCTGCTGCACAGAAGTTCGTTGGCTCTCAAAAGGTACTTGTTTGAACCGTTTTTTCAACTATTTGATTCAGTACTGGACTTTCTTGAAAACAGAAACGAAAAATTGCGCGAAAACCTGATTATACATAAAAATGACATCGCTTATTTGACAGACTTATTTAAAATATTTAATGAAGTCATTTACAATTGCAAGGTGACGAATTGAATTTAATTAAAACAAAAACGTCATAGCTGCTTTTGTGGGAAAACTTCTTCTATTCAAACGAAATCTAGGGAGAGGTGAATACAGCCACTTTCCCACATTATCAGCAGTCTCTGCAAAACATGAAGATTTACTTACTTACTGCCAACACTTGGACGTTCTTCATGTTGATTGTGTGAGCGATTCCAGGATATTTTAAACATGAATATACCGGGTTGGGTTTTAGATCCTTTCGCAAATGCAGATACAGCAGAATCATCAAATTTAGAAGAGGAACTCGTAGAACTCACAACTAACGAAGAACTAAAAGTAAAATTCAGAAATGGATATCAAGAGTTCTGGCTTCAAAACCAATACCAGTTCTTTACCCTGGATTGTGGTCAAGAGTACAGATATTTTAATTGCATTTCCTTCATCTTATTTGGTTGAGCGTGGGTTCAGTGCAGTAGCTAATTTATTGTCTAAGAAAAGGAACAGACTGCACATTACTTAACGTGGCGATTTGCGGCTGATGTTAACGAAATTGGAACCCGACATTAGCAAATTGTTAAAACTTCACCAGCCTCAACTATCTCATTAATTTTTCTTCTTAATCTTTTTCTGTTCATTATGTATTCATATTTAAGTTTTTAATAAACAAGTTTGTACTACATTTGATAGTCGTTTTAATTAAGGTTTACTTTTGCGATTTTTAATATATATACCTTGTCCAACGCTTTAGTGAACGCTTGTAATAGCAGTCAAAAGTGCAACGTTCGTATATGAGTATATATGTATATATATATATATATATATATATATATATATATATATATATATAGATAGATAGATACTATGCAACAATATTTTAATATTCGTTATAATGCACTATGATGAGGAGGGGGGCGTTGGAAGTTTTTTTTCCAGTAGAGGGGGCGGTGGTTCAGAAAAGGTTGGGAACCTTATGGTCTAAACAATATAACTGTGCATGTTCTGTTGTATTTCATTTGTCGACTCTGTCCTACTTATAGACGAAGTAGAAGCCGAACAATAACGTATTGTTCCATTCTGCATTTTAATTTATAGATTCTATACACCCTGCTATTTGATTTAATAAATCGTTCGCTAAATTGAAATTAGTCGTTACCGTTTCGGTTTACGGGGTACGTTATCCGGTCGAGCAGCTCTGAAGCATCTAGAATAGCTACACTTCCGAACATAATTCGATTTTTAGAGAATCAAATACGGATGATTATCATTCCACTAGTGAGTACAGTGATAGAAATGAAGTACAAAATCTTTCTGAAAACAGTAATACCGACTTAACAGAAAATCTTCAAGAAAGGAATAATTCTGATGAATTACAAAGTTCCAGCGTTTTCGGTGCATCGTCTAAACGCTTGTGCGCTACTGAACGTGCAAATGGGTTGTATTCATGTCCAGATAAGTCAGTTTTATGCCGCAGAAGGAATAAATCTAAACATATTTCTTCGGCTAAAAAACGTAGAAAATCATATGGAATGCTGTAGCAGAGGAAGCAAGCAGATTGAAAAAAATGAGAAAATCTGAAATACAATTGCAACTCGTGTTCACTTTCCAGTAGGAAAAGCTTTTCGCCCAGCACCAGGAACCAACAGCACAATATTCTAGACAAAAGTCAAACAATTACATTATTAGTATTTTTTATTTTCTTGCGTCAGCACAATTTTTGTATGTGAAGTCCGCATGCCTAGGCGATGAGGTCATACGCGTCTGTGTTATTAATCATTCATCAAAACAAATAAATCATAAAAGTGTAGAAATTGTAGAGCACAAAATTAAAACGATTAAATAATTTCTTACCATTGAAACCACATAATGAATTCGACAACCTTTGAGTATGAACAATAGAAGATACAGAAATAAATCTTCCTTAAATCAAGGACGCATGTAACCTACAAATTAAATTTTTTTAAAGGAAGTAATCTAATTCTATTGGTGGGATTGACTAGTATAGAAACTACAATGAAATATAGTTATAAACATTTCAAATGAACGTCGCAGTACTATAACCATACTAAGCATGGACTTGATGTAGTGAACCAGATGGCACGAAAATATCCTGTGAAAATAACCTCTCGAAGGTGGTTAGTACAAGTATTTTACAACGTTTTATATCTTGCCGCAAACAGCTAACAGAATTTAAATTTCTTATGGTATATGAACGTAAAATTAATTTAAGTTGATGAAAGCTGACTTTTATAACCTTAGAGATTTATATGCAAAAAACTTGTTATTTCATATTTTATTTTACAGACTATTGAATGAATTCAAGAGAAAACAAAAGGGAAAACGAAATTTCTATAACAAAAAAGCAACACTCACCAGAAGCTTGGTTTAGAATACTGAGATCATAGTTTCAACTCTAACGAACCGCATCGCCTTTGTGTTGACATAAACATCTGCTATCAAAACTGGAAATGCCGCTAGATCTTAATGTATACTTTTCGAAATGGAATTCAATCTTGTTATATCAATGAAACTGTTGTTAACCATAAATTAAATTACCAGATCCTGGATTTGGAATGAAATTTCTACATACTGCGTCATCATCATTTACTAACAGATTATAGAAAAAAATACTAGTCAATTGCTTCAGTCTATTAAAACTTTGTTGCGCATTTAATTTGAGACCTCACAAAACATCATGTCTGAACTTGCAGACACCCACACAAATAATAATTACAGCGAGCTGTAAATCGCTCGTTGCTAATTTCTTTGCCATACCGTACTGATACAGCCTAACGAGCAACCGTACTAATTGAAACGACAATCAGGGGTCGTAAAGCTAGGACGGAACAAGCATGCGTCAGGTATTATATAACGATTTGGCACATGAATCTTGCTACGTTCCGTCTCTGAAATTGAAATAAGTGCTTATTCAACCCTGTATGTTTTATTATTGCTATTATCATTTAGATGTAGCAAATTACTTTTTCAATATAACTCCAAAAATGTTTGCTTCGAAAATATCATTATAGCATTGAAAATTTTGTACCTATTTCATTAAAACATTTTGTCGTTAAAGATTATCAGGTTAAGTGTATTCGCATCACTAATAGCTTTGTTTACTAAAGCATTTGTTTTCCGCTATAAGTTAGAATGATATAGCATGCTTAGTACAGGGTCGAAGACGAATATGTATCAAACATAGTAAATTCTTATGACCGTGCTGAAAATAGGCAACCTATGTTACACCTACCTCTAGAAATCTGCAATGCCGGTTGCAGACAATCGTAGTTGGTTAGGCACACGTCCAAGATATTAACGACGTTTCATGGTTATTAAAGCAGTTCATTCCGTCCTCTTGTCAACAGATGATGTTTTGAGGTTTTGGAAATTATTGTTCACGTGAGTGTTTTTCTGGAGAGTTTTATCGAAACATGGGCGGGCTTCAAGTGAAAAGACGATCAAAAGAAGGATGATTACTTTACTGATTTTTTGCGAGTGAGGTTATTAGAGTTAAACTTATGGCCTCAACTATACAAATATTGTGTGAGATCGACCGCAAGATCTTTATTTTGTGGCGATTCTTTGCTTTTCAAGGAACGTGTTTTGCTTTGATAACTTTGCAGTGTAAATGCTACACGGAGACAACAATCCGTCGTGTCCATTCTAAATACGAATAACGTTCATAATATGGGATTTTGAGAATATAGTAGCTATGAAATACTTGAATGTAAAAATTTATCTGTATTATATCTTGGGAGTACCGTGTTGGACCTTCACGATTTGCGAGCTGTAGCCTGATGTATAAGCAAATACAAAACGTCCTGCTCAGGCGTTAAATTCTCTAAAGCGGCCGATGACTTCACTAACAATAAATTTGGTTTGGATTTGTTTTTCTTCTGGGTGATTCCTCTTTTTTATGATTTGGTTTTGACATTGAAAATGGATTTTACCGCGCTCCAGACCGTGGGCATGCAATATGGTATCAGCTGTTATTATTAAAGATTATAGCAATTAAATTTAATCCTCACTACAAGAGGAACTCGTAGAACTCACAACTAACGAAGAACTAAAAGTAAAATTCAGAAATGGATATCAAGAGTTCTGGCTTCAAAACCAATACCAGTTCTTTACCCTGGATTGTGGTCAAGAGTACAGATATTTTTAATTGCATTTCCTTCATCTTATTTGGTTGAGCGTGGGTTCAGTGCAGTAGCTAATTTATTGTCTAAGAAAAGGAACAGACTGCACATTACTGAACGTGGCGATTTGCGGCTGATGTTAACGAAATTGGAACCCGACATTAGCAAATTGTTAAAACTTCACCAGCCTCAACTATCTCATTAATTTTTCTTCTTAATCTTTTTTCTGTTCATTATGTATTCATATTTAAGTTTTTAATAAACAAGTTTGTACTACATTTGATAGTCGTTTTAATTAAGGTTTACTTTTGCGATTTTTAATATATATACCTTGTCCAACGCTTTAGTGAACGCTTGTAATAGCAGTCAAAAGTGCAACGTTCGTATATGAGTATATATGTATATATATATATATATATATATATATATATATATATATATATAGATAGATACTATGCAACATTATTTTAATATTCGTTATAATGCACTATGATGAGGAGGGGGGCGTTGGAAGTTTTTTTCCAGTAGAGGGGGCGGTGGTTCAGAAAAGGTTGGGAACCTTATGGTCTAAACAATATAACTGTGCATGTTCTGTTGTATTTCATTTGTCGACTCTGTCCTACTTATAGACGAAGTAGAAGCCGAACAATAACGTATTGTTCCATTCTGCATTTTAATTTATAGATTCTATACACCCTGCTATTTGATTTAATAAATCGTTCGCTAAATTGAAATTAGTCGTTACCGTTTCGGTTTACGGGGTACGTTATCCGGTCGAGCAGCTCTGAAGCATCTAGAATAGCTACACTTCCGAACATAATTCGATTTTTAGAGAATCAAATACGGATGATTATCATTCCACTAGTGAGTACAGTGATAGAAATGAAGTACAAAATCTTTCTGAAAACAGTAATACCGACTTAACAGAAAATCTTCAAGAAAGGAATAATTCTGATGAATTACAAAGTTCCAGCGTTTTCGGTGCATCGTCTAAACGCTTGTGCGCTACTGAACGTGCAAATGGGTTGTATTCATGTCCAGATAAGTCAGTTTTATGCCGCAGAAGGAATAAATCTAAACATATTTCTTCGGCTAAAAAACGTAGAAAATCATATGGAATGCTGTAGCAGAGGAAGCAAGCAGATTGAAAAAAATGAGAAAATCTGAAATACAATTGCAACTCGTGTTCACTTTCCAGTAGGAAAAGCTTTTCGCCCAGCACCAGGAACCAACAGCACAATATTCTAGACAAAAGTCAAACAATTACATTATTAGTATTTTTTATTTTCTTGCGTCAGCACAATTTTTGTATGTGAAGTCCGCATGCCTAGGCGATGAGGTCATACGCGTCTGTGTTATTAATCATTCATCAAAACAAATAAATCATAAAAGTGTAGAAATTGTAGAGCACAAAATTAAAACGATTAAATAATTTCTTACCATTGAAACCACATAATGAATTCGACAACCTTTGAGTATGAACAATAGAAGATACAGAAATAAATCTTCCTTAAATCAAGGACGCATGTAACCTACAAATTAAATTTTTTTAAAGGAAGTAATCTAATTCTATTGGTGGGATTGACTAGTATAGAAACTACAATGAAATATAGTTATAAACATTTCAAATGAACGTCGCAGTACTATAACCATACTAAGCATGGACTTGATGTAGTGAACCAGATGGCACGAAAATATCCTGTGAAAATAACCTCTCGAAGGTGGTTAGTACAAGTATTTTACAACGTTTTATATCTTGCCGCAAACAGCTAACAGAATTTAAATTTCTTATGGTATATGAACGTAAAATTAATTTAAGTTGATGAAAGCTGACTTTTATAACCTTAGAGATTTATATGCAAAAAACTTGTTATTTCATATTTTATTTTACAGACTATTGAATGAATTCAAGAGAAAACAAAAGGGAAAACGAAATTTCTATAACAAAAAAGCAACACTCACCAGAAGCTTGGTTTAGAATACTGAGATCATAGTTTCAACTCTAACGAACCGCATCGCCTTTGTGTTGACATAAACATCTGCTATCAAAACTGGAAATGCCGCTAGATCTTAATGTATACTTTTCGAAATGGAATTCAATCTTGTTATATCAATGAAACTGTTGTTAACCATAAATTAAATTACCAGATCCTGGATTTGGAATGAAATTTCTACATACTGCGTCATCATCATTTACTAACAGATTATAGAAAAAAATACTAGTCAATTGCTTCAGTCTATTAAAACTTTGTTGCGCATTTAATTTGAGACCTCACAAAACATCATGTCTGAACTTGCAGACACCCACACAAATAATAATTACAGCGAGCTGTAAATCGCTCGTTGCTAATTTCTTTGCCATACCGTACTGATACAGCCTAACGAGCAACCGTACTAATTGAAACGACAATCAGGGGTCGTAAAGCTAGGACGGAACAAGCATGCGTCAGGTATTATATAACGATTTGGCACATGAATCTTGCTACGTTCCGTCTCTGAAATTGAAATAAGTGCTTATTCAACCCTGTATGTTTTATTATTGCTATTATCATTTAGATGTAGCAAATTACTTTTTCAATATAACTCCAAAAATGTTTGCTTCGAAAATATCATTATAGCATTGAAAATTTTGTACCTATTTCATTAAAACATTTTGTCGTTAAAGATTATCAGGTTAAGTGTATTCGCATCACTAATAGCTTTGTTTACTAAAGCATTTGTTTTCCGCTATAAGTTAGAATGATATAGCATGCTTAGTACAGGGTCGAAGACGAATATGTATCAAACATAGTAAATTCTTATGACCGTGCTGAAAATAGGCAACCTATGTTACACCTACCTCTAGAAATCTGCAATGCCGGTTGCAGACAATCGTAGTTGGTTAGGCACACGTCCAAGATATTAACGACGTTTCATGGTTATTAAAGCAGTTCATTCCGTCCTCTTGTCAACAGATGATGTTTTGAGGTTTTGGAAATTATTGTTCACGTGAGTGTTTTTCTGGAGAGTTTTATCGAAACATGGGCGGGCTTCAAGTGAAAAGACGATCAAAAGAAGGATGATTACTTTACTGATTTTTTGCGAGTGAGGTTATTAGAGTTAAACTTATGGCCTCAACTATACAAATATTGTGTGAGATCGACCGCAAGATCTTTATTTTGTGGCGATTCTTTGCTTTTCAAGGAACGTGTTTTGCTTTGATAACTTTGCAGTGTAAATGCTACACGGAGACAAAAATCCGTCGTGTACATTCTAAATACGAATAAAGTTCATAATATGGTATTTTGAGAATATAGTAGCTATGAAATACTTGAATGTAAAAATTTATCTGTATTATATCTTGGGAGTACCGTGTTGGACCTTCACGATTTGCGAGCTGTAGCCTGATGTATAAGCAAATACAAAACGTCCTGCTCAGGCGTTAAATTCTCTAAAGCGGCCGATGACTTCACTAACAATAAATTTGGTTTGGATTTGTTTTTCTTCTGGGTGATTCCTCTTTTTTATGATTTGGTTTTGACATTGAAAATGGATTTTACCGCGCTCCAGACCGTGGGCATGCAATATGGTATCAGCTGTTATTATTAAAGATTATAGCAATTAAATTTAATCCTCACTACCTATAAACGTTTTTTCTTATATGATTCTTTTTAGGGCTATCCTACGATTTGGGTATAATGCTACCACCCGGGTTGACTGAGAGAATGCATTCTATCAGTGGAATATCGGTAATCACGATAAAAATGTAAGTAGACTCATTTGTTTATGTTTACCCACTAACCATTGAGCAATTTTAATAACAAAGGTTTAAAAATTGTATATTTCACAGGACTAAATGCAGTACATTCTAGATGCTATTTAAATAATTTATTCCTCTAATGTGCATGTGAGACGCTACCATTTAAAATACAATTATATTTTTGTTGCAATAATTTTTTTTTGTCAAACTGTTTTGATAACAAAGATTTATTAATTGTAAATGTAGGAGAACTAAAAGCAGTTCATTCTAGATTTTGTTTAAATATTTTTTTTATTCCATATGCATGTGAGACGTTACCATTTAAATTACTTTGCAGGGAATTTGGCATGGGAACAGTTATATTTTTGAATTAGCATTTTATAGTATTGTGAAAATCCTTTGGGATGTGTTATTTATTTTTACGTTAAGTTTTTTTTGTACTGTGAAAATCCTTAGGGAGAGTTTGTGAACATATCTGGAATGTATTTATTATTTTGGGGAAAAAGTTTGTACCATAAATTCTTCGGGATATTTTGTAGAAATTATTGTTTTTGTCGAGTGCTGGTTTCCCTTTCTGGTGCAATATGTTTTCTAACTAAAGGCTTTATAAATAGTCTTATGTATTATGATTAAATAGAGTTATAAATAAAATTTATATCTTGAGGTTTCCAATTTTTTTAAGTGTGGCCAACTCCACCCGACGACAAAATTCTCTCGATTCTCCCTTTAGTTTGTCGCGGTATTCGGTGCGGGCTACTGTTATTTTGCTTACTGTACTATACTTTCATTTTGTGTGCACGGATTACCGTAACAATCTGTTAAAGATAGCTAGGAATACTCGTACATATTACCAGGTTAAAAATTTATATACTGTTTTTGTTTTCAATGAATTTAAAAAAGAAAACAAACCAAATGCTTCGCAATGCATGACCTTATGATTTTCTGACATGATAAAAAGTAACAAACATTATACAGGGCGTGTCGTTTCCAAAACTTCTTAAAACTATATTTATTCATGATTTTAATACCTTGAACAATTTAGAAACGTTACAATGCCTCTCACCAAAGAAAAAAGCTTGATGTATTTAAATTACAAGGTAAACCGATAAGTTTTTTTTTATGCTTTGTGTAACAGAAATCAAATACCAAACTATAACCAATATTACGAACACTAATCCTTGTAAAATAACCTGAAACCATTTAAAGTTAACTCAAAACTTTACATAAATAACCTTTGGATTGAGGTTGTAACTACGAGGGACACTATTTATGTCTTGAGAACTGGCAACACTGGTATTGTCAGGTGAAATCTGAAATTGCCATCGTAAAGTTTGACATTTTTGAGGTTATAGCTACTCATAACGTTTTGACGTGCGAGCATTATTTGTGTTTAAAATTTCATCTCAGCCAAAATATGGAATTAACTCGCGAAAATTTTCGAGATATGATTTATTATGACCTTCGACTTGGCCTAACTCAAGAACAATACATCAATCAACTAAATTCAACTTTTGGCGATGAGGCGCCATCCACAGCCACTGTATAACGCTGGTACACTGAATTCAAACATGGACGTAGTTCGCTCATGGACGAAGTTAAAGAAGGTCGTCCAAAATCGGTCGTTGTGCCGGAAAAAATCAATGCTGATGCAAAAACTAATTAAAGAAGATCGCCATATGACATATCAAGAAATCGAGAGATGTTTTAAGATTAGTATGACCAGCATACATAAGATTTTGCACAAACATTTGTGTGTTCGGAAGCTGTGTTAGCGTTGGATTCCACATTTGTTGACAAATGCTCAAAAAAATGCTCGTGTCAATTGGTGCCGTAAAATGATTTCAAAATACAACTGTGGTGCATTCAAAGCGGTATACAACATCGTCACAGTTGACGAGTCGTGAATTTATGCGTATAAGCCAGAAAGAAAAGGCCAGTCGGCAGTTTGGGTGTTTCAATATGAAGCAAAGCCAACAAAAAGTTGTTTGTTCTTGAAGCGTTAAGAAGCAAGTGGTGGCGTTTTTCTTCACGAAAATCGGTCCTGTGGCAACTGTGGCTCACGAAAATCAAAAGACCGTTAATTTAGCGTGGTATACGACCATTTGTTTGCCTGAAGTTTTCGGTAAATTGAGAGGAATAAACCCAAAACGACGAATCATTTTGCATCATGACAATGCGAGCTCACACACGTCACATGCAACAAACGAGTGTTTAAACACATAAAAGATCGAATTAATTGGTCATCCGCCTTACAGCCCCAACTTGGCACCCAATAACTTTTTCTGGTTTCCAGTAATTAAACATAAACTGCGTGGACAAAGATTTTCATAGCCCAAAGAAACGGTTGAAAACTTGAAAACGCATGTTTTAGAACTACCATCTTCTGACTGGACAATCGCATGCAAAAGGGTATAGATAAAAGTATTTTTCATCAAATTCATAAAGAGAAAGTCAAAATCGGATAAAGTCACAATATATAAGCTTAACACTCCAAAAATTTAAATATTTATTTTCCTAACACAAACAAAAATAACTTCTAAGTGCTGGTACACACTAACAGTAACTACTATTAATTCGCTAACATATATACAAACGTTCTTACAAAACATCTTAAAATATAATTTCCTACAGAACAAACTTTTTGATACACTCAAATAGGGTGCAAACACTTATGGACGTTGCTTAAGCC
This sequence comes from Platerodrilus igneus, assembly GCA_036346225.1. Taxonomy (NCBI): domain Eukaryota; kingdom Metazoa; phylum Arthropoda; class Insecta; order Coleoptera; family Lycidae; genus Platerodrilus; species Platerodrilus igneus. The sequence goes on along the minus strand of JARFIW010000975.1, from coordinate 896,185 downwards.
TTACCACAACATAATTTAATAAACGTCACCATAACATAACTCACCGTTAGTTAGCGGTCTAGCATGTTGGCAGCAATTTGCTGCTTAAGCCTTACCATAACATATAATTTAAAACTTTTCCCTTTTTTGGAGGAGATAACCAGGTAATATTTCATTTCCTTATAAATGGGAATAATGTAAACATGTTGAAGTTCTTTAACAACCATCAGGTTGCTAATATCTATGTAGAGCCAGGTAGATAGGAAAAAGATAGAAAAGCATAGGAAGACCTAGAAGACCAAGCTATATTAGTCAAATTATTAGAAATTTAGGTTGTTAAGAGTATGTAGAACCTTTTAGATTAGCACAAAATAGAAAAGAAGTTAGAGCTGCGTCAAACCCACCTTAAGTAAGTTCGAAAACAAAATGATGACGAGGCATGAAATCAAACGAACAAAACGTAATTGTAAAAGTAGAGCTTTAACCGGCATGATTTCTAAACACTACTCAGTATTGCTCAAGCGGCACAATACGATGTCACATATTGGTTAATATAAACCAAAAACTTTTTGATGAGGTGTAAGTCTCTCAAATCAAAATACGCCACCCAAGAAATATATATTTAATAAGAAGTACTAAGTCTACCGTACACCGAGAATATTTTTTGGTTATTGTTCTAAAATGACACTAATTCTGAGTATGTATGTATACAAACATTTTTATTATTTAACAAACTTAGTTTTATTAAGCACTAAGTTGAAGGGTTAATCGCATGGAAGGGCTTTAAATCCTTTAGGTGCCAACGCCTAGCTTTCGAACCATTTTCATTTATCAAATCATAAGTTAAGTTAGAAATTTTCTTATAAACGAAACGTAAAACAAATTTCGGTGCCAGTTTTGCAGTAAATATGTCAGCGGCGTGTGAGAGTACTTTATTCGTTCTTCATACTTTGTAACTAACCGACAGCTAAAGATATTTCTCTTTGTCTTAAATTATATTGTCGACTAGATCTTTCATATGCTAAGTGTAACTTATAACGTACTTTTTTAAAGATTTTAAATAAACGTCAACGATCTGCAGCATATAACGGACTGTCGATGTGGATGACTTTTACATCCTCTAGTGGTTCTAAACCACTTCCATAAATTTTACCAGTCACTGGAGCATAACGCCCAAAGATTGAGTAATTTGGCGGAAAACCAGCAATTTCATGAATAGCTGAATTTATAGCATATTGAATTTTAGATAATTCAACATCCCGCGTATCACGAGCTTTTAGTAGGAACAAATTGCGGTACCAACAATTCTATTTATTCGTTCCGCATAATTACATTATGGCGAGTAAAGGTTAGTATACCAAACCTTTTCTATCTAGTAATCTGAACATAAAGTTTTAAAAACATGGCTACTCTAATCAGTCTGAGCCATTGCCACATATACTGAGGGACGCCATATACTAGAAATTTACGTATAACTGGAGCCCTTGCATTCGCGAAGTGGACGTAGTACAGTATATTTGAGTACTTATTGGTTTCACGTACCAATTTGTGACAATTATTTAATTTTTTCTTATTAAAAGAGTGTCTTAAGATTTAGGAGTTGCTATTTTCTGCACCTATTCTAAATTAGATGTGTGTATTATAGTTATTGAATTTTGTTAATCTCGTCCATTTTAACCAAAATATGATTTAGTAATGCGTTGATAAGACTTTCAGTAATAATAGAATTTAAATTGAGTCCCATTGGACAGCCCTTGATTTATAATTATGGGAAGAATAACTATTGCTTTAAATGAAATCAGTTATATTTAGGAATGTGTTTTGAGGAATGCCGCAACTTTGGTTCATTTTGAACCAAATCCTTTTAATAGCATGAATTGCTAATTCTTTTGGGATATTTCTACACAAAGAAATTGTATCTAAACTAATAATTATGGAAGTTTAATATGATTTATAAATTCATCGAAAGTAAGATTATCTCTTACTTGATATAGTTTCGCTTTTCTATGAAAAGTCTTAAAATATATTATGTGTGTTTTGAAAGTCTTTCTGTAAGACTCTTCTTTGAAACAACTATAGGATGTAGAGGTAGGTAATTTTTGCATTATGAATTTTTGGTAAAGCACGTAAGAGTATAGGAATTTTATATTGAAAGTAGGATTAGGAAATAGTAATAGATCATTACAAATATCCCACGTGCATTACATATCTACAAGGTGGAACTACCAGATGTTTGGATAAAGGGTTCGTTGTGAAAAACTGTAAGATATATTTTCCGTTCTCGAAATGGAAAATCATTATCAACATGATTTGTATATAATCTGTGAATGTATGGGGATGTGCAGCACAGCGAAAATATACAAAATTTTAATAAATAATTTTTACTTGGTTGACCAAGAGGAAAAAACAGGCACACTAGTGTAATTGTAGATGACAACTAAACAGTTGGCGAGGACTGCTTAACTCAGGTAAATTACAATCACCTTAATATAATATATGACAATTGCTAAGAAATCAGTCGAGGAATTCGCAAGCAAATACAGAATTCCGAAAAAGAGTATAGTATTGGAAGGCGACAAGTTTGTTTTCCAAAATATAACAATAAAAATACAGTATTGGTGATGTGAATGTGTGGAAAACTCAATAAAAACCTTCACAAGGACTGCGTTGTTCAATTTGTTACTAAACTGCAACACGTTTAATGGAGAAACAGAATCACAATTGAATAGCGTATCGCTCAAGTTCTCAATCATTATTAGCACAGAATTTGGATCATAATTAGAACATTCATCAAAACTAAATCACAACGTAGAATGAAGTATAAGACAACAATATTAATTGATTGTCGGTTCAATAATAGTTATATGCCATACAAGAAAGATGTACCGAGACTGAGGCGTGTGTTTCCTAAAGTACAAGAAAACATTTCCTAAGAAAGTGTATTTTATTTCATCATTACAATTTTGTAAGTATCTTGCAAATTTTAGTTTAACTAATTAAATAATTATTACATATTCTATAAAACTGAATACCAACTTCTTCAATGTAAGTAAATATACGTAAAAGACCAAACTAAATAAGTACCTTGTTAGACATATTCCTATTATGTTTGACAAGAGAAGTTGTTCTTTACGGGTGACACAAATATGAAAGCCAAAATTCGGCATATCATAAATCTGAGTCTGGGTGCAGCGTTATATGAAATAGTTTCTTTAACCGACGGCGACGTATCAAAGGGTTACTGCTTGCGAACACGATATCTGATCTTTTGGAGTATCAAAGACTGCCCATTTGTTGAAGACCCAAAATAGTCCTACTTGTAACTTGACAAATTATAAAAATTATGCATTCCTGACAAAATGAACATAAACCACATCTAAACAAAGTCAGAAAAACATGAAAAGTATTTTTGTAACGTGCACTACATTACGACGGCTTTTCAATAATATAGTATAGAAGCCTGGAAAAGGTTTTTTAAATTTAGCATTTCATCCTGCATAAATATTCCACTAAAGCGGGAATTCAGCTTCTAAAGGGTCGAGCTTTAAAATAATAATAATTTATTTGGAAGGCTTTCTGTAAATGTAGGTTTCTATTTAAATTTCCCAGTGTGAAATGGTCGAGAGAGTGCACTAGAATTAAACGATAAGGTCAATTTCCAAAATCTAGAATGTCATATATTAACTGAACTGTACGTTATCGACGACCACACGTAATCTTAAGTATATCATAATTTTGCTGCATCATTCGCTTTAATTAATCACATATTAGTAAGCCGTGGTTTCGTTCAAGGAAGAATATTTGCAAACCATTATATCAACCGTATAATTTAAAAGAGCGTGAGATATTTATCTAGGTGGTACACTAATCCATAATATAGTTTCTATAATGATTGTGTTCAAATTGGTTTCTGAACTAGAAATCGAAATTTAATCGACGGCCTGCATGGGACGTTTGAAAAGGTTTGTAATTTTTAGACAAGCTTTTAATAGTCTAAGAAATTTCAAAATGAAATGCTTAATTAGTTTGCTTGAAGGATTTTTCTGGTGGTCACTATGCAGTCTAAAGTTTGTTTCTGAGAGATAATTTTAATCTATAGAAAGCTAGCTTCCGAATTATCTGAAGCTGAAATTTCTCTTATGGTCATTTTTTCTCTACGAAGTTGTAGAAAATACTGTATAAGAGGTATTATATCCCGGAGAAACAACTACAATTCTAAAAGTTTAACTTATAACTGTAATTTTAGCATATAAAACGTAAACTGCGATTGTTTCTCAGTAGGTAAAAGCTTATTCTACTTTCTAAATTCGTTAAGATTTTAGAACCCTAAACGTAGAACCCTTAGTCAAACCCCATCCTTGTGTAATTTAATATTTATCTAAGGATATCCGAAATATTAACGGTCGTCTACCACCTTATTTTAAGCTGAATAGATACTGTTTTAGAAATCTTAAATTGCACTCCAATATTGCATCTACTATTATTACGGCTGTTTATATGTAACTTACAAAGATATATAATCATGCTTGGTAAGGAGTAGCACTTGCGAAAACTGAAAATTATAGTGTATCTAAGGTCTAAACGTTAAGTTTAAGTCAAAATGTAATCGCTGCACTAGAGCCGAAACAAAAGCTTTACATACTACCGTAGATTGGACCGTACTACTGAATTGCGAGTTTGACGCGACGTCCAAGCAGCGTCAATTTAATGATATATACAGGTAAAAGAGACGCAAGCGCACTTGCAGAAAATGAAACTAAACCGAGCATATTCGACAAAGCTTTTCGCGTTGAATCTCAGCAGCAGAAGCGATTAAGGAAAACCCTTAAGAGATGTCGTTATGTCAAAAAGGGACACAAGTTCAAGTGGTTTCATTTGCGTAAACATACGTTGACGAAAATGTACTGAAAAGGCAAATGCGTTTAAGCAAGCGAAATATTTAAGCTGCTGCCAACGACAAGAAAAGTTGTAAAAACTTATAAAGCTTCACATGGAAAACAAATCTATTTAACGGAAAATGTGTAGAAAATAAGTTGCTTGTGAAGAAAAAAATGATGTTTCCAGTTTGCAATTCCCTATTGAATTGGTATAGTCTGTACTGAGAGTTATCGTTCCCAACGGAATATACACAGTAATGTCTCTATGGGATAACTTTTATACTGCTCTTCTTTAAGGGTTTTACTTCTTTTCAAGAATGCATGCGTTACTAAAAACCAAACAGAAGTAAATTTACATTCGCATGCGTTTACAGTACATTGTTGTTGACAAGAAAACTATGCATTTTGACTGTAAATACTCCCTGTATGTTTGTTGTAATTTGTTTTGTATCTTTCTTAGTTTTTCTTGGGTATTAAACCACTCAGAGTTTTTAAAATTGTCTTTATTTACGTTTCGAACCATGACCTAGGATCGTTGCCAAAATGTCCTAAGGTTATACAATTGCGCTTCCTGTACAAACCGATGTCGATCTTGTTTTCCGCGGACAGTTTTACAAACCCGCTAGTCGCTCCTTTGCCTTTTGCTAAATTTAATTGGGCGCATTTAATACTCTTTTGCATTTCAATATTTGTATTGGCTGCACAATCCATAATGGATGTTATGATGGCGTTCTTCAATCCTAGCATCGTGGGGCACTTACTCGACTTGGCGTCGTGGCGCGGATCGACCTTCGCGCCACTGCTCACTCTGTCGTTGCCCTTGCGCACACCACGCAACAAGGGTCTGCCTTTCGGCAATTCTTGAACTCATGCCCGAAGTCGGCACGCTACCGCACCAATGTACCTTCTCCCTACGGTGCATCGATCTATGGCCGTACTCGTAGCACCGATAACACTGCGTCATTAAAAAGTGGTCCCGGGCCCATACACTTCGCCACCTAAAGTTTATAGCTCCAGCTAATATGCGCCTTTGAATTGAGGAGGTTACTTTGAAGACGACGTTCGCGAAGGGATCCCTAGGGCTCTTTCCGCCAAACCTAAATTTCTCTCCCGAATGGTCTTCTAGCTTCAAATCGTTGAAACGGGGATTCTGACAAGCCATTAACCGGATTACCTCTTCTGCCTTCATCCCCGTGAACGCTAATTCTCGATGGTCTTCGCTACAAGTCCCTTGCAGTTCCCCCTGGCTTTGTCGCGTCATCACGACTGTCTCATAGGCAATCCTCCATGGTTTCTTGTCTCGGTGACCTACAGAGTAGTTGCATACGCTCGAAAAGTGGTCAAAAGGGCACAAAACGTCTCAGCAGCTTCAGGTAGGGACCATGCAGCTAATGAAAGCCGATTACGTTCCACCCCTACAATGGTACCTTGGACCTGTTGTTGCGGTCCATCCACGAGCTGATGAGGTCATTGCTGTTCTCACTTTCCATACCCCACAAAGCGAGCTGTAGCGCGCTGTCGTTAAACTCTGTCCTTTACTTTCGTTCTAAATTTTTCTTTATCTTTCTTCGTATAATTTATTTGTTTTGGTTTTGTTTGCGTAAGTATTTCCTGGGATTTCTTATATTAGTTGATTTGTTCTTTTTATTCTTTCCATTTCATTCCATCCTTTGTAGTAATTTTCTTTACAAAAATGTCGAGACACGTCGAAGAGGAATTTTACCTGCAAGCTACATCTTAACCGATAATTAAAGTTAATTTTAACAATAATTACAAACGGACCAATAACTATAGCATGAAAATGTCTTTCTAAAGGTATAAATGATGATTTACCTACGTTTTCATTATTAAATAATGGAGGATACATAAATTCACCGAACCAAATTTTTGATTAAATTACCATCTCCATATTGTATCATTGCATCGAAAAATAAATATTCCATTTCTCATTAATGTTACATTTACGTATTGGAATTCAATTTTTTAATTACGTCCATTGCTTTTCTCCATTTTGAGTTATTCTGATTTTAATAAAGTTGACTATGCACGGCGAACATTATATTCCATAAATTAAAAACACTGCGTTCTTGACAAATATTTTTTCCCTATTTTAGCCGTAAAAGACACACGTCACTGAGACGACCTTCTGTAAATTGCATTTACTAGAATGGTTGTGAAGCGGGACGTAAATTTTTGCTTATATCCCTTGGGACGTGAGTGATTGTCATCGAAATGAAAGAAGCCATGGTTACAAATCCATGGTTACGGGTCTAAGCCTACATTAAATAATTCTCTATTCTTAGTTGAATTCTAAACTTTATTTAAATCATTGTTTAATGACTTAGGGCCGTCTACACCGCTTCGGCTTAAATGCTTGACTTGATATAGTGTCCCTAAAATTGTCAAATTTACATTATATTATTGGAAACGTTGATGCCATTTGGGCAATGTAAATTTGACAACTAAGTGACACTTTACCTAGGCAAGCACTTAAACTGATGCGGCCGGGACGGTCCTCAGAAAAAGGAAAAAAACAATGAAAAACACCTCAGTGAACATTTAATATCCAACAACTGTTTTACATTAAACATTAAACAAACTCTGGGAATTATTTAATATTTTTAAAAGCCAATACGATGGACCTAATTAATTTTTTAATGTTGAACGTAAATGTGCAATTTGTGCAGCTAGCAATATTCATCACTCTGGACATATTATTAGAGTCCATTGTATTAATAATACGTTTAGAAACATAACATTTTCCAATGAAGATTATGGTGTATCGTCAATAATTGCTAAGGCATTTTGATTTTAAATTGCTTTTGACTATGTGGAGATTTTGGCTACATTCCATTAAAAATTCTCCCAGCAGCTTCATTTTTACATTTCAAGGAATCTGCAACATATCTTGCTATTGTGGATGATTTCCATCCGCCATGACGCTTTAGGCTAAGTATGCCCTCTCCTGAATTGGCCAACAGCGTGGCTGATGTTCGTCAAAAAGCATGACCTGTATAAGAAAGTGGTTTTGGCAGATTTAAAAAGGCAGCTATAATTGAAGGAATCTTGGAAAACGTATTTTCCTATAGGTTGATTGAAACACTTTCCTGCAAAAATTTTTAAAAATAATCTTGTTTGATTCATTGCTTTTGCAAAACATATATTTCTAGCAGCAAGGTATTTTCTTACAATTGGAAGATAACTAATTCCATGTATATCGTTATTGACAATGGTAAAAACGCGTGAAATCTTGTTCTTTGTTTCGCGTAGTTTAATTACCATCAAATCAGTATTGTCTTGGACAGCTTGCAGTTGTAATTTCAAGAGTTCGTCCGTACGACATGCTCTGGCAATACCAATCACAGCCACTGCCTAAAAGCTGACATTTTATAAAATGTTACGTATACCTATTAAATTGAAAAAGTGCACCTTACCTTAAACAACAGATATATCTTGTCAAGTGCATTCTTTATAAAGCAACAGACGTTTTCTCTTGTAAACACCTTCAACTTCTTTGGGGTGTAGTAATCACTTTTTATTTTTAAAAACGTACGCCGTTTCATATACTGTGAAATGTGGACGTTGTCGTATATTGCTAGCGTGCTGTTTAGCATAGAATACTCACTCCGCAAGCTTGCCGGGGATTTTAACTATGAGGACCCTTCAAACAAAAATGCCAGCAATGTGGTTTCATCAACAATCAGCGCACTTTTCTGAGCACATCAATTTTTGAAGTCTTTGTATATTAAATCGTATCTTAATTTTGATTTTTTAGGAAATAATGCTTGGGTAGATGTTTTCGCAGCCACATCAACGGTTTGAACACTATCCATCATCAAATCGCTTTTATAAGTACTGCTTTGTGAATGACAGAACAGACAATAATATTATTCTTGAACTATTTTGATTAAATAAAAGATGCCATACTTACAAACTTATGATTACATGTCTAAGCCTACATTAAATAATTCTTTTAATTTTACTTGAATTTTAAACTTATATTAATTTAAAGCGATTTTTAATGATTTAAAGGTAGTAAAAAAATAGTATACATACAGCGGGACCTAAGGGATTTACGGTGCCTCGATATTTGCAGCCCTCGCTTCGCTCAGGCTGCAAACAGTTTCGTCACCTACCTACACTCCTTAGTATGTAATATACAATTAACCAATCAATTTGAACCTGCACGTAATTTTACTTAATTACAACTTGTAGTTGACCAACAAACATATTATCGCCATTGGTAACTGCCCGTATTTGTATTATTCTTCGGTTTATTTAATAAACTGTTTACTAGGTCATTAACTCTGGCAACTTCTATAATCTTTTGGTTGTTCTGTACGATGTGATTTAGTCGAAAATCAGTTCATTATCTTCGCTAAATAGTTGTCACTCAAAAATCGTGAGTTACTAAAAACACTGCCAGGGATGATATTTTACAATCGATAATTGAAGGTTGTTATCGAATTTTAGAATGTTTTTAAGTTTGAACATATAACGCTTTTATGTTTTTCAGTCAGACATTAAATACAAGCAAACAATAGAATTTAATGAGTAATGGTTTGGCAAGCGGAGGATTGGAATAAACTCGAACAAATCTGTAGCTCCAGATATAGCACCCAGTTCCATGATACACCCAAACTGAGAAGCTACAACCTACCGTTGAAATCCACCACCAAGTACCTAGAATTCCAGATAGACCGACAACTCAACATTAACAAACACGTTAAATAAACGACACAAAAGGCAGAAGAAATTATAAGTCTCCTACACCAACTACTAACACGTTATAGCAAGCTTCCGATAGACATACGTCTCGGAATTCATCAAAGCTACATCAGACCAAACATAAGCTACGCTTCAGCAGCCAAATTACATATCTGAAAACCACCTACAGGAACTGCTTTGAAGCGATTTAAAACACCCTTCTTCGCCTCATAACGTGAGCTCCAAGGTTCGTCCGGAATGAAATCACTAATCAATATCTGAAAATAGACACGCTCTACAAACACTGTAAGACGCTCGCGACTAACACATATAAAAAATTATACGAGTCTGACTTATCTCAGAGCATTAGCACCACTGGTCGGAAGTCAACAGCATACGAAGAAAAGGCTAGTCCTAAATGATTAAATCCAGACCAAAACAATCAAACCGTTAGATAGGGTTTTGCAAGTCTCGCATTATAAGCTGGAATTATACCAAAGAATTAGACCGAATTCGAATCGCAAAACACAACAAGAAAACAATCACCAATAAGCAGCAAAAGCTTAAAGGTTTTAAAAAAGTTAAGCTTGATATCATCTTGGTAATTAATATAGATTGATTTGTTTTGTTTATTGAATATAGAATGGCGCCGGTGATCTCATCTGTCTAATAATAAAACTGGTCAATGCAGTTTTGTGCCTATTCAGATTTTATATACAATCCGAAATACGTAAGTTAAAATGATATAAAGTATAAATAGAGAAAGCAATCCAATTTTAATTGACACATCCGAAGTTTGCCGAGAAGGCCTCAGTAGTTTTAAAAAGAGCAGCTTCTTTGTTCAAAGGAAGACTTTCTAACATCGCTTCGGTAGGGCAAACATCTTGAGTCGCGATCTAAGCCAAGTGGCTTCGTATGTTCAGATAATCCCTTACCAAGCGGCTCAGGTCCTTGTGCAGGAGCAGATTGATCCCGAAGGATTCAACCCCTGGGTGGAAATTGTTCAGATGTCTAAGCGTTAACGGAAGGAAGGAAGAGATCTCCCAATGGTCATTTGAAAATCAAATCCATGAGAAAAGATCGAGATTATACCGGTGCAAAAGTTAAACTTGAATTTTTATTGGCGAAAGTACTCACAAGTGCGTTTCTGATTAGTTTAAGTTTTAGCTAATAGGTATACGTTTTCAATCAGTAGATTTGGGACATTTGGAAATTTTCATTTGTGTAAGTTGAAATGGTGTGAGTGCAAATATCATAGAATTAATAAGGTTGTAGTAAATTTTGTAAAGAGTGTATATTTATTCTGTTTATTATTGTAAACGGTATAGTAACAGTTCTGCCAAAATAAATTAACATGCGAACTTTGTTATAAGCGTGATTGAATATTACAGGTATTGTTTAGCATTTACTTTTAGAAATCTTCTTGGCAGTTAGCAGTCATAAATACGTCTACGTGGTTAAGTTTGGGTTAGATTTAAAATAACATTTGTTTCAATAAATTTTCATGTATATTTGTAAGCCATTACCTATCTCCTGATCTCAAGATTTTAAGCAATCCCTTCTGTTATTCATTCTAGGGCTTTTCCCCAACAACCATGCGAGATTAGGTGGAGTCCAAGGAACTTCGCGATCAAGACCACATTTCATACCTTATTGTATTCTGGACCCCTCGTCAAACACTTACACCACCCGTCCCAATGAGTTAGTCTGAGGAACAACAACGTTTTTGTTCATATAGTCGAAGTTTTTGATATTTTTCCGGCACGAAATTGTTAGCGGAGAACTTCACTACATTTTCTGTCAATTACCTACTAGATATTCTAAGGACCAAAAACTGTACGTAAGAACCTTTACATTCCGCGCTGCTAAGGTTTTGGTAATTGACCGACAATTGTTCATAGAGTATGGCAAAAAATCAATGCGCTAATATATCTTATTCTATCTATCTCGTTCGTTACGATTTTTAAGAACAGCAATTGTCCTAACGATAAACATATTCAGCTAATGTAAGATGAAGGATGTGTAAATAAATTACGGACAGCGATTGTATTATTTGGTATTTTTATAACATTTCTCTTTTTGCTATCTGTTTTTAGTCGTTGTTCACTTTATTAATAGATAAAAAAATAAAAAGGTGCAAATTATGTTTATCACTCTCAAAAACGGTTTTTTAAAAATTTTTATTAGCGTGAGAACATTACAACACTGATGTCATACTTGATCTAATCTCTAAGCCTAGCGTTACCTCTATTTATACTACTTCCTTATCTAATTCATTTGAAATACATAACTCCTCCGGCCCTAAATGAGAACTATGGGAACCAGAGTTCGAAAGTCCAGGAAAGTTCCTTGTCTCATGTTCTGTGCTATCTTCGTATACATGTTTAGCTATTGACTTCTTTAAAAATATCTATAAATTAAATATAATATCAGAAAATAATAGTGACATACAAAATTATCGTATAAAAGCTAATATTCTTAAAATTGATTACAGGACTTTCTAATTTACTTAATTCTAGTTTTTCATTTTCCAAAACTCGATAGACCTCATTTAATTCATTGAGATGTATCGGATCTATTTCTAAAGGTTTAAGGTCAAAGTTTGGCATTTTTGAATTATTGGCATAAACTTCTAAGCGTGGTAATACAATATTCTTATAACTAGAAATTTCATTAACAAAAGTTTTAACACTACTTCATCGATTGACACTTCACAAGAATCTTTAAGTTCTAGCAAATAGCTACCGTTTATAGGAATGCTGTTTTTCACTTTTCCGCACTTGTATATAACAACTAAATTATGAGGCACTACGATGATCCATTTGTTCTTCTCCAGTTTTGAATCTTCTTTGTGGTTATCTTCACCGGTATTTGGTGACAATTACGTATATTATCGGCGTATCTTATTAATTCAATTTCACATGGTGCTGTTGAAGTAATTTTTGATGTTTGTAGTTGATGGCAAATGAATTCTGCCTGAGTGACTTCATAACAATTTGTGTCAGAAACTGCATAGGTGTGGTCGTTTAACAAAAGGTATTTTGCACTAGGGATGATCATCTTAAAAGAAGTCTGATGTGGAGTAGGTAATGGATATAAATGATAATAGATAAAATCGTCCATTTCAACAATTGGTACTTCCAAAATAAACACTATACTGTTATCTTTACTGTAGCTTTTTATATTGATGATTTTTTCGAATAGCAACGTATTGAGTACTGTCACTTCGAATGGGAATTTCTTGCCTTGTAACTGTTTACTGGCTGTGGTTAGTTCAGAAAATAGTTCATGGGGTTCTACCATAGCATTATGAAAAATATTTAATTTAGAAAAGTAATAGCAACTTCGATTCGTTCCAATAGATCATATAGAATCTGAAAATTTGTGGAAAATTGCAAAGCTAATCTTTCTAGAGCAAAATAATGAAAAGTTTCTACCTTGTCAATACTTAAATTTTTAATTTCTTTTGAAATCTCCTCGATTCGGTCTTTTAGAATATATTGATTGTGAGCTAATATTTTAGAGTTATTTTCGAAATTCTGAAGGGAAGTTTGAAATAGAGTTATTTGATCATTAATTAAAGATTTGATTTTTCTCTTGGTTATTAGTTAAAGATGAAATGGCATTGTCATATCTTTCTCCATCGTTATAATCTAAATTTCCGGTGATAAACTTTAATGCTGAGCCTACACCGTTAAAAAGAGATCGTTTTTCTCGTTTATTCCAAAGCGGATTTAATTGTTTTAATTGTATCTCAATTTTATTTTCTAAAATTTGGACTGTGTGATACGAATTGTGAAATGATTGATTGAATTGGAATACATGTGGGGATAATGATAGTGTATTTTGAATTTCTTCATATTGAGCCTTTAAAGTCAAAAAGTTTTTTGTAATATTAGCAATATCATAAATTTGAATAAATGTCCAAAATCGGTTTTATTTGGGCTGTGCCTAAACGAAGAGGAAGAAGTCCGGGGTTGTCGTCTAAATTGTAGAACTGGGATGCAATTCGTTTTGTGACTGTGCAGAGGGCGAATCTGTAACAGGGGGTCTTTTTAGTTCTTTAATATGTATAATTTCTTTACTTAATGTAATTTCCTTATTTCTTTGTTTCTCTCTTGAAATCTCTACCCTATTCTTATCTAATATTTTAGTAATTTTATACGGTCCTAAAAACACCTTATCTTTTTTGTTTCTCTTTTTAGGATTCTTCTTAAAAACTATTTGTTCTACTTTAAATTCTGGATTAGTATCTCCATTGGTATTTTTCTTATCTACTACTTTCTGTTTATTTTCGACTAATTTTTCATTTACTTTATTATATACGTGTTCTAATTTTTCTTTATGGTTATTAACGTAGTCTGAATAAAAGTTAGGGTTAAAAGATTTCATTGGGGTCTCTCGAATTTGTATGTCCAAACGTCAATTCAAAGGGAGTATATTTTGTCGCACTGTGGATCGAGTTATTATAACCTATTATAGCATAGTCCATTAAATCGCTTTCTTTGGGGTAAATATCGCGTAAAAGTCTTAAGTGTTCAATTAGTGTGGAATGTGTTCTTTCAACTATGGAGTTGGATTCGTGATGTCCGGATGTTGTGAAATGTACATTAATTTTGTGTAGTCCTAAAATTTCTTTAATTGTAGCGTTGTTAAATTCCGTTCCTTTATCTGTCACAATGGTTTGGGGTATACCGAAAGAAGTAAAATATTTTATAAGTGCTTGACTAATATTTATAGCCGTTTTTCCACTTATAATTAGAGCTTGAGCTAATTTTGTAAAAGCATCTACTAATGTTAAATAATTTTTCCCATCAAAAGTAAATATGTCCATATGTACAATTTCGAATGGGCTTTTTGCCGTTTCTGTTAGCATTATTGGGGTATATGGGGTCTGTCTAGCGTATTTATTTCTTTGGCACAATGTACATTCATTTATAAAATTTGTTATACTAGTTTTCATATTTTTCCAGTAATAATTTTGTTTGAGTCTTTCATAGGTTTCGTTGATTCCTCGGTGAGTCGTTTTACCTTCATGGTAGTTTCTAATTACTATTGTCTGCTCTTCGATATCTTTAAGTGTATTAATCAATTTGGTACATTTAATTAAGTTTGGTCTATTTTCAGAAAAATGCTGTTGATATACATCATTGAAGTCATTATACAATTTGTCTTTGTTGAAATGTAAATAATAAGTGTTACTAGGGTCTGTGTACTGAATTAGAAAATCCAAAATTAGTTTGTCATTGGCAATTTCTGGAATTTTGACTTTTATAATTGTGGGGTCGCTTTCATTTTCTAACGTTACGTCCGTCTTGTAATACAAATTTGGGTAAACTAAAATCTGGCGTGGTTTGTTATTTATAATTTCGTCTAAAATAGCAATTCCTTTATTCGTGTTTCCATTAGAGTTAGAATGTTGGTAGATATGTTGTCGTTGTCAGGAATATGTATTGTCCATGCAGGTTCAGGAGTGTTTAATTGAGATTCTTCAGGTAATTCTGTTTGAAGTTGATTTTCGTCATGTGGTTCATGATCTAAACTTTTTAAAAATTCTGTTATATAGTCATCTATGTCACCTGGATTATTTGCAAGAGATCCTGTTTCTAAGGCATTGACTGGTATCCGGGATAAACAATCGGCATTGGTGTTACATTTTCCTTTCTTATAAAGAATTTCGTAGTCATACTCTAATAATTTTATCCTCCATCTTGTCAGTTTTGAGTTTGCGTCTTTTAAGTTGAAAAGCCATGTCAGTGGTTTGTGGTCAGTATATATATAAAACTTTTGTCCAAATAAATACGGTCGAAAATGTTTGCATGCCCAAACAATTGCAAGAAGTTCCTTTTCGATTGTCGAATACTTTGTTTCGGTCTCATTTAGTGTCCTAGATGCGTACGCTATTGGTCGGTCATTGGGTACGGTTCCTTGCGATAATATTGCTCCAATCGCATAGTTACTCGCGTCTGTCGTCAAAATAAATTTTTTTTCAAAGTCAGGATACTGAAGTACAGGTCCGTTGGTCAAAATTTCTTTACAAGTTCTAAAGCTGTCTAGAAAATCTTTGTCGTGTATTACTTTGGCATTCTTCTTTAAGCATTTCGTCATAGGTTTTGTAATTTTTGCAAAGTCTTTTATGAAACGTCTATAGTAACCTAATAGTCCAAGGAAACTTTTGATTTCAGTTGCTGTGCGTGGTAAAGGAAAATTTTTTACGGTTGTTATTTTGTCTGGGTTTGGTTTAACTCCTGTAGGGGTAATTACGTGTCCTAAATACATTACGGTTTTTTGTAGGAATTCTGATTTGTCTAACTGTATTTTTAAATTATGTTGTCTAAATCTGTCGAAAACTTCTCTTAATTTTTCTAAGTGCTCTTGAAGAGATGAACTGAACACTAGACAATCGTCAAGGTAAATTATACACGATTGATCTGTCAGTCCGCGTAAAACTCTATCCATTACACGTTGGAATGTCGAAGGGGCATTTATTAAACCCATAGGCATCCGTTTAAATTGAAAATGTCCCTGCGGGGTACTGAATGCTGTTTTCTGTACGTCTTGGGGGTCCATCTGGATTTGATAAAACCCGCTGGCCAAATCTAGGGTCGTGAAATAATTTGCACGGCCTAGCCTATCTAAAATCTCATTAATATTAGGTAATGGGTATTTGTCAGGAATTGTTTCGGAATTTAATTTTCTATAATCTACTACAAGTCGCCATTTTCGTTTACCAGATGCGTCAATCTTTTTCTCCACTATCCAAATTGGGGAAGACCACGGCGAAACACTATCTTCAATTATGCCCTGATCTAACATTTTCTTTATTTGTGTTTTTGCTTCGTTGCGGTGAATTTCTGGGAGGCGATATGATTTTGTAAAAATTGGAGAATCATTTTTTAAATTTATTTTATGTTTAATTTCACTAGTAAAACTGAGGGGAACTCCTTCACAATAAAATATGTCACGGTATTCTAAACACAATTTCTTTATAGCATCTTTTTCCTCTTTATTGCAGTGATCAAGTCGAAGATCTTTCAAATTTCCTTTTAATTTATCGTCCTGTGGTTCGTCTAATTCTAGGTCTTTTTCCAAATTTTCGATAAAATTTACATCAATATCGTTTATGGGTTCAATTTCGAAAGGTTGAAAAATAGAAATTTTAACGGGATATTCATTTATATTTGTGACTACAATGGTCGCGAAATTTTCAATAACACTAACCAAAGCTTTTTGTGTTTCAAGTCCATTTCAAAATTCGTGTGGTTTAATATTCCGACTCCATTACGTATTTGTACTGGGATTTTTATTATTTGTCGGCAACGCTCATTTACAATTATCGAATAATTTGTGAATTGATTATTTTCATTTCTGGTTCAAAATTTAGAATAATAGGAATAGTTGCATGCGGGTTATTATTTGTTTCCGGCTTAAGTTAAGATTTGCGCCTAATTGTCGAAGTAAATCGATTCCAATTAAACCTTGAAAATTATTACTAAATTTGAAAAGGAAAAATTTGTAATAGTCCTTTACGTTAAAGATTTGAAAAAGTGGTATGCGTGCTACTTCTTTGTGAAAGCTGATATTGTGTGCTGTTTGAATATTGAAAAATTCCGGGTAAATAAAATTCGTATAAAATTTGTGTGCTACTTCAGGATCTATCAAACTACGGGTGCTACCAGTATCGATTAAAAATCTAGCATTTATTTCAGGAATAATAATAAATGGTAAATCTTGCTTGAATGTGTTTACGTGTATTACCTCTCGTTGTTCCAAGGCATGACCTGTGGAAAATTTTGCTGAGTAGGATTTACATCATTAACATCGTAATTTATATTCTCACGCGCGTTATCAGGAAACTGGATATAGTTTCTAGCGGTGTTATATAGCGGCTGGGTTTGAAACGTCTCGTGTGTTTTCAAAGAATGAACGAGGTCGTCGTGATCACAATAAGCATTATAGTTTGCAGTATTACAATCATTCTCACGTTCTATAAAATAAGGGTCATTGCAGTTTGAACTATTTATATTCTGATTGTATAACCTTTGAGATTGAAATTGGGGTTTAATAGTTGTATTTCCAGAAGATGTATCCATCGGTTCGTCTTTATTAAAATTGGATATGTTATTTGGATGAACTTGAGCAAATCTTTGAGATGAACTTGTAAAATTTTGTTTTTTACTAAATGGCGTGTTTTGCATACCAAACCTGTTATAAAAATGGGAACTTGGATTGAATGTTCTTTGATGGTTTACAGGGGTGTGAAATCTGTTCGAATGTGTGTTTTGAAAATGAGGCTTTTGCGTTTGAAATTTCGAATATGAAGGTTGGTTATTTTGAAATGTGTTTGGGTACCTATAATTGAAATTGTTAAAATTCTGTCTGAATGGAATGTTAGAGTGATTTGAATAGCTACTAGGCGTCATTCTTGAAATGGGTTTGAAATTTGAATTTGAATTTAAGTTACTATTTCTCTGTGTTGAGTATAAGAAATTTTCTTCTTCGATAACTAATCCCATAGCCTGTTCTAAACTACTAGGGTTGCGTAATCTAACATTTGTTTGAATGGTTATCGGCAATCCACGAATATATGTTTTAAGCGAAAGGTCATCATAACTTTTAAGTCTAATAGTACGTTCTTCGGCTGAAATGGTCAATGAATTTAATTTTGCAATTATTAAACTCCTTGCGTCTTGGCAACGCATTCCAAAATTATATGGCGTTTCATGTTTATTTGGTCTTAAACTAATTAAATCTTGGATAAGGCAATCAATATCGCGTTGATCTCCAAAAGATAAATTTAACGCGTTTTAATTTCGTCCCAAGTTTTTAACTCTATGCGTGAACCTATTAATATCTGAGCTCTACCTATCAATTTACCTATAATTGCTCTAAGCAAGAAACTATTTAACTGAATATTTGTTTGACTAGCAAATACATTAATTACGTTCTCGCAATTTGCGATAAATATTGTCAAGGTATGAGGGTTTCCATCGTAAGGGGGGATGGAATCTAAGTGTAATTTTAGCAATTGATAATTTGTTTGTTCAGTTGCCATGTTTAAATTAATTAAGTTATCTAAATTACTGATACTATTTTCTGAGCTTTCCAAAATATTTGAACGAGCCCTTGAATTATTCCCTAGAATATCTACGTTCGTGTTATCTGAACTTGCTTCTAAAATTTCTTCGTTACTTATTTTAATACGTTCTATCAAGACTGTTAAGTCGTTTATATCACAATCACTCATCAATTGAAAATCAATTATAAGATATCAGAAATAGAAATTCAAAGTTAGCTTACATTAATATGATGCATTGAGTTCGCATGATTTTCTTAAACTAAGTGCCCTGGTTAGACGATTCTGTTCCTTCCAAAATTGGGCTGGTGTCTGGATTGGACGATTTCGTTCCTTCTCCAAACTGCTAACAAAATCTTCGTTTCTCGAATTCGAAAGTACAAACAGTTGTTGATTTTCCTAAAAGCAATTTCCAAAGCAATTTTCGCTTGCCTATATGGATATATCACTTTCAAGGTTCTTGATTTTGGTTAATCGTTGAAACGAAAAATTTCCGGCGATTCGAAAATTTCCAAAATCCCGTACTGACTGCGCCAATTATGTTTATCACTCTCAAAAACGGTTTTTTAAAAATTTTTATTAGCGTGAGAACATTACAACACTGATGTCATACTTGATCTAATCTCTAAGCCTAGCGTTACCTCTATTTATACTACTTCCTTATCTAATTCATTTGAAATACATAACTTGCACCATGATATTAATTCCTTCAACATCTTTTCAACACTTTTAACGTTTTAAGATTAGTAAATATAATTTATTTCATTATACTCGTTTTATAGCTTTCTAAATTTTTACCCGCACCAACATTGCCAGTTATATGGTGGTCGTTTGCAAGTTCCAATGTTCACTATCTCACCTTTTACCAATTAGATTTTCAAGAAATGTGATAACCAACTTCCATAATAGTGGCGCGTGGGTTAAATATGAAGTTGTATGTAAGAATCTTTTCAATATGAATTTTTATTGAACGTCACTGAGTTAATCTATTTTTCCACAAGGACAACCCGTTGCTGAGGCATGTTTGAATTTCTTGAAAAAAACATTAACAGCCTTGCTGGTTAATACTGTACTAATGACGACTGCAAATATATTTTGGTTTAAGCACAATGAGGAGCATGGTTGCACATGAATTGAAAGATGCGTAAATTAGCCGCAACAATTTATTGATATATACAGGTAAAAGAGACGCAAGCGCACTTGCAGAAAATGAAACTAAACCGAGCATATTCGTTTATTCGACAAAGCTTTTTGCGTTGAATCTCAGCAGAAGAAACGATTAAGGGAAACCCTTAAGAGATGTCGTTATGTCAAAAAAGGACACAAGTTCAAGTGGTTTCAATTGCGTAAACATACGTTGACGAAAATGTACCGAAAAGGCAAATGCGTTTAAGCAGGCGACATATTTAAGCTGCTGTTAACGACAAGAAAAGTTGTAAAAACTTATAAAGGATCACATGGAAAACAAATCTATTTAACGGAAAATGTGTAGAAAATAAGTTGCTTGTGAAGAAAAAAATGATGTTTCCAGTTTGCAATTCCCTATTGAATTGGTATAGTCTGTACTGAGAGTTATCGTTCCCAACGGAATATACACACTAATGTCTCTAAGGGATTACTTTTATACTGTTCTTCTTTAAGAGTTTTACTTCTTTTCAAGAATGTATACGTTACTAAAAAGCAAACAGAAGTAAATTTACATTCGAATGCGTTTACGGTATATTGCTGTTGACAAGAAAACTGCATTTTGGTTGGTTGACAAAACATTTTATAAAAATAATAGCGATAGTTGAGCTACCAGAAAGTAACCAGATTTAATCAACACGATTTTAGTAGTTGATACTTACGGTATATT
The DNA here is from genome assembly GCA_036346225.1 of Platerodrilus igneus. Lineage (NCBI taxonomy): Eukaryota > Metazoa > Arthropoda > Insecta > Coleoptera > Lycidae > Platerodrilus > Platerodrilus igneus. Next base: position 875,691 of record JARFIW010000975.1, on the reverse strand, counting down.
ATATATTAACTGGTTTAATTCATGGGTGTTTATATATACTTATAAATATAAATTTCTGGAATGATATGTGCAAAAATACAGTTATTAATTCTGCAGAAACAAATTGATAGTGCAAGAAAAAATATCGTGTATTCTACATACCACTACAAAAAGTATAATCATAACAAATCTATAGTTACTGAGTTTACCTTAAGCAGGCTTATCTGGTTTACCTAGGCATTCTCTGCCCAAATTAAAATTTCTTTTCTTTAGTTGCACAATTTTTTACCATTACTACTACTTTAATAAATTACAAAGTTATAGTGTATTTTTGATTTTGATTTGAACCCTGTATTTGATTACCTTCACGGCAAAAATAGCACTTAATTACTTTGGGAACGATTCCCAATCCCAACCATGTTTCCGAAGAGACTTTCCCGATATTTTTATAAACACATAGTAATGAAATATTTTTGACGCCGGTCTGAATCTAGTATTCGCTTGCCTTATGACAAAACATGGCAATTTATTACTTTGGGGTTAATTCCAACCCCAACGAAGTATCCATAAACGCTCTTGCTAATATTTTAATAGATTAAAAAGTAATAGTGGATTTATTACTATGGGGAGAATTCCCACCCCAAGCATGTTTCCTAAGAGACTTTTGCCCGTATTATTACAAACTGCATAATATTAAAGTAGTTTGAAGTTTGGTTTGAAACTAGTGTTCAACTGCCTTCAAGACAAAAATGGTCACTTATTAGTTTTTCGATGATTCTCAAGCCTAACCATGGTTCCGAGAAATTCTTGTAACCTTTTTTTTTAAACTACAAAGTGATGGAGTATTTTTGATTTTGGTTTGAACTCAGCATCCGATTGCCTTAATGGCAAAAGTGGCAATTAATTACTTTTGTAATGACTCCCACCCACCACTATATTACCCAAGAAACTCCGACTATAATTTTTTTAGACCATAAGCTAATGGACTTTTTTTTTATTTTGGTTTGAACTCAGCATTCGATTGTGTTCATAAGAAAAACTTAGGAATGATTCTCACCTTCAAGCTTGGTTCCGAAGAAGCATTTAATGGTATTTTAATAAACTACAAAGCAATAGAATATCAGTGAATTTGGTTTGAACCTACCATCCGAATCCCTTCAGGACAAAAATGGCCATTTATTTATATGGCGAAAATTCTCCTAGGGACGATTCCCACTCTCAACCATGCTTCCGCAGGAACTCTTACTGCTACATAACAATAGAGTACTTTTAATTTTGGTTTTTACCCAGCATTCGATTGCTTTTAGGATAGAAATGGCTATTTATTGCTTTGGGGATGATTCTCACCCCCAACTATGTATCCAAAGAAATGATTGCTGATATTACTACATACTACATATTATTAGAGCATTTTGAATTTTTGTTTGAATACGGTTTTCGACTAAGTTTCGAGCAAAAATGGCTATTTACTAATTGGGGGATGATTTGCAACCCCAACTATGTTTCCAAAGAAATTCTTGCTCTTATCCTATAAACTGATTTGGTTTGATTCCAGAATTCGATTTCCTTCGAGACAAAAATGACGATTTACTACCTTGGGGAAGATTACAAACCACAGTGTTTTTGAACAAGCTTTTCAAATTTTTTTTCAGGTGTTAAGAAAACAAAAATGATCTGCTGTCAATTATCACCTAAAGATGCCCGTATTACCTTGATAGCTCAGATTAAATGAAACAACGAGACTCCAATATCAAAACTATAATATCATCAAATATTCATTAATAAACGAAATAATAATAACAACTACGTCAGCAAACATCTTTCTTCAACACCCATTACCCAATGGGTTGCTTACAGACAAGCATTAAAACGCAACGTTCAACTTAAGCAAGAAAAAGAGTATTTTACAACTACCAAATATTAATATAGGTCCCACACAGTCACCGTTTGTAATTTGTATTCTCAAAACTTTTCTTATATGTCACTAGGTATCGAAACCTTTTTTTTATGGATAATTTGTAATACTCATGTTTAAAACTCATTTAGTAAGCATAACTGATCAGGTACCTTAAAAAATCATTCTTTATTTCTTATTCTTTTAGATTTGTACAAGGTGTCATCAAATTCAGTCTCAAAAGAGATTCCTTCCATAAAGTACACAAAATATTTAAAAAACTCTCTCAAAAATGTGACTATCTCACTAAAATGTCGCATAAAAATTTTATGAATTAGTTTCAGAGGTTCCATATAGGTTCCATACATTGTGCCCATAGACAAACCAACGGAATGAAACTTTTTTTCACTCGATAAATACGCCCACCTATCAAAAATCCCTTTGTATCTTTTCCCCAAAAATGAATTTTTTTAATCTGTTTTCGAAAAAACTTTCTTATTATCGAATCTCGTTAAAATAGTATCTACGTCATTGGGCAATTATATTTTTTATTATTACTTGAATTCATACTCTACATATTTAAATGTAATTTCTTATTAAAAATCGCCGCATTTTTATTATAACTACATGATTCCCAAGATTTCTCACAGATACTCTGATTTAAATTTTTATACCATTTCGAATGGACCTGTACCTTGCCGAAGTTCTAAATTACTAGTACAGGTGAAATGGCTTGCGTGTTCTAATGAGCCAAAGAGTCAAACTACAGGTCCAACCAAAGTAGTAGGGTCGTTAGTGAGGAACCAGACTAAGACAGGTACCCGAAAGGGGGCAGCGCTCTTTCGGTACTTAGATTGGCAGAAACCATAGGGGTCAGTATGGCAGTCTAAGACACACTACCGCGATGTGGAAGGCAACGGGAAACCACCACATTATCTCCCAAGTACATAGCGTACTTAAATTGTAATAGAATTAGAGCAGGAACGTAGAGAAGTAAACATTAGGAAAGGGGTGAGACAGGGATGTGCCCTATCCACATTGATTTTTAACTTGTACATAGAAGAGGCAATGAATACTGCCAAATGCAGGAAGACATTTGGAATTACTATGCAGGGACAAAAAATTGATATGCTTAGATTTGCAGATGATGTAGCGGTGTTAGCGTCTAGCAAGGAAGAGTTAGAAGCTGCTCTTAATGAAATGGAAACGGTTCTAACAGAGAGATACAGTATGAAAATTAACAAAACTAAAACTAAAGTTTTATTACGCAAAGGTGGGGAAAATAAATCAAAATCAAGAATACAAGTATGTAACACGAACTTACAAGAGGTTAAGGATTTCTGCTACCTAAAAAGCCAAATAACGCAAGATGAGAAAAGCACAAAAGATATAAAACAACGAGTAGCACAAGCTCGTGCTACATTTAACAAGAAAAAGCAACTACTGTGCTCAAAGACCACAAACATAGAAACAAGGAAAAGATTGCTTAAAACATATGTGTGGAGCACAGCACTGTACGGCTGTGAAGCCTGGACAGTAGGAGAAGCGGACAAGAAAAAGGAAAAAGCCTTTGAAATGTGGTGCTACAGGCGTATGATGAAGATATCATGGACAGACAAAGTTAAGAAGGAAGAGGTACTAAAAATGGTAGGGGAAGAAAGAAATATGTGGAAAACGGTAAAAAATAGGAGAGATAGGATGATAGGCCACATACTACGGCATGATGGAATAGTGCGGAATATATTAGAAGCAGAGATAGGAAAAAAGAGAAGAGGCAGATCTAGGTTAGACTACTGCACACAGATAGTAAAAGATGTAGGCTGTAGGGGTTTCAGGGAGATGTGTAGGCTAGCCCAGAATAGAAATCAATGGAGGTACGCATCCAACCAATCGCAAGATGGATAAACTAATGACGAAAAGATAACTGTGCTTAAACATGATGATTATTATAAGTAACTACAAGAATTGGTTGGGCAATATTCTTGAATAATGTTAAGTGTGTGAAAGGATTTACTGGAAAACCATTATTTCGGCAAATGTCTAAGTGTTGGGGGATCTTGATAGCCACAGGTTGCTTAACCTCCTTCACTGAATCTCGGTAAAATAGAGTATAAAATTAGAAAACAATAGAAAGGGAACGAGCTGAATACACATGCTGGGTGAGAATTTCAGGGAAATATGTAGGCTAGCTCAGAATATAAATAAGTGCAGGTACGTGTACAACCAGTTTTGAGACGGAAAACCTAATGACGAGAAAATAAGCGCAGATAAATCTGATGATTAGTATAAACAACTAGTTGTTGGTTGCGAAATATCTGCAACTAATGTTGACTGTGCGAAAAGATAAATTGGAAAATATATTAAATTGCCAAATAGTTAAGTGTTGGGGGAACTTGGCAGCCACAGACTGCTTACCTCCCTTCACAACCATTGAAGGTCGGAGAAATAGGGCATATAACTGCAAAACAGTAAAAAGTGATCGAACTGCATCTAACAAGAAAGAACAGCGCCTATGAGGAAAGACAACAAACAGAATAAGAAGAAAATTGTTAAAAGCATATGTGTGGAGCACAGCACAGTATGCCTATGAAATACGGGCTGTCTGAAACGCAGACAGAAAAACGGTAGCAGCCTTTTGAAATGCTGTGCTTCAGATGTATAAGGACGATAGCATGGACAGAAAAAATAATAACAAATAAGTTACAGAAATAGTAGGGGAACCAGGATATCTGGGGAAAAAGAGAAATAGTAGGGCGGAATACGTTCTAAGGCATTTTTGGGGAATAGTATGTGATATATTATAAGCAGAGATAGGAAAAAAGAGGTAGATGTAGACCTAGATCAGACAGTTATAGATGTAAACTGTGCATATTTTAGGGAAATCTGTAGGTTAGTTCAGAATAGGGAACAATGATGGTACGCGTCTAACCAGTTCTAGGACTGAAGACCTAATGATGATGATGACCATCATGTAAACTTTTATTGCCTTCAATTAATTTATCTTTAATCTGGTCTTGTTTAATAGTTACCATCCTGACGTCGTAATTTCTAGAAGTAACCAAAGCTTCATTTTTCAATTCACTATTTTCGGAATATTCAATCAACGCTAACCCTTCGTCATCTTGTACCTTACCTTGATCTTCAAAGCTCTTTAACTTCTTGCGTTTTTTTTTAAGTTCTATTTTTTATTGTATTAGTTCAGGAGATTTTTTAAACCCCGCACGAGGAAATTCACAGTAATGTTGTATTTTAGTATAAGCGTTATGTGAAAACCACACAAACATTTGTTTCTCACAAAAGTTCAGTTATCGACTTATTATTTGTGGTTTGAGAAAATACAAGAATCTCAGGTCTTTTGCCTTACACGTAGCTGTGTATCATTTTGCGTCGGAGAACCTGAACCTCTCTTAGAGGAGGGAGATTTTTCGTGGGAGCAAATGTGTCGAAACAAAGGACTTAACTATCTACCTTTTCCGAGTGTAGACGTATTTGTAGTGCTGCGACATATTGGCGAAGTGGTTCCTTTCCTTTCGTTTCCGTCCCTTATTGCTATCCAGGGACATCAGGATTTTACCAACGACATTCCTGAGAAATTGAAAATGCCGCATTGGAATTAAAATACCAGAGGTAAGTGCGATGCTTTAATCTGAAAAGCATTTGACTTCCCGGGGAATTTAACTCCTGTAAATTTGAGTGTATATGTGACTTTGTATGTAGTAAAAACTAGCGTTCTAGAACGATTAAACATGTTTTAACTCGTTTCAATTTTGTCCAAAATGGAGCTCTTTCTATAAATTTGTGTTTGTAAAGAGAAAGTTGGGTTTTTCACATGTACATTGGTCTGTATTTTTTTAATGGTTTTTGGGTATTAAACCACTCGGAGTTTTTTAAATTGTCCTTATTTATGTTTCGAGCCACTTTAAAAACTCTGAGTGGTTTAATATCCAAGAAATATTAATTAAGAAAAATACAAAACAAACCACAACAAACATGCAGGGAGTAAATTGGTCTGTTTAGCGTATATTACCCATTAAATTCTAATGTTTGCTTGTACTGAATGTCTGGGTCAAAAACATAAAAACATTGTATGTTCAAACTTAAAAACATTCTCAAATTCGATAACAACCTTCAATTATCGATTTTTAAATATAATCCATGGCAATATTTTTAGTAACTTACGATTTTCGAGTGACAGCTATTTAGAGAAGATAATGAACTGATTTTCGACTAAATCACATCCAACAGAACAAATAGAAGATTATAGAAGCTTCCAGAGTTAATGACCTAGTAAAGAGTTTACTATATAAACCGGAGGATAATACAAATGCAGGCAGTTACCAATGGTCTGATTATAGATCACTTGGCGATAATATGTTTTTTGGTCAACTACAAGTTGTAAATAAGTGAAATTACATTCAAGTTTATATTGATCGGTTAATCGTATATTACATAATAAGGGACGTAAGTAGGAGTTACGGTGACGAAACTGTTTGCATCCCTCGTTTCGCTGGGGCTGCAAATATCGAGGCACCGTAAATCCCTTACATCGTATGGTATGTATAACATTTTCCCTACCTCTAAATCATTAAAAATCGTTTCAAATTAATATAAGCTTAAAATTCAAGTAAAATTAAAAGAATTATTTGATGTAGGTTTAGACACGTAACCATTGGTTTGTAACTATGGCATCTATTATTTAATCACTATAGTTCAGCAATAATAGTATTGTGTTCTGTCATTCACAAAACAGTCCTATAAAAGAGATTTTGTGATGGATAGTGTTCAAACCGTTGATGAGGATGCGAAAACATCTACCCAAGCATTATTTCCTAAAAAATCAAAATCAAGATACGATTTAATATACAAATACTTCAAAAATTGATGTGCTCAGGAAAGTGCGCTGATTGTTGATGAAACCATATTGCTGTCGTTTTTGTTTGTAGGATCTTCATAGTTAAAATTTCCGGCAAGCTTGTGTAGTGAGTATTCTATGCTGAACAGCACGTTAGAAATATACGACTACGTCGACATTTCACAGTATATGAAACGGTGTACGTTTTTAAAAAGAAAAAAATGATTGCTACACCCCAAAGAAGTTGAAGGTGTTTACGAGAGAAAACGTCTGTTGCTTCATAAAGAATGCACCAGATGAGATATATCTGTTGTTTAAAGTAAGGTCCACTTTTTCAGTTTAATATATCTTACATTTTATAGAATATCAGGTGTTAAGCAGTGGCTGTGATTGGTATTGCCGAAGCACCTGGTACGGATAAACTTTTGAAATTACAACTGCAAGCTGTCCAAGACAATACCGATTTGATGGTTATTCACCTACGTGAAACAAAGAACAACATTTCACGCACCTTTACCATTGTCAATAACGATATACATGGAGTTGGATTTCTTCCAATTTTAAGGAAATACCTTGATGCTAGAAATATATGCTCTGCAAAAACAATGACACAAACAAGATTATTTTTGAAATTTTCTGCAAAAAAATGTTTCAATCAACCTATAGGAAAGGATACGTTTACCAAGATTCCCTCAATTATAGCTACCTTTTTTAATCTGCCAGAACCACTTCTTTATACAGGTCATGCTTTTCGACGAACATCAGTCACGTTGTTGGCCAATTCAGGAGAGAATATACTTAGCCCAAAGCATCATAGCGGATGGAAACCATCCACAATAGCAGAAGTATATGTTGCAGATTTCCTGGAATGTAAAAATGAAGCTGCTAAGAGAATTTTTAATGGAATGTAGCCACAATCTTCACAAAATCAAAAGCAATTGAAAATCAAAATTCCTCGGCAATTACTGTCGATTCAGCACAATCTTGATTGGAAAATGTTGATGTTTCTAAAGGTATTGTTAATACAATGGACTCTTAATAATATATCTAGTTTGATAAATATTGCTAGCTGCACAAATTGCACATCTACGTTGAACGTTAAAAAATGAATGAATCCCATCGTATTGGTTTTTGAAAATATTAAATAATTCCCAGCGCTTGTTTAATGATTTTCTAAGGTAAAACAGTTATTGGATATTTAATGTTCACTGAGGTGTTTTTTTCCTACTTCTGAGGACCGTCTCCACCGCTTCGGTTTAAGTGCTTGACTTGGTAAAGTCTCACTTAAGTTGCCAAATTTAAATTGCCCAAATGGCATCAACATTTCCATTAATATAATGTAAATTTGACAATTTAAGGAACACTTTACTAAGACAAGCGTTTAAACAGAAACGGTGCAGCCGGCCCTAAATCATTGAACATTGGTTTAAATAAAGTAATTTAACTAAGAATAGAGAATTATTTAATGTAGGCTTAGACCCGTAACCATGGATTTGTAACCATGGCTTCTTTCAATTAGATGACAATCACTTACATCCCAAAGGAAGTAAGTAAAAATATACGTCCCGATTCACAATCATCCTAGTACATGCAACTTACGGAAAGTCGTCTCAGTGACGTAAGTGTTTTTTACGGCTAAGGTAGGGAAAAGGTATTTGTCAGGAATGCACTGTTATTAATTTATGGAATATAATGTTCATCGTGCATAGTAAATTTTATTAAAATAAGAATAACTCAAAATGGAAAAAAAGCAATGGAGGTAATTAACAAAGTGAATTCCATTGCGATAAATTTAAACATTAATAAGGAATGGAATATTTATTTACCGATGCATTTGTAATGATACAATATGGAGATGGCAATTTAATAAAAGAATTGATTTGGCGAATTTATGAATCCTCCATCATTTAATAGTGAAAATGTTAGTAAATCATCGTTTATACCTTTAGAAAGATATTTTCATTCTATAGTTATTGTTCCGTTTGTAATTATTGTTAAAATTAACTTTAATTATCGGTTAAGATGTAGCTTGCAGGTAAAATTCCCTTTCGGCGTGTCTCGGCATTGTTGCAATGAAAATGACTACAAAGGATGGGACAAAATTGAAAGAAAGAAAAGAAAAAATTAACTAATATAAAAAATCCCAGGAAATACTTGCGCGAACAAAACCAAAACAAAAATATTATACGAAGAAAGATAAAAGAAAGTTTACAACAAAAGTAAAGGACAGAGTTGAACGACAGGGCGCTTCAGCTCGCCTTGTGGGGTATGGAAAGTGAGAACAGTAATGACCTCATGAGTTCGTGGATGGACCGCAACAACACGTCCAAGGGACCATCGAAAGGGTGGATCGTAATCGGCTTTAGTTAGCTGTAACGTCCCCACCTGAAACTGCGGAAACGTTTTGTGCCCGTTTGATCACCTTTGGAGTATATGCAAATCCTCTGTAGGTCACCGAGACCAGAAATCTTAGAAAAATTGCCAATGATACAGTCGTGATGACGCGACCAAGCTGCAGTCCAAAGTCAGGGGGAACTGCAAGGAACTTGTAGCGAAGACCATCGAAAATAAGCATCCACGAGTTGTTCTTCCGGGGATCGAAGCGGGGATGAAGACAGAAGAGCTAATCCGATTAATCGCTTGCCAGAATCTCCGTTTCGACAATTTGAAGCTAGAAGACCAACTGAGAGAGAAGTATAGGTTTGGTGGAAAGAGCCCTAGGGATCCCTTCGCGAACGTCATCTTTAAAGTAACTCCCTCAATTGAAAGGCGCATTTTAATTGGAGCTATAAACTTCAGGTGGCGAAGTGTATGGGCCCCGTACGGCCATAAATCGATGCACCGTAGGGAGAAAGTACATTGGTGCGGTAAGCGTGCCAAGTTCGGGCATGGGTTCAAGAATTGCCGGAAGGCAGTCCCCCTGCAGTGTAGTGTGCGCAAGGGCAAACGACAGAGTGAGCGGTGGCGCGAAGGTCGATCCAAGCCATGACGCCAAGTCGAGTAGATACCCCAAAATGCTACGATTGAAGAACGCCATCATATATAATATCCATTATGGATTGTGCAGCCAATACAAATATTGAAAGGCAAAAGAGTATTAAATGCGTCCAATCAAATTTAGCGAAAGGTAAAGGGGAAATTAGCGGGTTTGTAAAACTGTTCGCGGAAAATAAGATCAACATCGTGTTTATACAAGAACCGCAATTGTATAACCCTAATAATAGGTTTTGGGAGGAGGTTGCCGTTTTACAATCAAACAGCGAACGGTCCCGCAACGGCTTAATAATAAATAACAGGACTTGCGCGAGGATAATTGTAAATAAGCTATCAAGCGACTTTTTAACGGCGGCCGAAGTAAAATTTGAGGCAAACACTTTTTACGAAATAAGCACGTGTCTACCACCAATCGCCTCGCCACGCAAAAACCCACAGTACGCATTTATATATATATATATATATATATATATATATATATATATATATATATATCAAATGGAAGATGTGCTACGGAAAATTGGGAGAAACCAAAAGATAATTGTAGAGGGGAGAGATCTTAGTTCCAAGTCTCAATTATGAAGCAGTCTAATAGAAGACGACAAGTGGTCGCACATCGCTGATTTGTTAACAGAAAGGGATTTGGGCGTGTTGAACACCCAATATACAGAAGAAGACAGAAAAAAAATAGAAAAATACATACAGCTAGCTGAGGAAATCAAAGACATGTGGCGCCAAGATAAAGTAGAAATAATATTATCAAGTGAGCGAGTTGTACCAACAACCTACACCAATATGACCAGAAACTACAACTACCTACATCCAAACACATTCACACATTTATAAAAATGAGTCATACTCGGCCCATGTACAATAACTATAAAATTTCCAATTGCATAATATAAATTATAGATAAAGAGAGAGCACGTTAGACAACAGGTCATATGCTTATCTGCTAGCACCAAATAAAACTATTTGAGCTAAAAAAACAAAATAATAATTATAATACTAATAATTTTTCTTTCTTTTCGGGGACAGAAGTCTTACTAATAGTAATTCGCAAATTACTTCTCCATAGTTATACTGCATCAACAATTTCTATAAACCAGATGTTGCAACCTTATAAATAGACGTGTTTATTTAGCTAGGATAATATAATTTCTTCTATTATTGCAGATCAATACTATTCTAAAACTTTAGGTGGTGTTTTGTTGGGTGCTAGTGAAAAGTGGGTACTCGACACACCGCCAACTTCCTACATTAGTCAAACATAAGATGTAATCTTTATCCCTAGATGGTAACTGACTTTTGGGAGACTTCCATGCTAACTCTGAACTATAGTTCTGCGGGATGAGACTATTAGGGGAGTAGGTTAATAATTAACGGATAAACCAGGGCGCCACTACACTTATAAAATAAAGAACTACAAACAAGTATCGTCAAACAAAAGTGTATAAACTTTGACGACTGTATTCCGTTTCACAACGATAAAGGTTTGACCTTAAACTCGTACAAGCTCTGGACCTGTAATAAAACATGAGGCTAAATAAATAACATGCAACAGCAACTTACGTTTCTTTACTAAAAATGAACTAAAAGTATTAAAAACACTATGTTTAATTTTCAGTTGGATTTAGAGCTCACACCATCACTCTACTTGTGCAAATGTGACTCCTTGCTCAGTTTGTAATATAAACAAGTTCTAAAATCAATCACTCAGTAAATACGATGTCTCACTTTTAATATGGGGTCCTAAAATGCTAATTGGAATCGACATAGTAAAATTTTATACGTGTATTAAAATTAAATATAATTGTCATATTGTAACAATTTTATTTTCGCATTAAAAATCTCTGCATTAAAGGTATAACGAATGTTAAAACACCTTTATTAACTAAAGTAATAATACGTGTAACAATCAAATTTTTGCATTAATACAGTATCTAGAGCCGTTAGTCTATTTGTTTCGGAGGTCGGTGTATTCCACAGCCACAGGCACGCGCGTGAGAGGATTGACAACCCCCCTCGGGACCCTCCCACCATGCAAGAACGCGGCAGGGGCACTCGTCGATAGGTAAAAGTAGCGACAGCATGCATTCGAAGAGAATGGCGAGTGACCTCCGGGTCGCATTAATTGTGTAAGACACTTCCTGAGTAACGGTTGGTATTGTATATTCGTTATCCTAGTATCTAATTTAAAAATTTGTTTAGCGCAACTACGACTTACAAACTACGACTTACAAACTACGCAACGAAAATTATATTTAAAACTAAGATTAGACCATGGAAGATTACGCTACAAAATTTATGCAACTTTGAATCAATGTAAGAAACCCACTTCGCTTCAACACCGGTATTTAAAGCATGGAAAGCAGGAATAATTAGCTGCAGACTCCGCACGGCGATGCAGTTCCCAATCTAGCCAAGGACAGCAGCCCGGGGTTTGGTTCGTAATATCTTTAAGATTTCCTCAGTGCTTCCTTCTAAAAGCACGTTATTTCGTTTTGTTTTATAGAAGCACAAATTTGTTATTCAGTTTATCTGTAGCTAAGCTGGTTTTCTCCAGTATCAAATTTAAATTTCACTTAGTTTCGTAGATATGTGACTACACGTGGCTTCAGCATAAATTAACAGCTGCGGCTACGTCACTTGTTTGTTTAAAATATGCCGTCAACAATTGCACAATTGCAAGCAGATGTTTAGTATTACATTACTACCACCTTTGATAAAATTAGAGAATATCTTTGTGAATATTTTGACTTCAAATCGATTTTAATACTGTTAACTTAAAAAGAAAGTTTTGTATATTAATTTGTAAATGACCTACACAGATCTGATTGGGTTAGAAAACCTTAGTATAACCAGTCACACTGGGTTGTAATATATTTGAGTAAGAATCAAGTTGATAAACTTTACAATAATTCTTCAAGTAATTCAAGTATTCATTTTATTTTATTGCATTAAATTTTATTTACAGAAACAGAAAAATTCTTTCTAGTAAATTTATAATCCACGCTTAAAGTCTTTTTATTCTGATCTAGTTTGATCAGACCTGATAAACAAAAAGCAATAAGAGTTCAATTTTTATGGTACCCTTATGTAGGAAACATTCTTTTGCATTTTAGACATATTTGAGGGACACAAATAGTTTTCCCATTTTTATGTGACTTAATTATTATTTTTCCTTACAGGAACAGCGTCTTATTCTGTTAAGACAGGTTTTTGTCAGCGAAGGCGATCTTTTTTCTTTGGGTCTCCACGTCCGCCCTTAGAAATTAGCCATGCCATTTACATGAATCAATCTGGACTTGGTGGCGCCTGTTTGTTTTAGTTTGAGTGTGACCCCCACAGATTTCGACTTACCCCCATTGCTCATAGCTCTACCCAAGGAATAGACCCTAGTTACGTCGGAAGACTTTGTTTTGCAGACACCTAACTTGGAGCATGGTGATTATAAAGTATTGTCGGCCAGAAGTATAGAAAAGCGTTTCACTAGCGCCCATGCGTGAGGCTAGCGGAGCCAATTAGAGAGAGGAAAAATAGTTACACTGGCGCCGGCAACGTTTGGGGCCTCGAAATTTGTTTGTTCATAGTTTGATTTACCTCGAAATTTGTTTGTTCATAATGTGATTTACCTCGAAATTTGTTATTCAAAATTTAATTTGCTTCGAAATTTGTTAGCTCAAAATTTAATTCGCTTTGAAATCTATTTGTCCAAAAATTATTTTGCGTCGAAATTTGATTGCTTAAAGTCGATTTGACATTTAGATTTGTTTGTTTGCTTTTGATAAAAGATTGGTTGTAACATTAACCCTCATACAGTCAATTGATTAACTTGGTCAAATTTATTTTTGACTTTCGTTCTATTTTGACCCCATATAATTTTTTTGATATTGTTTTGGGAAAAATTATTTTACCAAAAACACCTTTTGATTTTTACCTCTAGTAGTACGAATTTGTTTTGATAATTTTTGTAAGGTTCAAATCATTTAGATTTACCAGTTTGATTTCATTGAAACATTAGGCTTTTGTAATCATGTCGGATATTCCGAATTGTTTGTCTGCTTAAAGAAGAACGGGAGTAGTGATTGAGGAACCAGTTTTGGAGAAAGAAAAATTTAGGAAGATTGTTAGCTGAAGAAGCTGATAAGCCTGTAGTTTGATTTGCTTGAGTCAATAAAGAACATTTTTGTCCAAATTTGATGATAAGGCTAGAGATTCTATTTTGAGGGTACATTGGAGTGAGCTGTCGTCGTATCATTTGAGAATTGCTCTTGTGCATAAGCACGTTTTTGATTTTGTTAGCAGATTTTGTTTAGATCGGCATTGCAACGCAATTTAGTCTAGGCGGAACTCGAGGTGAGTTAGGCGCTCTAGAATTTTTTTTGCATCTTTTTTTTGATTTGATGTAAATTTTTGGTATCGTTAGTCTAGGTGAGACTCGTAGAGGGTTTGTCTCTCTAGCATATTTAGGCGTTGTGAAGCATTGTAGTTGTTTCGACAGTTCGATTGGTAGTAGGATGAGAGTGTACCCGAACACTGATCTTTTTGTTAGCTATAGTCGTGATTAGTTTTTTTATTGATGATTCATAAGCAGGTGGATGGCTTTTAGTTGTTGGTGAATGGTTTTCGAAATATTCGATTTTTCAACCTTTGCGTAGTGCCACGGCACATTTGATTGAGAAATTTTGGAGGAAAAGTATTTCTTGTCTACGGTGTACCACAGTTTGTTATTTGTGATAATGGTCCACAATTAATTGGACGTATTTTTAAAGCTTTGTGTGCAAGGTACGAAATTCAAAAGATTTGGTATAATGCTGTTTATGCTCCCCAATGCAATTTTGTGGAAAGAATCAATAAGACAGTTGGTACAGCAATCCGTTCATACGTAGAAGGACATGATACGTAGGATAGTGAGATATCAAAGATCCAATACGCAATCAACTCAGCAAAACATGAGTCCACCAACTATTCTCCAAATTTTTAGTCTTTGGTCGTCAGGTACCCTTAAGTGGAAAAGCTTATAATGATGATTTTAAACCTGGTGAGGATGTTGATGTCGTCTCCAGTAGTAGACCTTCTTATGTTTTGGATCGTTAACTTTTATTTGATATTTTTGGGAATGTCCGTGAAAATTTGCATGTAGCTTATCAACGTTCGAGTAAACGCTACAATCTTAGGAGAAGAGACATTTCGTTCCAAGTTGGAGAAAGTGTTTGGAGAGCTAATAAGGTCCTCTCGAGTGCTAGTGATAAGTTTTCCGCTAAGTTAGCTCCAAAGTTCATTATGAGTAAAGTTCGAAAAAAACATTCCAATTTAGTGTATGAGTTAGAGAACGAAGATGGAACAAGAGCAGGGAAATGGCACGTAAAGGACTTGAAACCAGTTGAAGCGTCGTATCCAAATGAAAATGATGATCCTGACGATTAGTTCCGGTCCGGTCATCTCGTTGATGTTAAGTAATGCAGTAGTGGTCTGCTTTGTTTTGTTCCGATTTTTGATTTAGTGTCGGTTCATTAATTTTGATTATTTTGTTTGAGAAGTGAAATAAGTGGTTAGAGAGTTTGTAGATTTTGTAAGTTTGAGGTGTGCCTGGGTGTGCACGCTGGTCGCTTTGCTCGCGCGTTATTCGGAGATGTATTTAGAAGATGTCTTTAACAGATATCTTTACAATGTAGAAGTAAGTGGGCTATTTAATTGTTAGTCCTGATTTCTACTTATCTGGGTAGAGAGAATATTAGTTTATTCTTTCCCTTGTTCTTTTTGACCGTTCGAAATTCTTTGGTTTGATAAGGTCAAGGTTGGCTTGGTGAGTCTCACCATTTGGTCCATCACTAATAAGATCTGTTGTTTGTTGGAACTTAGTGATAGGATAATCAGTAGGGTGTAGGATATTACAGCCCTAACTGGTTCGATTTTGTATTTGAATTTGTTAAGTAACCTTATGGTTAGGTTACCTTCGTTTTGATTATCTCTTTGTAATAAAGTGATAATATTTTGTATTTGAATTTGTTAAGTAACCTTATGGTTAGGTTACCTTCGTTTTGATTATCTCTTTGTAATAAAGTGATAATATTTTGTATTTTGAATTTGTTAAGTAACCTTATGGTTAGGTTACCTTCATTTTGATTATCTCTTTGCAATAAAGTGATAATATTTTGTATTTGGGTTTGATAAGTAACCTTTTGGTTAGGTCACTTTTGTTTTGATTATCACTTTGTGATGATAGTGTTTTAAATTTAAACCTATTAGTAGGGTCTTCTTTTTGATTGTCACCTTATAGTGATAATACTTTGAATAGTTATGCTGTTTTGATGAGGAAGCATTCCTTTTTAGAGAGAGCTAATTGAGCTCCAGGAAGTGAAGTTTTTGTGGAATTTGAAATAAATTGTAAAATGTTTGGTTACAGGTAGTAAATATTAGCCTTGTTTGAAGTAAGAACCTCAAGTTAAAGAATTATCGTGAATTTGAATTTTTTTGTCTCGTGGAGTGTTTGACTTTCTAATTTGACCCCCTCCCAATTTTGATTAATACCGATTGTGACTCCCCGATTTTGTCTCCCGATGGACGTCAGGTACACGTAGTTACCAACACACTCGCATTTGTAAATATCTGTCTCCCCCATTTGAATAAATTCATAAAAATTGCATAGTTAATTAGGAAGGTAGAAAAGGCTAGTATTATTATAATAAAAAAATTTTTTTTGTATTTGTTAAATTTGAAGTTGTTCCTTAAAGGAAAAAAAAACTTTTTTTCTTTTAGGAAAGGGGTAGTGTAACAATTTTATTTTCGCATTAAAAATCTCTGCATTAAAGGTATAACGAATGTTAAAACACCTTTATTAACTAAAGTAATAATACGTGTAACAATCAAATTTTGCATTAATACAGTATCTAGAGCCGTTAGTCTATTTGTTTCGGAGGTCGGTGTATTCCACAGCCACAGGCACGCGCGTGAGAGGATTGACAACCCCTCGGGACCCTCCCACCATGCAAGAACGCGGCAGGGCACTTGTCGATAGGTAAAAGCAGCGACAGCATGCATTCGAAGAGAATGGCGAGTGACCTCCGGGTCGCATTAATTGTGTAAGACACTTCCTGAGTAACGGTTGGTATTGTATATTCGTTATCCTAGTATCTAATTTAAAATTTGTTTAGCGCAACTACGACTTACAAACTACGACTTACAAACTACGCAACGAAAATTATATTTATAACTAAGATTAGACCATGGAAGATTACGCTACAAAATTTATGCAACTTTGAATCAATGTAAGAAACCCACTTCGCTTCAACACCGGTATTTAAAGCATGGAAAGCAGGAATAATTAGCTGCAGACTCCGCACGGCGATGCAGTTCCCAATCTAGCCAAGGACAGCAGCCCGGGGTTTGGTTCGTAATATCTTTAAGATTTCCTCAGTGCTTCCTTCTAAAAGCACGTTATTTCGTTTTGTTTTATAGAAGCACAAATTTGTTATTCAGTTTATCTGTAGCTAAGCTGGTTTTCTCCAGTATCAAATTTAAATTTCACTTAGTTTCGTAGATATGTGACTACACGTGGCTTCAGCATAAATTAACAGCTGCGGCTACGTCACTTGTTTGTTTAAAATATGCCGTCAACAATTGCACAATTGCAAGCAGATGTTTAGTATTACATTACTACCACCTTTGATAAAATTAGAGAATATCTTTGTGAATATTTTGACTTCAAATCGATTTTAATACTGTTAACTTAAAAAGAAAGTTTTGTATATTAATTTGTAAATGACCTACACAGATCTGATTGGGTTAGAAAACCTTAGTATAACCAGTCACACTGGGTTGTAATATATTTGAGTAAGAATCAAGTTGATAAACTTTACAATAATTCTTCAAGTAATTCAAGTATTCATTTTATTTTATTGCATTAAATTTTATTTACAGAAACAGAAAAATTCTTTCTAGTAAATTTATAATCCACGCTTAAAGTCTTTTTATTCTGATCTAGTTTGATCAGACCTGATAAACAAAAAGCAATAAGAGTTCAATTTTTATGGTACCCTTATGTAGGAAACATTCTTTTGCATTTTAGATATATTTGAGGGACACAAATAGTGTTCCCATTTTTATGTGACTTAATTATTATTTTTCCTTACAGGAACAGCGTCTTATTCTGTTAAGACAGGTTTTTGTCAGCGAAGGCGATCTTTTTTCTTTGGGTCTCCACGTCCGCCCTTAGAAATTAGCCATGCCATTTACATGAATCAATCTGGACTTGGTGGCGCCTGTTTGTTTTAGTTTGAGTGTGACCCCCACAGATTTCGACTTACCCCCATTGCTCATAGCTCTACCCAAGGAATAGCCCCTAGTTACGTCGGAAGACTTTGTTTTGCAGACACCTAACTTGGAGCATGGTGATTATAAAGTATTGTCGGCCAGAAGTATAGAAAAGCGTTTCACTAGCGCCCATGCGTGAGGCTAGCGGAGCCAATTAGAGAGAGGAAAAATAGTTACAATATAAAAAAAAATTAAATAGTATTTACAGGGAGCGTTCAATTTTTAGTTCAGTGAGATATGTAAATTATCTTGAAAACTTAGTAAAGTACAAACATGGGTCAGCTTATTACTGATTTCAGATTTGATAAAGATTTACGTCTTTATAGTACGTATATATCCAGTTAAATTGGTAATTTTTGTTCAAAATAACTAATTGTATTTCGGATAACAAATACTAAATAACATATTAGCGTTAAGCCTAAATGTACATAAAAAATTAACTTTTAAATTATTTACTAAGATGTGCGTAACAACTAAACGTGTTCGACACTGCACAGTTCTACAGGAAATGAGTAATTAAAAATTTTCAATTATGAGAAACAAGTAAGTAAACAGCTTATCACTCAATTGAAAACAGACTTACCGGCTAAAATAACAAAAATTACCTTTAATATTACTAATAACATCAAGGCGAAAACTGCTTCGGAACATAAACAGCAAGATAACCGGTGAATTTTGTTAAAAAAACTGGTGCTTGAAGGTTACTAGAATTATTTCTAAACCATTTTCTAATAACGGCCTGCACGAAGTTTTTAGAAGTTACATCTCCAGCTCAATATATAAACGAACAAACTCAATCAGATCTACGTAGTTATAGCATTTCTACATAAAGCTTTACGGTATTTGTTAAATCATTCTATAAATCTGTTGTATCTGTTATAGTTTACTTATGTGTCCAGTTGTATATTAGTTGCGCTGGAAAGGTAAAAAGGAATAAATTTATAGAATTCTAAATTTAACAAAACGAACCATAGTTGAATCTTACTAGATCGATGCACGTGTTGAAGACTAATGTAAATGAAGTGCGAGGCAAAGATCGCCGACATTTAAAACTTTCCACATCTTTATAGTACAAAATTCTATCAGCGAATGTCTGAGAAGGATTGAAGTAATTTGTTGCAGAGTTCTTAGCTTTGCGCATGATTAGCACGTAATCAGAAGGCACGATAGAATTACGTTCAACATTCAACTACATAAATCCATTTATTTGAACTTCGTTAGTTGTGTTTATTTTATACGTCAACGATAATTAAAATACTGACTAAATGTGTTTGACTTATTTATTCTAATTATATAAAAGATTCTCAAATAAATTAAATAATATCACAGTACAAGGAGGATGCGGAAATTTATAGCTACTTTATAATTTTTTTAAAATGTTTCGGTTTCGGAAAATTATAACCCTTCAACTTATCATTTAGTAATACATTAAAATTTAATATTTACAAACATTTATAGCACAATTTGCATCGTTTGTCCATTGAATTACAATTGTGGACTTCTGGTAGTATATATATATATATATATATATATATACATGCACAAATTTCAACAACAAAAATTGCTTACCCGTTTATTTCGGCTTCAAAAATCTTCAGCAGCTTCCCTGGCTAGCTCAGCTGTGCCTCTTCTCGGATACCTAAATATACAATCATTCTTCCTTCACACTTGCACACCATTCAATAAAATTACCAAATAATACAACAATCATACAATCTTTTATTTACTGCTATTTACAGACAAATTGTTTACATGTATAAAAAACAGTTTGATACACCAATTACAAACTCAAATGTGATATGTTTTTAAAGTCCTTGATTTTCTAATTATTCCAAACAAATTTAATGAGATATGAACAAATCAGCCCCACATATTACCCTAAATTGACTGTACACTGGAGTATGGTGAGCTCATAATAACCCAGTATATTTGTATATGCCTTTTACCTTGCATAAATTAATACAAAAGTTATAGACCCGTTTACCCTTTACAATCCAATTTATATCCAAAATAAAAGTTTGTACGTTTTAAATACACCTTTTTTCAATATTTAACCCTAATAAATTGTCCAGTACATGTATCTTTTCCAATATGTTTATATCACCGTTCATTTACATTCCCAATGCTCCACCTGAAGGTACTACATTGGCCAGGAGGCGAGTTTTTTGTTGCCTGGAAATTTAGAATTTTGCCGAACACTTGTCGTTCCAGGCAAGGTTGGGATCTTTAACGTGCGTGACAACACTCACACACGGGACTTCCATTTAACCTCTCATACTAACGAGGGCGTAATTTTTGTGTAAAATGCTAACCTGCCATTTTTCAAGCAGTCGGCCGTGTAGGGATTTGAACCCGAGACTTTAGGATCCGTAGTCTTACGCTTACTGCATTGATCCACGGCGACGCAAAGTTTATATCACCATAAATAAACCCCAAAATTCACTCACACATCACCAAAATTTCACAAAAGTTTATCATACAACAGAAATTTCAAATAAATTACCTGGAGAATGCTTCAGGCATCCATTCTTTCGACGACGATCATCAGAACATCTCGGCTTCGTAACCATGCGCTGTGATACTCCACTGATTTACAAACGATAACCCCAATTGCGAGCCAAGCGCTTTGCTTCATAGTATCATTCCATATCAGCATACAATCCTGGTTGTTTGTGATGCTTACCCCACATATATTATGCTTCCATTTATTGATTTTCTAGCTTAGTATAGCAGTAGCCGGACCTCTATTAATTTAATATACACTACACGTATTTCGCGTTAATAAATAGAAGGCCGCTATTAATATGTTACACGTGCTAGCACTATATTTACTGTATTATTAACATGTCTAATACTCACAAAAAAGTACCTTATCGTAATAAAGTAGTATAGAAGCGACGAGAAGACAAAAGACCCTTAATAATTCCCATTCTGTATTTATATTGGTTTAACATCCTCCCCCCGGACACACTTCACGTGAAAAGCTTATTTCCAAATTTAAATTCTACAAATTTTGATACAACCGTCTTGAAAATCCTGAAATTTACTCAGTCTACGTGCCGTACGTATCCGAAAGCGCTCCCACCTGTCGCGTTTGTCTACGTTTGGAAAACTGTTGGCTCTTAACCAATGATAATATTCTCTGTCGCCATAAAACCCCGCCTGTACTACGTTTATCTCTGTCTGATGCATGTCTGCTGACGCGTTCAAAACCCCACTTGTGTTATAGAAAATCGATATTACTGACAGCTCATCTACACTCCACGTGTATATAGTACGTGCGTTTTCAATATCAACGCTTTTATATCTGTCTCTATCTGTAGTATATAACCTATCGTGCATTTTCCTTGCTCCTTGATAACTTTGTTAGCTTGTTGTTCAACCCCAACTGACGGTTGAAAATATTTCTATAAAGTCCTGTCTTAATATGCTCATAATTTCGACAAATGTAACCTTTTTAAAAACGCAGGTGTTTGTTAATTATCGACCGTTTAGCATAACAATTCTTAGATTTTATATTTCGTCGTATCAAATAAAACTGACATTTGGTTGTTACTACGAAAACTTTTGCCTTGGAATTATTGCTTTTCTTACCCTAGTGGGTTTTCTTAAGCTTTTACATGTTGGATTAAAATAAATTAGAATTAATTATGCATATTCTATTTGCTTTAAAACTGTTTTTCTTTATGTACTTTTAACTTTTCAATTATTAATTATAAAAATACATCAATACTTGTCCGTTCTCCCTAAATGAATTAAATAAATTTTGCGCGTAAATAATTTTAAATTTTATTGTTTACCCCAAATTCAACCCTTTGAATCCACAACAATATATATATATATTGAATTAAATAATTTTCGCTAAATAATTTTAAATTTATTGTTACAAATTCAACCTTTGAATCCACAAATATATATATATATATATATATATATATTGTTGTGATTCAAAGTTGAATTAAAATAAATTTAAAATTATTTACGCAAAATTTATTTAATTCATTTAGGAGAACGGACAAGTATTGATGTATTTTATAATTAATAATTGAAAATTAAAGTACTAAAAGTTTTAACAAATAAATATGATAATTAATTCTAATTTTTTTAAAGTAAAGTTAAGAAACATAGGTAAGAAAAGCAATAATTGAATTCGTTAACAACCAAATTATTTTATTTATACCAAATATAAAATCTAAGAATGTATCTATATATATATATATTATTTGTATTATTTGTATTATTTGCTCGACGTCCCTAATAGAATTTGGATTTTTACCTATATATCATTTCTAGCACTTCTTTTTTATTTACCCTTTTTCAGTTGTAGTTAGCTGTGTGCCGTTAAAATTAAATTTGGTCTTTGCTGTAGTTCCGTGTTTAGTAAAGGTATATTTATTTTGTTATTCATATTTATGACCATTTAGCCTATTCTCTAAATATCGCATACCTCGTCCAATATATAAATGCTTATAATTTGTTTGGCATGGAATTTTTTTAGACTGTGGGAATCTTTTGATTTTTTTGATGCTATATCTTTTAATTTAGTAAACAAACGTCAGGTTTAATTGAAGCTCTTATGAACTAAGGTAAATTCTAATGCAAATACTATAATTTTTCTGATTAACCTATTAGGTGCGGACATGATACATATTTTAATTTTTGTTTATTTTAGCTGAACTATCATTACAAAATATGCATACTTGTTTTTTTAAAGAAATTTCATGTATTAGTTACTGCGAATAGTTATTCCATTAAAGAACGTCTTTAGCAATTTTGATTAATTTATATTTAGCTCTTTTCGAAAGGATTCATATGTTAAGTACCTATAACAAAAAAGTAACATTTGATGAGTGAAGCGTGACAGTCAATTGCATTGTTTGAACGCTTATATTCAGAGCGTTTAAATATATTCCTTATATATCCAACAAATCTCATTCAGACTCTGAAACACCCTAAACCTTTAGAAATTTCAAGCTGCAACAGCAACACTCCGAAACCATTGATCAAAATGTAATTGAGAATAATTTATAGTCTTTTAAGTTCTACCTTTTTGTACATCTAAACGAAACTTTATACACGGTAATAAAAGAAGCTTGGATTTTAGGAAACCCAAAACCGCTTTGGATTATCTGCAATACTTTTATCATGGAGGATTAATTTCTATCAATGCGCGTTGAAAAAATTACAGAAAGCGAAATTATTTCTTATTAAATAGCGACGTTTTGCATGTAACCTAAATAGAAAAATAGCGGAGATGAATTTCCGGACGTTTTAAGTACTTACTACGAGTACTAGAACTGAATAAAATAAAGCGCCTTGTCACTCCAGTACTGCTAAAACGAAGTTTAAAGCTTTCGTGATATCTAAAGCTACAATAATAAATTGTAAGATGCTCACTTTGTTCTAGTGGTGGTATTATATTATTGATGTAGATTAATTATATATAACGTCAAGTGTACAAAGGTATGCATGCACACCACTGCAAAGCGCAACAAAGCTGAAATCTAAACTATTCAACGAGATACCTTTACAATTTTGTCAAATATTCCTGATATCAGTTTCTATCGATATTCAAATAGTTCCGATACATACATTCCTTTCGATTAATAGAATATATAAGACGTCTATAAGCGGAATAAAATTGGCTGCTAGAAATCCAATTTTATTGGGTGGAAGATGTGCGAAAAAGTTCAATCTGGCAATATGAAGCAAAATGTTTTTAGTTTATCAACTTCCTTTTCAATTTGTTCTATGTTGTAAGAGAGATTACCGTTCCCAATAGCAACTACATTCTGATGAGCTCTCTGTGGAGTTGCATTGAATGTTGTACGCCTTTCTTGTTTGAAGTTACGGAAAATGATACAAACGTTATTCTACGTTCAATACCAAATGTTTTGCCATATATAACAAATAAAATTAAATAAAAACCCTTAACCACAAAAAATATTTAAATTACTAGATACGTATTTCGACCACTATGTGGTCATCATCAATGGAAAAAAAAAAAAAAAAAAATTAGCTGTATAATTTACTATATTGTTGCTTTAAACACTATCGAGGATATTCTCCTCACCCGCAGGCTGGTGTTCTCAACAACAAACAAGTGAATTGTGTTGTTGTTGAGAACACCAGCCTGCGGGTGAGGAGAATATCCTCGATAGTGTTTAAAGCAACAATATAGTAAATTATACAGCTAATTTTTTTTTTCTGATGATGACCACATAGTGGTCGAAATACGTATCTAGTAATTTAAATATTTTTTGTGGTTAAGGGTTTTTATTTAATTTTATTTAAATCGTGCCACAGTGTTCCTATAGAATATATAACAAACATAAATAGCACTTTATGTCTATGTACTGTAAAGGATAGAATCGTTTTCGCTACTGTAGCATAAGCTTGGTAAAAGTAAAATACATTTATTTTAATATACCAGATATCCTGATCCAGTATATACCTACTAGGTATCTTTGCCCTTATACTTGAAATTTAAGAAGGTGTGAGACGAGAAGACTTTGTTTTAAGAAACCGTTTTAGTTGAAATGTAAGTACCTATATACAGGCTGGCATTATTTATATGTCATTAATTTAAGGGGGGCGTAGAGAACGATGAGGCAAACAAAAATTGTTCATCAACTTGTGGTCTAAAACAAATGGTTAAGCTACAAACGGACACACAAGAAAAGTATCAAAAATTATTTAAAACCACTGCAGTGTTAGCCAGGTCACGAATTAAATACACAATAACATACCCTCTAGGGTCAACCTACCAAATTGTGACCTTCTGCAAACTTACATTAGTGCAACATAGTGCATTTTAGTTGCCAAACGAAATATTTTAATAGCTGCTACCTAAATAAATTTAATTTTTTTTTCTACATACTGATGTTTCAAAAAACAATACCATGATGCTGATATAGTCGACTCTATTGGGTTTCTGACCCCGTAGTCTTAAGTTTGTTGCAGTTCAGCTGCTAAGCATCATATGATAACCTACATTAAGTTAAATGTAGTATTTCATAAAATAGATTTTTATTGGAGTTAGATAACTGCTTAATTTTGTTACTAGTGTTCCAATACCTACTTGGGTAATACACTTAAACGCAATGTTGTGACTTAATTATATTGGTTAGGGATAATTTTATTGCGCAGCAGTTTAGTGAATTCTGATTTAAAAATATGATGACCGGAAGTTATACAAACTTGCAAATACAGCGGTCATTTTGAACAGCTATTGTGAAACCATTTCATGTGCGTGATGTTATTCAGCATAACACTAGCGTAGGTAAGTTATTTCTTATAAACGTATAACAAAATAGCAGTTCTAAAACTTTTACTTAAGTTGACCTAGGTCTGACATTTAAAAAGCAGTCCAAGAGTAAAATGCCTTATAGGTTTTTTGTTTAGCCAATCAATTTCTATCACCTCCTCAATTAACATAAAACAAATGCCACCCTGTATACAAAAGGATGTAAAGTACAGTTTCCAACATCAACCATATATTTTAAATAAAAACCCTAATTCAGGTTTTTTTATAATGCATCGACAACATAAGTCAGAAACTATATTGCAACGAAAACTCTGTTTGTACAAACAACAGTTCCTTATTCTGAAACTAATTATGCAATTCTTTTCCACAACTCGTAGTTACAATGGAATTTACTAAAAACCCTCAAAAATCTATTTCCGAGGTAATCCCTTACAGTATAAGTTTTATCTTTTAAAAATGGGGTGGTATTCTCTTAACTATTTATTATTGAAGCACTGTAATTAATTATGCAAGTACTAATTATTAGTTTACATTATCACTACCATAATTTATATCAACAGTAATTTATGTCACATCTTTCAAATTTTTAACTTGGAACATTATGTAATCAAAGCGTCAGTTAGTACTCATATCAAAGCTTTAGCTTTCATATCAAAGCTTCAATTAGAATTAACTCCCAATATACACGACGGTATTTATATACATTTCAGTCGTACCACACAATACGGGAGCATACCAAAAATTATGTAAATACCATTCTTAAGACTTTATGTTGTAATTTGAACAATTCTCAAATGCAAAACTTTTGTACCTGTCAATCAATCCTATTTGAAGATGTAACGCCACATGCTATTTTTGAAACGCAGTTCCCCGGTAACGCTTATTTTGGGTTTGTTAGATTAATTTTCAGAAATTATTATATTTTGATCTCAAATATTTAGATTTTAGAAAATATAAAAGCGTTATAAACTTAGAAATTATTGGTTTTCTAGTTGGACAAGCGCAATTAAATGATTGATATTGCGTAGATGAGCAAAAACGTTTAGAACTAACGTTTGGTGTCCATTAATTTGTATAGAGGGGCACGCCAGGTCATTAGTATTAACTACGCTTGTTTGGAAAACCTTAAAAAGCAATATTTTCTTTTAACCTCAACGTAAACACATGGTGTTATTGAATATTACACATGATATAAAAATACATGCCGAGAAAATTTCTATGAACTTTTGAAATATTTCACATTTGTGGGGGGCTGCGAGCTACTTTTAATCAACTGGTGGTTTTTAAGTACAACCATTGTAGGGAAGAGACAAAGCTACAATTTCTGAAATCCAAAGCAATTGTTTGTAATTTTAGATTCACGAATGTCGAAAACTGTAGCGAAGTATTCATGATATTTCTTGTTAGAATTGTTGAAGTAATAGACCAATTTACCATGATTCCTGCTTTCACTACTCCTCTAAGATTTTGGGTTTTGGTAATACCACACATTTGTGGATAAGAAATTTTTAATTTAGTTCAAAGTATGATAACAACTATTCTTTAACATCAAGTGATTACTCAAGCCTTTTCAACAACTAGTAGCTACAGTGAAATTTTAAAACACTGAGAACAATTTATCTTTAGCTATTTGCTAATAATACAAATTCAAACCTCTTAAAACTATGAAACTATCTTCTTAATTATCAACTATCGAATCGATCGCTACAATAATTTATATCACATAGAGCAGTTTATATTAACAGTATACACCACAAGTTTGCTCCACATCATAACTTTATAACTCGAATAAATACGTAATACTGTAAACAAAGCTTCAAATTGGAACTGAGCCTTCAAACGGCTTAATGGCAATTTTTACCTTATTAAATTGTCCTACATTATTTTGTGGATGTGTTAGAATTACTCACAAGGTTCTCTATTGCAAAATTGATAAAACATTTGAATCCAAACTTTTGTAACCTGTTAATCAAGTCAATATGAAGATATCGCGCTGCAGGATTGCTATCAATGATACCGTGTGTACTAATGCCTCGTATACGTTCTATTGTATTATTCTAGACAAAGGTAGACTAAACTGCCTTTACACTGCTAACTTCTTAAAGCTGTCGAGTTACAAAACAGTATGCGACTCGGACGTTGGAAGTCATTGTATCGGTAAGGGCAGTCGGAACCGTTTCTGCAGTTCTCGTGCTGATAGGAGTAGCAATCAACACCCATTATAGCAGGTGCCCAAATAATTATTTTAAATGGACTTGTACAAGATACAATAAAAATACAAAACAAACCACAACAAACATACAGGGAATATTTATTAATTAGATGAAACAATAACTTAAAATCTTATGCAAAGCCCAAATGATCATTTCAAATCAAGCTAGTAATTGAAGGAACGAAAATATAAGGTCTTGGACAAGACTAGAACCTGTATCTTAGTCTTTCTAGGACCATGAGTTTACCAATTACGCCACCGAGACCGATGACGATAATTGGAAAATTTACAAATCTAAATCGTGTACACAAGCACACATCAACCTAACTTTCAATTACGTTTGACATTTTCGTCAATCATTCTGACATTGTCATGTTTTCGACTTATATCAGCTATAGACAGGAAGTAACGCTCAAAGTTTCGGCTATAAGCCGGGTATTAGATATACAAATATTCTAAGTAGTTATTTACACAAAGTAAGTTGATAGATACGAACGTTTTACAGTCAATAAGATGAAATAATAACTTAGACTTTTACGCAAAGCCCAAATGATCATTTCAAACCGAGCTAGTAATTGAAAAAAGAAAAGTATAGGGTCTCGAACAGGACTTGAACCTGTACCTAAGTCTTTCCAGAACTATGCGTTTACCAAATTTAAGTCCTGTCTAAGAGCTCATATTTTCTCTTCTTTCAAGTACTAGTTTGATTGGAAATGATCATTTGGGCTTTGCATAAAAGTCTAAGCTAAGTCATTAGGGTCGTAGAATATGCAAAGGAAACTCCCAAGCAGCAGAAGCACGAAATTATAGATATTAGGAGAGTAAATAGGTTATTATAAAAATTATTAGTTGCGAGTACACTGTATATAGCAGTACAAACAATTAAAACACTTATCCAAGTGTAGCTACTAGCAGAGAAATTTAAAATGGTAACAAAACGCATTAAAATTAAATCAGTGAAAAACCTGCATGAAGTGGCTAGATAAACATTCATAAAGTGTGTAAAGATATTATCGTAAACGCACGCAGAAATTATGCTTTATTTAAAAGCGTACGTGATCTAAGAGAATCACAGTTTTTCGAAAATCCAATTTATTGGGAAATAAGCAAATACCAAATTTATTCAATTTAGATTAGAATAAAGCTAACAAACAAGACTACGTGCTCGATATGTACAAAAATTTTGGGGATTCCTGAAGTAAATATACGGTATAACAATGGAATTACGTGACTTCAAGCACCGCGTCATACAATTAAGATACATATAATTGGTAAATTTTCCCAAACAAAACAAGTGATAATATACTTGAGCTCGCCTAGCATGTAAAGTCAGCAAATCACAAACAAGAGTGGGACGATCTTATAAATATCTGGAGAATTGAATATCAAGTGAGTATACTTTGAAACTTGGCAGTGACTATAATTGAAAGTGCCAAATATTTACGTGAATAAGAAATATTTGTTACTAGTGAAATTATAAAGTATATAATTGTGAAAATTGTGCCGTATTTCTGAGACGTAAGTAAATAAGATTTAGGAAATTATAACATTTCTAATAATAAATAAAAAAGGCTCTGGATGTCGATCTAAATTTCTCTCTGGATATCGAGAATGTCGATCTAACGAATGTCGATCTAAATTCCTCTCTGAAGGTTGATCTAAATTCCTCTCGGAATGTAAATCTGAATTTACCATCTCAACTACCATCGGAATGACCATCTCAATTACGATATAAATTACAATCATAAATTATAAGTATAATAATATTACGATTCCTGTAGAACTTCAAATTACGAGAAGCTACGATCAAAACTCAATTTTGGAGAATGCTGCCTGGTCAAGCAAATTGATGATAAATAAACGCACTAATAACGATTTGGATATCGACTTCAATTCTTGGGAGCACCTATAAAAATTATTCAGGTTAGAGATTTTGATATGATTTATTTTTGAAACTGTTACATCTCAAATATTTTTGATATGATTTAATTTTATACTGTTTTACCTCAATCATAATGTAAAGTGTAAAAGCCGACAAATTGGGGATTTCTTGCAAAGGTTTTATAAAAAGTTACAGACAGCTTGAAACGTTTCAATAAGTCTTTAAAGGTAATAAAAAGCTCGTTTTACTGGCTTGACTTTCTAATAATTTGTCAGGTGTATATGATATAAAAGGGGAGAATAAAGTTAGAAGTGTTGTAAATATTCAATCATTATACTGTGTATTATAGAAGTGCTTCATTTAATTGAATCAGCTATTCGAGGCAAAAGATAATTATAAATTTACATTTTCACAAGTGTTTGTGTGATATAAGAGGCTGTGAGAGAGTAACAGGGGTTATCACAACATAAATTATTGCACCAAATCGTAGGGGCGGCGAATATAACAGCAATATATATATATATATATATATATATATATATATATAAAGTAAGATGTATCTGTAAACAAACTCTTATGAAAATAATAAGAGCCATTGACAAATACAAATCGGGCTGGTAGTTATATAGCCATTAACAAAACATTAGCTTTATTACTTCATAGGGGAGGAAACATCCACTGACCAATGGTTTCGGCTTGTTAGCCTCATCAGAGTGGAATAGTTCCCAAGAACCCTATGAAGTAATCGAAGCTATTATAATGATATAATTTCGAAACAATCACTGTACTATGGCAAAAGTAAATAAAACCGCCATCAGGTGATAAAAACCAACACTACTAAAGTGTGGAAGTACAGAATTGAACCGAAACTACATAATAAATTTTATAAATGACTATAAAAGTACGTCTGGCCTTTGAGATTTGCGGAATGTTACAGCAAAATTTATTTGCAAACATAACAAACCTTCTCGTGGCGACACCCGGGTTCATGCCCCAAAGGCAATTCAAATGAACAAAGACAAGTTATTTGCAGTCCGCAATAAGAAAATTGTATATAAAGTAAGATGTATCTGTAAACAAACTCTTATGAAAATAATAAGAGCCATTGACAAATACAAATCGGGCTGGTAGTTATATAGCCATTAACAAAACATTAGCTTTATTACTTCATAGGGGAGGAAACATCCACTGACCAATGGTTTCGGCTCGTTAGCCTCATCAGAGTGGAATAGTTCCCAAGAACGAACCCTATGAAGTAATCGAAGCTATTATAATGATATAATTTCGAAACAATCACTGTACTATGGCAAAAGTAAATAAAACCGCCATGAGGTGATAAAAACCAACACTACTAAAGTGTGGAAGTACAGAATTGAACCGAAACTACATAATAAATTTTATAAATGACTATAAAAGTACGTCTGGCCTTTGAGATTTGCGGAATGTTACAGCAAAATTTATTTGCAAACGTAACAAACCTTCTCGTTGCGACACCCAGCCAGATTTGTATTTGTCAATGCAGGAACAAAAAGAAAATATAAAAGAAATGAGTAAAAAGAATGAAAAAGGACTGAAAGAAATGGGTGACAAATTGAATAAAAATACTCAGGAGTTACGAGCAGAATTTGGAGAAAACGTTGCAAAATTGGGAGAAAGTTTAAAATTAGAAAGTAAAAAGAATAAAAGGAGATTTAAAGAAAATATTGAAAGAATAAATTTGGGTTTAGAGAAAACCAAGAAAACTATTGAACAAATGAAATTTGAAGTTAGAGGAAGAGTAGTTCAAATTTTAGAGGATATAGATGATGTTGAAAAAGAAATTGTACAAATAAAGTAGAATCAAGAAGTAACTGAAAAAGATACTAATGGAAAAATTAAAATGTTAGATAAAAAAGTAAATAAAATTGAAGAAAGCTGTCAAGCGCGGGTTTTAAAACATTTAGAAATAATTTGGGAAATCTTAAAACAGAGTTAGGGAATAAATTTGAGAAGTGAGAAGATAAAGTTAAAAATATTCATGTTGAGGAACAGATGAGATGGAGTCCAAACAGTGTTCCGTTGGAACAACACCCAAAATTGTATGTAGATAATAAACTGAACCCTAAAATATTTTTAAATAACTTAAAATTTTTAATACAAAGTAGCTGAGACGAACAAAGGTAAATATTGCGGGGTCCATGTTGAAGGGTAGTGCCGAAATTTGGTTTGAACTGATTGAAAGCGAGTTCAATTCATTTGAAAACTTCGAGATTAAATTTCTAAAGCATTTTTGGGGGGACAATCAGCAATTTAAAGTCAGAGATAATTTATTGATGGACAAATATAGTAGTGATTCAGGCATGAAAAGGGAATTGTATGCGATCAAGAAATTTAGCGCAGCCAAACAACATGATCTTCCTTTAGAGGACCAGCAAATTATAAAATATTTAGAAAGTCTATTCGAAACGGAAGTAAGGCAATGCATAGCTTTACAAAATATTTCTGATAGGGATGTGTTTTTAGAATATCTTCAACGTTATGATCATAAAGGTCAACTAAGAGAAATGGGAACCAGGCCAAGGAGTTAGCCCGTGCACACATTTAGATTCCAGAGGAATAATGGACATGAGAGATATCATGGCAGATCATTGAAAGGGGGAATAGCCAAAGAAATTGGAATAGAGGAAATGCCATTAGAGGAAACGGAAGAAGGGAAAATAATGAATCCAGGACCATTGAGAATAGAACTGTTAACCAAGGAAAGGAAAATATGGCAAACGCACAGCGAAATAGCTTCAATAGTAGTAGCGAAAATAGAGGGACATATGCAGAAATAGTTGAGCAATCAGGATCGTCGAGTAGGCAGGATTTTTAGATGCAGACAAATAAAATGTTAAAAATATAGAAATTAATAAATATGAATATGAGCTTGAATTTATTAAATTTGAGTAGGAAAATGAAGAAAAACTTAATGAAAAAAATAATTTACTACCTATATTAAAATTGCAAGTAGAGAGAAGACATAAAGTTACTGATAGGTACAGAAGCTGAAGCAACATTAGTAAGTGAAGGTTTTATTAAAGGTAATTCAGAGGAATTACTGCAGAAAGTTATCCCTATTAAAAGAAATAATTTAGTATCGCCGAATAATAAGAAGTTTGCTGTTATCAAGAGTATCATGATTCTGTAGGTTAAGTTGAAAAAGATGGAGGTTGAGCAAGAGTTTTTAATAATGCTAGGATTAAGAGTTGTTGCCATTCTGGAAATGGATTTTATAAATAAGATGGATGTTTTAATAGATACCGAGAATAAAGTGACAGTTATGGGAGATGAGGGAATTAAATGGGACGTAAAAGTCCATATAGAAGTACAAGGCGATTGGATGAATTTGAATCAATTTGAGAAGGACATGAAAGGTGAAGGAAATAGAAGTTTAAGTTTTAATGCCCTGGTGAAGTTAGAAGAGAGGTTGCAACATTTTTAAAGAAATGACAGAATTATTAGAAACTGCAGGATATGATGTTGATGAGATGGAATTAATAGATGAAGCTGTTGAAAATATTATAAAGCTAAATACAGTTTAGTAGTTATAAGATAGGAACAGATGAATTGATTAAAAGGAGAAAAACCCTTGTATGAAAAGATTATGCATATGTATTATAAAACTTATAGAATTAGTTATAGATAACAAGTAGATAGAAATATAAATAGTAAAATTACCCTTGTATGCGGAAAAATAACGCAGATTTCGAATTTTATATTTTGATTTGGAAGAAAACGACGCGATAAGGGGTCGCGGGACGTCATTGAAACCCAAATTGTACAAATAAATCCCACCAAGATATAAAAGAATCTGAAGAAAAATTTAAATTTCCGTAAATTTGTGGTTGCGCACTGTATAACACAAACGTACTTTTATTCATTAGCGTGTCAAGTAAAAGTTCAATTGCGCGTGTATAAATAACCACCCTGTATGATATAGGCGAATTGTAAATACATAGCAAATAATTTAAGCAGTATAATAAAAATAAATAATCGTTATTATACCTTAAAACGAATTCAATGCGAACGAAAATCGATCATTTTAAGATAAATACAAAGCCATTTATTTTCACTTTAATTTTCAATACATTTTTTATAACAATGCGATTCATTTGTTGTAAATAGCATAGAATAGTACTGGCTTTATGCATTTAGCATAAAAAATTACAATCAATGTTGTATTTAAAACCCTAATTTTAACATTAAAACACGTTTTGCCATAAAAGCAAATATTTCTACAAAAATGCATTCCCTTTGCATTAAAACGCAATTAATGTTTAAATTAATTACCATGTGGATTACATAAATTTATTTTAAATAGCGAATTTTCTGGAATAGACGAGATTAAGAAAAAGTTTCGAGAGGACTTGAGAAAAATACCTCAATTTCATATTAACTCATTAATAAATAAACGTTTATTTCAAGAAGCGGCTCGAACTTTAAAGAATTGCCTATAAAAATTGATTATCTTTTGCGGTAGTATGTGACGCCACAATAATCGTATATGTGTTAGAGTAGGATGAACAGTACGCGTCACGAATAACTGAAACGAGATAACAAGGAATAAAACAAATTTGGACACTAATAGTTCCAAGAAAATAACCTAAGATATGCGTTTATTATTAAAAATAGAATCGCGCAAATTCTACTACATTCTGGAAATAAATAAATTAGTATATAAAAAGATGCGTTTATTAAAAACGGTCATTCAGTCGATTCATAAATTCGATCGCGACGTGTTATTTTGATTTAAGTCGCGAGCTGTTGCTTTGCTAAGATAATATTTGAAGTATGCAGTAAGCATACCGTAATTTAATCATAGTGCAATTATAGTCCGCACGCGACGAGAAGACTTCCAGAACATGATGTAAGGGGATCATTTGAACTTGAACTTGTTGTAGTAAATGCTTGTTAAAAACATTCGTCTTGGTATTCTTTCAGTTGAAGTTTCAGTCTATAGTAGTATTTATGTTCACGCAATAGCTCGGCAGCTATTAACTGCTACCACGCGTAATTGATATTGTCTGCATACCGTATCAAAGTACAAATTTATTAAATAATAAGCTTTTGTAAAATGCAAGCAAACAAAAAAGGAAAACCATTAAAAATTTAGAAAGAAATATTATAAGTCGTGTGATCAATTTTTGTAACCATGAAGCCTTTAACAACGGTTATACATTTAGCGCTAAACAAGCTACAGAACGGGCAGCTAATTATACAGGAGTGTTGCTAAAAACAATTGTCCGTATACGGAAAGAAACCAAACAAGCTAAGGAACACAATACCCTTTTACGCAGGCCAGAAAAAATTTCAATGCGTCGCGACCACCGCAATGTAAGAATGGATAACGCCGATGCGCACATAATTAGGGAAATTATTCAAAATTTTTACCTATTTGAAAAACGAGTTCCAACAATTCCAAAATACCTACCGATTATTAAGGAACGGATTGAATTTCCTTGAGGCCCAACATCATTGCAAAAAATTTTATACGTGTGGTTTTTGTTGGCGCAAACGTCAATCAAAAAAAAATTGAACGGCCAAATATAGTTGTTTGACGATCTAAATTTTTACAAAGGATCAAACAATTTCTGGTAGAAAATGGAGAATTTTTTTATATTGATGAAACGTGGGTAGACAATAGCTTAACATTTAAAAAGTGTTGGCAAGATGATACCACATTTGGTGTTTCTGTTGACAGAAATTCGCCAAAGCGATTGATAATTGTAGATGCGGGTTTTCGGAATGGATTCGTACAAAATTCTCAACTAGTTTTTATAGCAGGAACGACCACAGGCGATTACCATAGTGAAATAAATCCAGAAAATTTTGAGAAATGGGCTCGTCAGCAGCTGTTGCCGAATTTACCAACAAAATCAGTAATTGTGCTGTATAATGCAACTTGAACAGTATGATAAGGTGCTAACAAAAAAGTCTGAAATTTGATATGTTGTCTTGGCTACGTCGTCGGGGAGTTCATTGTGTTGATTCACATCGGATATGCGATTTGTATGAACTTATAACTCGATACAAACCCAAAAGAGAAAAAATATATAATTGATCTGTTGCTGGAAGTTCAGGTCAATATAGCCTTGCGATTACCTCCTTATATATGCGAGCTAAATTCAATTTAAATGGTTTGAGCTAAATTAAAGCATTTTGTGAGAGGGAGAGATGTTTTATCCGACCTATCACTTTCAAAGTTGCAAGAGTGCACTACTGAAGCTCTACATCGTATCACTTACAGGATTGGGCGGATTATTGCCATCACGTGGAAAAAGTGAAAGAAGCCGTGGACAGTGTAATTATTAATGTAGGGGCAAGGAGTGATGACTCAGATTCTTATGATAGTGATTCCAGTAGTGATGATTACGCTGTACCCATAGAACAAAAATGTAGCTTTTAACATTTTACATAAGAAATACTTAAATTTTTAGCGAATGAAAATTGAAAGAATTTCAAACATTATAGTACTTTAGACGTAAGACAAAACGGCTTCAGAATATCAAAATTTTTGATAGGATTAATGTTGTAGTTGCAAATTTTTAAATCAAAAATGTTTAAATTTTTATATATTCTTAAGTTAGAAAAATTGAAGTAATTTCAAAAACTTTATTATTTTTGACATAAGTCAATATTGTAACTTATAAAATTGTAAATTGAAAATCTCAAATTTGTATATATTTTTGGTTAAAAAATATTGTAAGTTTTTCAAGAATTTTTTTTTTTTTGGTAGACAAAGTGTGCTCAGTAAAATTTTCATAAGTTTTATTCGAAAAATGCACCCCGAATGCGAAAAATTATTTTGCATAAATATTTCTCATTTTTAAAAGCTATTTAGAATGCTGGAAGTGTCTGAAATTTTTTAAGAGAATGCCCAGTTGCTCATAAAATTTAGTTGCAGTAGATTACCGCTGTAATATAAATATTGTATAAAAAATAATTGCCGTATTTATTCCTGAAATAAAAACAAAATATACCATAAACTATAGTTGGAATTAAAGCTGACTGATGCAGAAAAGCAACATTCGTTTATGACTCACGCTTCAGCTAGACCGGCATTGTCAACAGGTTAATGAGCAACCGCTTTCGTATAATGCCACTTGCGTTTCTACACGACTTTTTGCTTAATGTCACAGTCTGTGTACTGTTTCAACCCTATCGTCAATAAATAACATGTAATAAGTTTCTAACGCTAAGTTATGTTTACTTTTATTGGAATTTTTTATCGCATAATTATTATCCAGTCGTAAAAATGCATGTATGCAAAATTTTTACAAGCGATATTTAATTACATCAGAAAGGTAATAACTTAAAACCCAATGCGATGTTTTAACAGCACTAATATGCAACTAAATATTATCTTCCGCTTTATAAGAATTTCCTGTACTTAGCATTCTTTTCAGGAGACTTCTCCTGGCGCGCTGACTATAGTATACTAGATGTCAACGGAGTGTACCATATTCTTCTAGACTAGTATAAATTATAAGGTAGTTTCCGCGAATATTTTAAATAAACATGTCAATTTCCGTCATTCTGGACAGTTGCGTTTGCGCAAAAGAATGCGCAGGCGCGGAGTGAATGGCGCAAGTGCTCGCGGTGTGAGAGACATTGTTAGCCTACGAGCCCGGAAGCCGGTATCATCTAGGTGTGTCGTGATGTTTGTCTTATTCTCTTTTTAGAATGTAGGTTCCTGTATCTTATCTTGCCTTATGGTACCTTTACCTGTATCCTTCCCGCCCTACCTACGAGCGAACATAAAGAATTGACGAATAAGATCTGACATCAACAAGGGCGTGATGTAACCCACAACGCTCTGGCCCTGGGAGATAACTGTAAGGTGCGATTAAGTGAGTATATTGCTTCCATTTATATTGTAAATTTGATCATTGTCTCACTTTTAAACGTGTTTGGTATTTGATACAATTTGCCGCGTAATCATGTTATATTAACTATTGCGCAATAATACGAAACGCGGGAAACCGTAGCAGTTATTAACGTTTAACGTATTCCCAGAATTGTATATATGTCTCATGAAATAAATAGAGATTGATATTGATATTGACATATCACACTCCTTAAAAAATAAATTATCATTTCGAAACATCATGGAGTAATTAGCAACCTCAAGCATAAGGATATGAAGGCGTTCCTAACTGACTGTATAAGTCTTTTTAGGAGGAGAATCCAGAACTTGCTAAAATGAACGAAGCCGTAAAAGTTAATACGGCATTTTGTGGAGAGTTTGAAATTACAACAGGTTCCAAGCTTAAACAAGAACATAAATATTTCACGACGTTAAATGCTGCCATGTTCAGGAACACTGATCTAGACAAATGGTTTAAAGAAAATGTCGCAGAACCGATAATGGTACAATTAAAAGAATTCCGGCAGCGGGATAGCGGATGGAGTTTAAAGAATATCGTTAACTTGGGTGTCAACATCAACAAATATATATGCGAGGATCTTTGTACATTGAGCTACCGCTCCAGTTTAAACAAAAGCAAGGCATGCATTAAAGTGAAGAATGATGATCAAGCATGTTTTGTATGGTAAATAATGACTGCGCTACATCCTGTTCAACAAGATCCCCAAAGAGTGTCCAAATATCTGCATTATTCAGACGTATTAAACTTAAAAGGTATTCAGTTTCCGATGACTCTAAATCAAGTTAAGAACTTCGAGACTAAAAATGATATATCAGTTAATGTATTTACATTAAAAATATGCAGACGTAAATTTACTATAGTTCCTATATTGGTATCGGAGAATAGAAAAATCAATCATGTGAATCTTTTAATGATCCAAAACCAGTATTATAATGAAAATATGGAAAGCCTTAAATATGTCAATACAATTGAAACATTCGACTCACATTATGTATGGATAGAAGACTTAAGTCGACGGTTTCATCTCAACTTAGTTGTAATAGTGTAAAGAAACACTTTTGTGATCGCTGCCTACACTACTTTAGCACAAGTGATAAATTGATGAATCATGTTATTGATTGTAAAACAAAGCAATTGTGTGTGCCTCGCCTGCCTACAGAAGAAGAAAAGATACGTTGTTTCTAGAATTTTAGAAATAAAATTAAAGTGCCATTTATCGTATATGCAAATCTCGGATGTATACTAAAGCCTACTGCGATGGATATTATGTGAAATATGACTACGATGACGCATTATCATTTTATCGGTCATATCGGAGTTAAAATTTTGTGAAGTGGTTTATTATGGAACTACAACATTTTGCAGAAGACATTGAGACGGTAGTTTTATGTCCCTATGATATGTATCCATTGACACGAGAACAAGAAGCTGCATTTACGAACGCAACACTTTGTTATATTTGCGAGGAACCCTTCCGTTCGGAAGATAAAGTAGTTCGAGATCATAATCATTTAGTGCCAACTAATAACTATATAATAACCGGCGCATGAGAGCTGTAATATCAAGTATCATGATTCTCATACCATCCCGATAGTTTTCCAGGGCTTGAGTGGTTACGATAGCCATTTCTTAAGTAAAAGTATTGCCGTTGATTTGGATGGAAGTGTTACCAGTAAGAAAGGAATAATATATCTCCTTCACAAAATGTATTCCTGAGAACTTAATCAACTATAGATCCCTCGATAGCTTTTGCTTTATGAGTTCATCCTTAGAAACATTGGCTCCTTACCTAAATGCACTCCATTACTAAAAAATGAATTTTTTGGTTTGGCAAATAAGAAGTTTGGATTAGTAACTAAAAAAATATATATATATATATATATATATATATATATATACACATATAAATATATATATTTACGATTTCATAGATTCGTCGGAAAAGCTGAATTACATTTCACTACCTAGTCAACAAGAGTTTTACAACATGCTGGAAAGTAGAGGAATTACTAAGAAGCAGTATGCCAATGCTAAAAAAGTGTGGGAAGCATTTAATATTAAAATCTACGGCAGTACTCTGACTTATATCTCAAGACCGATGTGATGCTATTGGCTGAAGTATTTGAACGAGTCCGTTCAAGTTGTCATTTAACCTATGGACTAGTCCCCACCCACTATTACACCCTTCCAGGATACACTTCGGATGGTATGTTAAAGCATACTCATCAGGAACTTGAGTTATTAAATGCCATTCATCAGCTGCTATTTATTGAAAAAGGTATACAAGGAGGACTTAGTCAAGTGTGTTCGGAACGGCATGCATCGGCAAACAATAAATATCTACCCTCTTATGATTCTTCGAAACCCGATGTGTATCTTATGAACCATGACGTTAATAATCAATACGGATAGGTCATGACCCAGCCCTTACCCTATGGAGGATTTAAATTGGTTGACACCAACATTGATGTGGCATCAGTTCTGACAACGCTAACGAAGGTTAAATCTTGGAATTTGATTTGGAGCATCCGGAATCTATCCACGACTTAAATAAGGATGTCTCATTATGTCCGAAGCACATTGATTTGAAGGCTGGAAAACCGCCTGTATCAAAAATTCAAAGTACCAGGTTAATGGCTACATTGAATTCTAAACGTGAATATGTGATCCACTACTGAAATCTGAAACAAACTGTAGAAAATGGAGTTATATAAACAAGAATTCAATGCGTACTAAAATTTAAACTAAGCTGCTGGCTAAAATCCTACGTTGACCTCAATACTAAACTTCGGAAACGAGCAAGGAATAAATTTGGGAAGAACTTGTTCAAGCTAATGAATATACAGTCTTTGGGAAAACGATGGAAAATATACGCAAACATTGTGTTGCAAAACTGGGACGGCAGATATGGAGCCGAAGCTCGTATATCCGATCCCCTGTTCAAAAATGTTACAATCTTTGATGAAAACTTTGTGGCAGTGGAACTTCTTAAAACTGAAATATATTTTAATAAACCTATATGTGTTGGTATGTGCATTCTCGACATAGCCAAGTTGACAATCTACGATTTTCACTATAAATATATAAACGTTGCCTTTGGAGATGGGTGCCAAGTTCTCTACACAAATATGGATAGCCTAATGTATAAAATAATAAACCATGATCCTTATGAAACCATGAAGCGGAACTGTCAGCAGCGTTTCGATGCTTTCGACTATCCTGGGTTACGATCATAAATATATGCGACGAGGATTTTAAGACAGCAGAGAAAGAAGAAGCTGAACTCTTACGAGAGAGTAAGAATCACCTGGCATCCGAGACTTTTGTGCTACAAAGAAAATTAAAGGAAGTAGAAGATCGGTGATATAAAGTAGAATTACGTTTGAAGATTATGCCAACTGTAAAGAAGATTACAAGGAAGTATTTGTAACGCAGAATCTAACTCAATCATCCTAGCATGAGGTTCACATCATCGTTCAGGAGAAGATTGCCCTAAGCCCGCATTATGATACACGCCATTTACTTCCTGGTTCATATGCCTCACTACCTGTTGGACATTATTCAATTATGAAGCAAGAAGAAATATAGTACTTATTGCAAATGTAGAATATTTATTGTAAATATTTTATCCTCAAAAAATTTTATATAGTTTATATTAGTGTTATCATATTCTTAAAAAGTGAATGTAATACTCTCACGTCGAGTGTTCGGTTGAAAAGTGATCTGAATTGATCTTCAACGCCTCCTTAGGGGGATTTTAATGTTGGATACAGAAAAGTGCAAAATGTACCTTAGATTTTTTTATGGGAACATACATGTAAATATGGTCGATTGTGTGCTCGTTACCTACTAAGATATGAGATCTACGATGAAAAGTGGTACTAAATTTACCGAAAAACAAACGGTAATCTTCGCTTAATCTTAATCATAACAACTACTAGTTTACATTTTTTATTCATGCGGCAGTTGATTACGGCTATATGAACCAATTTCTTCAATTGCTTTGGTAAAGGTACAACTTTAAACTTGATAGATAGATTGATAGTACTTTCAAGAAACCTCTTTCCTTATAACAACTACTTTGGTAGACACTTACTCAGCTTTTTTGGATGCCTAAATCTGCATATTTAGAAGTAGTGTTTCTCATTCTGGTCTAATGATGCTTTTTATAAAAGTGGGCTAAACTTGGACTTATTGCTATTTAACATGTCGCGGTTTATTCAAAACGCGTATTATTAATCGTGACTCCGACCGTGTAAGTCTCTGCCAATAACGCAAAAAGATTTTCAACACAGAATATGTATAATTTTAATATATGGCCATATCTGTTTGCGTACTCAGCAGACCGTGTCACACAAAAGTATCCTGTATGTCGCTTTTTATGTCGGAAATTGGAAAACTGAATTCATCGCTGACAATTGGAACGTGGAAAATGAAATTGAAGTTGTTGATGCAGGAATAACCTTTCTGCATTTATCATTGTAAGTGTATTGTCTGTTTCTGCAGCGATAAAATGTCAACCGCACAACTAATAAAATATTTTACTAAAAGTTTTAGAAATTAGAATGCCACATACGAAAGTTATATGAAATTGGAAAATTAAATTGCATATAGGCGGTAAAGTGCTTAAACACATACGCAGAAACAAATATATACAGCAATTTGACATAGAAAGTCTTACTGGTTTGACTGTTTGTGTGTATGAAAAAGGTATAATAGCTATCAATTTTATTAGGTCCAAGCTGATTCTGTAGTATGTTTGGCGTTGATGTTTGCACTAATAAATAACTACACTGACTAGTCCTGAGAGACCGTTTAAAATTATTTATTCTAGAATGTACCAATTCACTTTTTCACTAATGTATACAGTCGCAGTGCTGGAAGGAACTTCACATACATCTGCGACTTTAATGCAGCAAAGTCTTTAGGTTTGAGAAAACTTTACGCAGTTTAATAACAGGTTTATAAGTTGTTCTGATATTGTAATCTTGTGTAGGAAATTACTCCCATCTTCGGTTACTCTATGTATAAGGAAGAACTGCCGAATACTGTTGTTTGACATTTTTAATTGGGCGAAGATGTCGGTGTATTGTTCTCTTGACATCTATACTGCAGTAGCTGTTGTCCATTGGGATGCATTATAGGTGGACCAACTATTTGGTATGGCGTTTTGTCTATAAAAATTAAATCGCACAATAAACTAGAGAATCAATTACCAACGACTTTTGTGACGGATAGTGGCCGAAAAGTGCGTGCAGGTAACAATTCGGATATGTGGGATTTCGGTGTACATAATTACCTAACCGCCTGATAGGCTGAAAGATGGCAAGTATATCGCGGAATGGTAAGGTTTGGTTTTTTTCGATTACCTTGCTAGACTTTATATTTTTGTGGTGACTGTTTAAATTATCTTCAAAGTTCTGAAGTTATTGTTGAAAATATTATCCATTCCAGTTAAGAAGGTACTGAAGAAAAAGATAGGACTGAATTTTAGCGATTCTCATTGGTGGATGGATGAGCCAAGTATACACAAGTATAAATATCCCGTATGTTTGTGTTGGTTGTTTGAACATTTTTATTATAAGACAGATTGTCAATTGGCATTTTGACATTTGCTATTGCCCTTTCATATTTTCGTTTTTGTTATTTATTGTATTTTGTTATTAGTTTGCCTTTGAAATTTTGCTTGGCCTTATTAATTTGTGTTAATTTTATATTTAGTATCAAAACAGTTCTTGTCAGAGCTATAAAACACCAGTGTCTTCATAATAAGGTAAGCATGTCTCATTAAAGATAAGCATATAATACTAACAATGAATTCTTTTCAGACTTTTATTTAATTATGGATCACCGACCTATTAAAAATCCGAAGGGCAAACATGTTATGAGCGGGCAAAAGCTTATTGCCTATAATATATATTTGAAAAATTCCACAAATGCATCCAAAACGCAATCTGTGAAGCAAACTGCGTTAGAAGTGGGTTTAGGTGTTCGATCAATGTGGAATATTGTAAAAGAAATAGAAACTACTGGTACTGCTTCCTCGCCAAAGATTACAAGAGTGCGTACAACAATCTACGACGAACTTGAAGAATTTGAAAGATGTGCGATTCGACGGCATGTTCATGCATTTTACTTTAGAAATGAATTAGCAAATTTAGAGAAAGTATTACATGCAATAAACAATGATGACTCTTTACAAAACTTCAGTCGCACATAACTTTATCGGGTAAAGATGAAATTGGGTTTTAAATATGGAAAGCGTAGCCGAAAAACAATTTTAATTGAAAAACCTGAAATTGTGTTGTGGCGAAGAAAATATTTAACTGCAATTAAAAAGTATAGAGCTGAAGGCAAAAGAATTTATTATACTGATGAAACGTGGGTGAATGCTGGACATGTAAAGAACAAGGTATGGCAAGACACCACTGTAAAAACAGCAAGGCAGGCATTAATCGAAGGTATATCGACTGGTATACGAGATCCCTCTGGCAAGGGCAAGAGATTAATTGTTGCGCACATGGGTAGTGATATGGGATTTGTCAATGCTGCATATATAAACTTTCAATCTAAAAAAACAGGTAGCGTATTAACACTATAAACAACTTAGGACCCTGAGTTCATAATTCTCGTTTTAGGAGATTATCACGAAGACATGAACGGTAAAGCGTTTACAACTTGGTTGAAAGGTGTATTACCTCTTCTTGATAATGATAATGTAATCGTGCTTGATAATGCTCCTTATCACAGCGTCAAAGCCGATAAGGTTCCAAATCAAAGTTGGCGGAAAGAACAAATTTATAATTGGTTAAACGCAAAACACATTGAAGTTACCAAAGAGCTATTAAAAATCGAATTATTGGCCTTAGTAAAGCAGCGAAATTGTAAAACGCTCTGGCAGAACTGTATTAAAGTTACCCCCATACCACTGCAATCTAAATCCAATTGAGCTGATTTGGGCTCGAGTAAAGCAGCATGTAGCTACCAACAATTCTACTTTTAAAATTAACGACGTGAAGGTGCTTCAGGATGAAGGACTTGAAACCATAGATAAAGGACATTGGGTTAATTGTATTAGCCATATAATTAAAGAAGAAGAAAGAATGTGGAAATTGGATGGCATTGTCGAAGAA
The DNA here is from genome assembly GCA_036346225.1 of Platerodrilus igneus. Taxonomy (NCBI): domain Eukaryota; kingdom Metazoa; phylum Arthropoda; class Insecta; order Coleoptera; family Lycidae; genus Platerodrilus; species Platerodrilus igneus. Next base: position 831,252 of record JARFIW010000975.1, on the reverse strand, counting down.
CTTGTTGAACAAATTGTAATAAATGTTGAATATGAAAGTACAACAGACGACGAAGATACCTCTGGGGATGATATGGACGTAGATTAAATATAAATTTGTGATATCATTGTTTTGATATTTTGTGATGTGTTTAATTAAAAATAGCTTATATATTGTTCTATATTAATATTTTATTTAAACTTTAACCAAACAGGTAGAAAAAAAGTTCAATAATGCTTGATATGTTTTAAAACCGTGTTTCTTGGATGTATTTATTCAAAAACCTCAATCTTGCAAAAAATATAAATAAAAATCTGTATAAACATCTCCAGGTGAATGTTTGTTTCTACCATAATTGTTAAGTAAAGACTAAGGGGCAAATTCATAAAGCACACTTAAGCCACACTCATACTTAAGTAATGCTCTATCTCAATTTTAGGTATTCGGAAAAATACTAAAAGTTGATATGGAACATTGATTAAGTATGAGTGTAGCTTAAGTGTGCTTTATGTATTTGCCCCTAAGTTTCGTCCGTCTTAAACTTAATGTAGTTCCAAGTCCAATTTTATTTTCTGAAATTTAATACCAAATTACAAATACTCCTTGTTATTATTTAGACAACTATCCTAGGAGAAGGATCGAAACGTCAATAAAATCATTTTCAAAAAGCAATGTGGTCTTATTCCTTAAGAAGAACACCAAATTGCAATTACTGAATGCAATAATACTTAAAAATTAACTAATACAGTCAGCCATTTGCATTGTTATTTTTGAAAAAATAGTAAATATACAACCGACGCCGGCAACTTTTCAAATACAGCAACTAATAAATTTTTGATCTGTGTAAATCTGACTCAAGCACATGCGCCATGTACTACCTTCTTAACTAGAATGGAGTATAGATGCATATTACCAAGGTGTCGTCTACATATCGAAGCCACATTCTGAGTTAAGGTCTTAGTATTCTAAAAGTCACAGATTAATGTGGCACTATATACGTGAGGACTAAAGCATCAAATAAGGGTGAACCCATGTATATATCAAACGTTTGTTTCTAACTGTCCACAAAGGACAAAAAAACGTTGTTTTACACATGTATTCCTTGGAGTGATTAAGTATTCAGACTCGTTAGCATGTGGTTGTAAGTGTTTTACTATGGTGACAGTATCGATGACAAATATCTTGGATACAGGTATGTTGAGTCATAGCTGATCAGTATACTGTAGTATTAGTAATAAACACCTTTCTGATTGAAGTTTGCTTTTCCAGAATTGTCAAATGCTTTTGAATGTCCATTGCATAACTATTTTTCATCAAGTTTATTTAAACTAATACGTTTCAAACGTTTTCTGTAAGCCATGTATAAATTCAGACTCTCGATGCTTATTTTTCTATTTTAATATTTCAACTTTAGTCACCTCGCTTTTGTAATTCTTATATTAGTTTAAAACACGTTCTATATCAAGTGCTTTTATATCACAAAATAAATTCTTACAACCCTCACAAGAAATGTCTTTGTTCTACATAAATATTCTTTAGTACAACGAGAGATCTTGATACCGTGGGAATGTGTAACAAAGACTACATATTAATAATGAGTATAAAAGTTTTAACGACATTTCATTAAGAAAAAACTAAAAAGTAAATAGAATGTTACGTGCAGTCCCTGCAAACAAACACCTTCGGAGTCAACTTTTGGAATCAACACACTCACGTGCAAGAACAAATATTGGATACAGGAAATACATATTTTGATTGGAACCTTTTTATTGTTTTTCTTATTTTTTTTTGGGAATTAAACCACTCATAGTTTTTAAAATCATTTTTATTTACGTTTCGATCCATTCTTTTAAACTTTAAAAATTTTTACTTAGTGTACTCAAACCAAGTATTTTGAACATCAATAAATCAAAGTCACCTTCAATTTATGTCATAAACGTCAAACTTGAAGTTTTTATTATTTTGACAACGATCCTAGGTCATGGATCGAAACATAAATAAAAATGATTTTAAAGACTATGAGTGGTTTAATTCCCAAAAAAGATTAAGAAGAATGCTTAACAAACCACAACAATCATACAGGGAGTACTTTTTATTGTTGTAGGGATTTGTGTACAAAATTATAAAGAAGCTTTTTCTTTACTCGGATGGCGAACAGTTTCTTTCTATACACGCAATAACGGTGCAGAACGTCATGTCAAGCTGTAAAATTACTATTTCTTTGCATTGTTTTGATGAATTCCTTAATGGAAAATTGCGTCTTAATTTTCTTTAAGTTTCTAGGTTACTCATCTCACCATTGTAAATATTCCGATGTGGAAATTGAACGTACTTCGCTCAAATCGTCGGAGTGTGTTTAGGACGATTACTCCTACTGTTTGGGTAATTATTTAGAGATTAAGTGTCACTTTAACTGACCATAAAAATTTTCGAAATAAACATTTAGTCTACACTATTATTAAAGTGTGACTTTTTTTTTCTTTAAAATTTTTTACAGTTACAGCAAAATGCGTTTCTTCTCGTAGATGGTTTCTTTTTTTAATACTGTAATTTACAGTTTCGATATTTTTTGTATTTAGTTATCAAGAGTTACTTGTCCACACTGCGTAAATATATGGTTTTATGACTACTTTGAATAAAAAATTTAATATTGAGTAACTATTTTACTTATGTATGTTTAATTTTTTATCTAAATACTAGGATTAAGGTGGAAAATTATGCTAAGGTAATTAAAGAAGGTTATTGATTATTTTTGCGTAGATCTTTGCACTATGTAAATCCTCTGCAATATGCTTGATAAATGTTACTTTTTATGCGAGTTAGTTTTCCTTTTACAGCATGTTGGTTTCTAAAGGGTTTGTAAATAAATATTGTTTCTTGAGGTTGGTGCATTCTTTCTGTGTGACCCACGCCACTCTACGACGTTTTAGCTAGCACGGTATTACTTATTTGGATTCCTATTTTCTTTTTTGTTGGGGTACTTGGTGCGAGATAATTTCTTTTTCATTCTTGTCCGCGCGGAATACCGTAAGAAGAATATATTTTAAAATAAGAAAACGTTTTACATCTTAATTGCTCTAAAAAGCAACATATTTTCAAGATTTATCCATCAATTGTTTTAGTCGAATTTGTAACCTTATCGGAAATAGGCAGTTTCCTTGCAAAATGTTTTGCTCGACAGTTAATAATAGGTATAGGTTCAGTCAGGGAATCGCTTTCTAAATTTAGAGTGCTCTTGGATAATAATCTCAAACTTAGTCCAGTTTTATTTTGAGATATTGACATTTAAAAACTGTAGTTCAGCGCATGGCAAATCATGTTCGTTGGAATTCCTTTTACGAGGGAGTGTTATATCAAATAAGCCTAGGTTATATTCCCTGAACAAAACAAAATCTTGTTACCAAGTCAACAAATAGAAACTTAGTTGAATTTGTTACTGTGAGATCTTGCTTTAAAAAGCTAAAGCGTTGCGTTGAAGTAAATTTTGAAAAAAATGTCGAATGCAAATTTGAAAAACGATAGAGCATCGAGCCATCATCTGTATTTTAAGCGGTTAAGTAGTAAAGAGATTTACGAATATATACTTAATACACTTGGCGGCCAATACCCATTGTATACGACTACGAAAAATTGGATTGCATCATTTAATAAAAAAGAACTTTCTCTTGAAGATAAAAACCGACCAGGTCAACCGAGTGTAGTGTCCACCCCTCAAAATATTGACGCACTTCATGATATATCATCAAATCGTCAAATTGGGCTGAAACACATATAAGACACTAAATATTTCATATGGACGCGCTCATTGTATAGTTTGCGCCGATTTAGGTACGAAAAACATTTCTGCAAAATGGATTCTTAAATTTTTGAGATCCGAGCGCTAGCATGGTAGAAGCATTATGGTCACTCTGTGTCAATTTTGAAAAGAATCAAGACTTTTTGATGCGTCTCGTCTCACCCGAATGAGGGCGTATTTTTGTGAAAAACGCCCACCTAACATGCCGGAGACATTAAAATCAGAAGCCTTGCGCAAACCTGTCTTATGCACGGAGCCGCCTCTAGTTCAAAAATTCACTGGAAAAATTTGTTCTCAGCTTTTAGATATCCGTGGATGATCTAAAAAAGGGTCAAACTATCGCTAGAGAAATAGGATGTGGTATGTTAGCAAAAGGGGCATTGCTTTCGCAGGAAGATGCACCTGTTCACAAAACAAATCGCGCATTGTTATGAATTCAATTCTGAGTCAACAATTTAAATTTCTAGAACTCATACTTTTCCCCAGATTTAACCCCCTTGAAACATAACCTGTTTCCTCAATTGAAAAGAATTTAAAACGACAGGTGACTTATTTTCAGACTATAAAGTATCCTATTTTTAAAAGTTAGAGATGTTGCAGATCTTTGTACGGAGTATATTAATTTCAGATGAGAAAATGTTGAACAATAAAATATTTAATTATTGCAATAGTAAGCTAAGATTGTATCAATACTCCTTCGTATTAAAGTTTCCCTTTTCAAATTTTATTTTTACACATATGAGTCAAATACGGTCTCGGTGAATGCTTTTTAATTTTTAGTATGGTGTGGTTATCTATTCCAATAGTAAAAGTCGGTTGGATACGTTGTTGAAGCTGTTATATTTTCCACCCTGGCTGACTCGATGGCACGTTGGAAATGATTGAAGTCATAAATCTATCACTTCCACAATTTTTCGAATTTAAGCCTTTTTAGGCATCTAAACATAGCTCCTGATTGTGTTAATAACTGCTAGCGGATAAAACGAATGTCAAGATTGAAAATAGTAAACTGTTACTACATTCGTGACAATTTCTATAGTGTTAATTGTCTAAGCAACACGTAGTTTTTAATACACGCCGCTAGATAAACCTTTGGTCCTGGGAAGCGTCTTTTTAAAATATTCAAGAACTACAAGTATCAAAATTAAGTTTTTTATTTCAATTACCATAGGACTTGTTTTACTCACAAACAACATGGATACTTATATTTTTTAAGTACCAGTTTAAAATTTTACATGTTACGATTTTCAATAATTGAAAATTAATTGTAGGTAGTTTAAACTGTAACAATGCGAAAGTTGTGTGTTTCGAAGACTTACCGACTTGGAGAGCTTTTCTCATTTAACATGAGATTTCTGGTTTCAAATCATTCTCTGGGAAAGTGCAAAATTGCTGCCCCTTGATAACATACATTGTCTTTATTTCTAGGTAACTATAAATATGCCTGCATGGTAGCAGTTCATTGTTTCTTACCTAGTTGTATGAACTTCCGTTTCTGTTACAAAGTAATTGTTACCTACTTCATCCCTAAATGAACACGGTTGACACTTACTATCTTATATTCCATAATACAATGTGCTATTTGATTTTTATAAAATAATTATTCTATAACATTTTAATACATATTAGTATAGGCGAATATGTAGCTCGCGTAACATTAACTGGGCAAATATTCATAAAAATGTATCATGCCATTTTACCGTTGCTAACTCAAAATGCTTCGCTGTCGTTCAACATAACTTTTGTTAAATCAATAACTATTACGATAAACAAAACCTAAATATCGCTAGATGCTTGTAATAAAATGGTATTAAATTTATTATACAGGTACAAATTGTAATTACAGAACTCAAATCTTTTAATAAATAGTTAAGTTCGCAAAGTAGCACGGATCTATATATATATATATATATATATATATATATATATATATATATATATATATATATATATATATATATATATATATATATATATATATATATTGCTGTGATACCTCACCATTATTCGGGAACTAAGGTTTTCGAATCGAGCCCCAGCGTTGGGCCGCCCAGAGAATATGCTGTGAAACCTACAAAAAGCCTCACCAGAGTAAAAAAAAATATTCGAGCCTCTCGAATTGGGCACCAAGATTTGCTGTGATTCTCGTCCTGGTGAATTTCTTCTAATAATCGCCTCTTTACTCTTTCCGCCTCGGCTGTTCATCTAGTTAAAACTTTCATCCTCATTCATAAAAAAAAACAAACTCATTCCTACCACAAACATCAACGTTAACTCTATTTACATCAATATTCATAATACATTAAAATTTCAAAATTAAATTTCAGCATAAATTTCAGTATCATAAAATTTCAAGTTTAAATTTGTCCTCATTTTAGTTTGCATCCAGAATTAAAGTCCTGGTATGATGCATACTAATTAATTTAACAATATTTGCAGACCTGAGTCTGAATAAAAGGGAGCATCTCCCACCCCTTTACGTTAATTAAACAGGTTAGTCTAATTGAGCTCAAAGACAGACCCAAATTTTCATCATAATCAAAACATAAACTGCTAAATACTCTTTTCTACTTATACAAGAAAATTTCACCTTAAAATTAAAAATTTGTTGTTTATACAAATTCACTACTGTCCATTTTTATCAAACAAATTATAAAGGTATCCAACACCCACCAAAACATCAAAGATGGAACAAAATTGTATAATTTACCGGAAGGTTACTGCACTCGTGGCTTCAATGCACATCGGACTTGCTAATTCCACCATTCCAGCTGGTTTATGTTTACGGCTTTAGATTCTGAACGCTTTTAAAATTTTTGTACACCACCATTCGTCTAAATTGGTTCAGGACTTCTCAGGAACTCATCTATGTATATCTAAATCTTGTTTTGTGGATCCAATCACGTTTACGAATAACACTTGATTACTCACTCCCGAAAATTAGCAAAGCAATTTATAATTCGTTTACGCTATACAAAGCTGCATACTTAAATGTGTTTATTTATCGCTACTAATTTAGATAATTGGTACAATAATACCCGCAAATATAACTAGACTTTATTACCTTATCTATCTTTTCTAAGTGCACTAATGAATAATAACTTATATCGTAGCACGTATTCTGCTTGCAGTGTCGTATAACATCAAAAAATAAAGAGAGAAAACTGTTTAAAGTATTCAATAACATCAAAAATTTAAGAGAGCGAAACTCCTATAAACACGAGTTTATATAACGGCTTGCTTGCAAGTCGAATTTGTTCCGCAACGGACAATTTTTAGAATTTCGCATTCTCTGTTCCATTTTGACAGTCCGGCACAGCGATTCTACAAAATTTGCACACGTCTCGCAACGCGTCTGCGAATAACTAATTAATTTTATCTAGAAATTGTTGTTTTCACCTCTCATATCTGCATCTTATTTTCACCAATCGTAAACCTCGTGACGTTGCTCAAATCCCGCCTTTTATTATTCGTGTCTCTGCCTTGCGCGTTTTATCCATCCCTTTCTACCTTGGTCTGAGTAGTACAAATCGATATTCTTTACTATCGGCTGTCTAAACTACACGTGGACTCGCGACGTGACTTTTACATAAACGCGGTTTTGTATTTCGCGCTAAAGCATCCGACCGTTTCCAATATACGTAGAATCTGCATGTTTATCAGCTGTAATTTATTAGAATTTAACATTTAAAAGTTTGCAGGTGTGTGCTTCTAATAAATGTTTTTAAATATAATTCTCCGAGCTTTGTTTTCATGGTATTTTAATCTTGGATTTTCACAGGCTTTTATGCTTATTATATATTACTAATGGTTCAATTAACTCCAATTAAAATAATAATGAATGGCATTGACTTCTACCCTTTAATTTTTAGCGAATACTAATTAAATATTAATTATTATTTGTACACTTTGTTTAATACCCGTTACTTAAAAATTGAATTAATTGACATAAATTTCGCACGTAATTTCTATTTGTTTCTTTATACAAGGTGATTAAAATTGTTTGTCGTTAATGTCGTTAATGTCGTTAATTAATTTTTTACCCTGGTCTAAATTTGAGTAATATATATAAAATAGTGTTTTTCGATAAAATGTTACTGTACAATTGGGATATTTTAGTCCAAAAAATTAAAACGAAATAATATTTTGCATATATTTAATTATAAATCGACGTTTCGGCAAGGGTTGTTGACTTTATCAAGATTTTAATTGTTAATGCATAAATATTAAAATTATAAACACAACCCTACACATCAGGGTTGTTGTTAGTCACAACTGGTTAAAATACAAATATTGGAGTACCCAAAAGGGGATTATTTAAATTTAATTAATAAAATTACATGTTTATGGAGTAAACGACCAACTACGACAATTCGTACACAATTCATAAAGTTTTTGATCTGTGGCAGATATCTCACCCATCTATCGTTGCCAACCGTAGATATTTTATGACTTCTCGTATAAAACGCTCACATGGATTTGCTTTCGGATGCCGTATGCTGCTAAATGATACCTTAATATGCTCTCTATTTAACCCGTTTCTGAATCTTTGGTTATCGAAATATGTCGCGTTGTCTACCAAAATCCTATCCATTTTCCCAACCTGACTTCCAAATTCTCTAATTGACTGTAAAGCATGCACCGTGTTACTTCGTCTTGCCGGAAATAACTTAACTACGAATTGTCGTAGTTGGTCGTTTACTCTATAAACATGTAATTTTATTAATTAAATTTAAATAATTCCCTTTTGGGTACTCCAATATTTGTATTTTAACCAGTTGTGACTAACAACAACCCTGATGTGTAGGGTTGTGTTTATAATTTTAATATTTATGCATTAACAATTAAAATCTTGAGCGCAATTATACAAAACACGTCTTGTTACAAAAATAATTCAAATCGATCTCCCATTATGTTTACCTAGGTGATACCACCTTTAAAATTATGCCTACTCTTCATACATTTTTACAAACCCAACATCCAATTAAATCGTTCCAACTAGTTTGTGTCCCTAATACCTATTCATCATCTTTTACACGTTACAATTATATAATTAAATGTTCAATCATTGGTTCATATGACCGCGTTGCACTCCAATCAGTTTTGATACAATATTTTCGCATATAATTTTGATACTACAAGTTTGTTCAAAGGTTGATTCTAATAAATAAGTGCCAAAATGTTTCACATATAAACCTAGCTCTGTGTGGTGACTAGTGAAACTTCCACAGACGCAACCGGCTTTTAGATCAGCAAATTTTCTCTCCATGGCTTATTAACATACAACTTAGTATATATCCTTGAATACTGCGTTTTTTTCACGTCATCAAGTCATTGTTTTTCGTATTGGCACTTCTACTCTTACTAATATACTTCAAATACTTTACCATTTGTAAAGTACGGCAAACACAAATTTTTTAATTACGTAATCTGATCATTGGCTTCATTTGGCATATACACAATCTTAAAACACCAAAATACTCTTTATACTCTTTTAGCTATTACGTACACTTCAATATATATATATATATATATATATATATATATATATATATATATATATATATTTTATCCTGTAGGCGCAGCATGTCCTTTATATTTTTTTCTTGCTTCTTGCCCTTTCTATAAGTATGTTCCATTTTTTATAGACATCTAGGTCTATGTTAGTTTTGGGTTGAGCTATATCGTGTTACACTGCTCGTATTCTTCGTGGCCCCCCTCTGTAAAGCAAATCTTCAAATATTCTCTACGAATAATCAGTGTTTTTATACTTTTCTATAATAATCACTTTCACCTTTGTAACAGTGACACCAGAAAGCTAAAATTTACAGTGTTGTATTTCCTTCATTCGATAATGGAAAACAAATGAATAAAATAAGTTAATATATTTTCTAGTAATTGTCAATCAACACTTTTTTAATGAAATATTTTCCTCGGTACATTTTAACTGATATAGATAATTCGAAATCTTTAAAAACTATTGAAGTCTTGATATCTCTGTTATCAATTTTCATACAGCTGTAGGTTGTTAGGAAAAATGTTCAACAGGCAGAAACCAATATAAAGGCTTTGCTTATTAAATCAGTCGAAAAAATTTATACAGTTTATTTTTGTAAGCTTTGTTTCAAAAACGATTTTGTTTTAAGGTTTTAATGGCAAACATTATCTTTATTACTTCGAATATATAAAGATATTATCACAGAAAATATATACAATCACTAGAATCTACAATATTTTAATAAGAGCTCATTAACAGAAGTATCTATATTTATAAGTTAACAGTATTTCGGATTTTACTTAACACATTTCAGAAGTTATAACTATTCACTAAAGTTACTGGTTACTGTAAGCGTATGATTTGCTGCCATAAGCCGTAATGCTTTAGTGTGATAGGTGCGTATAGAAACATCGAGGTACCAGTGACGTAAGCTATAATAAAGTCATCTAAAATTTGCAAAAACAAAATTGTTAGAACGTTTAGATATAGTCTAACAATAGAAGGATCCGACGTTGCGAAGAAACAAGACTTCGCCTCTTCAGGTCCTTTACTTTAAGCAAATTCAAACACTGTCGTTAAAATCGTCTAGCATATTTATTACCAGATAAACTAGCAATAAGAAGAAAGGTCAATCAAGAAATGCTATTAGTATCTAGACTGAGGTACTGTCGATGATAGCCATCTGCGTGTAAAACACAACCGTCGTCGAGAAGGTGGTGTGTTTTGATCAATGCGTTGGCAATGATCAGTGACATCATAAACAATAAAACCTAACAGAGAGAGGTGCTCTGTTGCCGTAACATATACCTATTTGTACCACTAAATTTTGTGAATTGGAAGTTATGGTGCTTAGTTTAAAGGTTCGAAGCAGAGGAGCATAATTTTGTTACGTGTGCAAAAAGCTCTCGCAGCTTCATATATGGCGATAAATTTTCATGCACCTAATTGTTGTGTCCCTATTTGATATAACTTTTAGAGATAAAAAGGACAACTAATCTCATTTATTACAATAAATCAATTCAAATCAGAACAGTTCTCATTTACAATGAAAATTCTAATCTTTAATTCATTGCTTGCTTGTTTAACTAAATGTAACTATTTTAATAAGCTCTGGACATAACAGTCCTCTCCCTGTTCTTTTTCCTTTATTCTATACGGAAAGGTCACATAGTCCTGGAAATATCATGGAGGTTGACGTACTCTTATGGATTGTCGTACTTACGCTTCCTGGTCAATGTAGTACCTTCGGGTGGAGAATTTGTAAATCAAATGTAGGGGGTTAACTGTATGGTAGCGACTCCGTGGATCAGACAGGTTCGCGAACGACTGCTGATCCCAATGTCTCGGGTCCTATTCTCGACACGGATCGCTTGAAAGATCTCAAGCGAAAATTTTTCACACAAACGGCCTCGTTCGGATGAGATGTAAACCTGTAGGATCCGTTTGTGAGTGCTGTCGCGCACGTTGGTTTGAATAGCAAGAATTGGCCAAAATTCAAAAATTTTTAAGAAAAAAAAACTAGCTTCCAGGCTAATGCAGTGCCATTTAAAAACCAAATGTAGGAGTCAATTGTATGAGGGGTGGTTCTGTGGATCAGCCAGATTTGCGTATGATTGTTGATCCCAAAGTCCCTGTTTAGATTCTTGATAAGGATCACTCGTTCGGATGAGAGATAAAATATAGGGCCCGTGTGTGAGCGTAGTCACGCACGATAAAAATCCCTCCTATTCCTGAAATTGTAAGGGTTTTGCAAATTCAAACTTTCCAAATACAAAATCTCGATTTCTGATCAAAGTAGTACTTGAGGTAGAGTATTGAAAAGTCAAATGTATACATAAAGTGTAGGAAGCGACTCTGTGAATCAGACGGTTTGCGCATGATTGCTGATCCCAAGGTCCCGGATCCGATTTCCGACACGGATCGCTAGAAAGATGTTAGGCGAGCATTTTTTCCAAAAGTATGCCCTCGTTCAGATGAAAGGTAAAATTTAGGTGCCATTTGTGCGCGTAGTCACACACAGAGACCCATACATTCGCTAGAATAGTTGGGGTTCGGTGAATTCAAGATATCTAAGTAAAAGACACGCGTTTTCTGGCTAAGTATTACCTTCATGTGGAGCATTGCAAAGTCAAATGTAGAGATAAACAGTTGGAGGCGGCTTGGTGAATCAGATGGGTTTGCAAATGGCTGCTGATCCTAAGGTTCCAGGTTCGATTCCCGACACGAACCGTTTAAAAATGTTAGGCGGGCATTTTTCACAAAAATACAGATAAAATGAAGAATGTAAGTCCTGTTTGTGGTGTTCTCTCGCACATTGAAAGTCCTACTTTGCTTGGAATAGCAAGGATTCGGTAAAAATTAAAATTTCCAGAGGAAAGAACTACGCTTCCTAGCCAATGCAGTACCTTTGGGTGGAATATTAGAAAATCAAATGTAATGTCAACTGTGTTTCTGTAATTTAATATAGAGCAGGATAGCAAAATTGATGAATTGTTTCATTTAAAATCTTGTTCAATGATTGTCTCATTGTGGGCGACTCTGAATAAGCGTTCCACATCTGTATGTTTGATTCCGTTTTTATATTCGACTTCACATTGAATTCCGCAAGGTTGCTGCATTCCGTAATAATCTTGTATGTGTCATAGTAGGAAATTTTGAATGTAGATAAAAAATTCCCGTTAGGAAAGTGTTATCTGTAACTAATTTGAGCCTTCGTTCATAAAGATACAGAAGGAGATTTACTTGAATATGATTGCAAGTACTTTGCGAACCAAATCGGTTTCACTGGAAGAAAAAGACCTTGCTTCAAAAACAATAGGTTTTTCAATTCCAGCATTTACATGTGACAAAAAACCAGTGGCGCCTGTGGGACCGGCATCACATGTTAACACCATTGGTAAATCGGGGGTCGTAAGGTACTAACACTTTATCATCGGTAATTTCTTGATTTAATTTGATGAACGCCGTTTCACATGAACTGGACCAGTAAATCTTTGTTTTCACTGGTAATAGTTGTCCTACTGGATGGGTTATAGTGGACAAATTTTTCATAACACATGAACAATATGTAACTATTCTAAGAAAACGGTGTACTCCTCCATAACCATTCGGACATGACTTGTCAGTAATTGCCCTTATCTTAGCAGGAGATTTAGAAATTTGATTCTGTGTGATGACGTGTCCCAAGTATTCTGTTGTTGTTTTGAAAAAGTTGCATTTGCTTCTGTTTACATATAAATCGAATTCTGTAAGCTTTCGAAGACACGCCACAATGTTCGATTGACATTCGTCTATCGTGGATCCGCCAATTATGATAATATCAAAATAGGTGTGAGTCTTAGATTAACCCATTAGATTTTTATCAGTTATCCTATAAAATTCAGAAAAGCGTTTGTATTCCAAATCAAAGAAGCAATGCACGCGATGTGTATCACGATGTGTCGATAATGTTTGAATGCAACTTCCATAATGACTTATAGATGTCAGGACGGCAAAAATGTTTCGAGTTGCTTAAGCTGTTAAGTATCTCTTCAATACTAAGAATTAGATAATTGGCGGCCACTATTTGTTCATTAACCCCTCCTTTCTAGTTAACACAATGGCTGTCTGGTTTTGGAATAACAACCAGCGGAGAACCCCATTCGCTGTTACGGATTTTTGAAATAATTCCATCGCTCTCCAGATCGTGTAATTCTTTGCCGATCTCTTCCCTTAAGACTTAGGGTACACTACAATGTTTAACAAACGACAGTTTATCATTTTTACGCAAATTCAGAGAAACTTTATATTTAGACACATATCGTAAGCTTTCTTGGAAAAGTTCTTGAAATATCTTATAAATATCATTTACGTGTGTGACTACTTTAACGGCAATGCGGTTTGAAGTATCAAGTTTTTTTAAGTCGATACCAAGATGACGGATCCACACACGTCCCAAAAGTGGGACTAAATAAATTTTCTGACGATGTTATAGCAGATGGATACTACAGCCTTTTCCAGGTGGATAAAATATGTTTTTAGTATATGACCTAAATTCGATATTTGCCTTAAATTTTGGTAGCATCATAAATCCTGCAACTGAGTCGATTTCAAAATGTTGTGCTTCACTTTTGATAAATACAGTCGCATAATATATCTTCGCATTATGAAATCCTGTATTCCTATAGTCAATAGATAATTTGATGGATTTCAAAGGATTCACAACTCCGTGTATCTTCCTGAAGTTGATAGGTCTTTGTTTTGGAATGCCCTTTTTCGGTTAGTAGTGTACGAATACACACTTTCATGACATGTCCCATTTTACTAAAAGCAGAATAGTTTGCCGGCATCGATTCCACATTCTCTCGACAAATAGTTAATACTGTATTCATAATTAGTCAATGTATAATTCTTATAATCGATATGCAAACATTTCTTGACCCTGTAAATTTTCTAGACCTGCAGCAGCATTTATTTTCTCGATGTTCTAGTTTAGATAGATGGTTGATATTTTGTAATGAATTCGAATTGGTAGACGGATGTAAGGGCCGCTTCTGGCTGTCTAATTTTAATGCTTCAAGGGCTAACACTATTGCTACAATGTTATCTAATTTTTGACTACTGGAATGCAATGGGCGTTGAAGAATGGAATTGTCACCAATGCCCCTTATAAATTGTGCTCTAAGAAATATGCCTTTGATGTTAACGTTGCAATCACACGTAGAAACAAAATTGCAGGTAATTGTATCAGGTCTTAGTTCAGCAACATATTCAGGCATAAATGCTTTACTAAGGTCTTTACAAGGTAATCATAATAAATTCTACGGGTGTTTTTGGCGCTACCAATGCTATGAGAATGATGTGTTAGAACCAAACAAAGATTGACGATATTTGTGCCAAATTTATATCTCAAAGTGCTTTCTATAAGTTTAGATAGTTTTCAAACCGCTGTAACAATTAAAAATTTTCCATTACGAATTAAAGATTTCAAACGTCGGCACGAACATAGTGGGACTAATATAAAATGGTTGGTTGTGAAGTTGATCCACGCTAGTTTGCTGGTTTGTAGTCACTGCTGATAAAAGATATCGAAATTGTTCTTTATTCATACTTGGTTGGTTTTGATTTTTATTTGGTACTTTTCCTCGTGCCAATTTATTTTGCCTCTATATGATAATACTTCTAGAGAGTGGAAAGACAACTAATATTATTACATTAAGTAAATTCGAATAACAACTAACATTTTCAGTAGCAATAAAATGCGACTTTGGATCAAAGGCAAGTCAGTAGATCAACTGGTCCAAAAGTCAATGTGACTATGGACCCAAAGTAGGTCAGTAGGTCAAATGGGCCTCAAAGTCAATGCGACTATGGATCCAAAGTAGGTCAGTTGGTTAAACCAACGTAGGTCAGTAGGTCAACTGGTTCCAAAGTCAATGTGACTATGAACCCAAAGTAGGTCAGTAGGTTAAAATGGTCCCAAAGTCAATGTGACTATGGATCCAATATAGGTCAATGGACTAAAAACAACATGATTATGGATCTAAAGTAGGTCATTCAACTAAACGAGTGTAATACTTTGGTCCTGAAGTCAATGCGACTATGGACCCAATGTAGGCCAATCGACTAAAAGAAACGTTTCTAAAGACCAAAGGAAGTCATTCGACTGAGAGTGTGATACTTTGGTCCCAAAGTCTATGCGACTATGAACCCAATATAGGTTAATGATCAATTAATAACTACGTTAATTTAGAGCCAAAGTATGTCCTTCGACCTGAAACTGCATGCTGACGTCTGCAGAAGAAACAAATAAACGTAGTCAGCAAAAAATTTAATGCTATCTGCAGAAAAACGATTGAACCCAGTCAGCACGAATGGAACTCTCAACCCTGAATGCAATTATAATTGATCAACGCAATCTAAGATTATTAGTCTTTCCTAACAAGGAAAATTTTGAAAAAGTTTTAATTTTTTTGATTTGTTTACAGAACACACAACTACAACTTGACAAAAAGATCGAACGATTATCACACATCTTGGGTATATAAAGTTATTAAACAACAAGAACGGCAGAAAATTCAACGCATGTCAGCAAGAGTTTTAATGCTAATGTATTGTCTAGATAACAATTGTAGAAATATGAAATCTGCAGAAAATTTAATAAACCCAGTCATGAAAAAATTTAATGCTGACGTCCATAGAAAAAGTAATAAACCCAGTCATCAAGGAACTGAAAGCTGATGTCTGCAGAAAATAAACCTAATCAGCAAGAAATTTAATGTTCACATCCGCAGAAACAGTAATAAACCGAGTTATCAAGAAATTGAATGCTGACGTCTGCAGAGAAATAAATAAACCTAATCAGCAAGAAATTTAATGCTGACATCTGCAGAATAATAAATAAACCCACTCGGCAAGAAATTTAGTGTTGATGTGTACCAAAAATAAGTAAACCCAGTCATCAAGGAATTGAATGCTGACGTCCACAGAAAAATAAATAAACGTAGTCAGCAAGAAATTTAATGCTGTTTACATAAAAACGATTGAACCCAGTCAGCACAAATGGGACTCTCAATCCTGAAAGCAACTATAATTGACCAACGCAATCTAAGATTATCTGGTTACTGGTTTCCTATAGATTTTAAACACATTAATTTAATGTAGCGTTATAAGACAGAAAAATAAATATTGCATGAGTTTGTACCTCAGTTATAAATTATACCTATCATTTTCTGATACACTTTTGCAATACCCATGTTATTATTATTATTATACTATATTTAAAATTTTTTAAAAGGGCTATTCATTAAGAAATGTCAAATTAATGTTGTCAATTGCAAAACCACAATTTTCTTATATCTAATTGGGGGCGGAAAATATAAAAAATTATATATAAACAACTCGTTTGTAAGCACTATTGCAGCATCTTGACAATGAAAAAATTCCTGACGATGCGCGGTTCATGCGTGTTAAATGTAATAAACTCGGTTGTTATCAAAAATAAAATACAAACTGTTTTCGATGTAAACGCAATTACCTACCTGTATATGTTAATTTGAATTTTTATTATTTATGTTGGGAATTAAATGTAGTCGGTATGCTTATAGTCCACTATCCTAGACATTGAAACTGTTATAAACAACGAAAATGCTACGAAATTACACGGTTGCAGGTTTTTCCATAAGCGTATGGATGTCATTAACTTTTGTGAAAGCTGTGCTATCATAAAGAATGTCACAATATTTGTTGATTTTAAAGTTTCCGTTCAAAGCGAGCATAGTGTTCTTGACATTCAATTTTAAATATAGAATTTTCTGAATAATGTGAAAACAAACAAGAAAGAGGAACACAATGTATTTTTTTGGGTATATAAAGTTATTAAACAACAAGAACGGCAGAAAATTCAACCCATGTAAGCAAGAACTTTAATGCTAATGTAATGTCTAGATAACAATTGTAGAAATATGAAATCTGAAGAAAATTTAATAAACCCAGTCATGAGGAAATTTAATGCTGACGGAGACTTGAGAGCTTGGTTATGCCGTTTCGTGGTAATTTTAAGGGCTTATAGTTATCGGGTGTAGAATTATTAGATCAAGCACGATAGCGATTTCCATGTTAAATTCTTAATGTTTAAATATTGCCCCACCCAAATTATTTTGGAGGAAAAGTGCAAATATGTTTCTTGTAGAGAAACAAATACCGAATTCAACCATATCACTACTTATTTTTTTACTTTTCGTACAATGGCTAAAATTAAGGACATTGAGACTACTATTTTAACAAGAATAGGTTATGACTTGTAATTGTTGAAACACTGGTAATGTTGTAACCACAAATTTAGACGTAGTTTAAGTATAGTTTTTCATTTAGACAATGCATACTAATGCTAAAAATGTATTTCCCTTTCTTTAGTACTTTAAATACGTTTAAATTTGTTATTGAAACACTGCCATTGTTTCAATAATTCCAACATACAACCTATTTTTCGCTACTTTTGCTAAAAAATAGTAATTTTAATTTTCTCAATTTAACCCTTGTTAAAAAATAAGTAGTAATATGGTTGTATTCGGTATTTTTTTCTCTAAAAACATATTTACACATTTTCTCTAAAATAATTTGGGGATCCAATATTTGAACATTAAGAATTTAACATGGAAATCGTTATGGTGCGTGATCCAATTCTCTACCCTGTTTAGGAACAGTGTAAGCGGCTTAACTCAATTTTGCGCCAAAGGTCAGATACACCTCTTCGTCATATGACCCTCGATATGTACCGGCCTTGAATTTACATT
Organism: Platerodrilus igneus; assembly: GCA_036346225.1. Classification (NCBI taxonomy): domain Eukaryota; kingdom Metazoa; phylum Arthropoda; class Insecta; order Coleoptera; family Lycidae; genus Platerodrilus; species Platerodrilus igneus. The sequence goes on along the minus strand of JARFIW010000975.1, from coordinate 813,206 downwards.
AGACGTTTTCTAGCAATAGGTAGAGAGGTCTAGAACGGAAAAAAATCTGAATGTGCGTTGCATGTATACGACTGATTGCATCAATTTTTTTCGTTCTCGCATTTAAAAAAATAAAAAGTCGTTACATGGAAAAATAGAATGCCGTTTCGGCTTGTGACTAGGTACACAAATTTTTAAAACTAGTATTAGAAACATTACTGTGGTAATCATTTCTTTGGGTAGGTACCGGGCTGGTTTGCTTTTACGCAAAATTTGATTATAAACTATAAAAAATTACCTAAAATGTATTTCCCTTTCTTTAAACTATTTTAATTACGTTTAAATTTGTGATTGAAACACTACTATTGTTTCAATAATTCCAAGCTACAACCTATTTTTCGCCATTTTTGCTAAAATAGTAATTTTAATTTCCTTAATTTAACCCTTGTAAAAAAATAATCTTAGATTGAGTTGATCAATTATAATTGCTTTCAGGGTTGAGTGATCCATTTGTGCTGGCTGAGTTCAATCGTTTTTCTGCAGACAGCATTAAATTTTTTGCTGACTACGTTTATTTATCTTTCTGCAGACGTCAGCATGCAATTTCAAGTCGACTGACATACTTTGGCTCTAAATTAACGTAGTTATTAGTCGACCACTGACCTACATTGGGTTCATATTCCCATAGACTTTGGGACCAAAGCATCACACTCTCAGTTGGATGACATACTATGGGTCATTGGTCACGTGGGTTTTAGTCGATTGACCTACATTGGGTGCATAGTCACATTGACTTTGGGACCAGTTTAACCTGCTTTGGATCCATAGTCGCATCGACTTTGGGACCAATGTACTACACTGTTTTAGTTGAATGACCTACTTTAGGTTCATTATAACGTTGTCTTTAGTCGATTGACCTACATTGGGTTTATAGTCACATTGACTTTGAGACCAGTTGACCTACTGACCTACTTTGGTTTAACCTACTGACCTACTTTGGACCCATAGTCGCATTGACTTTGAGATCAGTTTAACCTCCTGACCTACTTTGGGCCCATAGTCACATTGACTTTGGGACCAGTTGACCTACTGACCTAGTTTGGCGTCATAGTCGCATAGTATTGCTACTATTTTCAATAACAAATCCGATCTTCCATCCATTGCTTACTTGTTTAACTAAATGCAACTTTATTCTAATAAGCCATGGACATTGCCCTAATGAACAGCTCCCAACTGCATATAACTGGCAAGGCTGGAAAACTATGAGCACCTATATAACTTGCAGAGGCACGAAAAATTCATGTGTATAATGTGCGTCCAGGTTAGGTAACGAAATCTATATGTTCTCCACCTGTATCTTTTCCACTAATGATACCTCAATAAGTAATTGCTATATTAGTGTTATGAATGTTTACATTAAAAAAAAAATTCTACTACGCATCCACTATCGAATTAAAACTGGGTATAATTGATATGAATGGATCTTGGGCAAAATGTCTTTTTGGTTGTTATGATTCTAAATAATTTTATATGACACTGCAAAGTTGAAGGTACAAAAAGATCAAGAGCAGCAATGTTTTTCTTTTAAGTTTCACGAAATGTAATTTTCTTGCATTTTATATAATAAACCAGAATATATATCACTGACTGTTTTGCTTCGTACATTATGTAAAAGACTTTTGTATTCTGTAAACCTTTGGATTGCGGAAGGGAAACACTAAAATGGACACTTGACTACAATTCTCATAGAGGCTATTGTGGGGAAAGCAGTATATTATGTATAAAAGCGAAATAAACCCACATTAAATTATTCAGATTGACCCTTTATGCAAACGTAGTACAGGAACCTTGTATATTTAGTGGGTGTACATATAGCATTTATCAACTTACTAACAACTTTCCATACCAAGATTGAAACCATTTCTCAATGTTTCTAGAACAATAATTATGAAATCTGTTTTCTTATATGCGATAACTAAACACTACTTTAATAAATTATCATAATCGACTTCTACAGAATTTTTAATAGACGCATTTGCTAGAATAGCAATGTGCCTTTTTTCCTACTTCTGTGGATTGCTTTTCTAGGGTCTGCTTTTTCAAATAAGCGCATATTTTTAGATGCTGGGAATGATATTTGGGCGGATGTACATAGAACAAGATTAGAAAACGTTCTGAAAGTGAGTGGAACGGGTTCAGAAACCAACATTATAGAGTAGGGGTGAGAATTGATGGTTTGAGTTAGATGTAACAGAAGCTGACCTATTGGTTACATAGGATAACATGAAAAGTATGTGCCAAAATATTTCAGTATGTAAAAGTTATATCCTTGAAGCTGAAGCAAAAGTGCCTTAATATGCAGTGTAGTAGCTGCCAGGGCCAAAGTATTTGCAAAACTATAAGTTGGCATATGACGTTTATTCTTGTCATCGCCGGTTCACTAATTGTGTTAATAAATCTCTTCGGAGGTCCTTATACATTTCTATCGAGTGACTGGAATTTATGACTGCTATAGGGAGGAAACCACTAATGTATCATATAATTATTTATAAAATTGTCTCGGTCATCACTGCGAGATGTGATTTACTTTTCTTGAATGACAATAGACAAGATCTTATGGTAACACATTGAACACGATCTACAAAATGATGGCAAATTTCAAAATACTTTTTACAATCATTCCCTTCACAACTAATTGCGCCGATTTGAGCAATATGTGGGTCATAGTAAACCTTCTTGAGCACTATAAATAAATAAATTAAGTCTAAGAACACTAGTAGTCATGCTTACTATATTAAGGATCTCTTGTTTAGCGGGTGGAATTCTGCTAATTTGGCAACCTCTTCTCCATTACAACCACCTTATAAAGTTCAAAATTATTGTCACGCTGGTTTCGCGTGTTTTCTCTGTCCCGTGGCTCAATGTTGAAGCGTTTTATAAAATCGTAAATTGTTGAAAAAAGTCTCAACGTTTTCCTACCATGGGTTCTAATTTTTCGTTAGACTAGTATGTTACGTTCATTTACGGTCGATGAATTAAAAACCACATCGATTCCGTTTCTACTCTTCCATACATCAATAACATGCTATATATTTTACCTGTTTATAACAAATACACTTGCAAATAATTTTCAATTTCAATTTATCTACTCTAAAACGCCGAGTTTACGCTATAAATTCTATAGTTGGCACCTTGTTTTGAGTATCCGTTAATGGCTACACATTACTATAGCGTAAAATTAATTCTTTTACTGCTACGACCGAAAGACTCGTTGAAATAGCGTATTGTATTATTTGATAAAGCTTGGCTGGAGTTTTCTAATCTCCTTTTTGGTATGTTGATAACACGAGGATTGAAGCTCGAATTCTTGTTATTTAAAACAATTTTCAATTTCATTGTGCAGTTTGTCCTCATATGTATTTTTCTATACTACTCGTTCTATTACTCCAAGAGCGAAAAGTGTAGATTTTGGGTATATCACTCTTAGCTGGAGGCCAAATTGTTGTACTTAGGACAATTATTCTTCATATGTAGAACCAACTGGGCTGGTATTTGTTCCACTGTTGTAGGGAGTGTCGCCACGCTTAACATCTGTCAACCGTAGTGACACTACATCAGGACCCCAGCACCCGGATGCTTTGCTGACTCACCTCCGTAGATGCAATGGGCACACGATAATAGCTGGCAGTTGGAGGTATGTTGTATTAGTGTTCCCATTTATCGGAAGCACCTTTCTTCTTCCTACTTTTGTTGGTCGTGCGTCGCTGGTGCTCCATAGTACTTCACTACAGGATTATTAGAATTTGTTCGACCGTAAATATTGTTTTTTTACTTTAACACGTGCGTCGCTGATGCTTCTTACTACTTCACTACATGATTACTAGAATTTGCTCAACCGTAAATAATTTTTTTTTTACTTTAACACGTGCGTCGCTGGTGCTCTCTACTACTTCACTACATGATTATTAGAATTTGTTCGACCGTAAATAATATTTTTTTTTTACTTTAACACTCTGGTATTATAAGCAAGCATAAGCAGTAATTTTTCTTTTCTTTCTTTTATTAATGAAAATTAAATGTCAAACGAAATGCGCACTTCGTACGTAAATTTCTAAAATTTGTTCTTTATAATACAACTATTTATTTTTTTTTTGTTGATGCAACCCGAATTCTTTTTTTATTAATGTTTACTGTAAATAGAAAATCGATAACGATGTATTTTTTGTGTTGTTGGAAATCCCCCCCCCCCTCACCGCATTGGTAGTTAGCCTACTATTTCTACGTATCTTGTGTTCTGTTTCGTCATCGTGATTCGTGCGGGTCCGCACTTTCAATATCCTGTCTATTTCTATCTGACCGCGGACGCTGCATAACGTAGCAAGTAGTCTAAGCTAATCTGATGGATAAATGTATACGTCGTACAAAGTAATCCACTACCACGATTTGATAATCTAAGCAAGATGTTGGGATTTTTCGGTTCCATTCAACGGCATACGCGTAAGCAAACTTAACTTTCTTTGAAGTGTCAACTGAAAATATATATCTGGAACATTCTTCAAATACTTCACAAAGTACTTTTCCTGTTTTACTTCAAACACATGTAGTCATACCACCGAACCTGATTGAAAATATCGTTTTAATTTTAATTTCTGAAAAAGTCGAATAGTTAGAGAAAAATTAACTTTGCGTCAAAGAATACGGGATGCTCAGTTGCAAGTAATTGTACTAGTGAATAATAATAAAAAACAGAATAATAATCACGCATAGGTGTACTATAAATTCTTACCTACACAATGCAAAACACGTTTTCGTCTAAGTGGTAACAGAATCAAAGATATTGTTTTGGGCGGTCATTAATATAGTACGTTTGCAAAATCCTACGGGTTTTGCAGCATGTATTGATGCAACAACCACAGACCTCACTTTCATAGTATTCTTTGGCAGTTCCAATACTTCCACAAGTCCTAACCTTTCTTCTGAATGTCCTTATAACTCAATCAATGTTATATTAGAGCTAATCACGCGTTGGTATTAGACAACTTGCCAATATCACCTCTTTATCTATTTGAGATTCAGAATTGAAATTAATTTTATATAGTAATTCCCAAGAACCTTAAAATTAAAACCCTTAGTCAGAGTAACTTTTTGAAGATTATACATTTAATTGTTTGTATTGCCATTTTAACGCATCAATATTTTGATCTCTATAGCTTTTTATTTTTACTTCGTACCACATTTGCGCCTAAAAAAAGTCCATTTTATATATATATATATATATATATATATATATATATATATATTGCTGATAAAAAGACGCAATTTTAGTCATAGGTGCAATGCAAATGTTCAGCAACAAATTATGCAAGCACCAACTTTCACAATGCTCGTGAATACAAAAGTGCGCTCTTTATTAATTAAATCATCGAAAATTTTACGCTTCTAACAAAGAAAATCATGACCGAAAAACACTGTTATTTTCTATTAATCAAACAGAAGAAAACCATTAATTTTAAAAAGTCACGCGCATGCATCTATTTGTATTAAGAAAGTGAGCTTTGTATTCATTAAATGGATATTTGCGCATTTAATACATTAAATAAAATTTTTATTAATAAAAACTTGCTTACTTTTATTAAATCGGAAACTGAAAAGTGCATCAAGGTGCAAATCTTAATATTATGAAGATAGCAATGAGCATTTTATCACGTAGGCTACGGTTAATTCTTTGTATAAAATTATCATTTGCTGATGACAACGGGCGGGATCTAAAGAAATTGTTATTTACCTAGAGAAACATTCAAAATTAAACTGCAGGATTTTTCATATCGCATCTAACGCCAAAATAATGATTAAGGCGCTGGATGAATGGGGTTTTTGTTTTAAATATAAAACTTTCATTTGGACGTGGAATGCTATATTTTTAACAAGTATGAGTTGATTTATTTTGAAAGGGGTTATTACCATGTATGCGATTCAGTAACATGTTTTAAATAACAAAGTACCACTAAATGGCGCAAATATAAACTGTAAAAGTACAGTTTGTGTTAATGAAAGTATAGTTCAGTTCAGCCAATATTAATATCATAAGTAAATCGGTACGTTTTGAATTAGTTACACAACGGCGTGTTTTAGGGTTTGGAATGTTACTTCGATTTTCACTTTGAATGTGGCTTCAAAGAGTAGACATAGGATTTTACTTCAAGTATTTTTCGTATACTTCTTCAAATACACGGCTTAGACTTCAAGTGTTGTAATTTGAGTAGTATTGCCGATACTAATTCGTAATTTTAAATATTCATTTCACTTATTGTTTTGGACAATAATGCTCTAACCTACTTGCTATGGTGATTCCGATATTGGGTTCATGACTAATCCGTTTTGATTTGGATTTTTGGTGGGGTTTTGAGTTATTCGGACAAGATTCTGTTCCAAGAAAAGAAGCATTGAAAGGCTGCGTTTGGAATTAATGCCACACTTCTAAATCTTAAGGTCAGACTAATTATAAGAATTGGCATTGCTCTGTAAATGATTTTTTTACGATCAGCATGGCACGTTATATAATTTTTGTGAAATTTTGTATTTTTAAGATTTCATTAATTGACAAATTCATTTACGTAATTGTTTGAAACGAAGGGCAGTTTACACGTAATTTTAGTTATATTTTGAAGAAGGAAACATGGAGGTGAGTGTACTCTGACACCTAGAAATTCCTGTAAGTACATTATAAGTATAAGCTCACTCTTTGATTACTTAAGTGTGTTATATTATTATGAGATCGATGAAACTGAAATTTTCTTTTTATACGATTTTTAATTGTTAAGATTTATACTCAAAATTTTTAAGGTCAACATACTTATTTATTCGTGCAGCAAACTGCTTATTTTAAACCAGCTGAGCTGATTGAGGAAGTAGTCTCTTTTATCTTGATAGAAAATTTTCTGTCTGTTGTAACATAGGTCTGTTTATAATTTACCATGTTAAATTGGTACACAACGTAAATAATCACCTTCAATATCACAATAATTTTTATACCACAACGTGGGACTTCTTAGGCGTCTTTAACATCACCAAATAAAAGTGGCGACCCAACTAATAGGGCTCAATTCTACTAAGGGACGCGATGAAGTTAATGATTTGACTAAAGTAAGTTAAAAATTTTCTTAGTCAGGGTAAATTTCTTTCCTTGATTTTTTTTAGTAAAATGGAAAGAAAGAAAAGCACGGAGTTATTCACATCAGGAGAGGGTGTTGATAGGATGTGTAAAATACTAGACAGAAATGTACAATGAAAACTCAATACAGGAACGAACAATACAAAACGCGAGAAGAGACACATCAGCATAATCATACCGACATAATTAACCGGTCAGGACCTTCGACCAAACTGGATTTTCGATAAGAGACGAGCCATTTAATACCTTATACATAAACAAATATGAACATCAGCAAAAGTTTATTAAATTTGAGACGGAAAATGAAATGGAAATTAGTTATGAAAATGTATCGCCAATTGATTATAGTTATAGTTATTGAAGATAAGGTGGTCAAAACGTTTATTGGTACTGGGACGGAAACCAGTTTGATCTCAAAAGATTTTATGATTGCTTAAGGAATAAGATGATACCTGTGAAAAGAAATAACTTAATAGCCCCAACGAATAAAAGGTTTGAAACGGTTTATACAAAAGTAATTCTGAATCTGAAAATAGGGAGTGTTGAGGAGCAGCATATATTTCCAAGACGCAAGATAGAATGTATAATGGGAATGTATATAATAGATAAATTAAAATAAGGTTTATTGTCCAGAGCAAAATTGTTATAATTGGGTACCATTGTCTGGGGTGGGATGATAAATTAAGCATCGAAGACACTATCGACTGCATTCAAATTAATAATGTTGAGAAAAAATAGGAGGATGTGGGTGAAGTTGAATCTGACAATAGAAAAGAGGCATGTCTAGACACACAAATAAGACTACAAGTGTTGGTTGATAACACTCCTTTTAAGGAGAGGACCTAAGGTGGACACCCAAGGAAGGATAGGTTAGTGTTATCTGGCGAATGCATAAAAGATTAAACGATGTGTTCCCTTATGGAAGCGGTCGATAGCGGAATAAAAATAAATTACCGTTAAGACAAGTTATCAAGAAGTTGAAAAAGGAAAAGCGTGGGATCGGTCTAAATGTCCGTGATGTCCATTAAGTATGTCAAAGTTTAAACATTTAAATTCTTATTTTAAAATTATCCTTATAATGCAATTACAGAATAATATCCGCCAAAATAAAAATTAAAATTAAATTAATACTTTTTTGTGCTAACCTATGTTTCGTCACAAGTATTTTTAATCCAAATTATAGTTTTCAAAAGTTTTCAAGTTCAATTTGGTTTCAAATCCTTTTTCTCATGTCAAATTCCTTAGGGTTGATCTATATCATTATTACTTTATATATCATTATCAAAACTTTATCAATAATCATCATTAACCCAAAAAATTCAAAAATTCTTCCGGCGAGCTAAAGAAGCCCGTCGCGTCTGAGAGAGAAATATTTACCGCCTACGTTGTTTCCGACTCAATAACTCCATGCTGTCGTACGCCCTAATTGTGTTTTCTCAACATTTAATTTAATCCGATAACTATCAACTCATTTCTTTCACATCTTAAGCCATAATCATAATTTAGTTTTCAATAAAAGGTCTACATTGTACATAAGTTCTCAAAGTTCTCGTTTTCAAAGTCAATTTCTATCTTAAAAACTTCTGCAGATAGATTTTCAAAGAAAATTTTTTTAATAAAGTTACATTTTCGTAAGAACCTTTAAAATGTCCCAACTTAATCACTAACATTAAGAAAACTTTTATAGTTAAACGATTAAAGTAAAAAATTCTAACGGCTTTTGCATTTATTCAAACAAAATATTTTCCATCGAAACAAAAACCAGCTAAATGAAAAAAACACCTAAAACTAAAAAACCACCTGATGTTTAAAAAAATTACCTAACAATAAACAATGAACTTCAAATTTTTGGTTTAAAAATTTTAACCCGACTAAAAAAAGAAAATCACACATAAAAAACAATCTCATATTAAAAATAATACTTTATTGAAAAAAAATGGCCTTTATAAAAGCAAAACGTCATCAAAGTTGAAAAACATGAATAGAAAACTGCCTAAAAACTGCCTTCTGTTAAAAAAATTTTACCATTTCGAAAAAACTATCCATAATTTTCTTTAAAAAGCTGTTTTACTAAAAGCGTTGGTCCTATTTAGAAAACAACTTAAATGTTTAGAAAAAACCCTAGCATTAGAAAAATGCGCTGTCGAACAAAGAGACTCTAAAGATGTTCACCAAAAAATGTTTCAAAGCAGGTAAAATTTTTTAAAACACAACTCTACGAATAAACGTTAAAGACTTGAAGTGGGAAAGATATTTCAGAATTAAAAAATATAAATCTATAAATGACAGTAAAAAAATTTTTAAAATAAAATAGAAAAAAAACTGTAATAAAAAATACCTCTTCAATGAAAAAACAAACTTACGTTGGGCGCCAAAAATTTACTGTTATGCGTGAAGTAGACGTTAAACGAATTAACTTTTGATTATCTCGAAGGTGCAGAGACCCCGTAACAATAAGGGGTGCGTCGGCTAATTGCAGTTGGACGGGACAAGTAACAAGGCTTTTAATTCAAAATTCTACATTACTCTGACACTTACCCTGAGAGTTTCTCTTACTTTCAGAGTCGAGGGGGCGCCAAACCGCTGTCGCCGTAATGCTTTTGTTGTCATTTCTATGTGGAAGACTAATATTCCGCATAAACCTCCCTTGCTATCGTATTCTAAAGGTGGTCGTAATTAAATTTCTCAAAATAAAAGGGCACCTTTCAAATACGACTATCACTGCGATGTCTGGATATTTTTTACAAATCATTGATTTTGCACCTATTTCCTAAATCAATACAGATATTCTTTCTTAAACATATATTCCTAACGTCAAATCTGACCAGGTGTAGCTAAAATAAAAATATTCTAAACAAATTCTTAATAAAACTTAATTCTAAGCCATTGGCAAAGCCAATCGCAATTCTAAAGTTTCCTGCTTTCTGATTTGATTACACGACATTAGTAAATCCCAAATTATTCACAATGTCGTTCATCAAAACCCAAAACCTAGTTAAAGCTCAACTTTATGCTGTCATTGTCCTTTTAAAAGTTACGAAATTTAATACTTTTACTACTCTAAATTTCACGAATATGTCTGGTATCTAAGATCACTAATTGGTTCAGCAAAATAATTGTTTTTACTTAATTATTGTCGTCCTACCCAAACACTTACAATTAGCATTTAAAAGTTCATAATATTGTTTTTAAAACGTTACATAAAAGAACTCACTTTCAAGATTTCAAAATTTCCAACTATCATCAGAATTCTTTCTCTTATCATTTAATAAAGGTCTAATCACAGCAGCTCCTTGAGTCCAAAACATACCCCACAAAGTTTCAATTGAATGGGGGGATTTCTATCCCTTTGTTCAAATTTGTGGTACGAGTATTTCATACTACTTAACTTCAGAATTTCCTTACAATTATTTCTTTGACATATGTACATCCCCTATAAGAAGTCACGCCCATCACTTTTAACCCCCCACCATATTTTATTTGCGCGTATTCCTATACTTTCAAATAACCTAGTACTATTATATAACTTCCTAATCCCACTACTATTACGTTCACTATACCTGTTGTCCACCCACTGTAAATCATTTTTTTACGACCGGCGTCTGGTAAATACGATGTTTCAGATTTACTCATGCTTACTTCACCATTCCCATGCTTTCAGTCTATTACAATGAAACGATTGCATTACCTGTGTAAACCTACACTTCTTTATTCTTATCTTTCAGGTGTGGTTATTACGTTTTAGAAAAGTGTAGTTGCGATTTACTTTATGATAGTTGCAACAATGTCTGTGTTTCTCGTTTATTAAACTGTTTACTACAAACTATGTCATGTTGCATGGAATATATTAAGCCAACTTCCTAATGCTCATATTTGTGAGGTATATCAACGAATTTTCTTTTATTATTCTGAAAGCTTTTTAAAAGCATGACACGTTTTCACTATAAAATTTTATAGTTATAATTGATTTGTCTACATTTTTGTGGTTTAAAATAATTTAGAACCCTTAGTTCAAATTCCTCTATGTATTTACGGAAATAAAGCGTTTAGTTCGTGACTTCCAGTTTAATTTGGATAAAAATACGGATTTATTTGCAAGTCCTGTTTTTAAACTCTATTTAAATGAAAATTATAATTATACAGGGTTATTCAATAACAAGTTAGTCCGTTCAAGATTAAATATTATTTCTTTCTCTCTAAAATAATGTTAGCGCATCGCATCGCATTACAGCTAGTAAGAAAATTAATCGTCCTGTACAAGACTATACTTCATGTATTTTGACCGAATAATAATTGTCGCTATTACTTGCATATCTTTCTATTTTAACAGACTTATATTTAAAGAAAAATATCAGTATTACAGACGCTGTACTACATCACTTCGATTATAACTTTAACAATAACTCCCACATGTCAACTATGGTTAGTAATATTTCCAATGTAACAATATAACACATTGGAATGTATTACTATCTCAAATTTATGTTATTTATAAGATTGGAGAATTTTATTTAATTCTTATCAATGCGAATGCGATATATTCTCACATGTGTGGTATTACAAGCTATGTCAAATTAATGACAGAACTAATTTATAACAAAAGTATTTGTGAACCACGACCACGCAATGGAGCTGAACATAATTTCTCTTAAATTACTATTCAAGCTCAAAAATTTTCAATAAGCTAATAGAAATCAGAGGTTTATAAAGAAAGTGATAAAGCAATTATTGAATTCTCTGCAACTCACATTCGATCAACAAACAGTAGGCAGTCAATCATCAGTATACGTAATAATATTATAATCACACCGAATAGTACAGAGAATATTTAACTTAGAACTTGAAACATATGTTCTCCTTTAAAGATGAAGTACCTACTTCATCCAGTTTCCATGACCACTTCAAGCTTACCGAGATCTTTAGCCCTCCACATTTAGTTTCACAATATAATCCACCCTCGATGTGAAGTAGGCAGATACCTTAGTTGGGGTTAAAATTTGATTTTGCTCTTCACGTGCTATTTGCTGTTGCTGGAGTGAGAATTATTCAATTTTCTGTAGTGTAAAAGCATAGAGCCGTCTAGATCTGTTATGCAAATTTCGCTGTTCAATAATTCAGAAGTTCTAAAAGAACATTAAATATAAATGGCCAAGTAGCGAGAAAGATATGAAATCTTTATGAGAATATAGATACTATACAAAACGATCAAGATAATCTTATTTCACTCATAGTATCAGGCAGCTATGAATACTTAAATCTTTAATCAACTATTCTCTCTTGCTTCTCTGGTTGGAAAGCAAACGCCAACGTTTCAGAAATCAAAGAGGTTGTAGCTTTGTCGTTACTTACGGTTCGAATAAAATTTTATGGCGTATTTAGATTAAGAACATCGTCTTTTATAGATTTCTACTTTCAGTCAGTACGTTGCCTAACTTCACTGAAAAACAAATTGTAATTTTCTTTTCTTTCCGAATGCGCAATGGATGTTTGTTATAGGATTTTATCGGGAATTACGAATCTGTAACCTAATTTTTCTATCGTCTTTCAGTCAAGAGTTGTTGCTATTTTTATAGTGGAATATTTTATTATGTAGTGTTTACATTTCTTATAATACGAACTATATATGTCCCGTCACTACTGAATCTCAATTTTTTTTGCACGATTTTCGTTTGTAAGGTATCTCTCTTGCATCTTTGATTGAGTTTTAACAATAATCCGCGAGCATTGTGGAGCTTCACTTTCCTTGGTATCGGTTTAAACAATACACATTCCCTTATTAAAAAACTTTTTATCATATTCGTCAGTCACAGATACTAGATTCAATGGAAAAAAGTCCAAATGCGAGTGGAAAAATTGAATCTTCAAAGACACCTTGCATCCCATATCGCTGTATGTGAAAATCAAAAGATTCACAATTTGTTCGTAATTTTTTGTATTTGTATTTGCCAAAAAATTATGGCACGCTTCGTTAAACAACACACACGCTACAGCCTTAATCTCAGGCAGTCTTGAATCGAATGTACTGTCCTTTATTATGTAACGAATTTCCAACCCAATCAAAATTTTTTGTTTTATTTTTACCTCACTTACTCTGGGAAACTTCTCTCTCAGATATTGGAATCCCTCACCATCTTTTTTAAAGCTTTGACAAAATTTTTCATCAGTTCCAATTTTTATGTGCAGAAGTACATAGTAACAAGGTTTTCTTTGTATCAACTCGAAGAAGATTTGTTACATTTTTTTTTCTAGCAACAAGGTTTTCTCGTATTTTCCAGTCTTTTACAAAGTATAGTGTTTATTCTTTGCTCTACTGTCCTATTCGCAGGAAAACACCACTATTTGGCGTAACCCTATTGCATTCCTAACAATGATGCTATGACTTTTAAATCACCACAAACGTTCCAACCATGCTCTGTGTACTTAATTTTTTCAAATAAAGTCTTCATATTGTTATAGTTTCTCTTTATATGTACTACTCGTGCAATAGGAAGAGGGGCGTACAAATTTACATTCTGGAATGGAACCCATTCAAGCTTAGAGTAGATAAATCAATAAATAGTCTTCACTTATAGCTTTGTATTGTTATAAATACATTTCCCAATATGTTGTAATTACATTTTTAAGTTTATCCTCTAACGAACCAGGGGGTCAATTCTTGACCGTTCGCTAACGCCAAGGTTACACGCTTACTAGCGAACGCAACCAAATATTATTCTTGGTCAGTCGTTGACAAGCGAACTCGCTATTTTCTATTCGCTACACAGCGAGCGGGCTTTATAAGCTGTTACAGATGGTAACTTATAAAATTAATGTTGTGTAATGTAATCATTGTCATTGTTTGACGTTTGAAAAATATGGACAATTTGTTTAACGCAAACGTAATGTTAATAGAACATCTAGAATTGGCAGAAAGAAATGTAGATACCTATTGAATTCCGCTAAATCCTATAAATCCATTCTTAAGTATGAATGATGATGCATTTCTTAAGACGTTTTGGCTACCAAAAGAGTTAGTTACTTACTTATCTGATGTTTTGGAGAAGTATATGACCCGCTAATTAATTCCGGCTTCTTTGATAAATAGTCTACCCTCATTTTCCTTTGACTTTTTTTAATTTTTTGGCCACGGGTCTTCTTCCTCTACATTATTGTTTCAAAATTCAAGAAGAATAAAAATGTGAACTTAATGTCAACTCGCTATTAACGTCAAATGTTGTATGCGAAACGTACAAAATTATAAAAAATGTTCCTCATCTGCGGTGTTGCAATATTTCTTAATCCCTTACTTTAAGGTGTTGCGAATGCTTCAACGAATACCCGTCAAGAATATGTTCCTAATAAAATCGTCGCTAAACAGCATTCGCTACGTAGCGAATACGTATCTTAACGAAGGATGTCAAGAATTGGCCTGCAGATTAAATACCGCCGAAGCCACGACGACATATCGTCGTCTGAAAAAGAGACGAAAAAGAAAAGAACAAGCGGAACTCAACAAATAACACCCTCGACGTGCTATGTATGCGCAGCAGCTACCGCAGCAACACCGACAGCTACAACAACGAAGGCCATCGATGGAGGTGACAAACGACCAATTACCGCCAAAGTCCCGCCTATCCTCGTAGAATTTTTCCGAACTTTCTCACGTATGCGAGAGAGATGCAAAGATCCTTTCAGAAAAGTATCGATATTAGGGCATCAGGGCTAGGAGCAAGAATCCTGCCGAAAGACACAAACGAGTATCGTTTTGTGCAAAACTATCTAAAGGTAAATGGTAAAGAATATATACGTACACCCTGAAAAGCGAGCAAGAACTGAAGGTAGTAATAAAAGGACTTGCGGCCAACATAACAACAGACTAAGTACAGACTGAGTTGACGCAGCTGGGCTAAGCTAGGCTACAAAATTACATAACAAACTGAATACATACAGCAACACGCTATTGGTTGCACTTGAAAACACACCTACATTGCACAACATCTACAACTACAGCAACCTATTATGCTGCAGCAAGCTAAAAATAGTAACGTTCGAGTTAAGAGTCGAAATAGCACAATGATTTTCCTGCCAGAGGTTCAGGCACTCGAGCCTCAACTGCGGCTACAAGACAAGGTGCGTAAAATGCACCGGAAACTACCTGACAGCTAGCTGCACCAAAAGCAAAGAATCGGCACCAGTTTGCGTCAATTGCAACGAGACTCACTCTGCCAACTGCAGGAAGTGCCCAGCTTACAAGCAAGAACTACAGAAGCAAAAACCAACTTCAGAACCACCAACACAACCAAAAATCATCACTACACACTAACTACAAGAAACCGACAAGGGAGGATTTACATTATTAAAAGATGGACGACACAGG
This sequence comes from Platerodrilus igneus, assembly GCA_036346225.1. NCBI lineage: Eukaryota > Metazoa > Arthropoda > Insecta > Coleoptera > Lycidae > Platerodrilus > Platerodrilus igneus. The sequence goes on along the minus strand of JARFIW010000975.1, from coordinate 797,700 downwards.
CTCCCACTACCCACCTCAGTCGTTCCAGCAAATAAAATGATAATTGACCATACTTCCGACAGTGACGAACACTCGAACTCCGACACAGAAAGCGAGAGACAAAAACACAAAGACAAAACACGGCGACGACGACGCAAGAACAAAGCGACTACCAAAACAACCATAACAGAGAAAACACGCAAGCCATGACACCAAAACTAGTCTCCGTATCCTCGAAAAGTACACCACACAACACAGGCACACCGAAACCCACAACGTTCAACGTCAACATAACAGCCACAACAAACGACACCACCTAAAAATTCAGCAAAGTACTGAATAAAATCATCCACTGGGCACACACTAATAACAAATTACACGGCAGGGATTTTCGAGATCACATCGTTAGTAACAGCATTATATGACATTATACAGACATTTAATGGCTAACACGACTAACGCACAGAACTTAGTACTGCTATCCTGAAACGCAAACGGTATACAAAACAGAATCAGGGAACTCAAACACTTTTTACAAGAACATGACGTAGACATAGCGCTAATATCAGAAACGAAGACAAGCACTAGAAAGCCAGTAAAATCGGCAAACTACAGTACATACAGAAAGGACCGCGACATACCACCTGGACAACCACCCGAATGAAGGGGTAGCCATCCTAATGCACAAAAGACTACTACTACACGAACAATTACAGCTAAAACCCACTACACTTGACGCTGTAGGCGCACTACTTAAGACAAACGGACACTACATAAACATCATAGCTGTTTACAGAAATCCTCACTCGTTCTACGCAATCTACGTTGACGATACACTAATCGTAACACGCAAAATGCTACAAGGAAAATACAAAAACAGCTCGACGCACTACCAAGCTGGTTTGATCAATAGAGGTCAAACTAAACGTACAAAATACACATGCAATTAACTTCACCAAACGAAGGACAACCACACAGAACCCACCACGAATTGAAGTACAACAACTGACTTGAAACTCCACGATAAAATACTTAGGCATGCACATTGACAGACAACTCACATTCAACAAACACGTAACAGATATGTTGAACAAAACGAGACGCGCAAAAGGCTACCTTCACGGCATACTTACCTACAAAAATGGACCACCACTATACATAAGACTAAAGACATACAAAACGTACCTGAGCCAATACTTAGTTACGCGGCTGAGACCTGGTATACATACACTAACCAAACCAACAAACGTAAACTAGAAGCACTACAAAACGAGACCTTGGGAACCATCACAAGAGCACCCTGGTATGTACCCAACGAGACCCTAAGACGACCTACAACTACCAACACTAGAAACCCACTTTACACAATCAGCAACAAACACCTACAAGACAACAGACACCACAGGCCTAGCACACCTACGCAACATCGCAACCCTTTATAACACAAACAAACCCAAAAGAAAATTCACATCCCCGACACATACTAGATGTTGGATAGCAATAATTTAAAAAAAGGCACATGCACAGTTATACATCCATTAGCAAAATTAAACATGCAATCAACTAAACAAAATCAAGCAGCCAGCAGTCACCAACCAGTCATCATCAAGCAGCCACGTTCTACCTTTACCAACAATCGAAGAAGTAATAAAAAAACCACCAGACGGGCAAATAACGCCCTAAGAAAAAGGAAGACCAAGAATAGCTACAAGGCAGCCAAAATTTCTAAAATTAATGCTGCAAGGCGAAGATGGGCAAAGATAAGCCCAGGATAGTCAATTTGGAGTCGATTTAGTCTTGTAGTTATTCTAATACGACTATGGTAGGTTTAAATATTAAAACGGCTGAAATACATTATCAACCTGAACAAACTCGTATTAATCATTCATCTCTATTTTCTTAACTTGGGCTCAACAGAATCATTTACTTGTTGAAAATTATTTATCAGCATAGGCAAGACTTTTATTAAAAAATATACGGTGTTGGTATTTATTGAAAACTGAATCAAATCCTAATAGTACTACTTTTATGTACGAATTTTATTTAGTAACTGAGGAACTTATGAAAACCTTTATTACTTTTGCAAATTTAACGGAATATTCCATTACTGATACGTTATAATTGATGACCAAGAATGCAAGCACTCCTGTTCATCATCATGATACTCGTAGTAAAAGTAAGCATCCCCAAATCAGTGTAATTAATTTCAGTACGACAAAAAATATAAACAATGACGATCATATGTTTGCTCCCAAATTGGCTTTATCTAGATCCCCACCCAATTTATTAGCAACCAAACGGCAGACACACTTTGAATTTCTCACATACAGTAGTCTTTAGATAAATGTAGGGGTGAACGATACACCAGCTTGTATCATTTCTACGACTGACTTACAGACTGGACAAACAACAACTGCTCCTACACCAATATATAATCTTATCCCACCACCGGTGTACATATAGTTTTAAACATTAGTATTCATCACGTTAACGCGTGCTTATCAAATATTGTGGACCTTAACGTTTTATACCCGCTCTAAAACTACTTTATCGTAACATCATTGTTATCAATCGAGATATAGAATGCTTATTTAATGATGCATTCACACAGTTCTCGACATCATTCCATACACCTTAGGTATGATTTGATTTAACTATCAACATCTATACCTGTTAAGCGTCTGACCTCTACTACCTACTTTCTAATTATGAGCCCGCACAACCCCCCGCAGTTAAATCGCAGTGTTCCTCCATACGAAACATTCGTATGCTAAATGCTACTACCAAGTTACATTTATCCCCCTTTGTCTATAAATAACAAGAATACCTTAAAATTAATAATTCACGATTTATAACAGGGTGGCCTGTTACAAAATGACAGCAAAACAGTGAACGTGTACAGCAATTGTTTTAACAAACATCAACTAATATAGAAGAAATAAAATAATAAAAAATAATAAAATGATCATGTGAAATTGTCAATATACAAAAACTATGTCATAAGGATCACTTACCTTGAAACGCTTTAGTGGTTATCATAAGAGGTGCCAAACCGTCTTGCCTCAGCAATCCCTTTGACATTTGCCTTACCGGGAAGACGGTTATTCCGGACAGATCTCCTTCCTTTCGGTTTTCTAAAATTTATTACTTCTTACTTTACCTTTCGCCACAGTACCTTAAAAACACTCATTAACATTCTGTCAAATTGAAGAAATTTTAAAGTGAGAAACTCTACCAAATACGACTTCATTAATACAATGGCTGGATATCCTTTCATAATTAACTATTTTTACATTTATTATAAATAGCTCTAAATATAATTCCACCTAAGCTTAAACTCTATCAAAGGTTATTCCTGAAATATAAATTTAGGTACATTGACCTTAAAAAACAAATCTAATATAACATCCAACTGGTCAGGTAGCACCAAAAAAATTCCTTTGATAAACATTAATCCGTATTCAATACTACCACACAATCGTTCCCGTTTCCAATATTAATCTATATGACACTAGAAATCTTATTTCTGGAATTGCCCTCAATACTTACAAAACATAGAACAATACCAACTTTTTCTTTTACCGTGTTACGTGCCGTACCTGCAAGTAAATATTTCGTTTTCTGTAATTAATGTTCATATTTTCTACTGTTTACATGTTCATTTACGAATTTGTTAAAGGTTTTTAACTTCTCTCTAAATTGAAACAATTACTAATCCATCACCCTGTCAAATTTTATTAGTATATTTAGTATATATTAAAGTACTCCAATCTATCTCTATCGTTTGAAATAGCATCGAAAATGTATTAAGTTATCAGCAACCTCTACTTTCTAATATAATATGCTTGCATTATTTAAAAGTATTACCACAAGTTTTATATAAAATAGATTTTCTACAAATGTGATTAGCAAGTGCGATTCAATTCAAATTTACTGGTTTCTTATCTATATATTGTAGGCTATTATTTAAATTTCCCGCCAAGCACCAACTGTAAGCTATTATTTAGTTCCCGCCAGGCTCCTACCTTATGATTGGCTCTTGTGACAAGTGGGAGCTGAAGAGGGACTGCGCACGCAACCAGCATTATTATTACCACGAATGCCCGGTGATCGAAAGCAACTGTTTTATGCTCGTCACAAATACTTATTTTTATTTTGTTTATTATTCGGTTATTAAATCTGACAATTAGTACTTTAGTTTTATTTATTCTGCCGCTCGATCCACCCTACAATATGGATGTTTCATGAAAAATCACATAAATTGCAATGGAATAGAAATTTTTCAAATGAGTTTTCTGTTATCAATAGTTGCAGGCGTGAATTTCTAATGTGGCACATTTCAATTATTCGTTGTCAAAATTTTGTTTTAGATCTACCTAATGATTTGTAACTGTCCGAAGTACGAGATGTTCCTATACAAATTAACTGATTGATTTAACATGGATTTCGTGATAACACAGAAGTATTAGGTACTTTCTAGTCGCCAAGATAAACAAGTGTCCTAGAGCTAATGAATTCTAAACATGTGGTTCTGAAATTAGTTAGTACGAAGTTGTTTCTCTGTCATTCCAACAACGAAATTATTTACTGCAATTGGTGTTAATTTACTTCCAACTAATTCAACCCGTCATAACGTAATATGAGTGACGAGTTACTCTGTTCATTTTTACTTTTTCTGAATTTGAATTTGATTTCTCAAGAAAGGAATTTGGTATGGGCTGCCATGTGATCTGGTAGAAGTTGAGTATAACTAGTTGTTGAGCCGCAACGGAACGTCCAATCAAACTGTAAGAATTACTAGTTCTTTTGTCGTCGATTTGATGACCTCCAATAGGAAGAATTGGGTCTGATTTTCTTGCTAAATTTTTCCGGGTGATCATGGCACAAATGAAGATATTACGAAGTTGAAATTAAACTTACTTTACCAAAACTGTCATAATATCTTAATGAAGACAGCTTTTCTTGTTTGGGTATCAATTATAAAATATAATTTTCTAACTATATAAAAATTAGAGTACACTAGGGTAGTGTGGCGTTTTTCTAATACATTTTTTCAGATGCGAGAAAATGCATCTCGACTTGTAGCAAGTTTCTTTCTTTGCTACTGTAATTTACTATTATTACTTTTCTCCTATAAACAATATGCAAGTATATGGTTTGTATGACTAAGTCAATTGCTGTTCTATGTAAATAGTAAGATTAAGAGTAGTGACAGAAAACCATTCGCTATATCTTTGTTTAATTGATGTTTAATATAAATATGAGGATCGAAGTAGAAAATTGGATTAAGGGAATTATGAAGGGTATTTATCATTTTGCAAAGTTTTTAGCACTACGTGAATCCTCCAAGATACGCTCATAAAATTTGTTTTCTATGCGAGCAGCTTTTCTTTTTTTAACATGTTGATACCTTAAGGGTTTGTAAATAAATTTTCTTTCTTGAGGTTTCCGTTTCCTTTCTGTGTAACCCACCCACTTTTCGATGTTTAATCTAGCACGGTATTACTTCTTTGGGTTCCATATGTGTTGCGATACTCGTGCGGGCTATTTTCTTGCTGGCTTTACTACTTTCTTTCTTGTTCGCCCGGATTACCGTAACAACCGTTCGTGTCCATTACAAGTACTATATATTCACCCTTTAACTAACAGTCATCGCACAAATAAGCTTACATTTATATCTTTCTTAAACTTCTAAAATATTACATTTTCTTTCCTGATAATATTACGCCTAAGTTTCAACAAAGCTGGTTTCGTCGTTATTTCATAGTCCAACAAAACAATTATTTAGCCGAATCTCAATTTTCTACCAAATAACTACGGATCATTTACAACATACACTGACAAATCCACTGTACATATTTATAAATAAAGACAAGCCCAAACTGTACTCACAGTTTCCACTTAATTTCTAGAATTAAAAAGTACAGGAACATATGATTCACCATTTTTTCTTAATCGACACGTTAGGTTACCCCATTCCATCTACACTCAGTAATATGGAACTTGCAACACCAAAAAGCGTTGGGAAATTTTTGACCATACTTGGCAGGTATATCTAGCTACTTAGAGATAACAATTGATTAAAATATTAAAGAAGAAATCAAAAGACTGGCAGTCTGTATGTTACACACTCGCTCGCCATTTGTGGCATCGAATTTAGTAGGTGGTTGCTGTCTTGTTGGAGTTTTGTGTCTCAAGTAACTTGCACTTAATTTCGTAAAACTTCCAGTGTATCCGAAGAAAATGCTAAGTTCCCCAGTCTTCTACCCATAATGTCCAACATATGTTCAATTGGCGAAATATCGGGAGATCTGGATGGCCATGGTAAAATATCGACATGGGTGTGTTCAAGTCGGTTGAGATTAGTCCTCGCCACGCGAGAACATGCATTATCCTGTAGGAAAAGTTTGTTTTTTGGGTTATTGGAATAAAGAAGGATATGGGGTTTCACAACTACATTAAACTAACAATTGACGTTCACATTGCCTCGTATGAGCACCAAATGAGACTTTTAGCATATGTTATACCACCCCATACCATAACCCCTACGGTTCAGTGCACATGCCCTTCAACAGAAAATTAATATATTAGCACGTTCTCCACGTCTTTGTCTGACTCATGCGGCCATTATGCATACCGCAACAGAATCGGGAGTCATCACTCAATGCTACCGTATGTCACTCCAAGTTCCAGTGTAATCACAAACTGCACCACTCTAAACGTTGCTGTAATAAAGATGTGGTCGATAGGATTGCAAACCGAAAGCCCTAATTTGGCAATAAACCGTTTTGAGGGTTACAGGACAACCTACATTGCCTAACAATTGATTAGCAATTAACCTGGTACTGGAAAATCGGTCTCTTATAGCCATTAGGTGAAGATGGCAGTCTTTCACCTCATTACTTTGTCTTTGGCCACCCGTTGCTTTTTTACGACATTCCTGTCCCTCCCTAGTCCATAATTCATAACAACGCAAAATTGTGGATTAGTTCCGGTTAAGACAATTTGTAAAATCGCTGAACAAAGAACAACCTCCACGCCACTCAACAATTCAACCTCTGTCGAATTGGCTCAAATGACGGTAATTCCCACGTTACCGCACTCTAGGCATAATCACGCCCTCAAAAAAATACAAAAATCGACTAAATTTTAACAGATACAACACAAAATTCAACCTATACTTGCACAAAATACACCGGATAATAATGTTAAAAAGAAATAACGGAAGTGTCAGATATACCAATACCACTTGAGCTACCCCAGCGAAATTTTAAAAATTATTACCGTTGAGTAGTTAAGCAAATCTGCAAAATTTGGTGAAAAAATTGTCAACCATTCTTGGTGTTGCAATTTCTGTCACTGAATTTCAACTTTTGTTGCAGTCTATTACCATTTCGTTCAACAAATTCATGGTTCGATGTTCGACCGACGCGAATAACACGTGTTTTGACTTTCTGGCATACTCGTCTAGCAACGTTCATAGCAGTTCGTTGCTATGGAATCTACGGTCTGCCATCGACACCCTCCGCTGTCACTTCACCATCTATCATTTGTTAACTTCCCAACATTTACTAACTTAGTCGATATAACATTCTCCGTTCTTCATATTTTTTTCTCACACTTTGTGTGCTTAAACTATCTTAATTTTAAGGTAGATGGCGTTCTGTCCACGTTAAAGTATTAATTGAAGGACTGTGTTTTATGAGTATACGGATATTGAGTTGTATCTCCCAAGATCGAGATTTCTTGGACCCGTGTGAGTTTGTGCAAATAACTTTAATATTCCGGTTTTTACCGAGGTATATGTGTAATTTTTTTTAATTTAGTAACGTGGGGGTGTTTGGTCTTTTAACTATTGCCTACCATTTATATCTACAATTTTAATTCTTTCATCCTAATTTAACTTTATTTTGCAATAGTAACGTTATTAAATGTAAACTATCAAAGTTTCTAAAATTTTTAGGCTGGGTTTTGTGCTAAAAGCTCATTTTACTCATTGAAAATAGGAAACTCATTTCTAATTCTTAATTTTTGCTTAAGGACCGCGCTAACGTTTCAGCGCCCAATTACAAAAGCAATGTATGTCTAGTAAACGTCCATCGCCATATAAACTTTTCTAGTCAAGAATTTATATACATCCATCTGGAATTTTCATTTCAGACCTCTTTGCACTTTTAAGATTTTATGGGGATATACGAACTGTATTCGGATTTTTAACGTTATGCGCTGTGGTACGATTGAAAGTTCTAAGACCAGGAATTAAATTTATCTTGTTCTTTGAATAATTTTTTTTCATACAAGTCGACTGAAAATAAATTAGTTAAATATGATATTTCTGAAGGTCTATTAAGTTGACTGAGCCAAATTATCAGAACACATCAAAATATATAAATAGGAATTATTTGCTAATTATTTGCTTTTTTTGCTGATAAAACTAATTTTTTTGCTATAGCTGTAAAAAAGTCATAAGTGGCTAGATAGTTTAATATTAAGCTATCTAGCCAACTAAAAAAATACCTACACAAAATAAAATAAAAAAATTAACAATATATAAATTATTTGCTATTTTTTTGCTACCATTTAAAAAGAAATAATATCAAATTTTCGAATAAAATAAATATCAATATCTACAAGAGTAAAGTACATCAAAGAAATTAATTGCTGGCATGACTAAAGAATACCTACGTTTTATGAATTATTTACTCTTAAAATATGCAACTCCCGAATTTTTTGCTCGCGAAATTAAATGCTCAAACGATAATAATGGTCTGTTGTTGTGTTTTCTATATTAATTTCTTGAGCAAAAAATTCAGGATTTACATAATTTAAGAGCAAATAAATCAAGCAACATTATTATGAAATTATGATAGAAGCAATTAATTTTTTAAAAGCACTTTACTCTTGTAGTCTCAGGCCAACTTATATTACTATTATCATTTGAACATCTAATTTGGCGAGCAAAAAATTCTAGAGCTGTATATCTAAAAAGCAAATAATTCATCAACATTGTAAACGCTATAGTTGTGCTAGCAATTAATTTCTTTAATGTATTTTATTCTTGTAGATTCGAAGTGGCTGGATGGTATTTTGTCGTTTTTTATATTAATTTCGCGAGAAAAAAATTCAATATTTATATAATTTAAGAGCAAATAAATCAAGCTACATGATGATGTGCTTATAATAGAAGCAATTATTTTTTTTAACTCTACTCTTGTAGTCTTAGGCCAACTTATATTATTATTATTATCATTTGAACATCTAATTTGGCGAGCAAGAAATTCGAGAGCTGCATATCTAAAGAGCAAATAATTTATAAACATTGTAAATGCTATAGTTGTGACAGCAGTAAAGTTCTTGAATGTACTTTACTCTTGTAGATAACGATATTTATTTCATTATTTGAGATAATTGATTTTTTTCGTTTGCAAATGGTCGCAAAAATATAGCAAATTATGTATGAATTGTTAATTTTTATTTTATTTGGTGTAGGTATTTTTTTTAATTGGCTAAATAGTTTAATATTAAGCTATCCAGCCAATCACAAAAAATAAATACACAAAATATAATAAAGAATTAACAATTAATACATAATTTGCTATTTTTTTGCTACCATTTGCAAACGAAAGAAATCAATTTTCTTGAATTATGGAATAAATATCATGTTCTACACCATCTAATAATAAAATATATTAAAGGAATTAATTGCTAGCATGACTAGAATTTCTACGTTCTATATATTATTTACCCTAATAATATACAACTCCTGAATATTATGCTAGCGAAATTAATATAAAAAACGACAAAAGACCATCCAGCCACTTCGAATCTACAAGAATAAAATACATTAAAGAAATTAATTGCTGGCACAACTATAGCATTTACATTGTTTATGAATTATTTGCTCTTTAGATATGCAGCTCTCGAATTTTTCCTCGCCAAATTAGTTGTTTAAACGATAATAATAATATAAGTTGGCCTGAGACTACAAAAGTAAAGTGCTTTTAAAAAATTAATTGCTTCTATCATAATTTCATAATCATGTTGCTAGATTTATTTGCCCTTAAATTATGTAAATCCTGAATTTTTTGCTCAAGAAATTAATATAAAAAACAACAAAAGACCATTATTATCGTTTAAACATTTAATTTCGCGAGCAAATAATTCGGGAGTTGCATATTTTAAGAGTAAATAATTCATAAAACGTAGGTATTTTTTAGTCATGCCAGCAATTAATTTCTTTAATGTACTTTACTCTTGTAGATATTGATATTTATTTTATTATTTGAAAATTTGATTTTTTTCTTGTGCAAGTGGTAGCAAAAAAATAGCAAATCATCTATATATTGTTAATTTTTATATTTTATTTTGTGTAGGTATTTTTTTTAGTTGGCTAGATAGCTTAATATTAAGCTATCTAGCTACTTGTAATTTTTTTACAGATAGAGCAAGAAATTGGTTTTATCAGCAAAAAAAAATTAGTAGCAAATAATTCTTATATATATTTTGATGTTTTCTGATGATTTGGCTCAAACAACTTAATAAATCTTATTTCTGATACTTTAAATCAATGTTACAAATTTCTGGGTTTAGCTCCATAAGTCAAGAGTAAAAATTGTAACGTTTAGTTAGATTAATACTTTTAGTAACGTCTGCTACCTCTTGCGAAATTGACTTTTTATGCAATAAAATAATAAAATAAAGCACTCATTGCCTTGCTTGCTTAGGAAGAAGTAATTAATGCCTGATATTAAATGAGTTTTGCTTAACGTACAAACATAATTATGGGTACCCTGCCAGCAATTTTTAGTGATACAAGTAACACACATTTATACAGTAACAATTGGTCGCAATGAACTGATTTCTTTGAGAAATTAAATGTTAGATTTTTGTTTTAAAAGCAATTTTTTATACAAATAAAGCTGAAATACTGTGTAAGGTGATACTCACAATAACGCCCGTATTTATGAAAGTGCTCTGTCAATTTTCGTTCCAAAAGTTGAAAAATCTAAAAGTGAGTATGGCATACATGTACATATGCTATAAAGCTCGTTAGTGCTAGTCCAACGAGATAGAAATTTTAGATATGAATGGGCATATTTTGAGTGTCATCATAAATTATTAGATTAGTTTCAGCTTGAGAAAGTAAAACCTTCGAATATTGGAAAGACCTTGGATGGAAAGACACTTTTGTAAATCCAGCACGATTACTCTTGTCATTTCAGATAAAGATATATTTTCCTGGTCAGCACTTACTTTTATATTGTATATTCTGTCAGCCTCCTAAAAATAGTCATCATATTTCTAGCGAATAGCCCTACTGTTTTTATTTGCGTCAATTGGCGCAAATACAAGATAAATTTGTTCAACTGTCGCATGTATCAGTAGAGGGTGCCTTGAACTATAGATATAATCGGGAGTTAAACGTTTTTGTAAAGCTTCACCTCTTAAATATACCATTTAAAGAGCTCCTCGCCTTCGTGTTCTGAACATATATGTAGCATTTTGCTCGTCGTTAGTAACCCTTATAAAAAGAAAATTAATTCAGGTGTGGATTGATACCGTTAATAAATCACAAGCTGTTAAAGTTAGTCGATTTTTTATAATTTAGGAAAAACACTAATGTTTACAAACATCGATTTCCTGTTTCTCTAATAATAATCAAATACTTGCATAATGGTTTCTTCGTTATTTCTTGTGGAACATTTTAGTCCGCAAGAACCATCGCTCAGATTTAAACACTTTGCTGTTTTGTCTAAATTTTAAGAAATGTTTTTTTTGCTGTGGTGGCTTAGCACTGCTTGTAATTTTCAAATCTCTACGTTTTAGATATTTTCCTGGTTGATTTATTTTTGGTTTCGTTCAGTCAGTATAGCAACGCAGTCTGAGATTATTTTTTATTTGTACTTCACCCTCACTACAGTATTTCTGCTCATTTCTTCATCGCCACTTAACTAACTGCATTATTATCATAATTGCCATTTGTGATCTTGCTTAAAGAATAGATGAAATCTTCATTCGCTGATGCTCGTCTTAATATCGGTGTAGATTCTTGTTTGTGCTATATAGCTTACTGATACTTGTTACTAATGCATGAATAGCTAAACTATTAAGTTTTAATTAACCCAGGAAAAGTAGGAATGTCATAACAAATTAGGGATGTGCCGGTTAACTACAGCGGTACAGAAGCGAGTCACTATATAAAAAAATAAAAAATAAGAAAATAATCGCTAAATGTAAGGATGAACAGTTGCAATTGGAAGCTATGTCACCAATGACAACTACCTTGAGAGGCATTTTGTGTAGTAAGTTAATAGGCACTAACGCGTTTAGGCTACGAATAGTCCTCCAGAAAACAAGTTTTCCAGGGGGATTCTAATTGGGTTGGCCTGCTAGTGAAACGGAATTTTTTTACAATCAATCTGTATTCGTAGTAAAACAAAAGAAACATTCTTCTCACTGCGTTACCTAAATCTATTTGATTACAAGCATCAATATCTTATTCTTGTAAACAGATAGACATGTAGAATTTTAAAATTACATAAATCAGTTTAATTTCGATTAATTATAACATTAACGATCAAATGATGGTGATTTAAAGCATGACCTCGGCCATTCAAAAAAATGGCAATGTAGCTTTTTATAAAGTTGCGAATGGGTGAATAGTTTCATTCACTGAATGTTGTCAGTAATATTTCGTATCAGAGTCGCGTTTTAGATTTGCACAATTTTTTTCAATTTGTAATGGGTTAAATTAAAAATAATATTTCCAAAGTATTTCTATAATTTATACACTTGGAGTGTTTAATTTATAGAGTGCGATAAAGGTTACGTTTGAATAAATCGTTTTTCTAATTAATCGTTATTGCGTTTTGTACATTAAGCTTCCGTTGATAAATTGGTAAAAATTAGTTGCGTTCAATTTTTGGTATCCTAAAATCGTTTTCGTTTTGTATTAATAATTCGTACGCCAGTTTCGTTTTGAATTAATAATAATTCGTAATAATTGTACTAATAGTTGCGTAAAAATTCTCTTGCTTTAAAATTAAAATAGTTCTCGTTTGAAAATAGTTTCTCTTAGTAAATTATTTTCATAAAATGGCATAAATTGCAATAATTGAAACAAAATCTGTATATACATAAAATAATAAAAAACTTTTCTATTACTAGCTAATATCAAATAATTTGTCAAAAATCAATTAGTTTTAAGGAAAATGAACTTACATTAGTTTTATCGTCGCTTTCATGGACTCCGTCGTTTTTTGTACTTCGTCCACGTTGGTTTGGTTTGGATTTAATCGATGCTTGTATCTTGTCCAAGGTTTGTTTGGTTGGATTCGGTCGATGCTTGTGCCTGGTCCAACTTTGTTTGGGTTCTTCCAGATTTGTGAATTGAAATTTTTGGGTACCAGTCTTCCGATTCTTGGATTTGTGTTGCTTTTCTGGATCCAACGGCTGCGCCAATTACATTTCGGGCCTTGGGATCGGTCTTTTAAAAACTTCTTCCAATACCTGCAAGAAATTTTATTAGTTTAAACAGACATTAACTATGGAATTCTAACAAACTGTTGTAAATATTCTAAATCGAAAAATAAAATAATAATTGAACTAACATTGGGCGAGTAGCCTAGGTAAACAACAATGTTAAAGCTAAAATACCCAGACTGACTAATGGTCTTGTGGCTCCCGAGGTATTTATGTTGTCCCTGCCCCTCACATGTTTGTGAAAACTTGCAGAGCTCATGTCTGCTTATTTCTTAATTTTATTCATTATACAATGTAACAATTTAAATTTCTAAGTAATTGCGGTTTCTTGACCGCCTGGTCACAGGTTTCTTAACCGTCTGTTACCTGCCACCTGCAGTATCACTATCGTCTGAATTACAATGTATTGCACCCGTTCTCACAACTTGCTTGTGAACTTTCATTAACCTTTATTTAATTATCCTTGAGATACAATGTTGCGTCTAACTTAGTAATTCTTTATAATTCTTAATAATTTTTAATACTTTTTATTAATGGTACATATATATTGGGAGATACATAACTCCTCCCGATGTAAATGAAAAATTATGATTTCCTTGGCTTAATTTTTAAATTCATTGTTTAAAATTCATTGTTTTTAAGGGTACATTTGTTATTTCCTTATTTACCTTTGTTTTTTATGTCTAAAATTGTTGTCTTTATTCTTATATCTAAGGTACATTTTGTAAAATACATATATAATTAGAAAAATAATTAAAATGATTAATAAAATTGTCCAAAAGCTTGTATTGTCGTAATGTAATTTTGGCACTTTTAACTCATTCAATTGTTCTTTATAGTTGTCCATTAATTTCATGTCGTGGTTGAGTTCGTCTAAGTCCAGGTGTTCTAATTGCATTGGTTTCTCGATTATTTCTTCGTCTTCTGGTTGTTCTATCTTGAATTGTAATTCTGGTAAATTTGCGAGTTTCTTGATTACTCTGAGAATTTCGTTCTTCAGTTTTAAATAACAGTCTTCCTTAAGGGTAACTACTTTGCTTCCAGTTATTGCTAAGTTGTTCTCATCTTGATAGCAGTGGACGGTTGCTATTACTTCTGTTGGAAAAATGGCAATCGATTTGTTTTCTTTAACCTTTTGAATTTTCATATTGGTAATTTGTACGGGTTTCGCTTCATAGTTTTCGTAATGATTTGAAAATTTTAATAATTGTACTTCGTAAGGGCTATCTTCTTGAATAGTTGTTGTTGTTAACGATTGGCATTAATATTCATTTGGTGTTACTTTGTTACATCTTTTGTTTGTGCAACCATACCTTAGTTCATTGAAGGATAGGAACTTGGTTTTGGGGATGATAACTTGATACATGCTAGTAATTTTCATTGGAAAAGCAAATAATTGATAATAATTATTAATGTTACTTTCTACTATGGGGATTTCTATTAAAAATGTGATTTCGTTGTTTTTTTCAAATATTAGAATGTTTGATTCTATTACATCAAAGGGTAATTTACTATTAATTATAAATGATCCAATTCTTAATAATTCTTTTAATAAGTCACTTGGTTCAATGATACTAGAGTGTAATGTATTTAATTTTGCAAATGTTACGGGTTTTAATAAAGTGCTTAAAATTTGTTATATTTGTTGATATTATTTTGGGTGAATATTGCATTGAATCTAATTAAGTCGCGCATTCCTAACATGGTAGTTTGCATGTTAGTTTGAAGGGTTTACATTCTATTGGCTATACTATCTTGATTTCTTACTAATTTTCTTAACGTTTCGTTGAATTGTATTATAGTTGATTGGGTTAGAGATATTTGGTTGCTAAAATCGTTTTTATATCGTTTTCATTTTCAATTAACAGCTGTATTGCATTGTCATAACGTTCTTCGTCTTGGTCATCTAAATTGCCTGTGATTGCTTTTATTATGTTACGTAGTCCGTTAATTAGTCCTCCTTTTCATCTTGCAATTTGTTCTGTGGGTATTAATCTGTTAAATTTGTCTTCTATATTTCTTAAAATACTCTCTATTATACTGCTGTAGTTTATCATTTCTATTGCGTATCCCTTTCCGAATTTGGTTGTGTCCATTGATTGTTTTAATCGATAATAATTGTCTTTGATTATTTGAAATTTTTGGTTTAGTTCCGTTAAATCGAATTTTTGTGCGAATGTCTAGTAATCTATTGTATTTTGCATACTATCCAATTTTATTGGTCATATACCGGAGTTGTTTTTTATATCTTTAATTATTATGTCGTTGTCCGTTCTACCTGGGCGGAGGTTGACGGTAAGGGTGATGACTGTCCATCTAAAATTACAGGGTGTCTTAAGTTTTTCAAAAAAATGTATTTTACTGTCTTGCCGTTGTCTACTACGGCTATAGTTATGTCTGATGTTCTCTTAATTTTAAAAGGGCCTAAATTTCTGGATGCCATTTTGTGTCGTTTACTTTGTAAGTTTTTTTCGTACACGGTTAGTCCTATTGAAAATTTATTTGCGTCGGTATTCTTATTGCGGGTTGTGGTGATACGTTCTTTGTCGTTATCTAATTTATCTTTTACTTTATGGTAAATTATTTTTAGTTTCTCTGTGTGATCTTTAGCATATTGCTGATATACTTCTTTGTTATAGTGGATGTAGTAAGAGTTACGGGAATCTGAATATCCTAATGTTAATTCTAGGGTTATAAAATTTGTTGATGAGTGGATTGTATTGTTATAAGCGATTAGTGTGTATGACATTAGATTGGTGATATGTTCCTTCTTGTAAGTTAGTCGTAATAATCTGATCTGTTCTAATAGGGTTAAATGTAATCTTTCAATTAATCCGTTTAATTCAGGGTGGTTTTCGGTTATAAAATGAATTTTCATTTTATGGAATTTTAGGGTGTTTTGTATCGCTTCATTTCTGAATTCGCTGCCATCATCTAAAGTTATGGATTCGGGTGTGCCATAAAATGTCAAATATTGTGAGAACTCTTGGGTTACGTCGATGCTATTTTTAGTAGTGATAAGTATCGCTTAACCTATTTGGTAAATGCGTCTAAAATTGTTAAAAAGTTTTGTGTTTCTACTACTAGAGTGTCTGCGTGTAATTTTTAAAAAGGTATGTCGGGTGTTGGTTAACGTTAAGAGTATTTTCGGGAGTGTTCTGTCGTATTTTGCCTTGTCGCGTCTTTCAAATTGGTTAATTAAGTCTGTGGTTAACTCTTTCATATCTTTAAAATAGTATCGTCTTATAAGTTGCTTTATTGTTTCATTAATTCCACGATGGTTGGTTTTGCCTTCGTGTGGATTTCTAATTACGTCGTTTATTTCATCAGGGTCGTCTAAGGTTATAAATTATCTTGTGCGTCGGATAAGTTCAGGGCTAGTGTTACTAAATAATTTAACGTATAAATCTGAAAATCGTTTATATAAATGTTCGGTGTTGAAATAAAAGTAAAATCGTTTTTCTCGGTGGTGTATTCTTTTAGAATTTTAATTATTTTTTCGTCGTTGTCGTCCTTGGTTATTTGATTTTATATTTTCTTATTGTCTGTTTTTGTATATTTTACGGAATTGAGGTTGGTTAAAACTCGGTAATTATAAATTGATTGGGTTTTATATCAATTGCTTTGTTTAAAATTTTAATCGTAGTTTTTGTCTCTTTGTTCTGTGTCGAATGTATGGTGTCTATTTCTTCTGTGTCTTTTCTTATTTCTGTATCGTCTACGTTACCTATAATTTATTTCGTTTCTAGTGCGTTGTACTGTATTATACTTACGGCGTCTGCGTTATTGTTATAAATTCCTTTCTGTTTATAATTTTGTAATTGTATTCTTCTAGTCTGATTCTCTATCGTTGTAATTTTAAGTTTGGTTCTTTAAGTTTGCATAGCCATACTAATGGTCAATGGTCGGTGTATATATAGAATTTTCGTCCGTAAAGGTATGGTCTACAATATTTCGTTGTCCAAATTATGACTAATAATTCTTTCTCTATTGTACAGAATTTCTGTTCAGTCTCGTTTAGGGTTCTGGATGCGCAGCTGATGGGTTTATCGCTACCAACTTTTCCTTGACTTAGTACTGCGCCTAAAGCTACGTTTGATGCGTCAGTTGTCAATATAAATGATTTCGAAAAGTCTGGGTATTCTAATACGGGGTGATTCGTTAGTATACTTTTAGTTTTGTCCACGGCTTTAATGAGTTCTGGGGTGTGTTCAATTTTATTTCCTTTTTTTGAACAAGTTGTCAGGGGCTTGGTTATCTGAGCGTACTGTTTAATGAATTAGCGGTAGTAACCAGTAAGGCCTAAAAATCCTTTAATTTCTTTCTTTGTTTTAGGTAAGGGGTAATTTAGTACAGCGTTCGTTTTATTGGGGTTTAGCATGATTCCTTGGTGTGTTATTATATGTCCTAAAAATAATACTTATTTCTGTAAAAATTCGCTTTTGTCTAGTTGAACTTTATAAATGTGCCTTCCTTAGTCTTTCAAATACTTCTCTTAATTTTTCTATATGTTCTACCAATGATGTTGAATTAACTATGAAGTCGTCTAGGTATACAAGACATTTCTCGTTGTGTATTCCTTATAATATATTGTCCATGACTCGTTGAAAAGTAGCGGGTGTGTTCTTGAGTCCAAATGACATTCGTTTATATTCATAGTGTCCTCTAGGTGTACTAAATGCGGTTTTCGCTGTTTTTCTCGTCCATTTCTACTTGATGATACCCTGAGGCGAAGTCTAGTGTTGAAAAATATTGACATTTACCTAATTTGTCTAACATGTCGGTGATATTGGGTAGTGGATATTTGTCATCTACCGTTTTTTCGTCAAACTTTCTGTAGTCTATTACCATTCGATATTTTCTCTTGCCTGACGTGTCTAATTTCTTGGGTACTATTAATACTTGGAGTGCTTACACTTGGAGTGCTTAATTTATAGAAGTGCGTTGAAGGTTACGTTTAAATAAATCGTTTTAATAATGAATCCTTATTGCGTTTTGTACATTAGGCTTCCGTTGATAAATTGGTAAAAATTAGTTGCGTTCGATTTTTGGTATCCTAAAAACGTTTTCGTTTTGTATTAATAATTCGTACGCCAATTTTGTTTTGAATTAATAATAATTCGTAATAATTGTACTAATAGTTGCCTAAAAATTTTCTTGCTTTAAAAATAATTCTCTTATAATAGTTCTCGTTTGAAAATAATTTCTCTTAGTAAATTATTTTCATAAAATGGCATAAATTGCAATAATTAAAACAAAATCTGTATATACATAAAATAATAAAAAAATGTTCTATTACTAGCTAATATCAAATAATTTGTCAAAAATCAATTGGTTTTAAGAAAAATTAACATACATTAGTTTTATCGTCGATTTCATGGACTCCGTCGATTTTGTACTTCGTCCACGTTGGTTTGGTTTGGGTTTAATCGATGATTGTGTCTTGTCCAAGGTTTGTTTGGTTGGATTCGGTCGATGCTTGTGCCTCGTCCAACTTTGTTTGGGTTCTTCCAGATTTGTAAATTGAAATTCTTGGGTACCAGTCTTCCGATTCTTGAATTCGTATTGCCTTCCTGGATCCAACGGCTTCGCCAATTACGTTTCGGGCTATGGGAGCGGTCTTTTTTAAAACTTCTTCCAAAATTTGTAACAAATTTTTTGAGTTTAAACAGACATTAATTATGGAATTTTGACAAACTGTTGTAAAAAAGTCCAAAATAAAAATAATAATGAAACTACTATTAGGGCGAGTAGCTTAGGTAAACTACAATGTTAAAGCTGAAATACTCAGACTGATTGATGATCTTGGGACTCCCGGGGTATTTATGTTGTCCCTGCCCCTCACATGTCTGTGGAAACTTGCAGAGTTCATGTCTGCTTATTTCTTAATTCTGTTCATTATACAATGTAACATTCTTAATTTCTAAGTAATTGCGTTTTCTTAACCGTCTGTCACCTACCACCTGCAGTATCACTATCGTCTGGATTACAATGTATTGCATTCGTTCTCACAACTTCTATTAATGGTACATATATATTGGGAGATACATAACTCGTCTCCTACATCCGCATCTTAACCAGCAGCGTTTAAATCATAGTCTGCTGACAAAGATGCCTGCGCCATTGGTGCGCTACATCACGACGCCTCAACGAATGGTGCGATGCATCATAACACCGCTGCCTCTTACATCTACACCTTAGCCGGCAGTTTTTAAATCACAGCCTACTGACGCCTACGCCTCCACTAGTGGTGCGTTGCATAACGACGCCACCGTTTCCTATATCCACGCCAAAGTCAGCGGTGCTGAAATCATAGCTTACTGACACGGACGCCCCAACTAATAGTACTCTGCTCCACGATGCCGACGCCTCCTACGCTCGACGCTTGCAGTAAGCCACGACGTCTTGCAAAGTCTACCCACCAGCCGCCCCGTGAGTTTGGCGAAGACTTATTAACTTGTATATATATATATATATATAGGCGTCGGCGTCGTGGCGATTTATCTCCTGAAAATATGTATTGATTTGTAAATAGTAGTTTAGTAGTTAGTAAAAAGATCCAACACACACACACTGTGCCTAGGGATTTAGGCGTCGCCTACTACCACCGGCACCAAGCTGTAACAACATTATATTTGTATACCAGCTGAAAAAAAGGTAGGATGCAGTAATATTAGTGATAGTTCCAGAACCTACATTTATAAAAAAGATTAAACGCATGTGAAAATAAGAAAAGGATTGAAAAATTTTAATCTAGTCTTACTATTTATTGCCAATTTGTGATCAAATCACTTCGCAAAGCTTGGAAACCTCTAGAAGTACGTATAAAAATTACACCTCTGTTTTCTCGTTCTTAGTCTACGGTTAATTTTTAATCGGCCGAGTAACATTATTAAGTCTAACGTCCCGTCCTTCACATTACCCGATAGCGTGAGCCCCCGAAGATGTAAGATTCGCGCTGCGAGTAGCGGTTATAATATATTATGATATATTACCAAAAGAGAAACGGGCATAATTTTCTCGTTTCTATAGCTTTAACAGAGCGGACACTAGAACAATTTTAAAGACGTCACTGTCCAAATTTGATAGCGGGTCTTTGCTAATTAGTATAAACATTAAACGATTTTAAGTACACATGCGTGCGTTGACTTTGACGTTGCTCGCTATTTAGTTTGGATGATCGTTTACAAAAGAGAACATATTGTAAGCAGAAAGAGAAAAAAGTTCTATAGCCTTGAATTTAAAATATTTGTCGAATATAAGATTATTAGCTTTTTCATTTGTGACCGATTTGCTTATCCTTGTTGCTACTATGAATAGCTTCGATGTTCTGCTGAGTAAATGAGTTCATTTGTTTATTGACAGCATGGGTGATTGCAAGCAATTACTTTCTCATGTTTACTCATACTAAAGAAAACCACCGTTGTTTCTCATAGCTCTAATTGCTTATATTCTTTTTAGTTAATAGGCTTTTGAAAACTCATACATGTTTTGTTAACAAAAACTATTATTTTATGATTAATATTAAACATGAAAGTTAAATAATAGTAGACTATGCATACTAATATTTACTATGTAGTTACGACTGTTCGCCATTTCTTGCTCCATAGTGAGAATCAATTATAGCGCTTTTGTGATACTACTTTCTACCTACGCATAAAGAAAGTAATTACTGCTTCAAACAAACTTTTATATGCAGCTATAAAAGGTACTTGAAGTGCAACCTTTTACCACAATGAAGCTGAAATCTGGAAACGGAAATGCGACTTATAACTCGAATTTGCTTATAACTGAAAGTACGAAATTTACACTATACTTCACTGTTATAAATTTTAGAGTTCTTAAGAAGTTTTAACAGCTAGAGCACTATACAAAACATGCATTAAAAAATTTAGATAAATGACTACAGAAATAAATATAAAGGCAGTTTCAGTCGCGAAAAGAGAACTTAGCTTTTTTTAAAAAGAAGCTGCAGTTTAGTGCAATCATTGATTAATTTTTGAAGCACTTCTGTACCGGCATTAGTAACAAACTAGGGTGCAAACCATTACAGTATCCATGCCTATTGTAATTACAATATACAGCACTTCACTAAGAAATTTTGGAGTGTATCTTCCAGTGCGCGAAAATAAGTTACTGAAAGATAGTTTTTGATCATTTCCAGCCAATCTGAATAGGAGCATTTGAATAGCAATATGTCAAAGAGTTGCACCTCGCACGTAGCCAGACTTTTGTTTCGGAGGGGGCTTGTTGGAATTCCATGAAATAAAACAGTTTTTGTGAAACTATATTTCGGTAAATTCTTTTATAAAAGCAGTCTTTTTGATTTTTTGTTGCCATAATGTTGATGGCTTTATCAGGGTCAACATCTATATCCCAGTGAACGGATACCATGGCAAGTGCACTAATACGGTCATCATTCTCAAACTGCGAGAAAACGATTTTACTCTTTTCATCGTAGAAAAAGATCTTTCTATACTTGCAGTACTCACTGTCAATATAGCCAAAATGCTGATGAGGTAGTTTATTGTGTGAAAAGATGTTGCATTACAATTTTCCAATACACATAAAACCTCAAAGTTAGTGTCGATAGTGGCAGCTCTTTCACACCATAGTAAATATTCTGCTTTTACTACAGAAAGTGATACTTTGTCGTCAAAATAAGGAGCTAAAGTCTCCAATTTAATGGCGTTGTCAAGTGAAACATAAGCTGGAAGAAGCACTTGAAAAGTCTGTAGTATGCCTTCGTTTGAAATGAATCACTCTGATAAATTTTGAATAAGGTGGTCAATGCAATGAATGAACACAGTCACTTTGTAATATTGTTCAACATTAGTAACCTGAGGGTTCGCACGTGCACTCTGCCTTGATGCCAGTCTGGGAACCTTAAGCTCGGTTTGAATAATCTCTTGTGCAAGATGTGATGCAGAAATAAATGTCTGCTTGAAAACAATATCTGCATCTTCGCGTTGCTTTACAAGACTAGCTATAACAATTTTTGCGTGGTCAAAAGCTGCTGCTAAATCTAAAGATTGTTTTTGAAGAAACGTAGAAAATGGGAGGGTCAAGCTAAATATATTGTCACATACAAGTAGGCTAATTAAGAAGTCACTTTTCTCAACAGCCGCCAATAAAGTTGAGGTTGTAGAAGATATTCTCCGCGGTTTTTTAGTAATTTCTTCCAAACTGACGCAAATGGGTACGAACAGCTCAAAAAATGTAATGACACTGTCATGTCTTTCTATGAATCTGGTTTCATATTGACGGAGGTCTTTTTTTCTGCTGTCTGGAGCATATACTGAAATAGCATTAGGATGATATCTAAAAAAGTTAGCTGCTTCATTGATAGCACCAAAACAGTTTGTAACCGAAGAAACTGTCATGTTATTTGACAGCGCAAGATTTAATCGGTGGTTAGCATAATGAACATATCTTGCATTTGAATATATATGTCTAATTCTAGATTGAACACCAGAGATGTGTCTCGCGATATTGGTTGCACCATCATAACCTTGTCCAACGCATTTAGTCATGTCAAGTCCAAGTTCTTCGCATCTCTGTAAAATGACTTGACTCAAGTTTTCTGCAGATTGATCGTAAATGGGAATAAATCTCAAAAAATCTTCACGAATTATTTGGATTTGCGAACTACCTTCGCATGTTACTTGGTCTACGTAACGAACACAGATGAATAGTTATTCTCTGCTTGAAATATCCATTCTTTCGTCGGCAAGCAGACTGAAACAACTAGCTTTATTTATTTTAAAAACAATTTCTTCAATAAATAAATTCGAACATATTTGAATAATCTCATTCTGTATTTCAGGGCTGACATACGTAGCGTTTCTACGGTTGTTGATATATGTTTTCTTAAATCTTCATCACCAGAATTTGTCCTAAATCGCAGAAGTGCTCGAAATTTTCCATCCCTTCTCTCGGGTTTATCCAGTAAAAGAGGTCCACTGTGGTAATCACCCCTGAGAGGTAATTCTTGTTGTGCACAAAATAAAATTGTTTCAATAATGGGTTTGATGACTGCTCTATTTTGTGTTTTTTTTCTGGCCCGTTGAGAGTTTATTTCTGACAATGTCCTGATATTTTCCAGAATAAACTTTTAAAAAATTGTCTACCAGAACGACACATTTTTTGTGGTAGTTTTTTTTAGAATGATTAACGAATGTTTTTTTAGCTTTTTTCCAATCCCTGAATCCACTTGTTACTAGTTTCCCTAGAATTTCATGATCCCCTTTTCCTACACCTTCTTGATAAAACAAATAGCAAGGCTTGCAATATACGCAATCTTTTTTTTCGAGTACGCAAGTTTCGTGATCTGTTATCCATTTCTCTTGAAATCTTCTTTTTTGGTTTGTTCCTTTAATCATAGGAAAAGTATAAGATTTTCTAGGGAGCAATATAGAAGTAAGCATGTTTTGTTTAAAGTTATCATCCAAAACATCTCTCTTGGCGTCCCAAATATCAAACAGATCTGCTTGCCATAACTGAAGTGCTGTAGAGGTACTCGTAGAAATATTCAATGTATCATTATCACTGTTGCTAGGCGCGACAACATTGCTTGGAGTTGGTAAATATTTATATAAAATTAGTTGCTAAGTAGGGATTATAATTTATAGGTACTTACCGTCATGATTACCCTTAACATTATCTTGTCTCGCTTTTTAAAAAAATGAAACGATACTTGATTGATGTTTCATTGTTGTACTAATTTAAACAAAGACTAAATTTTACGTGTAGTTCAATCAATTTAATGACGATTGACCAACACTATGTGGATACGATGTCGACGACAACGGAGCGACACAACGCAACCAACGTACAAAAACGTGGTTTAGTTATTAAGAAATGTTTATATAATAATAAGTATGCGAATACTGAATACGAAAACAATGTGTAACAGTAGTAAGGGTTCGATCAGGTATAGTATAGACAAAGGAATTCCATGTAATCTAGCATGGTCGAACTGACTGAACGGAATAAAATTACTGTTTATTGCCGTGGCCGTGTATATGTGAATGCTATTCAGGTAGGTGGTAGAGAAAGGGTACAAATGACAGGTATGTGCGCAGATGCAGTTCATTCATTCCAGTCACGATCAGAGAGCAGAGGTACAGGTTTACAAAGAAGACAGAACTTCCAAAATCAACAGATTCACAAATCCCATCGCATCTTTAATTCGACCATTCGTTTAAATGTCTACAAGCCTCTGGTGCCATCAAGGGTCAAGAACATCATCTCATCATAGCCGCCGTTCATCACATCGCAAACGACCGTTAGGAATCAACAGCTGCGGAAAATTCTATCGTATTCACTGCACTTTTTAGTGCAAAAGAATCGCTACTTGCAGCATTTCTGTGTAGACTCTTAATTGTTGTAGCAATACATACATTTGCGATTCTATACAGAGGTGTTTGAACGAATTTGTATTATAGGGCTCCACAGGGGCGTGATATCTGCGTGGCCGCATTTAGGCGGGAACCCATTTATACACGTGCTGTGGGTTTTTTTAGCAAATTTTTAGCCAAGTGCTGTGGATTTGCTGAAAAGCTTTCGTGTTTTACAATACTTTGTCTTAAATAGAATATTTGCTTCAGCTTTCGATATAAACGCGTGATTGTTGTAGGAATACAAGCTTTCACGACTTTATACGAAAGTGTTGAGCGAATTGTTTTATTAAAGCTCGAGTCAGGCGTGGTAACTACGTAACAGCATTTAGGCGGGGATGTATTTGCACGCGTGCGAGAAGTCTCAGTGAATCTTCGGCCAAGCGCTGTGGATTTACTGAAAAGCTTTCGAGTTTATTAAAACATTCTTATTAATTCTTTTGCATTAGTCAGACTAAAAATACAAAATTTTTTAAACTTAAATTTTAAAATACCAATTAGATTAAGAGTAGAGATTTGTAATTGTAGCTCAATAAAGAATATGTCAATGTAATGCATTGTAAGATGCAGTTCGTGCTGGATGCCAAGCGGCGAGGAACCGTGCACAATATTTCTTAGAGTTAAGTTTTTAAACCAAAAACACTATCGTATACTAAATATTACAACAACCCTCTTATTGTAGCTCTTCCTATTTAGTTAGGCGAAACCCATCGTACAGGAAGTAGTTACGAAATTTTAATTAGAGGTAAGTAATTTGCTATCACAAATCACAATCGTAAATTTTACGACATAATATTACTAATTATTGTATTAAGATATATAATGTTTTGTTACGGCTTGCTATATGATCTGCTGCAGGCTGCAGTTGTAATTGCTTTGTAATTTGTACAATCTTCAAATAAAGGTTAGCTATTTCAGATAAAAATGGATGATAAGTCACAGGAGAAACAAACTGAATTAAGTGCATAAAGCAATATGGAGCATGCAGAGCATATTTATCAAGTTATAAACTAGTGACAGAATTTTTTATTTTCACAAAAGCAAAACTTTTGATAATAATAATCGTTTTTATAAAGTCCTAAAACCACGTTAGTATTCTAGATTTAAGGGTGTATGTTGCAGGGGCCAGCGACATGGGTCCTAGGTTTTTGGGAGGGGCTTCAGCCCCTCAAGCCCCTCCTCTGGCTACGTGCCAGAGTTGCACTGTCGTAGCATAGGAACTGCAAAGCCAACAAGTAATTTGCTTCATTTCCTTTCTGTACGGTGAATTTGAAACGTGATCACATTTTGCCGAATCTGAAAAGACACCTTCAATATAATTCTTTTCGCCAAAAGATTTGACGAAGGATCGAGCCCCTTCTATTTACTAAAATCTTAACTTTCTAAAACGTTATCAAAAAGTAATAAGTATTTATTTGGATTCCTAGTTACACAACTAGTTTTGTTTTGAAATTTATATAATAAAATACATTATTAATAAAATTCCTTGTATTTACTTATAAATAATATTTACAAGATAAAGGTAACAAAGATAAATAATAAGTTAAAGGTAAAATTTCTTTTGATTTTTCAATTCATAGAATAGAACACACGCTTCTCTGCTTACTAGTTGTTTAGAAAATATAATACATATCCTGAGGTCATTGTATGCATGCCATATAGATGAATATGTATGTCGAAAATATGCTGTATAATGACAACTATGCGAACTTCCCCTGGGATTCGATTTACGTATAAGTTGTAAGGACGCTATCCAGGATTACTTTTGGTAACATTATTATTCATCTCCAAACCAACAATTGAAAAATTTATAGTCATAGACTTTTTCTCTATAGATCTTTCTGTAGGTGAAAATAGTTTAATATGTATTACTAATATAATAGAAAACTTCTGCATCGTGGACGACTTTGTGCGTTTTTTCTTTCCTTACATTTGAACATATTGGTTTTTCATTACCATTCAATATTTCGTATTTCTTAAAATAATCTAAACATAAGCTAACCATCAAAATGAGATATAGGAAACGATATATTCCAAAATGGATCAAAAGTTACAGAACATGATGTACATCGTATTATTGATGTCAACTTTCTACAAAAATATCAAGATTTTTTGAATTGCACATTCTTAGATATTGTTGCCATGATATGGAGACCTTATCAAGGTCGTTGAATTTTTCATCTATCTGTGTAGAAATTGGTGAACAGTTGGTAATAACTCAATTGGCATTTTTACAAGGTCCTCCTAACAAATACCTTAGGAACTCTTGAGCGTCTTGTTGAGAATAATCCATAAACCCGGGTGTAAGATGCTGAATTTGTCATTTTTAAGTTAGCGGTATTGACTATTCTATTGTGTAAATCTTGGGACCATACATCCTTAATCACTTAGGCAAAAGCTATAATAAGAGCTCCTTTCGTACTGGAAATAATAGTGTTAATATTGTTTGTGAACTTTCTGTTTTAACATATTCCAATAAGAGTTTTGTATTTTAAGGGCATTGAATTATGGAGTCCATAAAACAAGTATTACCTGTGTTCTTTAATCCATTCAGTCCTAAACGTTTAATAGGACTTGGAACACCATCTGAAATCTCATAAAATGTTTTGGTTTCTAATGCACTATTAGCACACCTGAAATTACTAGATGTATTGGAAACATATAGGAAATTTATATTCAGGAGAGAAACTAGGAGCATTAGAACGGGAATCAGACATTGAAAATGATGACCTGGGATATCCAATACTTAGAGATGAGTTTTAATTATCATTAAAGGGTCTGAAATATGGTAAGGCGCCGGGTACAGATAAGGTGTAAGCAGACACTCTAAAAGTCGCTGGATAAGCAGTAACAGAACGTCTCTTCCGACTTGTAAGCTATAGGTATGAGACAGGCGAGATACTCAAAGATTTCAAACGAAACATCATAGTAACTATACCAAAAAAGAAGGGTGCGAATATATGTGAAAATTTTTGAACAATAAGTTTGTCAAAAATATTAACTAGAATTGTACAAAGACGAGTGGAAAAACAAGCTGAAGACATACCAGGAGAAGATCAATTTGGGTTTAGACGAAACAGGGGAACACGGGAGGCTATTTTAGCTCTGAGAGTGATAATCGAGAAAACAATAGAAAAAAGGGAAAGCGTGTATATAGGGTGTGTAGATCTGGAAAAAGCATTTGACAATGTAAAATGAAAAAAATGTTCGAAATACTCAAAAAGATTGGAATAAGTTTTAACGCTACAAAGAGCAATCGGCAGTAATAGAATTAGAGCAAGAAAGTAGAGAAGTAAATATTAGGAAAGGGGTGAGACAGGGATGTGCCTTATCCCCATTAATTTTTAACTTGTACATAGAAGAGGCAATGAATACTGTCAAATGCAGGAAGACATTTGGAATTAATATGCAGGGACAAAATATTGAAATGCTTAGATTTGCAGATGATATAGGGGTATTAGCATCTAGCAAAGAAAAGTCAGAAGCTGCTCTTAATGAAATGGAAACAGTTCTAATGGAAGATTTGATTGAAAATTAACAAAAACAAAACTAAAGTTCTAGTATGCAAAAGAGGGGAAAATAAATAAAAAACAAAAATACAAATAAGTAACGAGACTTTACAAGAAGTTAAAGATTTATGCTACCTAGGAAGTCAAATAACGCAAGATGGAAAAAGCACAAGAGACATACAACAAAGAGTAGCACAAGGTCGTGCTACATT
This sequence comes from Platerodrilus igneus, assembly GCA_036346225.1. Classification (NCBI taxonomy): domain Eukaryota; kingdom Metazoa; phylum Arthropoda; class Insecta; order Coleoptera; family Lycidae; genus Platerodrilus; species Platerodrilus igneus. The sequence continues at coordinate 769,119 of JARFIW010000975.1, read as the reverse complement.
TAACAAGAAAAAGCTACTACTGTGTTCAAAGACCACAAACATAGAAACAAGAAAAGGTTTGCTTAAAACATATGTGTGGAGCACAGCACTGTATGGCTGTGAAGCCTGGACAGTAGGAGAAGCAGACAAGAAAAAGGTAGAAGCCTTTGAATTATGGTGCTATAGACGTATGATGAAGATATCATGGACAGACAAAGTTAAGAACGAAGAGGTACTAGAAATGGTAGGGGAAGAAAGAAATATGTAGAAAAAAGTAAAAATTAAGAGAGATAGGATGATAGGCCACATACTAAGACTTGAGGGAAAAGTGCGGAATACATTGGAAGCAGAGATAGGAAAAAAAGTAGTAGAGGTAAACCTAGGTTGGACTACTGCACACAGATAGTGAAAGATGTAGGCTGTGAGAATTTCAGGGAAATGCGTACGCTAGCTCAGAATAGAAAACAATGGAGGTACACTACACACTAAGTGTTGGGGATCCCTGACAGCCACAGGGTGCTTAGCCCCCTTCACATACCACTGAATCTCGGTGAAATAAAGCATATAATTAGAAAACAATAGAAAGGAATCGAGCTGTATATAGGCTGTCAATGTAGTACCTCCGGGTGGAGCATTGGGGACGTGACCGCAAGTATAGCGGCCCTAATCCAAATTATAATGTATATAGGCTGTTGTGGGAATTACAGTGAACTAGATGGGCTAGCTCAAACCATAAGTAAGTTGAGGTACAAGTCCAACCAGTTCCAAGACATAAAACCCAATGACAATAAAATAAGTGCTTTTAAATCTGATGATTATTATAAACAACTACAGGTGTCGGTCGTGAAATATTTTCAACTATTGTTAATTGTGCGAATGGATAAATTGGACAAAGGTTCAAGTGCTGGAGAAACTTGGCAGCTAAAAACTGCTGACCCCCTTTCACATACCACTGAATATCAGGGAAATAGGGTATATAACTGTAAAACTATAGAAGGTGAACGAACTGCATTAAACAAGAAAAAACAGCAGCTATGTTCAAAGACAACGAACATAGATACAAGACGAAAGCTGTTCAAAGCAGTGTGGAGTACAGCACATTACATCTATGAAATAGGAGCAGTACGAAAACAGACAGAAAGGGATAGAAGCCTTCTTGATTGTTGTGCTTCAGATGTATAAGGATGGTAGCATGGACAGACAAAGTTAATAACAAATTGGTTGTAGAAATAGTAGAGGAATAAAGGTATCTGTGGAAAACGAAAAAATAGGAGAAATAGGGCAGGATACGTTCTAAGGCATTTTTGGGGAATAGTACGGGATATATTACAAGCAGAGATAGAAAAAGATTGGTAGTAGTAGGCCGAGATCAGACTTCCGCACACAGATAGGGATAGATGCAGACTGTGCAAATTTCAGGGAAATGTGTAGATTGGTTCAGACTAGGAAACAATAAGGATACGCGTCCAACCAGTCCTAGTGCTGAAGATCTAATAATGATGATGATTTGAAACCTAGGTTAGTAGAAAGGTAAATAATTTCGAAGAGGTCTTCTGAAACATTATCAAAATGGCCCCCGATGCAAACATGATATAAATACCAACAATTGTATTCTGAATTAATGCATCTTGTAAGAGCATCAATTGCCAAACAAAAGAGTGGAAAGCCTAGAAAATCTTCCTGTTGAACCCCTCGTTCCGATAAAATTAATGTAGGTCCGAAATTTAAAAAAAACTGTGCAAGATAACACTGAGCAAGAAATGAAAGAAGGTTGGGAATATGTTTAGATAGCTTACTGTTAAAGGCGTTGCGAAAATCTAGTTTTAGAATTACCTTGTTTGTGTTAGATGCGTTTGAGTTGATAAATGTCTGAACGGAATGCAAGACAACTTCCTAACCGCCTAGCGTGGAGAAGAATAGACAGGAAAAAGTCATCTAAAATTTTTGTATTTTTCGAAAACATATTTTGGCAACCAATTTTCTGATGAAAGTACTGATTGCAATGGGAGAAATAAAACCATCTATCTTTTTATAGCGCATAAAGAAGCACCGTATACAATTCGGCAAATTTCGTGATTTACTTTTCGCGCAAGCATAAAGTTGCATAGAGAAGTTAACCCATTCTACAGTTTTTGCGACCACAAGAGAATATTAAGAGGTCTTGTAGGTGGGAGGATCGTAAACCGTTTATTCCTTCTGCTGAATTAGTTTTGAATGTATGTATTGCTTTTCTAACGTCTTCCGTTGAAAAAATAAAGCTAAGCCTTTGATTTGAGGTTAAAGATTCTGGAAGGATGGTGGAAGCTTTGGCATGCTTAATTTTAAGTTCGTTAAATACGACTTCAGAGAAAGGAACAAAAGTCTTATTCAAGCATAAAATTTCAATAGCTAATAATATCACCGTAACTTTGGACACAAGTCTTTTGGATGCCGTTTGCTTTGAGTTTAAATTTATCTTAGGCTGTACTTGAATCGGATTTAAATCTCCATCACTTTTAGATTTTGTAAGATTTAAAAAGATAAAGAGTATTTATATTAATGCAATTGTTAATTGTATCACAAAGTGCAAGAGTGCATTGCGATGGTACGTATTTAGGGATGCACTAAATTACACTACTCGAGTTTTTAAATTCGGACAATATAATATCTAATACTTTGGAAAGTTCGTCGTTGCCTTTTTAATTGTTCAATGCTTTATCTTGGTTATAGTCTTGCTTTGTATAATCTACTTCAATTTCCATGTTTGGAATGTAGAAGTGTGAATTTTTAATACATTCTTGTTTTTGAAAGATTTTAGACATTTCTTACATTGTGGCATTATTTATAAAATTATATGAATAAAAAGTGTCAAACAAATTTCACCGTTGACATTTGAGCTTTTTAAATGGTATAAATTTTTCAATATAATACATCGTATAAGACATAAGACTATATTTATATAATCTTCATATGTTTGTTAACCAGAATAAAGAAAAATATATAAAATATAAAATCAATAAAAGTTAACCAAGAGCGAGTCGAATTCGTACTATTAGGGTTCCGTACCAATAATACAGTGAGCGATCACATGAAGCTGTTTTTATTTTTTATGTATATTGAAATCTTATCCAAATTTGATTGTGATAACTGAAAAATGAACATATTGTCCCACATTGTACTGGTACATTAGTAAATACGTTGTCTATTACTGTTTAAAAATTTTTTTCCCGGCAACTGTCAAAAAAACCTGCAGTTTTCCGATAATTAATGACTTAATAGCTACTATCCCTATTAAATGAAAATTTTAGCTTTGGAAATGTAGGAGAACAGGGGGGACGGTTATTTTTGGCACATTTTAAGCTATATCATGAAAACTCCTGGTCCGAAAATAATAAAAAAATATTTTTAGAAGTCTTCTAGAATCCTCTTTCAAATGATACCTTACACGATCTATTTATTAAAACTTTTTTTCTTTTGACCAAATTAACCCCTGCCATTTTAATCTAAAAATATATTTTTCTATTTTCTGACTGTCGATATATGTGCGCGCCATCAAGACCTAGCATTGTGCCAAATTTCAAATGCCTAAGTTACATAGTTTTTGAGAAGAACCTCTGTGACTGACGGACGGATGGACACGAGAGTGATCTTGTAAAGGTTCCGTTATACCTTATAAGGTACGAAACCCTAAAAAGATAAAAATAAAATTAAGTGACTGCGATAGGATAACTGTACTTATTTCTAGCGATTTTAAAATTTGCAGCACAATAACAGAAATGTTCTAACTTTTTGGATTATAAATACATCAGAGCTATTTTTGTTTTGTTGCAAGGAAAAATTTTAGTTTGGAATAATGACACCAAAATAATTTTAATAGCTATAAGGACGCATTTCAAAAATTTTGCAGCATACGAGTTAATAGTTCTTTTTGAAATAGTTACAAAAAAGGTTCGTCTTTCAACTACATTAAATAACAAATTAAGAATTTTTTCTTTGTTTCCTAATTTGCGATACATATTTTCTATAGGATTTTTCCCGGTGACTACTAGTAGGTAAGGTACCTTCGTACGGGCCCAAAAAACCGGTTTTCCCCATGTTAAATCCCATAAGAGAATCTAAGGTCCGTTCTGGTCATTTTTGTACCATACATTGAAATCCCCATAAGGAGGAATTGAGGGTCAATTCAGGTTACTTTTCAACCAACACCCACGACGTCTATTACATTCAGTTTTTAAGAATAGAATAACACTAAACTATATAAAATTTTATTGAGGATAATATATTTACAATCAATATTCTACATTTGCAATAAGTATTATATTTCCTCTTGCTCCATAATTGAATAATGTCCAACAGGTAGTGTTGCATATGAACCAGGAAGCAAGTGGCGTTTATCATCGTGCGGGCTTAGGGCAATCTTCTCCTGAGCGATAGTGTGGAGTTGGTGCTTGGATGATCGAATTAGATTCTGCGTTACAAATACTTCCTTGTAATCTACGCATTCCAACCCTGCATAGCCGCAACCCTTCTTCAACCTGTTCAATACTATGATGGTGTTGCACCAACCCAAGGAGGGCGGCAATATTTTTTATTAGTTCCAAGAAACGATTCATTTTGGCAGCTCAACGTTCTATAACAAGTAACACACAATCAACTTTTTACACTTAATAAAGACTTGTATGTTTTAAAGATAGACTTGCTTGTTACAAAGCTGAATAAGAACTGACGCTCCACTCGATAGGAGCGGTTTATATACCCGCAAACAAGTCCATTTGGGAGGCGGGGGTGGGGGTAGACTTTAGATCCGTGCTCGTATTGGTTCGTGCATGGCAACTTCTAAAATGTTTGCCAAAAAAGATCAGAGAATAATTAAATTTTACCCTATGGAGCCTATGGGGCAATTTCACCCTATGGGCCCTATGGGGCAATTTCACCCTATGGGGCAATTTCACCCTATGGGGCAATTTCACCCTATGGGGCAATTTCACTCTATTCTGATGGAGATAAATTCATGGAACTTTGTCATTAAAGCACCCACAAACAGACTTAGATCTGATTATGCAAATAAAGGACTAGTTTAACATTGTTGCAATATCACCAAGTTATACGCAACAACAAACTTTAAATAAATTGTCTCTGAAACTTAAATGGATTTTAGCATTACAGTGGTAATATATCTGGTCGAACCGAGAAACACTACAATTAAAGTGATGACGAGGACAAAATCGATGTGAATTGGCATAGCTCTGACTCCCAGCAGGTGGGGTTGGACCTGTCTGACCGCAGAGTCTACAAACAGAATGATTGAATTAGCGCACATACAAATATTTATAGTATACCCCCGCCCAAATAGCGAACTGAAGTCATCTAATACATGCAAGTCATTAAACAGCCTACATTGTGATTAATTAAAAAACAAGCGCACTGTGACGGGTATACCAAAAACAAATTGCAACAATTTAACCGAACTTGTTTAATGTGTTTTAAGGCCGCCATGGCCATCATGACGACCACCCCATCGCGGCAGCCACGTTAGAGCCAGGACAGTCATGGAGACTGCTAAATACTATGTATTGTTTACTTATTGTGATGATATTTGAATGCAAGGTAGCACAGTGCATTAACGTTTACCTCATAGCCCATTCGCTAGACTTTAGATGTTGAGTTGGAACTATGCCGCAAGCACCATGGATCTAGCTTTGGTCAGAGGCACATGCAAAGGCAAACACACACACAATTATCACAACATATTACGCAATTATAACAACATAGTTAATCAAGGCAAAATTATATTCTTTACTAAACAAAATATTGCTGTGTATTTCAGAAATTACAACACTATCTCAGTCAAATGTTACTAATCAAGAATGTGATGGCTATACAAACCGATAAAGCATACTTAAATATAGTAATAATTGTCTATACAAAATATAAAAATAACCCATTTTCAAATTCTAAGTCAAAACCCAAAACGGCGCTAGATATAAATATAGTAATTACATCAATCGATGTATATTACTAAAATAATGATATAATCACAATTACAAATTTTTTATATTTTGCACAGTTTTTAAGTCATCATCAGAAAAACCCTAAACGGCACTACATACTAATATGACAATTGCTCCAATCAATGCGGTATATTCAAATATAAAAATAATTGTCTTTACAAAATTTGGCTATCTTTAGCCGTTTTCCAGATATAGAGTGAAATCCAAAAGGGCAGTAGATATTAAAATAAAAATTTTACTAATTGATGCGCCAGTCGAAATAATGAAAAAATTGTTTTACTAAATTTAAATATCTCTAACCGTTTTCAAGATATAGAGTGAAATCCAAAAGGGCAGTAGATATTAAAATAAAAATTTTACTAATTGATGCGCCAGTCGAAATAATGAGAAAATTGTTTTACTAAATTTAAATATCTCTAACCGTTTTCTAGATATAGAGTGAAATCCAAAAGGGCAGTAGATATTAAAATAAAAACTTTACTAATTGGTGCGCCAGGCGAAATAATGAGAAAATTGTTTTACTAAATTTAAATATCTCTAACCGTTTTCAAGATATAGAGCGAAATCGAAAAGGGCACTAGATATCAAAATAAAAATTTTACTAATTGATGCATCAGGCAAAAATAATAAGAAAATTGATTAACTAAATTTGGCTATCTTTAGCCGTTTTCAAGATATAGAGCGAATTCCGTAAGCGCACTACGTATCAAAATAACAATTACACCGAGCTATGTAACATAACGCAAATATTAAAATAATTGTTTTTGCAAAATTTAGTTATTTTTAGCCGTTTTCGTGTTATCCGTAAAAAACCAAAAAGGCACTACGTATCAATATAACAATTACGTCGACGGATTCCTTATGCTCAGATACGCAAATAATTGCCTTTGCAAAATTTAACTAACTCTAGCCGTTTTCAAATTATCATTAAATAAACATTTTTTAACCATAAAGTCTTAAAACGCGATTATTTCGAAAAGCAAGCATAATTTCGAAAAAATAAATCGAAAAATCCCCCTTTAATAAATCCCGGTTCTGATTGAATAACCTTGTCCCATACAACAGATTTCATCCTGATATCTTTATAAACAAGAAAGATTTACAAAATAACTTTAAACATGCATCGAGATCAAAAGTTTCTACTTACATAAAAACGCTTTAGGCACTTTATAATCGATATATCAACCACTATGAAAACTGCAGCAAAATTAAATTTGCAGGTTGTAATACGATTGTTAACTGAAGACAATGGTATACAGCCAAGTTTCTTCTGAATATTTGTTATCACATAGATGGTGACCGATCTCATTTATCCATCTAGGGGTGGTTAATGTAACTATTAGCCTGGGGTAAAGTCGGCGCAACAGTGAACATAGACTTTGAATTAGACTAAAATTAACATTTTGTCATTGCGAAATTTTTTGTCGATCTATGTATCTTAACTGTATGCAAATTTGTGCTATTAATGATGATTATACCGAATAAACTGTATTAAGGCTTATTGTTATTTTCCAATGGGTTGTTAATACTTGTTTTTAATGTAATAAGAATGTAATAAGAATTTCATTAACGATGCTTGAACAATGTCAAGTTCATGGCGCATCAATTATTAAAGTTTTTATTTTAATATCTACTGCCCTTTTGGATTTCACTCTATATCTTGAAAACGGTTAGAGATATTTAAATTTAGTAAAACAATTTTCTCATTATTTCGACTGGCGCATCAATTAGTAAAATTTTTATTTCAATATCTACTGCCCTTTTCGATTTCGCTCTATATCTTGAAAACGGTTAGAGATATTTAAATTTAGTAAAACAATTTTCTCATTATTTCGCCTGGCGCATCAATTAGTAAAATTTTTATTTTAATATCTACTGCCCTTTTGGATTTCACTCTATATCTTGAAAACGGCTAAAGATAGCCAAATTTTGTAAAGACAATTATTTTTATATTTGAATATACCGCATTGATTGGAGCAATTGTCATATTAGTATGTAGTGCCGTTTAGGGTTTTTCTGATGATGACTTAAAAACTGTGCAAAATATAAAAAATTTGTAATTGTGATTATATCATTATTTTAGTAATATACATCGATTGATGTAATTACTATATTTATATCTAGCGCCGTTTTAGGTTTTGACTTAGAATTTGAAAATGGGTTATTTTTATATTTTGTATAGACAATTATTACTATATTTAAGTATGCTTTATCGGTTCGTATAGCTATCACATTCTTGATTAGTAACATTTGACTGAGATAGTGTTGTAATTTCTGAAATACACAGCAATATTTTGTTTAGTAAAGAATATGATTTTGCCTTGATTAACTATGTTGTTATAATTGCGTAATATGTTGTGATAATTGTGTGTGTGTTTGCCTTTGCATGTGCCTCTGACCAAAGCTAGATCCATGGTGCTTGCGGCATAGTTCCAACTCAACATCTAAAGTCTAGCGACTGGGCTATGAGGTAAACGTTAATGCACTGTGCTACCTTGCATTCAAATATCATCACAATAAGTAAACAATACATAGTATTTAGCAGTCTCCATGACTGTCCTGGCTCTAACGTGGCTGCCGCGATGGGGTGGTCGTCATGATGGCCATGGCGGCCTTAAAACACATTAAACAAGTTCGGTTAAATTGTTGCAATTTGTTTTTGGTATACCCGTCACAGTGCGCTTGTTTTTTAATTAATCACAATGTAGGCTGTTTAATGACTTGCATGTATTAGATGACTTCAGTTCGCTATTTGGGCGGGGTATACTATAAATATTTGTATGTGCGCTAATTCAATCATTCTGTTTGTAGACTCTGCGGTCAGACAGGTCCAACCCCACCTGCTGGGAGTCAGAGCTATGCCAATTCACATCGATTTTGTCCTCGTCATCACTTTAATTGTAGTGTTTCTCGGTTCGACCAGATATATTACCACTGTAATGCTAAAATCCATTTAAGTTTCAGAGACAATTTATTTAAAGTTTGTTGTTGCGTATAACTTGGTGATATTGCAACAATGTTAAACTAGTCCTTTATTTGCATAATCAGATCTAAGTCTGTTTGTGGGTGCTTTAATGACAAAGTTCCATGAATTTATCTCCATAAGAATAGAGTGAAATTGCCCCATAGGGTGAAATTGCCCCATAGGGTGAAATTGCCCCATAGGGTGAAATTGCCCCATAGGGCCCATAGGGTGAAATTGCCCCATAGGCTCCATAGGGTGAAATTTAATTATTCTCCGATCTTTTTTGGCAAACATTTTAGAAGTTGCCATGCACGAACCAATACGAGCACGGATCTAAAGTCTAAGTTTAAAATTATTCTACCCCCACCCCCGCCTCCCAAATGGACTTGTTCGCGGGTATATAAACCGCTCCTATCGAGTGGAGCGTCAGTTCTTATTCAGCTTTGTAACAAGCAAGTCTATCTTTAAAACATACAAGTCTTTATTAAGTGTAAAAAGTTGATTGTGTGTTACTTGTTATAGAACGTTGAGCTGCCAAAATGAATCGTTTCTTGGAACTAATAAAAAATATTGCCGCCCTCCTTGGGTTGGTGCAACACCATCATAGTATTGAACAGGTTGAAGAAGGGTTGCGGCTATGCAGGGTTGGAATGCGTAGATTACAAGGAAGTATTTGTAACGCAGAATCTAATTCAATCATCCAAGCACCAAGTCCACACTATCGCTCACGAGAAGATTGCCCTAAGCCCGCACGATGATAAACGCCACTTGCTTCCTGGTTCATATGCAACACTACCTGTTGGACATTATTCAATTATGGAGCAAGAGGAAATATAATACTTATTGCAAATGTAGAATATTGATTGTAAATATATTATCCTCAATAAAATTTTATATAGTTTAGTGTTATCCTATTCTTAAAAACTGAATGTAATAGACGTCGTGGGTGTTGGTTGAAAAGTAACCTGAATTGACCCTCAATTCCTCCTTATGGGGATTTCAATGTATGGTACAAAAATGACCAGAACGGACCTTAGATTCTCTTATGGGATTTAACATTGGGAAAACCGGTTTTTTGGGCTCGTACGAAGGTACCTTACCTACTACTATTAATCTGTAAACAGACTTTTAATCACTCTTCAATCAAAAGTGTTATGTTCGACTTCGTGCTTGTAAATTTTAATACCTCCTCGATTTAAAATCCACTTCAACCTCCACCTATTTAAGTATACGGGTTTGCTTGTTTTATTATCTTAGGTTGGTAATAAGCTCAGTTAGGTAACCAATATTGCCCGTCTATTTATTTAATTTAAGAGTCCGCACCTGTTGTGTTATACTTTCTAGCTTCTTATCTAGGCGTGTGTTGGATAGTCAAGAATTTCCCGAATGTTACTATGTTAAATAAAACTAGAAATAACTCTTTGTATATTTGTCCCTATATTTTTGAATGTTTGTTTGCACGGGCTCTTTTGTGATAATATCATAAATCCAATCGCGCGGTTACCAAATATTTATGATGAGAAACGTGCTTTCTTTCCTTACGTCACTGAAGGTAATTGAAGAGCAGTGTTCCTTTAATGCCTTCAGCCCGGATTTTAATAAGGTGCAGTGGGGAAAGATCGTAAACGGCCTATATTTATTCATACATAAATGCGAATATAATAACTCATAGTTAGAAACCTGCATTAAATTAATATGAAGCGATTCCTAGAGATGTCTCTCATTTATGCGGGGAATTACCTTATTATATATTCATCAAAAAGTACGTCTTCTGGTGCAGTGTACATCTAAGTTCGTGTTGTCCAACAAAGTGTCGTGATTTTTAAGGAAATTTTGTGTTTTTTTAGTCTATTTTTGGTAAGTATGGAAAATATTGTGTAAAGTTTACATTAAATAAATAAATTAGATCAGTTGTCCAAATTTACTGAGAAAACCACTACTTCGGTCTTGTCCCGAAAATATTAGTGCACGGGGTATGACCGAAGTATGCAGCGGGGCAAGATCGCAGTAGTTTGTGCTGTTCATATATTTTGGTTATTTCTTCTGATATTTTCTTTCAACACTTATTTATACAAAATTTTGATTCCGAAATGGTTCGAAATTACGTTAGGAAGACAAGTCGAAGATCGTATATAACAGAGTCGTTTGAAGAAGCCTTAGCAGAAATTAGAGCTGGACGTACAAATGCATTTAACGCCAGCAAAAAGTATAAAATTCCGATCAGCACCATAATGGATCGCTTAAAAGGTAAACATGGCATCATAAATAAGTCGCTTGGCAGATCAACTGCTATTTCAAAAGAACACGAACAACAGCTTGCTGATTGCCTCTTGACAATTGGGTTCGGGTTGTCTAGAAAAGACAAGACAAAGAGAAGATTGGTAGGTTTTAAAAAGAGACATAATTTAAGCATAAAAAAACCTGAAGCGGCAGAAGTTGCCCGTAAACGAGGTTGTAATCCGTTTACGGTCCAACAATATTTTACATTATTGGAGAACACCATACAAGAACTAGGATTAGAAAACACTCCTTCCAGTATTTGGAATTTAGATGAGTCTAGTTTTTGCACTGACCCTTCTAAAACTAAAGTGGTTGGTGGTAAAAAACGTGCCTTGCACGCGAGTAGTAAGTGCTCCTGGAAGAAATAACATAACAGTACTAATAGCAGCATCTGCTTTGGGTGAAAAAGTCCCACCACTTATTATTTTTAAAGGAAAAAATATCTGAAACCAATGGGTTGCCCCCGAGAATACTGGCTTTTCTGGAACCACCTATGCTGCGACTGCCAATGGTTGGATGGAATCAACTGTTTTTGAAAAATATTTTGAAAAGCAATTTTTGAAATGTATTGATTCAAGCCGTCCAACCTTATTAATATATGATGGGCATGCTACCCATATTAGCGTCAAATTAATAGAAAAAGCTCGTGAATCAAATGTTACCATTCTAAAACTTCCACCACATACAAGTCACATACTCCAACCTTTAGACCTAAGTGTCTTTAAACCATTAAAGTCAACCTGGGACCAAAAATTAGTCACGTGGCTGAAAAGAAATATTGGAGTAAAGCTCCCAAAACAACAGTTTTCAGTAGTGATTGGAGATATTTGGCGCGATTTAAACCCAGAAATAGTTATGAATGGTTTCAAGCGGGAATTTATCAATTTTCAAGGAATGTCGTTCCAGACTCCATGTTCTCTGCCATTACCCTGAAAGAATGGCAAGAAGCAGACGCCAAAGATCCTCCTTAGATGAACGAGGAGCTATCCATTATTGAAGAAGCCGTTTGTCATCTAATAACTATAAATTTCAGACGCCCGTCTTTGTGTTAAAGTTGAGAGGCGCGAATCGATCGCTTTTTGGGATTTGCGTCCGAGGGTTTCGGAGTTGAGAGCGCGGGCGGGTGGTTGTTAGGTGGAGAATTTTTGCGTGCTTTGTGTAGGCCGGTTTTTATAACGGGAAACCGATAACTAAGGGAGAAATAAGGGTTTTCCGGGAAAAGATTAATTTGCAGCGACGTATTCGTTAACGTGTTAAAAAAGCTTCGATCCTTCAAAAATTTCCGATCTGAAAACCGAACGATGCGTGCAACGAGGTCGGCAACTACTCGGTTGACGTCGGTACGAGAGAAAAGAAAGATCGAGTTGGTTTCTGAAATTTGTATTCGGGCGTTAAAAAATACCTAATATATGCCAAACAACGCTATTCGTATTCTAAAACCTGAATTATTAACGGTTTGCAAGCTGGTAGTATAGTATTTTTGTAAAACAGATATTAAAATTTGTATAATTACTTGGAGGATTACTTTCGGGTAGCGAAAGCTGACGGAAATGAACGAACATGTACCTTCAAAATCTATAAGGACACAAGTTTTTTAAAATTTCTTACATTTAAAATTATAAATCATCCAATATTACGTATTAGTTTCGATAATTGATTATTATTATACAATAACATGGCTTTTTAATATACACGGGCTATTTATTTCAAAAATAATTAATTTTTAAATTTGGCGATTCCATACGACGATATCCGAGCATTTACAATAGACCGTGATTTGCTCAGAAATCGGTGTATTCCGTATGTGGACGCAACAAATGCAAGTATACTACTAACCGACCTCCCACAAGTGTCACCGCCGTAGCGCGATGCTAGGGTGTCTGGCTACCATTCGTAAGTTCAATGGTTCAATGCCCAGTTCAATTTATTTTTTTTAAATTTTTTCCTCAATTTTATAAACAACCGTCAGCATTTATTAAATTTACTAAATTCAAAAATATGTATTACAAAAACCAAATCAAATGCTAAAACTACTTATAACACTGTCCCATTCCTGGAATTCTACAAGTTCTTGGAACGTGTTGGCTTATGCATTACATAACGTACGAACAATTCCAACTACAAACACGAAGCGCGTTCACCGACAGCTACAACACGTCGGTTAGCGTTAGTTCGAGTAAGATGGATGATCGAATTAGTTTTCAAAATTACTATTACGCCTTTAAAACATTTCTAATATACATTATTAAACACTAACCGTATCCTAAAACCTGAATTCTTAACACTTTGCAAGCTGCTACTGTAGTATTTTCATAAAACTTTTATTAAGATTGGTACAATTATTTGGGGAAACGTCAACAACAGATTCATCTAAGACACATATACATACTGTATTCAAAGAGTAGATTTCAATTTTTTTTCCTTATTTACCAAAGTACATTTACTATACATAGAAAGCTACATTAATTTAATATCTAATTAAGTGATACCCGCTTTAAGAAAATTAAAATAGTTCATAACATTAACGTCGGTTTATCGTTATTTATTTAACCGAGTTTTATCATAATTCTGCAACAAATTAAACATCATAAATTACTGTTAATAACCTATACATATTAAATACACAGAACATATTCCAATAGTAGACTCACATCTACGCTATTATTTAACATGCACTATTTGCTGTATATAGAAAGCTGGAATAAGATTATCTCTATTTAAATATATCCGCTATAAAAGAATACATATACTCGATAACTTTCACTTTATAATACATCAAACATCACAAATAAAAGACAATTAGCAAGAATTCGTACGCATTTTCTACTTTAATATTTATAGTCACAAATACAAATACATATACTTCTTTATTTAGCCACTAACAAAACTTCTACGGACGGAAGAGCTTAACAAAGTTGCCTCCTTAGTTTACAGACTCGAAAATATTTGGAAGAATTTTAAACTTACTCTAACATGCTATTCCAGAAATTGTTTACATTTCAACTTCTACTTAAACACTTATATTACTTTCTGCTTTTAAAACTACTGCTGAAAACAACCTCAAATATTGTTTATTAATTTTCAAAGAATTAAGAGATAGTTCAAATTGCCCTTCTTTAAAATTATCTATTCTCAAACGGAACGGCAGCTACCAACCGGCGTTATTAGTGGAAATTCTCTATTCCTTTAAAATTGTTCTGCTACATTCTCATTTTTCCTGCATCGCTCTAAATCGTTCTCAATCGTTCTGCATCGTTCTAAATCGTTCTAAATCGTTCTAAATCGTTCTCAACCGTTCTCAACTGTTGTCAATCGTTCTCCATTGTTCTCAATCGTTCTCAATCGTTCTTGGTCCGTTCAACTCCCCAAAGTGATTTCCGCAAAGTCTACTTGGGCAAAGTGATCTTACTCCGTTCGACTCTTCGACGTGATTTCTACAAAGCCTACTTAGGCGAAATTTTCTAAATCCGATCAACCCTTCGAAGTGATTTCGACAAACTCTACGTGAGCGAAGTGGTCTTGATCCGATCGACACTTTGAAGTGATTTCGGCTAAATCTACTTTGGCGAAGTGGTCTTGGCCCAATCGACACTTCGAAGTGATTTCGACAAAGTCCACTGGGGCGAAGTGGTCTTGAACCGATCGACACTTCGAAGTGATTTCGACAAGGTCGCTAGGGCGAAGTGGTTTTTTGATCTGATCGACTCTCCGAAGTGATTTCGACAAACTCTGTTAGGGCGAAGTGATCTTGATCCAATGAACTCTCCGGAGTGATTTCGACAAAGTCTACCAGGCCGAAGTGATATTGATCCGATCGACCCTCCGAAGTGACTTCGACAAATTCTACTAGGACGAAGTGATCTTGATCCAACCGACTCCCCCGAAGTGATTTCGACAAAGTTTACTAGGGCGAAGTGATCTTGGTGCAATCGACTGCCTGAAGTGATTTCGACAAAGTCTATTAGGGCAAAGTAGTCTTGATCCAACCAAATCCCCCGAAGTAATTTCGACAAAATCTACTAGGGCTAAGTGATCTTGGTCTAACCGACTCCCCCGAAGTGATTTCGACGGAGACTACTAGGGCGAAGTGATCTTGATGCAATCGACTCGCCGATGTGATTTCGACAAAATCCACTAGGGCGAAGTGATCTTGATCCATCCGACTCCCCGGAAGTGATTTCGACAAAGTCTACTAGGGCGAAGTGATCTTGATGCAATCGACTCGCCGAAGTGATTTCGACAAAATCCACTGGGGCGAAGTGATCTTGATCCATCCGACTTCCTGGAAGTGATTTCGACAAAGTCTACTAGAGCAAAGTGATCTTGATGCAATCGACTCCCCCAAGTGATTTCGACAAAGTCTACTAGGGCGAAGTAGTCTTGATCCAACCGACTCCCCCGAAGTGACTTCGGCAAAGTCTACTAGAGCTAAGTGATCTTGGTGCAATCGACTCCCCGAAGTGATTTCGACAAAGTCTACTAGGGCGAAGTGATCTTGGTCCAACCGACTCCCCCGAAGTGATTTCGACAAAGTCTACTAGGGCGAAGTAGTCTTGATCCAACCGACTCCCCCGAAGTGACTTCGGCAAAGTCTACTAGAGCGAAGTGATCTTGGTGCAATCGACTCCCCGAAGTGATTTCGACAAAGTCTACTAGGGCGAAGTGATCTTGGTCCAACCGACTACCCCGAAGTGATTTTGACAAAGTCTACTAGGGCGAAGTGGTCTTGATGCAATCGGCTCCCCGAAGTGATTTTGACAAAGTGTACAAGGGCGAAGTGATCTTCTTCCAACCGACTCCTCCGAAGTGATTTTGACAAAGTCTACTGCGGCAAAGTGATCTTGATCCCACCGACACCCCCTCAAGAGATTTCGACAGTCTACTATGGCGAAGTGACCTTGATGCAATCAACTCCCGAAGTGGTTTCGACAAAGTCTACTAGGCCGAAGTGGTCTTAATCCGATCAACCCTCCGAAGTGATTTCGACTAGGTCACTAGGGCGAAGTGACCTTCATCCGAGAGACTCACCGAAGTGATTTCGACAAAGTCTACTAGGTCGACGTGGTCTTGATCCGGTCAACTCCTTGAGCTAATTTCAACCAAGTCTACTAGGACGAACTGATCTTCATCCGATCGACTCCCTGAAGTGATTTTGACAAAGACTACTAGATCGAAGTGATCCTGATCCGATCGACTCCCCCTAAGTGATTTCGACAACGTCTACTAGGGCGATATGATCTTGATCCGACCGAATTCACGAAGTTATTTTGGCACAGTCCACTAGGGCAAAATGATCTTGATCCAATCAACTCCACGTCGTGATTTTGACAAACTTTACTACGACAAAATGGTTTTCATCCGATCAACTCCCCAAAGTTATTTTGACAAAGCCTACTAGGACGAAGTTGTCTTGATCCGATCGACTCCACGGAGTGATTTTGACAAAGTCTACTAGAGCGAAGTGATCTCGATTCGCGCAATTTCTCAAAGTAGTTTTAATGAATTCTGATGGGGCGAAGTGAAGACGTGGCGTTGAGAGGGCGGAGCGTTGAGAGGGCGGGGCGTTGAGAGGGTGGGGCGTTGAGAGGGCGAGGCGCTGAGAGGGAGTGGCGTTGAGAAGGCGGGGCGCAGAGGGGGCGGTGCGCAGAGAGGGCGGTGCGCAGATAGGGCGGTGCGCAAAGAAGGCGGGGTGCAGAGAGGGCGGGACGCAAATAAGGCGGGGCGTAGAGAGGGCGGGGCGTAGAGAGGGCGGTGCGCAGAGAGGCGGGGCGCAGAGAGGGCGGGGCGCTCAAAGTAGTCCCGTAGGGACTACAAACCGCTTCTAGTCAACCTATAATCATTGATTTCCCTTTCGGCAACATGGATAGTCCAGTTGAGGAAACTGTTAGCTTTATTAAAGAAAGAAGTGTTGAAATGTTACCACATTCTTCAAGAAACAGTTCTCCTTTTGTCTGTGATAGTCTTCAACCCTCAACATCAGCCACATTTGAAAATCTATTATTGGAAACTGTAAAGACAAACGTTAAATCAAACATTTAAAAGAAGAAAAGAGTGGGAACAGGAGCCGAAGTGATTACTTCAGAAGAAGTAATGAATAGGTTAAGTACGGACCAGTGGCCCACAAAAAAATCCGTAAGTGTATTAAAAAATAATCACAGTTCTGACAATTTATGTACAATATGCAAATGTGATTACCAATATTACACTGATAGAAGATCATGGATGCAATGCATAACTTGCATGGAATGGGTTTGTGGCATGTGCAATAAAGGATCAAAGAAAATGCGGTATGAATGTGAAAGATGCGTTGATGAAGATTAAAGTTGAAAATTTTTATTGATAGAACTACCAAAATTAACTGTTTAAAATATGTTTTGTGAGTTGAATTTTGAAACTTTTAGCGTTTGCTACAAAAATGTTAAAATGTTATGATGCTTTGTATAGTTTCGAGTAGGAAGGCCTAGACAAAGCTATATTAGTCAAATTATTGGAGATTTAGGTTGTGAAGGCTATGTAGACCTTTTTAGACTAGCTCAGAATAGAAAAGAATTTAGAGATGCGTCAAACCGACTTTAAGTAAGTTCGAAAACAAAACAAAAAAAAATCAGTTAACTAAATGTCACCAGGACATAACTCACAATTAGTTAGTGGTCTGGCATGTTGGTAGCGTTTCGTTGCTTAAGCCTTACCATAACATATAATTTAACACTTTTCCTTTTTGAAGCGGATAACCAGGTTATATTTCTTTTCCTTATAAAGGGTAATCATGTAAACATGTTAGATTTTTTTAACAACCATCAGGTTGCTAATATCTATGTAGAGTCAGCTGGATAGGAAAAAGATAGAAGGATATAGGAAGACCTAGACCAAACTATATTAGTCAAATTATTAGAAATTTAGGTTGTGAAGGGTATGTAGAGCTTTTTAGATTAGCACAGATTAGAAAAGAAGTTAGAGCTGCGTCAAACCGACCTTAAGTAAGGTCGAAAACAAAATGATGATGTATAATTTTTCTTTTTAAATAAACTTCTTTCTCTAAGGAATTTCTTTAAAAGTGTGTAATTTTTAAACAATTCAACTAATTTTAATGCGGTAAATGGAATTCGGTAAATAATTTATGAATAATTCCAAATTTGCCCCAGAACACAGCAAGATACATTTTAATAGATTGTAAATAACCATTTACAAACTTGCCCCGCGTTCGGGGTAAGTTCGTAGTGGGTGCAGCTTGTTACAATTTTCTGCGTAATTAAAAATTTCCAAGGAAAAACTGTGTTTTTTTCATAACAAATTATAGAGTATTAACTCTATTTTACGCTGATACTAATATATGTTAAATATTTAACAAATAACATATAAATAAATGTGTTAAAAGTGAAACTATGCAAAAGCGGTGCAATCTTACCCTTCTCCACCTTACATATTTTTAGTCGGATGTTTTACTTTCATATTTTTAGATTGTTTGAATTGATGCTTACTTGGTCGTACTAGAGTAATTTCACATTGTTGTTACTGCACATTTTGTTTGACTGCCGTTGCGTGCAGATAAAGTTATGATGAGATAAGGGCCTTGCACTTACCTAATGCCTTCAAAAGGTTTTCTCCCATTTTCCAGTCTTTCACAAGGTAGTGTATATTCTTTGCTTTGCAAATGCAGAATACCTACGTCAAATAGATGGAAATCAGAATCTGTCTTCATCCATAAGTTCTACAATACTATCAGCAGCAGCATTTATACATTCGTTAAGTGTATAGGATTTTGGACGTTTGAAAGCAGATAAATTCTGACGGTGGAGAACTGGTCTGGAAGCCGATTCCAGGGTTGGGTACTGTACAGTGTGCCTCAACTTTAGTGAAATTCCAGATAAATTTGTCAATCAAAAATAGGCACTGTAAAAGGAATTGATTTAGGTGTACCGTTGAGTCATCTTCTCAAGTTCTCAGCACGCGATAAGCAAATGAAATGCGGCCCCAAGGTTTATCTTGGTATCCTAGTTTGCATCCGATATAAAGCTCATAAGTTTTTTTGATTAATGTAGTTGGTGTCCATTAGTGAGGTTTAATCATAAACTCGTCACATACGTAACGCAACATATCCCTTTTTATTTAAACATTTTTGCGACATTCTATAAAGTCTATCAGTAACATACACTCTACAGTCCAATAACATTTCTTTATTTGTACTTCACGTTTATTTATAGCCTCGCTTAAGATATCAGTTACTGCTCGTTTTGCCGAAAGCGCTCATATATCTTTAGTCAACCTTTTCAGCAATTTCTAGAACCTTCACCATACACTACGAAGTTGCTTACATTCCAATTGTCATCCGTCGCATTACCTTCGCTACAATATAGTATACAAGGTAAACCGTCTTTAACAAATATCTTTATACACGAAGATGATGTAAAGATTCTTAGTGCATTTTTGGTTTCAGCGATTAAAGATACATAAAAGACGCCTATAAAACATCAAAAAGCCTAAATCGCGTTGGTCTGTGTTATTATTAAATTTTCCAATTTCTGGGAATCAAATTCACACATTGCAGATTTCTCAAAACTATACTGAAATAATGTCGGAAATACAACAAAGTTAGAGGTCGCCATAAGAACCCAAAATATGAATAAACACCTACGAATATTTATTACGTTGAGGAAAATTTTGGAAAAAATCTTTCCGCTATAAAGCTTTAATTATGTGGTTTACAGAAGATGGACGAATATCTCAAACTGAAATAATATTTTACTCGCAGAATATGAAGCTTTTAAATTGCAACTCATAAACAAATGTTCTGTTTTGTACCTAAAGACTACAGTACATTTAGTTTCCACTACCACTTCAGAGCATTTGGGATCTTTAGCTCTACACTATTGATTTCGCAATATAACCCTCACTCAACCGAAATTTGACAGGTATCCCAGTTAGTGTTAAAATTTGATTTTGCTCTTCACGTCCTATTTACTACTGCTGGAGTGACAATTATTCATTTTCTTGTAGCGTAAAAGCATAGAGGTGTTTAGATCTCTTATGCAAATTCTGTTGTTCAATAATTCAAAACCTCAAATGGAACATTAAATATAAATGGCCAAGTAGGGAGATAAGTATACAACTTTATGGCAAATTAGATACTATAGAAAGAGAAATAGGCATTTTATTTTACTCAAACTATTAAGCGGTGATGAGTATTCAAATCTTTAATAAACTATTCTATTTTGCTTCTCTTATAAGTAAACAGACACCAGCATTTTAGAAAATTTGCATTTTTGTCGATACTCACTCTCGACTTAGTTTTAAGTCATATCTAAAAGAATAAAAACATCGTTCCTTTTACTTTATTGTTTTCATTAAGCAAACAAATTGTAAAACATTTCGAAATGACGTAGATGCTTTGACAAAATAACTGTTTAGGTTGAAAATTAGAGGAAACTTACATTTAAGGTTATGGGTAAGAAGCCATTACGAACCACTTTTAATGGGACATTTTATCCTGTCAATTTCATTTCTCGCGTTGTGTGCATAAAAAACTTTAATAAGCAGAGTTTCAGCTCTTCACAGAAAGTATTATATTTCATAAATTATACTAGCGATACCTTTTTAGACTTCTTAGACGATCACTAGATGGCGCTATTAAAATGTCATTTCTCTTTTGTAGAACATAGAATTTGTTATTGTGAAAACAGTGACAGTTTTGAAATTGATCGAGTAATTTGTTTACAATGGGCGTTTACCCTAGGCGATTTTGCGAAAAATCTGAATTTGACGTTTAAGTTTTGATCGCTTGATTTTTAAACCTAGCTCAACAGCAACGTATCGTTTTTGCAACTTCTGGTAGACACGACCATTCCGAAACACAAATGGTACACAGAATTTTGTAGTGGTCGTGTGTCTGTCAGTGATTTTCCGTGTAGAACGACAACTTTAAAAAGAAACCAACGTCATTTTAGCACTTGCGCAGAAGAGCAATATCAGTAGCGTAGTTGACTTATTAGGGTGATTGTTAGGAGGTTGCGTTTTATAAGTACTCCAAGTACAAACTTTTGTTTTATATTAATTCAAAATTAGAGCAGAGTAATTGACTGAATTTGGTGACTTGATATAGAATTATCCTTTGCTGATAGTAAAAATGAACGCTCATGGCGGTATAGTAAAGATATATTACAAGGTGTGTCCAAAAAAATTCGTGAGTAAACGTGTTTAAGTACGGTTACTAATTTTATGAATGTTTTACAGTTTATTTAGTTGTTGAAACAGTTGATTAATGTGGCTGCACTTTATTACTCAGGATAATGTACTTAATTAGTAAGCAAATTATAAACAAGTGATTATTTCAATCGTGTATGTTATTGCTAGATAAGAATAGTATATATCTAAATTTTATTTATAATTCTATTGAAAGTGACCTAGCATTGCGCTTTTTTAGTTTCCAAATTTCCTTACCGTCATCTGTATTTGTCTGTTCTTGTATTAGTTCCCATGATAGACCCCGTGGTGTGAGCCCAGTCTTTGTATATGCATATGTATTTGCATTATATGCACTCAACCTATCACTGACGTGCCTAGTAGTTGTTCCATTTATGAAACATCAACTACACCAACAATTCTCTTCCTTAAATATTCCACCTGTAGAAAACACTTTTACATTAAATGCCTGTGATTAACATGGATTAAAGCGACGTCAACCCTCCCACAAAATCAGAGATGTTTACAAGAGAAAACATCAAATGCTTTACGTGGCTTGTTTAATTTTTCAATTAAATTCTTAATATTCTGTAACAGGGTTTTATACAGTAATTTGATTGATATTATCAAATCATGTCGCATGGAAGAAATTTTTAAACTACAATTGAAAGAAGTCCAAGGTAACGCTAAATTAACGGTTATTCACCTCGCATCATTATCATCATTAAGTATTCAGTCTGGGAACTAGTTAGACGCGTACCTCCATTGTGCCCTATTCTGGAATAACCTACACATTTCCCTAAAATTGTCAGAATCTGCATCTTTCACTATCTGTATGCAATATTCTGATCTAGGTCTAAATTTACCTCCATATTCGTATATCTGCTTGTAATATAGCCCGCACTGTTCCCCAAAAATGCCTTAATACATATCTTACACTTCTATTTCTCCTATTTTATTTTTTTTGTTTCAGACAGGTATATTTATTTTTCGACTATTTATAAAATCTCGTTGTTATTAACTTTATCTGTCCATATTGAAGCCTAACATTTCAAAAAGCTTTCTTCCTTTTTCTTTCTGCTTCTCCTACTGTCCTTATTTCATAGGCGTACAATGTTGTGCTCCACACATATACTTCCAACACTTTTGTTCTTGTTTCTATGTTTGTTGTCTTCGAACATAGTCGTTGCTCTTTCTTGTTAGATACAGTTCGGTTCCTCTTCTATTCTTTTGTAAATATGTACTCTATTCCGCCGATATTCAGTCGATGTGAAGGGGGTTAAGCAGCCTGTGACTACCAAGTTCCTCCAGCACTTGAAAATTTACCGAATTAATAGTTTTCCAATGAATCCCTCTACGCAATCAAGATTAGTTAAAAATATTGCAAAACCAACAACTGTTGTTGTTTATAATAACAATCAGGTTGAAGTGCAATTATTTATTTGTCATTAGGTTTTCCGTTTTCAAACTGGTTGGATGCGTACCTCCATTGATTTCTATTCTGAGCTGGCAAACTCAGTTCCCCAAAATTCCCACTACCTGTATACAGCTGGGTTCCCCTTCCATTGTTTTGTAAATATATACCCTATTTTACAGATATTCAGTGGTATGTAAAGGGGGCGTGTCGCCATGGATCAATATAGTAAGCGTAAGACTACGGATCCCAAGGTACTAGGATCTAATCCCGACACGGCCAACTGCTTAAAAAATAGCAAGTGAGCATTTTTCACAAAAATTATGTCCTCGTTTGAATGAGAGGGTAATAGAGATCCCGTGTGTGTGTGTGTGTGTGTGTGTGTGTGTGTGTTGTCATGCACGTTAAAGATCCCTACCTTGCCTGGAACGGCAAGGGTTCGGCAAAATTCTAAATTTCCAGGCAACAAGAAACTCGCCTCCTGACCAATGTAGTACCTTTGAATGGAGCATTGGAAATGTATATGCACGGTATGTAAAGAGCTTTAAGCAGCCTGCGACTGCCAAGATCCCCAACAGAAAAATTTCCCGAATTAATGGTTTTTCAGTAAATCCTTCCACACAATTAACATTATTTGAGAATAAAATAAAACCAACACCTGTAGTTGGTTATAATAATCATCAGGTTAAAGTACAATTATTTTTTGTCATCATAAGGTTTTCTGTCTTGGAACTGGTTGGACGCGTACCTGTATCGATTTCTATTCTGAGCTAGCCTACACATTTTCCTGAAATTCTCACAGCCTACATGTTTAACTATCTGTGTGCAATAGTCTAACCTAGGTCTACTTCTACTTCTGCTTTTTCTTACCTCTGCTTCCAATATATTGTTACGTGTACTATTTCTCATAATTCCATTTATTATGAATTATTCATTTTCTTATTAATAGATTATAAATCACTCATAGGAAGGTTCACACATAAGCTATCAGGAAAGTAGAACATCATCAGTATGAGCAAGCAACCACACACAGGACGCAAACGCTAATCAGTTTCAAGATTAGATTTAATGAGAACAACGGTTCTCACATAGGTGTGTTTCATGCAGAAAGCACAAACTAATAAATAGGGCCGACGAGTCCTTAACACTCACTTTGTACTTTTATTTTTAGCTTTGACTTTCGACTACTAATATGTATCTCGTAACAAGAGTCCTTCAAGAGTCGCAATGAGGTTAGTCAACAGAAAAGCCTTTGGTGCGTTACTGTGGTTGGTTGGTCGCATCAGACTAAAAAAGAATAATGTAAGTTTTTCTTTGTAAACAACAATATTCATTACGCTGTATTACAATAATAATTATGCTTGGACTAATTAATTAGCCTTAGACGTTATGAAACAAAAATGATGTTAACCAATTATAGTTTAAACCTGTAAAACGATGAATCATGCTTAGCTTTATTAAACGCTTAATTTAGTATTTTAATTTGTCGAATCGTTATTCATTCAATCCCATGAGCACGCAAGTAGTATGAGTAAGACGATCCCCGAGATAGTTAATTTAGATCACAGTGAGGGTAACCAATCTACAAACCCCCATAAAGGCTACCCGTCACAGATCGTGGAGGATGCTATTTGCACCCTCAATTGGTAACGTTACAAAAACCAGAGACACGTCACATAACGTTACAATATTCCGCACTATTCCCTCATGCCTTAGTATGTGATCGAACATCCTATCTTTCCTATTTTTTACTGTTTTCCACTATAAAATCTCTATGAACCTTTATGAAACGAAAGATAAATATTCGAGAGCTTTTACTGTTCTTAACAATAAATACAGTGAGAACGATATCTTCTAATTTTCACGAAACATCTCGCTGCTTAAAGTATATGCTCTACAATTGTATTGAAGTCAAGGGGGTTTTTCTTAAAATTTCCAAAAAAAAAAATTTTTTAGTCAACATGCAGTATAGAACACGTTTTCTAAGAAACGTTCAATCACGGCTATCCTTCTCGGCCTACCTGAACCAATTCTATATACAGGCCATGCCTCTCCGCGAACATCGGTCGCGTTGAAGGCTAATTACGGGAGGACGTATTTAGCCTACGAGGACATGTTAGACGGAAATCATCCACAACACCAAAAGGGTATCTTGTAAATTGCCTGGAAAGCTAAACAAGTTTTAAATAGAAATCAAACCTCAGTCTCCAAAAATCTGGATGAAATTAAAATCATAATTTTATATCAAAATTAAAGGTGCACCAGCCATCATAAGTCAATAGTGATGTTTCTGAAAGCATTGCTAAAGTAATTGATTCTAATAAATGTCCAGGTTGATAAATGTGGTTAACTGCACAAATTTCATATTTACGTTTTACTTTAGGAACTAAATTATTGTAATAAACTTGCTTTACTAAAAATCTTGATTGCTACCAACGTTTGCTTCACATCATGTTGAGAGTTACACTGCCCTGTTAACCATAGAGGGGGTAAATAACATTGGATGAATTGAAAATTTAGACCTTAGTAATTTTTTATGTTTAAAACATCTAATACTAAGTTATTGTGGCCGTATATGCACAGGAAGTCTTTTAGAAGTCCTTTTTAATAGTTGTAGCTACACACCTTGTATCTGTTACTAAGAGCGATTAGCTGAAGGTTACAAATATTAAACAGTTTTAAAGGTATATTTTTGCCTTAGAATGCTGCAAATTTGACAATTATGCCTTAATGTTATTACCTTTTTGCATTAGTATATTGGCAACACGTTTGCAGTCACATAGTTAATGAGTATGTGCTAGCAGACCGTGTCTGTGGTCTGATTCTAGTTGATTGTGCTTCTTTTGTTGTCACATTTTAAGTATATATTTATTAAATATGCCTTGTATGTGGTGACATTAAACTGTATAGTAACTACAATAATCAAAATGTCATCTAGAATGCACATTTTAGTTAACTTATGTAAAAAAACAGGTTGAAAAAGATCTCAGGCTTAGAAGTACAGAACCAGACCCAAATAATAATGAACTTGCAGTGGTAAATGGTGATGTAGTATTTAAAAAAGATGCCGTTAGAAGGCGTAATACCGATTATGATTCAGACCTAAATAATATTACCGGTAATAATAGCATAATATTAGAACTATAATTGTGCATACGCGGTATGTAAGGAAATGTTTCTAATTTTAGCAGTGTAGGAATCCTAGTAAAAAGCTTCATGAACAATTTTATAAAAACTCAGGTAATTTACAATTTAAGATGGCATTATTGCAGCATATTGTTCAAGTATGATACTAAAGTCCATGGGAAATACGTAGTATATTCTTTCAAAGCTAGTAGTTAAAGAATATGTACTTCACTATGAATATGCTAAATTCCACATAACATCAACATATTTTTTATGAAGCATCGGCCTATAAACGTGCGACTAAAAATATTTCGAGGCATGGCACGTAATCTTAAGCTTTAAAATAGTTTAAGTAGACAGGAATTTGTAAAATTTAAATGTGCAGTGGCGAGAAACCCCGGCGTAGATGTGCTAGTAAACAGTCCACATGAACATTCCAATATATAATTTTCCCATGCACTGAGACAGTTCTTGATATTCGCCATAAATACAAGTTTGAACAAACTCCATGCAAAACTACAATACCACGTAAACCTCCTGGGACATTTTATTGTATATACCATCGAAAAAAATAACAGAAAGCATTACAATACATTCATTTAATTGCACCTTTTAAGCGGTTATGGTTGGAAAGGCGACTCCGTGGCTCAGTCGGGTAGTGTGTGACCGCTAAGCCCAAAGTCAGGGACTTCTTGAAATAAGTTAGGCGAACATTTTTCACAAAAATACACCCTCGTTCGGATGAGAGGTAAAATGGAGGTACCGTGTGTGTGTGTTGACACGCACGTTAAATAACCCTACCTTGCTTGTAACAGCAAGGATTCGGCAAAGTTCTAACTTTCCGAAGAAAAAGACATTTCCAGACCAATGTAGTACCTACGGGTGGAGCATTGAAAATATCAAATGGAAGGTAATGATTGACAACCACCACCATTAAGTGATGATCGGGTAATAAGTAATCAAAATACAGTAACTATATAGATTTGAATGTGTTTAGTGAGAAGTTTTTGGACGCAGATTTGTTACGCGGAATCAAATAAGTTAGAAGTACGATGGTAAAGTGATTCGCTTATAAACGCTTCCAGCAACATTTTATTGGAATAAAAGTAATGGTTTATTACCATCCCATTGCTGTCTTGCATAACGTTAGTCGAGCTTTGGGGAAAGTTGTTGAACTGTTGCGATCTGTTGCATTTTTAAACTGTGTTTTTCAATATCTACAGGTATACAAATGATTATATTAATCGGAGTTCAACTTGGGTGCTTGCTTACATAAAGCGATTTGAAAATAAGGAACACATCACCATTGTAATTTCAGACATCGATGAATATATACTTTGTTGATTTTATACTCATATGTAATAAATATGCTACTTTTTTTCACGTAGATTTTGCCAGATACGGATACATTTCATGATTCTGTTTAGCTGAAATAATATTTATATATTAATATAGGTTACGAAAACAAATTGGAGCTTTTATTAATAGAATTGTAGTTAGTAATTTCAGAAAACAGAAAGTGTAAGCAAAGTTCTAATACCGGAATTGCAAGAGTTTAGTAACAGTTGTTTCTGTAGCACATTGGAGATATCCCACTATCTGACGAGATAAGCGATGTATTATAGGCGATGCTGGTGCTACACACTTTATTAGACTACGAGTTTAATAACCCCTTTCCAGGTAGATTGATTGTGTTAAAATTGTATATTCCTCAAAGAATTCATTTTCCCTTCATAGAATCCACCTTTTGCCACTAGAGATAGTTGACCGAAGTTTTACTTTTGTGTTTCAGGGTCATTAGCGCAAAATTTACACGTAACAATAAATACGACACAAATGGGCATAATGGCTCAATCACTGGGTAAGTACTTAATGAACCTGATGGGTTTATGATTCCTTGAGTAAAAAATCAAATCACAATGAAGTTTCACTAATAAATGGTGATGGGCAACTTGCAACATAAATAGGTATATTACAGGTAATCGAAAGCATAACACAGGCAGCCCTAACTACTTAATAAACTTGTAAATAGTTAATGACGCTGATTTATTTTTGATGCCAGTATTTTGTGATGAGCTATGCTTGAAAACTTTAAGACTATCTTTTGATACGGTTTGGAAGTTGATGAACCGGTAACTGGCCCAGGTGCTCTTTCTCCTAATCAAGTAGTATCATAAATAAAGCAGCTAGCCATAGCTGCAAACTCGAATATCAGTCTTTGTAAAATGCATGCTATTAGCAGCTTGGACACTATTCCCACTGAAACTACCATATCTAATGAAAATGATGAATAGGTCCATGCTAACCCTTTCAATTGCCAAAAATTAAAGCAAAAGCACATTCTGCTTGGACTACATGTACTGGTAAATGCAAAACAAAATACTTAACTACAATTTCATAAGCTAGACAAAAAAAAATTAGTAATCAGTTTTGGGATTTGAAAACTGATGACCAGAAAGCAGTTGTTTTAAACTCAGCCAGCAAACTTCCTGTAAAAAGGAAAGCAGCAGGTTCAGATTCTAGGCAAACATGTACCAACGAACATTTTTTTTACAATGATTACGGAAAATGGGTTAAAGTATGCAATATTTTCTTTTTAGCCTTTTTTCTAGGCTTTAAAAGGAATAATGATAACTTACTACAGTAACTATCAACGCAGAAAAATCCCATATCACCTTTACCTGACCGGGGAAAAGGGAAGGTTTCTAAAAATAAGTCTGATCATGAAACTATTATAAAGCACATTTAAACTGTTAAGCCAATTATTTCTCATTATGCGCGAACCGCTAATATCCTCCTAGTGACCGTTCGTTCAATAGTCCAAACGCACCAGCATTTTCTAAGTAAATATCCTAACACAAAATGTTCACGTGACCTGTACCAAAGTAAGGTGTCAGAACAAAATGTTTCATTTGTAAAACTAGGTAATAGAGCAGGTAAATACAAAAAAGATTTTTAAACAGACTGTGAAATCTGTATTTGTTGAGACAAGCATGTTGAAAAGACAAGGAAGCCAAGACGGAGTATCAAAAGGACGTGGATGCAAGATCAAATGGAGACGGATTTATATATTCTGTTGAGATGGAATAAGTTAAATGTTATGTAGATGTGAAATTCTTAAAACAGTAATTTTACAAAACGACTTACAGGGTATAACGAAAGTTCTATGCTGGTGGGCAAGTAGTCCTATTTAATATCGTAGCATGTTTATGATATGATGTCATTAGAGGACGTAATAAAGAAGAACTTATCAACATAATATATTCGTTTCAAAAATGCTAATTGCCGAGATGAAAAAATATCGTTTTCTAGATGGACAATTGTTCAGCACAAAACGCATTCCTCTGTGTCAATTTTGACAAAATATGTGACGATTCGATACAGATTAAGTACTTTGATCCTGGTCGTATCTTTATGCGTGCGACTATTTTCACCACATGGTAGAAAAACCCTGTATTTGTGAAAGAAGATCTATGATATTGAGGATTATAAAGCAGCAATGTAGTCCAGCTCACCAAATGTTAATGCTATTGAAATGAGCCTGAGTGATTTTCCAAATGGAAAGACTGGTCTGCAAAGAAACACAAAAACAAATACAACTTCAGAAAGATCTTTTAGAAAACCTGACAAAAATGTCTGCGTTGACAAAGAGCACAAGGAAACAATATGGAAGCAGAAGTAGCAGTTTTTTACTTAGGAAACATTGCTATAATGCAAATTAAAAGAGGCCACAATCACTTAAAGTACAAAAGAAACTCTCAAGAAGATGTAAAGTGGAAAATAATTTATATTTCCCAAACCCTATAACGTTAAAACATTTATTTAAAATTTCAAACAGTCCTGACAAACCTGTTAAAATTTCAGTTTCAGGAAAGTCATAATAAAAAACGTTCTTGAGTCACAAAAAAGATATCATTCCTCAGAGTCAGTTTTTTCTTGGAAGTAAGCTACCAGTAACGAAAGAAGGTTGATCTAAAGAAGATTTAAAAATTGTTAACGCACTGATGTATGCAATTAACTCAATGGTTCCAGGTTAAATGTTTACCTTAACTAAATTTGCATTTAGACTGAAACAAGCTCGAACGTGTTCTTGATCTTTTATAAACATTAACGATTGGTTTTGCTTTTTCATACCCGGTACCGATGAGTGTTTGCACTTTCTTTATCAATTATTTCATTTAGAAAAGTTGTGAAGTTTTTTCTTAGTTTTTATCATATCTTTTTAATGAAATGAATTGTTGTATAATATATATATATATATATATATATATATATTATATATATAATATATATATATATATATATATATAATATATATATATA
Organism: Platerodrilus igneus; assembly: GCA_036346225.1. Classification (NCBI taxonomy): domain Eukaryota; kingdom Metazoa; phylum Arthropoda; class Insecta; order Coleoptera; family Lycidae; genus Platerodrilus; species Platerodrilus igneus. The sequence goes on along the minus strand of JARFIW010000975.1, from coordinate 738,866 downwards.
TATATATAATTTAATTTCCTGTAGAAGCAATATTGACTGTCAATTTGTAGTAGTAATCAATAAGCAAGTCTGATTATGCATAGGTGGTTAGTTTGTAATATTTATTTATAAATGACTTTTATATTGTATAATTGAACTCATCAGTGTTTATTAAATGTACGTACCTGAAACGTTTGCTTTAATTTCCTAAATTCCCTGAAAATGTGTATTATTAAGCCTGTCCAATAATAATTATTAAACTGGTTAATCAGTGTGTTAAACCTTACCTTACAACTGTACAACATCCTCCTTTAAGCGACACAAGATAAGTTTTGGGTCTTTGGGAGCTTCTTTTTACAACAGACCTTTCTTCCCAAAAACTCTTCTATCAAATTTATTTAAATAGAAATTACAAATGATTTCAACAATTGGTTACGTTATGTTCATTATCGTGAAAAAATAAAAAATAATCAAAATTACTTTTCACTATTTAATTTAATTAAAACTAAGATAAGTAGCTTGATCAACAAACAATGTTAAAGTTGTGAAGCTCGAGACTGACCCACCTGGGGTTCTCAGGGTATTTATGCTATCGCTGCTCATGCATCACTTTGTGGGAAATACAGATCTCATGTCTACTATTTCTTGATACAATACAAAGTATTACATTTTAATAATCTTAATTCTAACAATTGCTGTCTTATAACCTGCAGTGTCATATTACGTCTGAAATACAAAGTAACTGTTTCCGTTCTCATGTGTGGTTTGTGAACTTTTATTAATCTTTTATTCTTTAATCTGATAACGCTGCACGTCGATGTAATTATACTTTCAGTCCCCTTCTGATCATCACCGCTCTGTGTATTTTAATATCCTAAAATTTAAATATGCCTCGGCTAGCCCAGTTTAATTCACACAGAGTGCACAACGTTACGATAATCAAACAATTTAACCCCTTTTCTCTAAAACCTTTCCTACTTTAAATGATAAAACAAAGTTGATTAATATTTGTATAATAAGAAAGAAAAAAATCATATACACTTCACAGCTTAATCTGTTTGACTGTATGACAAAAATGAGCCCCTGAATCAAATAACAACAAATTTTAAATTGTTTATCTCCAAAAATTAAAGCTCCCTTTCCTAAGTTTAAAGCCACCAAAATGACATTGTATTCTACTGAAAATTTCTCTTTATGTTCAAGATTTTCCCCATTTTTACAAAATTTTTCACGTACAAAATGAACTTTTTGACGACTCTTTACATAAAATATTCAGGTATAAAACATGATCAATGTTCAAAAAAATATAAGAGAAAAATAATGCCTTATGTTAGATAGTTCTGACCTGTAATTCTCCTTGTGCGTCTTTCTGCTGCGTGCTGTGGATCAGTACACCAATATTACATTCAGTTGAGTTGCTCCATTCAATTTATTTAGTCACTAGGTTTTACCCCGTTTAATCAATATTCTAGTATTTTCTTAATATCCCTTGGATTTTCTTAATGTCATTTAGATTTACGTTTTTTCCCTTAAATTTTCGTAATGTCACTTAGATTTCCGTAATGTCTCTTGGATTTTTGTAATCTCACTTAGAGTTTCGGTCCTCGTAATCTCACTTAGAGTTTCGTACTGTCACTTAGAGACCTAAATTATAAATGTTTAACCTAAATTAATTAATAAACTTCTACTCACGTTTTCCAGCAAACTGCAAAACTTGTCCCATATATTTTCACTATAATTTATTTTAAAATTTTAATAACACCATTGGTTATCTGAACTGTTGTTCAAAGTTTACGACCAACCATCGGTTGTTTTGGATATTTTGAGTTTTTACAGGTATATCTCTAATAATAACTTGTCGGAACGATTTCTTGATCACGTAGGTACCCGTGGATTTCTAGTTTGTATTTATTTTAGACCGTGTGTTTTGATGTTGTTACAGGAATTTCTAATTTGCCTTGGCACGTATTTTCACGTATGGCTTTTGTTTGTCTAGATAATATTTTGGGATTTGTATTAACTCCTTGTAAAAAATCACGTAGACAAAGTGACGTAAATTAATATTTTTCTGTTTACATTTTGTGATTCCGAAACGTATTTATTTCTAAGGATGCGTTTCTTATTAGGACATTATGCTATCTGCTTTCACTATCACATTTTTAATTTAAATTGTATTATGATTTTCTAACTTTTTGCTGCATTTAACGTGTATCGATTTACAATTTATGAATACTTTTGTTTTAAGACAAGTTTGATTGCGTGTAGAGTTATTTCTTTTGCTGAATGTGTGTATATTGTTGAATCATGTGCTTTTCGGCATTAATTAAAGTTAACTCCGATCCTTATACAGGTTGTTAAATGTGTGCTCTTTGCTTAATATACAAATTACGTATTTTTTATGCTAAATAAATGTGGTTTTTAACTCTTAGTACTATTTACGTGTATTGTGTAACCATTATGACTCAATATACCCTTAAATAACCCCTTATCATAGCAATATATATATATATATATATATCCATATATATATATATATATATATATATATATATATATATCCATATATATATATATATCCATATATATATATATATATATATATATATCCATATATATACAGGGCTTTTCACGACGACCGTGCATTAGACATTTTCAGAAAGTACAAGAGATAGAAGTATGAAATTTTATATGTAGTGATTGTTCGACATGCCGAGTTGATCTAAAATATTTTCGTTTTGATAGCACTTCCGATTGTACCGGAAGTTGATATTATCTTTGTTATTTTAAATGGAACACCCTGTATATTTTTGCATTTTAGATTCCACACACAATTTTAACTTAAATTCCTTTAATAAGTAATATCTCAATATTTTACCGTTTTCGAGATATTTAGCTTTTATGTTTTTGTAAAAACTGATATACTTTCTTGACAATAATGTACATTTAAACTTACAGTTTATAAACCAATTATTAGCAGATATACTATTCAAATGTTTGATACACATTTAAATGTATTTGTTTCCATTCAACACCATACGAGGTGTCCGCCATTTTACTTAAAGTTTCTTACATAAAAATCTGAAAAGTCAATTTTTCTAAATGGAACACCCTGCATATTTTTGCATTTTAGATTCTACACAAAATTTTAAGTTAAATTCCTTTAATAAGTAATATCTCAATATTTTACCGTTTTCGAGATATTTAGCTTTTTATGTTTTTTGTAAAAACTGATATACTTTCTTGACAATAATGTACATTTAAATTTACAGTTTAGAAACCAATTATTCGCAGATATAGTATTCAAATGTTTGATAAACATTGAAATGTATTTGTTTCCATTCAACACCATACGAGGTGTCCGACATTTTACTTAAAGTTTCTTGCATAAAAAATCTGAAAAGTCAATTTTTCTAAATGGAACACCCGTATATTTTGATATTTTCAAATTGTTCAATCATTTTAAGGTAACTTTATGTAACAAGTCCTATTCTGAAGTTCAACTGTCTTTAAGTTATTTGATTTTAATGACATTAAGTGGTTCTACTACGATAATAAAATAAATATCAGCATTATGTTCGTACGACGCTTTGGCAAATAATCGAACGGTGATACAGAATTAACAAACTGTCTTATTACTTTATTAGATTACGTGTTAGATTGTGTGTGTTATAAAATAATAAAAATGTCAAGACTAGATTATAGTAATGAAGGTTTCTTAAATTTAATAATTACTTACGGTGAATGTAATACAATAAATAGTCGAACTTGTCGATTATTTGCAGATAGATACCCGCATCTCCAAAAACCCAATAAGAATACAGTTAATCGTCTACTTCAAAACTGTAGAACGAATGGAGCATTTCTTCCACACATTAAACGCAGAAAGCCGCAAGTTGAAAATGAAGACAATGAAATCACTGTTTTAGGATTTTTCTCTGCTTACCCAACTGCTTCATTACACGAAGCCGAAAGAGAAATAGGTATACCGTATGTGACCATTTATCGTATACTTAATAAACACAAATGGCGCCCATATAAATTTTACTGCATCCAACATTTAAAATACACTGATTTGCCTCGGAGAGTTCAGTTTTTTGAGTGGTTGCTAACTAAAAGTCAAGAGGACAAAAACTTTTTAAAAAACATTATTTGGACAGGCGAAGCAAAGTTTACCAAAAATGGAGTCTTTAATATGCACAACAGCAATTATTGGGCTCCGCAAAATTCACACGTAGTCCGTGAAAGAAATGTTCAAGACAAATGGCAATTTAATGTATTTTGTGCCATTAATTGCGATTCAATCTTTTATCTGGAATTTTACGATGAAAATTTAACTGGAGAAAGGTATGTTCATATGTTAAGAAATGGAGTGCCGACAATAATACAAAACCATGCACAAAGAGATTACTTATGGTATCAAATGGATGGTGCTCCATGTCACAATTACCGACTGGTTGGCGATTTTTTAACAGGAATTTTTCAAGACCGATGGATTGCAAATAATGGTCCATTTCGATGGCCCCCGAGAACTCTAGATGGTAATCCACTAGATTTTTTCTTTTGGGGTCACTTAAAGAACATCGTCTATTCAGATCCTATCACAACCAAAGCCAATATGAAAGATAGAGTTAGTGCTGCTATAAATTCATTAACACCACAAGCAATAAGAAAAGCAACACACGATAACCTTATTAAAAGAATAAATGCATGTTTGGAAAGAAATGGTCACATTTTCGAGCATATGTTATAGTATAAAGATTAATTATTCTTTTATTCTTTTTCAACCTTTATTAAAGTCTCCTGCGGGCATAATGCTGATATTTATTTTTATTATCGTAGTAGAACCACTTAATGTCATTAAAATCAAATAACTTAAAGACAGTTGAACTTCAGAATAGTACTTGTTACATAAGGTTACCTTAAAAATGATTGAACAATTTGAAAATATCAAAATATACGGGGTATTCCATTTAGAAAAATTGACTTTTCAGATTTTTTTTATGCAAGAAACTTTAAGTAAAAATGTCGGACACCTCGTATGGTGTTGAATGGAAACAAATACATTTCAATGTTTATCAAACATTTGAATAGTATATCTGCTAATAATTGGTTTCTAAACTGTAAATTTAAATGTACATTATTGTCAAGAAAGTATATCAGTTTTTTACAAAAAAAAACATAAAAGCTAAATATCTCGAAAACGGTAAAATATTGAGATATTACTTATTAAAGGAATTTAACTTAAAATTTTGTGTAGAATCTAAAAATGCAAAAATATACAGGGTGTTCCATTTAGAAAAATTGACTTTTCAGATTTTTTATGTAAGAAACTTTAAGTAAAAATGGCGGACACCTCGTATGGTGTTGAATGGAAACAAATACATTTAAATGTGTATCAAACATTTGAATAGTATATCTGCTAATAATTGGTTTCTAAACTGTAAGTTTAAATGTACATTATTGTCAAGAAAGTATATCAGTTTTTACAAAAAACATAAAAGCTAAATATCTCGAAAACGGTAAAATATTGAGATATTACTTATTAAAGGAATTTAAGTTAAAATTGTGTGTGAATCTAAAATGCAAAATATACAGGGTGTTCCATTTAAAATAACAAAGATAATATCAACTTCCGGTACAACCGGAAGTGCTATCAAAACGAAAATATTTTAGATCAACTCGGCATGTCGAACAATCACTACATATAAAATTTCATACTTCTATCTCTTGTACTTTCTGAGAAATGTCTAATGCACGGTCGTCGTGAAAAGCCCTGTATATATATATCCATATATATATATATATATATATATATATATATATATATATATATATATATTGATTTGGGGATAAGTAACTCACACTCCAAAATAAAGTTTATTAGCAAATACTGATCAATGTTGATGGTAAGTCTATAAAATCAGACACATTTAGTGGTAACTAAGGTGACACGGCAAAAAATATCTAACATACTGTAATTATGGTACATTAACTTACTATACAGATAGCATTACCCTCAACTAATTAGTTGCAGCTGCAGTTGTTAATTAAAAAAGAAATTTCTATGAATATATATTTATATATGAATAAAGAGTCAAATAAAAATAATGGTCAGAATACGTATTATGTTCTTAAGTATTGAAAGAACAAAACTGAGGCATCAGGCTGTCATATTACATTTTCTCACTTTTATCTCAAATTCGGTTATACCCTCTGTGCTTAGCATGGCAGTGTAGCAGTAGTTCGAATAATTATTCATTTTGGTGTTTTCTATTGGTGAGAACACGAAAATAATTGTTTCATTTACTTCCCTTGGTTTTAAGTAAAATGTACCTCTGGATTTACAGTCGCCCTAGTAAATTCAGCTTACACAAGGGGTTTCCAGTTACGTAAGTGTCATTCACGACTAAGGTAAGGAAAAAGCAATTTAAAGCACTGATCCCGAATGGGTTTTGTTTGGCGGACGGATCTAATTGACCCTAGCCAGACAGCAATTTTAAATGACCGTTAAAGTAACACAAATTTATGAAACTTTGTAATTCTGTAGTAAAAGTAAAAAAGATGCTTTGTGAAATAGAACGCTGTAGATTTATCTTTCAAAAATAAATTTCTTAATACAAATACAGTGAAACACTGCGAAATACAATAATCAGAATTAATACAATATGCGCACATTTATGAAAGTGTGCCGTCAAGTTTCACTGTGGAACGTTAGAAGCCTAAAAATGAGTAATAACATGTATGCTTATAGCGCCCTAGTGGCATTCTGGAGAGAGAATGTTTAGATATAAATGCGACATGTTTTGAGTGGTATCATAAATTATTAGTTGTTTTCAGTTTGAGATAGTAAAACCTTGGAATATAGAAAAGATTTTGAGTGTAAAGGCTCTTCTATGTTTACTTCTTATGTTTACAGATAAACATTTATTTTCCTGATAAACCGTTATCTTGAAATTGTACATGTCGTTACCCTTCTAACAGTGTTTATCGTGTTTCTGGCGTATACCTCTATTTTCTTCATAGGATCATTTGACGTATGCTATAAAATAAATTTGTCATAGCTATTGCATGCATCAGCAGAAGGAGCTTTGAAGCCTAAATTAAATCCCAAATTAGAAGTTTTTTGTTCAACCACAGCTTTTTAGTATACCCTTCGGGGAATTTCATATCCTCGCATTTTCTCATATTAATATGAGAGTTTTGCTAGACTGAAACAACTTTCAAAGCACGAAATGAGTTTATATACGAATCAATACTGCAGATTACATGATCCGCAATGTTATTATGAAAAGCATGTAAAGCTATTGGTTGTTGTTACTGTAACTTTGTCTGATGTATGTGGTTGCTCGTAATATGGACGATGATGCTTCAGATGGACGATACTCTCTCACTTACCGTACCAACAGCTTGCTTGAGGTTTGGTTCACGAGAGGACAGGAGTTTAGGCAAGGCTTAACTATGGTAACTAAAAATAATTAAAAATAAACAAAGTGCATCGCATCATTAAATTAGCTCAAAAATAAACTAACCATGAGTGGAGATTCAGAAACTCTCTGCCAATAAACACTGCACCCACCAAAAATATTAAAAACGTACCAAAAATATACTCCAAAAACAGTTTGTGTACTAACGTATTGCAACTCGATGTTAGTGAAAAGAAAATCTTTATGTATTTATATTTATTTATTAATCATTTAGTAACAAAATAATTCAGTTGCAAATGTTAGAAATATAGAAAATCATTACAAAGATAGTGCAGAAATTTCTAAAGCAGTTACATAATTGTTTAATTGATAATATGTCAGCAAAGTTGGTTTTCACATATACCAAACCTATGAGTTTCCTAATAAGCGAGTAGATAGTCTAGATTTAAAAATGCGCATGGGGGTCTAAACTTACAAACAAATCTGCATGTTTATTGAAAAGTTTAACACATTTGATATTCATATAAACTTTTAAATTTTGATGTGGGGTGCATAGGTATAGTTAATGTGTTGTTGTTTCTTAAATGAAGGTTATAGTTAGTACTTTTAAATTTAAATATTTTAAACAAGTAGCGAGGTTCTCGAGACTTATAGATACTAAAGCGACAAACTGCAAATAATACTACGCATCTAGATTTTATTTTTAAAATTTTTAACTCATTGTAGATAGTAACATTTTCTCTATAATTAATATTATATGAAAATTGAAGACATGAATTTTGAAGCACTTGCAGTTTGTTCTTATTAGATTCTGTTAGGAAGTTAAAATATAGAGTACTACAATAATAGAGGTGGCTTAAAACTAGGCACTGACAGAGACGCCATTTTGTAGAAGAAGACAGCAACATTTTATATTTACAAAGGCACCTAAGTTTGTAATGACCAGTACGATTGACTTCTTCCAGATATCTGGAATGGAGGATGTTTGAAGGATATGATTTAATAGATAAGTAAGATGATCTGCACATAAAGGTACTAATGGTTTCAACATTTTTAAAGCAATCCCGTCTACTCTAACTGCATTTGTCCTTTGCATATTGATAGCTTTGATCACATCTTCACTGCTAAGAGTAGTAAAAATTAATTTTTTTTATGGATTAAAATTTATTGTTTGTAAAATAAGTCAGTAAATATTTGTTAAATTTGTTGCAGGTATGTTTTTAATAAAAAAAAATTTAATTAGAGAAGGATCATTGTTAAATAACTTAATACTATTGAATGGTTTCTTGTGTAAGTAAGTTTCTTCAAAAAACTTCCATAATTTAATCGAGTTGTTACTGAGTAAGAAAATGTGTGATTTGAAATAAGCTTTCTTCTCATTTTTGATGGCAAGAGTGACGTAATTTCGTAAGTGGTATGTGTGAGACTACTGCGCCCAAGGTCCCGGGTTCGAATCCCGACACGGTCCGCTGGAAAAATGTTAGTGAGCATTTTTCACAAAAATACACCCTCGTTCGGATGAGAGGTAAAATGGAGGTCCCGTGTGTGGGTGTTGTCACGCACGTTAAAGATCCCTACCTTGCTTGGAACAGCAAGGGTTCCGCAAAATTCAAAATTTTCTAGGTTAAAAAAACTCGCTTCCTGGCCAATGTTGTGCCTTCGGGTAGAGCATTGGAAAATCACATGTAAGGTAATTTGTGAAGGCTTCAGTAAGAGCGTGTACATTGAATAGTGAAGTGATAGCTTTGTTAAAATTTGCTATCTTTTCATTGATATTTGCCTGAACATAACATTGAGACCAATCAATATTTGTTGCATCTTGTGAAAAGGCATTTGCGTTATAGTTTTTGAAGTTACGGTGAGAACAGCGTTGTGATTGCGGATGGATATTTATGTTCTCTATGCTGCAGTGTACTAATAAATGATCAGAAGTGTTGCCTAGATCACACGACCCCACATCTATGTATTGTACATTGTGACTTACACAGATACGATTAAGAATTGTAGTAGTTGTTGGGTTGATTCTGATAAACACCATTTGTGTCCCTTCAAAAATACAAAAGCAATACATTGTATATAAACTTCTAATAACATAAAATTATAAAATGCATTTACAAATCTCTCCCAAGAAAATTATATTCTCTTTCAGGTCACCATCAACTTATCTCAAAACACTACCTTAAATATGTTCAAGTTGAGTAAAGTAACATATTATGACTGCCCTTTTAATTAAGTTATGATCGTCTCAAAAGTTTACTCATTAAATCTTTCTGTTTGGTTATAAATAAAAGATCAATCCAACTAAACCTTATAATGGTAAATTCAAATTCATATATAGGTACAAGTCAAAAGTTCACCTAAACAAAGTTCAATTATTAAGTTAATAAATTAAAGTTGATTTAAAAATGCGTTCACTTAAAAACTATCTTAAAATTTAGTGACATGGTTTTCAATTAACCCAAAAACACAAGTACTGGTATTTATTCACACGTGTTTTATTTTCTCTAAAATACGTTAACCCAGAAAAAGGTACTTCATATCTAAATTGTTGGTATTATTAGCATTAGACATATTAGAGATTAGCGAAATATGGTGGCCAGAGGCAAGGGATTTTTGGAGCGGAACCCTTGGGGTAATTCATACAAGATCAGAGGAAATTAGGATGTGGGTATAGTTATACGAAAAAAGATAAGACACTGTGTAGGACACTACTTACAAATGATAGCGTACTCGTTGGACTCTAAACCGGTAAATACGGTAATAATACAAGTATACTCGCCCATCCTTGCTACAGTGGCGAAGATGTAGAGCGATCTACAGATATTGCATCCTAAGATTTCTAAAAAGACAAAAAAATGTATTAATTACGGGAGATTTTTAATGCAGTGGTTGGTCAGGATCGGGGAGGACCGGTAGTAGGTTTATTTGTATTAGACACGAGAAATGACAGGGGAAATAAGCTGATAGAATTTTGCGACAAAAACAATTTAACCATCACAAACACATTATTTCAATATAATACTAGGAGACATATGGAGATATCAAATAGATTACATTCTTGTTCGATAAAGATATACTAATCAAGTAAGATACTGCAGAAACTACCAAGAAGCAGATAAAGACAATGACCACAACATAGTAATTATGAAAATTGCGCCTAAATATACAAATTTGACAAAAAGGAGCGGTAAGGGACACTTTGACTTTGAGAAACTTAGAGATAAAGATCTGCACAAAAGATTTGAGAAGGAAATTGCTGAAAGATATCAGGAAAATTTCTGATAGTTAGCAAGTAGAAACGCAATGGAATAACATGAAATTCAGCTTAGACATAGCGGCCAGAGATATTCTGGCATATAAACAAAAAGAAAACAAGAAATCATTGATAACAAAAACTTTCTGGATTTTATATAAGAAAGACGAAAATTCAAAAACAGATCAGACGAAGCGATCAAACAGAGAAACAAAGCCATAGAATCGTAAATTATTCGCTAATGCAGGAAAGCTAGAGAACAATGGGAATAGGAAAGACAGACGAGGCGTACAAACCCATTAGAATGAATTTTAGAGATATAAAACTGTAAAGCAAACATACAAATGGCGCGGTTTGAAACATCATTATAGAAAATGTAGAAAAACTGATGGGAAGAATATATGTTTAGGAAGTTTATATGCAGGACCGTAACTAGAAGTGCTAGTACAGGAATCAGACAATGGAAAGGACGACTTGGGATATCCTAAACTTAGAGACGAGTTTGAATTAACTTAAAAGGGTTTGAAAAATTATATCGCACCGGGTATTGATATGGCACAAGCAGAAATTCTAAAAGTAGCTAAACAAGCTGTAGCAGAACTTCTTTCTATTCCAACCTCTAACTTATATGTAAGAGACAGGCGAGATACCCTAAGATTTTAATCTTAACATCATAGTCACTGTACCAACAAAAAAAAGGTGCGGATAGGTGTGAAAATTTTCAAACAATAGGTTTGATATTAACTAGAATTCTACACAAGCGAATGCAAAAACGAGGCGAAGAAACACTAGAAGGTGATCAATTTGGGTTTAGGCGAAACAGAGAAATATGATAGGCTTAAGGGTGATAACGAAAGAAACAATAGAAAAGGGAGAAAGTATGTAAATAGGGTTTGTAGATATGGAAAAGGTGTTCAACAATGTAAAATGGGAAAGATAATCAAAAAACTCAAAAGATAGGAATTAGTTATATTGATAGACAGATAGTACATAGCTTATACAAAAAGCACAGCTGTAATAAAATTATATCAGGAACATGATTTAATATAATTTAAAAATTTGGAATGCTTGTGTGTGTTTTAAATAATTAATTAATTTAGTTAGAAATAGTCATGAGGTATTAGTTTCTGTGAGAAATGAAGTGTTAAAAGTACCCGAAAGTTGGACTTTAAATTTATTAATAATTGGAGCAAATAAAATTTACTATTTTTCTATTGTTTATCCCTGTCAAAATGCTTTAGATTTCTAAACTTTTAACTCCTTTGAACAACAAAAAACCTTTCTAGAAATTTTCGAAGACATAACCTCAAGAAATTTGCATAAAGTTGCACGTAGTAAATAAACAAATTTTTAATGTCATTTTACTTTATGTTTTGTCCTTTTTGGCACTGTGTTTGCTATTTAAAAATATCTTTTGCCTTTTAGCGCTTTAATCTAAACACAAGCTTTTAATGCAAGTCATTATCCCTAATTTTGCGTTATTTAATTTGGTAAACAAGTTATAAAAAAAATCTTTAAATTATCCCTTATTCATGCAAGTGCCAATATAAATTGATCCCATGGGTTTAACCTGTAAAATCCGCGTATCTATAAAAAGCTCTCCTAGTTAATTGCCAAACGCTTTGAATTTTCGTCAATTTTTAATATTAAGAAAGAATGACTTCTCATCTCGGTGCAACTAAGACGTCTAATCTCGTTTATCCCTTAAATAGTAATATATAACTTTCGCTGATGTTTGTGTAACTGAGTATAAAATACAATACTTTCGTTAACGTATCTTTCAAAAGTTATAAATATAAATACGCAGGAACAAAGATCAATAACAATTACCTTCTATCTTTACCGATATTAGAAAAAATTTATTTATAGCCTATGAAAAAAGTAAAAATTATTACAATCTTCGTAAGAGACATTTCATTTGTTTTGGGCGAACTTGTATGGAAGAAAAATCGTGTTTTATCTGATGCCACTAAAAAGTTTTCATTCATCTTATGTGAAATCACTCGTACAATCTCTCCATTAATATATGAACTACAAGGTTTAAATGGCAAACTTCAATGACGTTGGCATATTAAAGACTTAAAACCGTTTTCGTCTGTACCTAACGAGTAGTATATACATACGTTTGTGACCATACGTTCATCTAAACATATTTCTTTTTGACTTTCCATCTTTATTTCGACTAATTTCTGTAGCTTTATCTTCCGTGTCCAAAAATCATCTAATTATCGAACCCTCCTATATATAAATAATTATTAATCTTTTAATCCAGAAGTTTTTAAACCTTGCTATGCCATACCTAGTCTCCGATTTTAAAAAATAACCCTCTAATACATAAGAAAAATAGCATTTGACCTATGTTTCGTTTACACAACTCAGCCAATCTTTGCAACTTGTTCTAAACTGATGTCTAGGGCTAATGCTTTGCTCTTTAGATACACATACGATCGCTACCTAAGCCTCTGTAGTAAAAGGCTAGTTTCCACTGTTGCGAGTACAAGGAATTTCTGTTCGATGTGTTTTCTTACGCATGTATTTCAATCATATTTTGTATATAATTCAGTTATCGATCATTTTATATTATAGGAATGATAATGCGTCTTTTTGTTTTTCCTGAACGCATTAGTGAGGGCGTTGTCGTTATAAATATTATTCCTTATGTTCGCACAATACGCGACTGTAAAATTTATAAAAAAAAACAATAGAGTGCCGCTGTTTACAGACTGCTACGCGATCACTTGGTAAACCTAGCACGAGATGTAGTGACTGTCGAAGTTTTGGATTAGTGCCGATCGGTCCCGGGCGAGCGCGAGTGAACCAAGAACCATAGAACAGACAAGTATTGTTACCACGCGGGAACGATTTTCGGGAGTAATTATTACGTGATTTTTACTGGAAACATTTTACCTTCAGTTTACTGACTGCCGTGTGTGCTATGCTACTTACTCTTTAAGACATTACAGACCTTGAAAGTGCAATAAAACCAACGGAAATTGAAGAGGAGATCAGCGACCGACCAATTCACCTACTTAACGTGTACTGATTCCACTGGTAAGTCATCTACCCATAATTTACATTTTACATTACTCGAATTGGAGTTCAAATCAGGGTAGTAATTACAAATACAGTCCACTAGAAACAAGTTGAAAATGCAAGGCATTGTCGCAACGAACTTCCAAATGTAGACTTACTTTAAAACAATTTAAAGAAATTAAAATTATTATGTTGTAATAATTATAAGTATTCAGATAAAATACAAAAATTTATAAACAACAAAAGAGACATTTTAATATATTTTATTTTATTGAATAAATATTTTAAAAGCTATATATGTGTGTGTGTGTGTGTGTGTGTATGTATGTATGTATGTATGTATGTGTGTTTGTGTGTGTGTGTGTAAATAAGGGGGCATCATATTTCGATTCAGTTCTTTCAGAGGATTCTAAATATGTATCGCACATTAATTTTGGACCTATTTGAAATTTTTGATAAAAATTAATTCCCCGGGGGGGTCGGGTATCCGTTGTCAGATTTTGTGGGGGGTACCATATTTCGACTCAGCTATGTTAGGGGAGTCCAAATATGTATCGCACATTAATTTTGGACCTATTTGAAATTTTAATTTTCGCGACGGAATATCGCGGGGGCACGGCGTCCCTGTGGCCCGATTTCAACTGACATCAAAACTTAAGCTCAGGACACCGAGCTGAATCGATTGATGTATCACACATTAATGTCCGACCATTAGAAAGGCCTCGGACGGACAGACGGACAGACAGACGGACGACAAATCGATTTCATAAACGAACGAAGTTCGTTGAAAATTACAGTTTACTATTTCCGATACTCTGATTTGCGCCACCACCTTATGTCGTTGCTGTATCGAAATTCCCTATTTTTATTTTTGTTTATTAGTCTATCGTATAATTACCCCTGTGTCCATGGCAATCATGTATTTGAAAATATCTTGTGGATATATTTAAGTTGTCTACGTTATCTTTGTTTGATTTTCTTATCGCTCCAGATGCGCTCGGTAGGAAGATGTATTGTCTAAATCTTGTTGTTTTCGAGTATCTACGTTATGATATAAGCTATATCTTATCGTTGGACAAATGCGCGATGCGCGTGTATAAACACAAAACGCGTTGTGTGTATGATCAATTGAGATTGAGGTACTTATAGCATCGAAGTTTATTTCTATCGGTTGTGCATTGCTTCTTATAGCTGATCTATAGATTTATGTACAGTGCTTCTATAACTTTATTGTGTTTCCTTTGAGGTTATTACATTCAATTTAGTAAATACGTTAGTTTTAATAAACTTTGACTGTAATAGGACGTCAGTTGTTCCGATTTTAGATGATCGTAATTGTTTGGTTAGAGCAGTTGCTTATTCTATATTTAACACCGACGAATACCATCGTGACACCAGCTTGCAAATAGTCGAAAAAATAAAAGACGAGTGGAATTTATTTGCAGCGTTTATTATTGATAATTCGCCGTATAGGCTACTTTCCTGTTACTAATACAGTGGAATATGACAATTTAATGTCTTTAGATGGAAAATACGCTGGTGATGTAGAATTGCATAGGTCAGCTGTTCCCAAAATATTTATTTAAATTACATTTTTGAGTATGTCGCTGGCAACACTGTTTGCAATCTTTACAGGTGATGTTTGTAGATGTCATTACAATGTATTGTCGTTGAATTTCGACGAGATTTATGAATGCTACCGATTTCAAAAGAAGTATGACGAAGGGATCGGTCTTTTTCAATTAAGTATTAGTGGCGGTTTAAACTGTTATAGAGATTGTTACATTTATGCTAAAACAGCGGTCGAATTTCCCCGGGGTTTATTCTAGTAGTATATTAAAGAGCGAATTTCAGAAAAGGCATTTATTATGCGCAAGTCCAAACGCATTTACCATAAATAAAATAAAGTTATATATCAACATAAAAACATATGCGACCTGCAACCAATATACTAGAAGTAATCATAATTTCTTATCATAGAAGATAGTAAAAAATACGATTATAATCGCTATGTTTAACGAGACAACTATAACGTTGCCTTTGCACCAACTACGTTGCCCTGCAGCACTGTTGACGTAGAGTTTCTGAATGTACGCAAACTTTTTTTCTAGTGAGTAACTACTTGTTGTACTTAATACTTGTAGAATTTTACTGCCTATTAAAAGCCAATAACTATAGACACTTTTCTGGCGTAATTATTACCTTACGGTACTTTTTGAATACTGCGATATCTATTTAGGTAATGTCGACGGCCACGATTATATTATAAAATTAGATGTTGATGAACTGGCTGCTAGTATAAAAAGGGATGTCAGCTTCTCCCGAAAATCAAGCATAAGATGAAATTTGTATCCGTAGATGGTAACTAACTTTTGGGAGACTTTCGGACTAACTCTGAACTCTACTTCGTCTAATAAATAACGGAAAAACTAAGGCTTCACTCTACTTATAAAGAAAGCAAACAACTAGCAAATATCGTCAAATAAAAGTGTAGAAACTTCAACGAACAAGCTACGTTTTAAAACCATGTAGGCTTGACCTTAAATTGATACAAGCTCTGTACCTGAAATAAAACATGAGTTACAGAAATAACATGAAACAGCAGTTTGCGTCTCTTTACAAAAATATACCAAAGAATATTAAAATATGAAACTTAGATTTTGGTAGAGTTAGAACTCATACTATAACAATACTTGTGCGAATGTAGATACATCACTCGGTTGTAGCATAAATATGTTATAAATATTAATGACTGAGTAATAACGAACTCTTACTTTTATTAGAAGGTTCTAAAATGTCACCAGAAATAACAAGTTGAAAATGCAAGGCATTGTCGCAACGAACTTCCAAATGTAGACTTACTTTAAAACAATTTAAAGAAATTAAAATTATTATGTTGTAATAATTATAAGTATTCAGATAAAATACAAAAATTTATAAACAACAAAAGAGACATTTTAGTATATTTTATTTTATTGAATAAATATTTTAAAAGCTATATATTAGTTCTCATCAATAAGATAAGAAATTTTTTTTTTATGTGAATCTAATTATTTTCGGTAATCAAAATTTAAGTTTAAACAATGTCTATAATATTGGAATAATTGGCATGAAATGCCATAAATTGTTCAAATATGTGTCGCATATTGATTTTAAACTTATTTAAAATTTTAATTATCCCTGTGGATTTTCCCGGGGGCTCGGCGTCCCCGTGGCCCGATTTTAACTGACATCAAAACTTAAGCTTAAGCTTAACTTAAGATTGTTTTCTAAATTAGAAAACAATCTAAAACGGTTTAGTGTTTTCGCAAAACCCATTACTGCTAAAAGAAATTTCAAAACTGAATATGAAGAACGTGTGTAATCCTACATAAATTTTAAGCCAACAGCCTTCACCCGAAAAACTGCAATTAAGTCCGTTACCTCTATAGAGAGAGCTAGCCCAATTTTACAACAAAACCGCTAGAGGTATACAAAACCCATGTTTGCAATATACTGTGTCCTAGGTGTAACATGTCTTTTTGCTACGCCTCAACATGTTACAGTGTGCTTCGCACTAAGACACATACATTTCTTTTTAGTTGATAAACAACAGTAAATTCTGTTAATATTCCAACTCAAGTTTAAGTTTCCTATATTTAATATAAATTCCAGAAAATAACATGCTATATAACCTTTTTATAAATTCTTTATTTATAAATTATCTGTTTCCTAATATACAATTGCGTACAAATGTAAATAATTTTCTTATTGGTAAATATTCCAATAGTCTTCTATAAAAGTATATCTGGAGTGAATCTGAATCGTAGTCTAATCAAGACGATCATCAGTGTCCGTTTCCCCAACAATCTTCGTTGGTTATTTTTGGTTTGATAAATCAAAGTTTCATTCTTTTCTTATCAGTCAGGTAAGAGCTTTTCTTGAGAATTTTGATGTTACCTTGCCATTTTTACCTGGTATGTAAATTGTCATTACATATTTCGTTATTTCTTAAAAATACCATTTTAGGTTTAGAATATGGAGCCGAGAGAGCACGAGAACATATACGTTACCCAACGTTACTATTTAAACGTGTAAGTTGTTTACGGATTAGCATTGTGTTAGTTTCTACACGCCTCGTCTAAAATTTCTTTTGCTCATACATGTTTGATTTTCTAAGGACTTTCTACCACCCTGGAATTTCCGACTGGACCTTTACGTTTATCTTCGCTTAATGCGCTTCCTCTTCAACTATAATTTAAATTACCTTGCCGTTTAAATTTTGTGTATGTATCGACCAGTTACTACGTTTATCTATCGTTAGAAGATTACCTGAATCAAACAAGTTTTGGTTGCTACAATTTATGGAGATGTTTGAATCCTTTGTTTTTCCTGCAAACTGCTGCATATAATCTACTAATACCGCCGGAGGATACGAAGGAGCACCTGTTAAATTTCGAGTAATTTATATGATTTCTTTAAGTTTCGAAAAACTACAGGTATGAAATTAATACGAATAGTTTTTTATATAAATAAAAAGGCGGTTAAGCATTGGTTTGAAAATAATCACATCTGTCTTTAAAACTTTATTCTAAAGTATTTATCTACTCCTATTTAGTTATAATACCTTTATTCATATACTTTTGAACAAGTAATAGTGTTCATAATTAAACACCGTGAGTTATGAGCGTGAGTTATGATAACTCACGCTTCCAGCTGATATTTCTATTTAATTACCTACCAACAGTATCAAAGTAGCCATGCTCATTGACATTTACCTAATGTCAAACAAATTTGTACTATAATTTTTTTTAAATAATTTTGATTACATGTGTTTATTAAAAGTTGTTATTGTGCTTATAGTCGTAGATAAAGTATAGTATTCAACATACGGTAATGGCAATAACTCACTTGATAAATTACGGCACACGCCTTCTGCTCGTGCCGCAAACTTCATCTGCGTGAGTTATTGCCTACATTACCGTATTTTGAATAATATACTATTATCTTGCATGTAAGATGTGAATTTATTTAACTTGTGTAAACTAATAATATGTAAATTTTGGTTAACTGCTCACGTATTCTGTGATACAAGGATTTTCATGAAACTTCTTGTGATAAGAGCTCTATACCTAAAATAAAATCAAATTTCCTTTTACACACTATTACTTATGTGAAATGATAATTACCTATGTTTATAATTGACATTAAGAATTTTCTTTTAACGCATGTCGAAAGTCAAAATTTTGTCTTATTCTATAACTGTTAGCATTAATAAAAATGAATATTAAAACATATGTATGTATGAAGTGTTTAAACTAGATACATCATTATTTGTACTTCATACATTCGTTCATAGAAATAATATGTTTTTAAACAAATGCCTTGCCTGAACGTTAATATACAAAATTTTCTTTGCGTATAATTTTTTATTTAACTATTTAAACAAAAATTAAATTATCGTTTCTATTTAACTTTATCTAGGTATCTTTGCCTCACCCTGAGATTCAAGTCTTTTGCGTTCACTGCAACCGATGAAGGTCGATGCTAGTCCCGCCAGAATATTTTTTATATTCTGCTGTTCACCTACTCTTTCACTTCCCATAAAAAAGTAGGGTGCATAGGGACTATGGGAAAAGACAATAGATTTGTAGGTAGTTTCTTAGTGAAGCTACGATAACCGTCGTTTTAGTCACACTTATGTTTACCGACGAAGTTAAATTTATCAACAAAAGCTTGTTTAACCCTTATAGGCTGCAAAAATAACTTTACATACATGGCTACAGGTGTTACCCGGGTACCACAGTATATTTTACAGGATGTTAGGTGTGCTATCATAATCGCGTCAACTAAGATACGCTTTACATTCATTCCTGCGATAGGAGAAGCGTATGTTTAGTCTGAATTGTGATTTTATGTGGTGCGGTATACTGTTTAGCAGTGTTATAACAATGCGTAGAATTCAACATAATATTCCAAGTACTTCTGAAGGCGGTGAATATAGTTCTGGTAGCAATGCAAGACCTCTGGTAATAGATCTAGAAATAGAACTCCTGGTAGCAATGCTGCTTCTGTTAGTCGACCTTCTAGAAGTAGAGCCCCTGCTGCTGACCTGCCATATAATTCAACAGGATATCTTCAATTAGACAAGTAAGTTGGCTTAGTATATTTTTGTTTATGTAGATATCTAAGAATACAAATCACAGCTTTTGTAATTATTATTGATTGTTGTTTATATGCATATAGAATAACAAATGAGCACCTCGAAAGTTTGTATGTAATGTCCGACGAAGAATTTAGTGATCAGTATGAAGATGATGACCAAGATGAGTATGTACCAGCAGTAAGCGACGAAGACTCAGATGTCGATGATGTTCGCGCTGGAGAGAGGGTCCCCATCGAAATATCAGTAGCAGTCGACAGTGACGAGGAACAGGAATTGGCTGTGGAGCCAGAGGAAGAAACTACAACACCACCAACAGATAACGTTTATCGTGCTAAAGATGAGACCATCTGGAACAAGAACCCACTACGTTCAACGCAAACGCGGTTGTATAATATTATTTGAAAACGAGGTAAAACTTATACCTATTCTGCCCCATTCTAATCTCTTGATTTTCATTTTAGGCGGTCCAACTAAAATAACCGCTTTACATTCACGTATAGATACGTTCTGTGCATTAGTGACATCTGAAATGAAATCGATTATCATAAAGCAGTCTAATCGAAAAGCTAAAAAAGTTTATTATGATTTCAACAAAACTCGCCTCGGGTACCACGAGTCTGGAAAGATATTACGGTTCAGGAGCTGGATGCTTTTTTGGGGATTCTACTAATGGCAGGCGTTCATAAATCAAATACTGAACATATTGATGAATTGTGGAAATCAGACGCCTTACCGTTATACAAAGCAGCAATGAGTAGAGATCGCTTCAAACAGATTCTACGTTTCATCAGATTTGATAACTCCATAACAAGACCGGATAGATTACAAACGGATAAAGCTGCGGCAATAAGCGACATTTGGCTTATGCTAAAGCAAAATCTGCTGAAGTGTTATTCGCCTTATGAACACCTAACTGTTGATGAGCAACTTTTTCCTTATCGTGGACGAACAAGGTTTACTCAGTACATGCCTTCCAAACCGGCTAAGTATGGAATTAAGGTATTCTGGGTATGTGATGCCAAAACGTTTTATCCATGCCAAGGATCAATTTACACTGGAAAATTCGCTGGCAATGGGCGAGAAGTGAACATCGGTGAAAAAACAGTTATGCATTTATGTCAACTTTACAAAAATTCGGGCCGTAATATTACCACCGATAATTTTTTCACATCAATTCCCCTTGCTCGCATGCTAAAATCGATTGGTCTCACTTTGGTTGGTACCCTTAGGAAAAACAAACCCTACATTCCTAAGGTCCTTCTAGCTAGCAAAGAGAGAGGTCTCTATTCTACTACTTTTGCATTCCAGAAAGATGTTATGCTGTGTTTGTATGTGCCAAAAGCAAATAAAGCAGTAGTTTTATTATCTACAATGCACTCTACGAATGCAGTCGATGACACCTTGAAGAAAAACCTGAAATTATTTCTTTTATAACCATACTAAGTCAGGCGTTGACGTTATGGATGAAATGCTGGGTAGTTATACAACCAAGAGGCGAACAAGTCGCTGGCCCTTGGCCTTTTTTTACAACATGCTGGGTGTAGCAGCTCTGGGTGCCTTCGTCATATATACAAACAACAATCCTCAAATCTATAATAGTACAAATAAGAGGCGAAATTTTCTAAAAGACCTAGCTCGTGATTTGTGTTTATCTGCCGTAACTCAAAGAGGTGAAAACGCCATAATATTGCAAAATCGGTTTACTAAAAGCGCGATTGAAAGCATTTTAGGAATTTGTCTGGAAGTTTCACATAATCCTAATTCTATAAATCAGCGGGATTCTTCTGGATGCATCGCAGTAAAAGGAATATGTAAAATGTGCTATCACAGCGAAGAGAAAATAAAAAGAAAACTCGGAAAGCATGTAGCGTTTGTAAACATACGGTGTGCCTTCAGCACACAGATGCAAGGTTAAATGTCTTCAGTGTCAGGATAAATAATCATCTATTACTTTTTCATTATATTTTATAACATGTAAATAACATTAAAACATAATACTAATAACAATATAATAAATTACTACAAACACTTTCCATTGTTTTCCTGTATAAAATACATGTGGTACCCAGGTACCACCATCCGCCTGAAGGATGTAAAATTTCTTCATGGTAAAAAAAATGCAACCCCCATACATCCACCATATCTAAAAATTTTGAAATGTGTGTATAATGACCTACTTGAAGATGTCCTAGAAGCCCACAATGATTCGATTTACCAAAAATGAAATATCTCACATTTGATGCACTAAAAGTACCCGGGTACCACCTTCAGCCACATAAGGGTTAACAGGTCTGTTGGGGTCAGAAAATCCCCATATAACAGAACAAAAGCTGGATCAATATCAATTTTCGATGAATGTGTGATGTGCCATATTTGGTAATGGAATATTCGAGTCTTTTTTCTATAATTAAAATTTAAACACAGTGCGTTATTTGAATTTTTTACAAAACGAATTGCAAGAAATGTTAGATAATTTCCACTTCATTTACTGCAAAACTTAAAATATTTTCAGCATGCCGGTGCACCTGCTTACAACGCTCAAACCGTTTCTGAATATCTTTCTAATAAATTTTCAAATTGGATTGGCAATGCAGTTTTTATTTCATAGCCAGCAAGTTCAACACGAATATCACCACAAGATTTTATTTTTGGGGTTTTGTAAAGGATAAAGTGTATGCTAAAAATCCTGATAACATCGAGGAACTCAAAGATAGTGTTACTCAAGCTATTACAAGTATAAAATCACAAACTTTAGATATGGTACAACGAAATCTAATTCAAAAGTGCGAGATGTGTTTCCGAGCTAACGAAGGTCATTTTGAGCATATGTCAATTTAGCAGTAGACATATTGTACATATCTTTTGGCTACGCCACGACACGATTCAGCGTGCTTTGCACATTGACAAGATATTTTAGTTGCCTCAAATTTTACTGCGTGTTATTATTTTTGACCCCGGTTTAAATACTAAATTCAAGCTTCGTGATTTGTTTTCTGTATTAAAGAATAATACACAGGACGCTGTCATATCTTAATTTTATTCTTTAATCCCTTTGCTCACATTTTTAAGTTTACATGAAATTTCTCTATTGGTAAATTTCCTAATGTATAGCTCAAGATGCACAAGTGGTGCGCTTTTAATTCGGAGTCACTCTACGCGATCATAAATGTTCGTTCGTCAAAAAAGATTGTGAGATTATCTTTTACCAGTTGAAAAGATTGAACTACCTTTTCAATACCTAACTACCTTCAAGAAAACAACCCGCAATTTTGGTGTACGTTTTTTTTTTGTGTGATTGCTTTATTCCTGAATTTTAGTATAATTGGAAAGAATATCGTATTTCTATTCAACCCGTTCCTTGTGCAAAGGAATAGTAGCTGATGTTAGATTTAAATTTTCCTTTTGGATTTGTCACTCCTTGTGATATAATTTTTTTTTCGTTTACACGTGCGACTTTTTAGGGTCCCACTAAGATATATTAGTTCCTGTCCTCAAGCAAGATAATGGGTCGATAGTCGTTTTTAAGATCGTCCTAAACTCGAGTTCCTTGTAATGTTATAGCGTCGCCGTACAGTAAAGACATATAGATAATCATATCTTTACAAGTTCGCATGTTTATGGTATCCTTGGTAGCTTACGATCACATTTATTAAATTTGCACTCTGAACAAGAGTACCTACATTCAAGGAGATTTTCACAAAGCGTCTCGTTAGACAGCTTATGGGACTGAAAGGAAACTTAAGTAACTTTTACATATTTTTGTTTATTTATAAAAATCTCAGGTATGCGATTTGGGTTTCTATAAATAGTTTACTTGTGTTAAAAGCAGTTGATTTTGATTGCTAGTTGAAATATCTAATTTTAAATCATTGTTGTTTTTAACGTTAGTAACCTACTTAGTTTTTGATAAAGTATAGTTACACTTAAAAGCGTAGGTATCTGTGTTGATCATGTAAGCACAGAGGGTTTCATTAAACTTCTAGTGGCGATGGTTTATTGTAAGGTGACGGCGTACTGCAGTTCGCCTTATGTAACGAGAACACAACGGTGTTTTACCAATATTTCCTTTTATATTAAAATAAACAGGAGACGAGATTTGAGCATCTTTATTGTAGCACGAACACAAGAATACTGAGTATATACATTTACAGCCACCGCATGGTGGGGTGAAAGGGCAAAACTGGCACGCAGGCCGTCTCATTTCCTAGCTATAACGGTACATTAAAAGAATGTACTAACATACTACCAAAGTACAATTTATTGTCATGATGGGACGTAACATGCCGCCTCCCTTGAAATTAGTAATTTCGAAAAGCTAAATAAAGGATAAACTACGCTAATTTTACACTCTAACAAATATATTACGTAACACAATTTAAACATAAACGCTTTTTTTAACATTAAGCTAACTACATTAGGCTGCGCATTAGTCATTAGTCAATATCGATTGGTAGCGCACACAATTTCACAGTAGGTCTTTTTATTATGCCACTTGACGTACGCACACTAACTACCCGCACCTCACCATCAACCCCTGGATGCACTTCAGTTATACGGCCTAGCCTCCACATACGCGATGGCAAATTGTCTTCATTTATTTTGAAATGTACACAAATTTCCCATTTACCTAAGTTAAATTGATATACTGCATATACTGAACATGAGTACCTTGTAAATAGAGAATTGTTATTTAATTTTTTAAATAAAAAAGGTACTTTTCCCCATTCTTCGGAAAAACCAAGGCGTCACTCTACTTATAAAGAAAGCAAACAACTAGCAAATATCCTCAAATAAAAGTGTAGAAACTTCAACGAACAAGTTACGTTTTAAAACCATGTAGGCTTGACCTTAAATTGATACAAGCTCTGTACCTGAAATAAAACATTAGTTAAAAAAATACCATGAAACAGCAGTTTGCGTCTCTTTACAAAAATATACCAAAGAATATTAAAATATGAAACTTAGATTTCGGTAGGAGTTAGAACTCATACTATAACAATACTTGTACGAATGTAGATACATCACTCGTTTGTAGCATAAATATGTTATAAATATTAATCACTGAGTAAGAACGAATTCTTACTTTTATTAGAAGGTTTTAAAATGTCACCAGAAATAAAAATTTTGATATAACTAATTTTATACATTTATTGAAATCAAATATTATGCTCACATATAAATAATAAATATTTACAGAAAGTGTTCAATTATTTTGTTCAGTAGATTATCTGAATTAATTTTGTAAGCTTAGTAAAGAACAAGCATAGATAATTTAAGCATTTATCAAATTCATAGGTACTAGATATTTCATTGACAATGAGTATTATTTTATTTAGGTTAACACCGATACCAGATCTGACATTGATTTACAAATTATTGTGTTCAATATTCAACAAGTAAAATTTATAAATAAGAAGGTAAAGTTCACATTCAATGACTTTAAGATATCAAGATTTCATAATCTAACAACGTGGAAAAGTTTAATTCACTTTATAATTCTTGTTCAATACAACTAATTGTATTTTGGATAGATAATAAGGTACAAATAACATTTTTTGCATTAAATTTCAATTTCAAGAAAAAATATTGACATTTAAACATTTAACAAAGATAATGTAACGACACTGTCATTTTTAACCATTTACGTTTCCACAGGAGGTGAGTAATTTAAATTTTATTAATCGCAACGAAATAATCAACTGCTTCTGAAATAATAAGAAGTTGGTTTACCGACTGATAACAAAAGTCACAACAACGTCCAATTAATAGCACACGGCATTGGGACACAAATATCAAAATGGCCTTTCAATTACCCCTTGAAAAATTGGTTTATTCTAGGTGATACACCACCAAACAGCATGAGATCTTTAACGATAGCAGAGATGATTTCTAGCCAATTTTTCAATAACAGCATACCATAACGCTCCAGATTTTGTATCTTCAAATTAATGCCAAAACGACCAAATTTGTTTCGTTCACATACTTATTGAAATTTTACATAAAGCAACACCAGATCTTAGTTTGTTCTCATACTGTTAACCTTGTTTTAATATAATCTTTTATTAATTTCTATATAATCTTAAATGTCTTCTTAAATTTTTTTCCAAATTAGTTACACCGAAAAAATAAAAAGGAATACATTTTTGGAACTCTAAATTTAACAATACGAACCATTGTTGAATCAACGAGATTGGGGAATATGTGGGAATTAATGCAAATTAAGTGCAATGCGAAAATCGCCGATATTCAAAACTTTCCACATGGTAACTGCACGAAATTCTATCAGCATCTGCCCAAGAGGGGACTAAATAACCTGTTGTAGAATTCGTAGCATTTAGGTGCAACCAAAAGAACGTGGTTTGTTGGACGCAAACAACAAACTCAATGTGTTCGGCATGATCTATTTCACTTAGGTAAATTTTAAATAAATAGAATAATACAATTATACAAGGTGGATACTGAAAATATAGCATCTTATAAGCAATTTGTTATTAAATTTAGGGTTCGGAAAATTTAAGCGCTTGAATATGTTAATTAACTTTAATCTAAAGGTGGTTATACTTTATAGTAATTTCTGTTTATAAAAAACACAAAATAAAAAAATTTCGATCATATATTAGTAAAATTGTCTCTGCTAATGTTTACTCTAAGCCATTTATATCATGTTATTTTTACAAATGGCTCTCTTTAATTTAACAGGCATTCTTAAACAAATTATCTGCTTTTAAACTAATTCCGTAAATTGCTTTAACCTTACTTTCAGTTCCTAGGCGGAAACAATAACTAGAAAGAAGCTATAGTTATTTGATACTTGCCTTTCTAGAGGGACGTGTTCACACGTTGTTAGTAATACACTCTGGTGTATCCATCGACACAACTTAGTTTGCTGAATTAATTAATTCGCTAATTTGCTGACCTACTTTATTGACAGTTTGAAAGTTGAAAACACAATTACAGCAAACTTTGTTCAGTTAACTACTTAAACAGCAAATTAGAAACTCGTAATATTACATTAAATTCCCAATGGTAGTTAGTTAATTCCGTGACAATCTTTAAAAAAATTTTAACTTTCTTCAATAAATAATTGCTAAGCATGGGGCATAATTAGTGCTTTACAAACTTCACCTCATTTTTATATCAATTCTCATTCTTGCTTATTTAAGGAAGGGAATAGGGGAATACGATTTAAAAGCTTTCTGACTAATGCGTACATCTATAGAGAATTATTTTTATCTTAATTATGCTGAACTTACAAACAATAATTGGAAAACCGGTAGATTATAGATTATAATAGAGAAACATTGCCAAATGCCTGGCTGACAAAAAAAAATATAGCGACTTTTCAGGTAATCGGATGCACATTACACTATACATATATGCTCACGATCAATCTCCGTATATGGGTAACTTTTTTATTACCCTTGGTACAATGTTGGTTAAATTAGCAAAGTCAATGAGAAATTTTCGAGTAGTACATTGCTTTTTAAAAAATATTAATGGTTTAACCTATAGAGAAAATGAAAACTGTCAATAATGTAAATTTTTACGTAGAATTCAATAGCGGATGACATTTTTAGGAGGAAGGGGGTTTTGAGGCTGCAAACACAACCTCGCTTTTTAAAATGTATACCACAGTGTAATATACTCCGCAAGAGAAAGTCATTTTCTTTTGATCACTTCCATTAAAGGGTTGATATATTTATTTTCAGTAGTTTCTTTATAATAAAGAAAACACGATTTATTTATTTTCGGACATCAAGAAGACCTTGACTACACAGTTCGAAAAAACAAACAACAACCAGTATTTGTCAGATATTATTAGTTGAAGTTCTTATTTGCTCGGAGTTACAAATTTGGTGTAGAAGACTTATAAATTTATTTGATTATAATAAAAAATGTATACAATCAACAAAAAAATGGTATGCTCCTTTCTTACTATGCTCGTAACACAATTTGTGATGCTGCTAGTGATATGTATTATGAAAGATATTTGAAAAAGGCAGCCAGGTAAAGAATTGTTTTCTAAATCAGAAAACAATCTAAAACGGTTTGGTGTTTTCACAAAACCCATTACTGCTAAAAGAAATTTCAAAACTGATATGAAGAACGTGTGTGATCCTTCATCAATTTTAAGCCAACAGCCTTCACCCGAAAACTCCAATTAAGTACGTTATCTCTTTAGAGACAGTTCGCCCAATTTTACAACAAAACCGCTAAAAGTATACAAAACCCATGTTTGCAATGTACTGTGTCCTAGGTGTAACATGCCTTTTTGCTACGCCTCAACATGTTACAGTGTGATTCGCACTAAGACACATACATTTCTTTTTTGTTTATAAACAACAGTAAATTCTGTTAATATTCCAACTCAAGTTTAAGTTTCCTATATTTAATATAAATTCCAGCAAATAACATGCTATATAAGCTTTTTATAAATTCTTTATTTATAAATTATCTGTTTCCTAATATACAATTACGTACGAATATAAATAATTTCCTTATTGGTAAATATTCCAATAGTCTTCTATAAAAGCATATCTGGAGTGAATCTGAATCGTAGTCTAATCAAGACGTTCGTTAGTGTCCGTTTCCCCCAACAATCTTCGTTGGTTATTTTTGGTTTGATAAGTCAAAGTTTCATTCTTTCCTTACCTGACTGCTTTCAAGAGCTTTTCTTGAGAATTTTGATGTTACTTTGCCATTTGCACCTGGTATGTAAATTGTCATTACATATTTCGTTATTTCTTAAAAATACCATTTTAGCTTTAGAATATGGAACCGAGAGCACCAGAATATATACGTTACCCACCGTCACTATTTAAACGTGGTAAGTTGTTTACGGATTAGCATTATGTTAGTTTCAACATGCCTCGTGTAAAATTTCCTTTCCTCATACATGTTTGATTTTCTGAGGACTTTCTCTCACCCTGGAATTTTCGACTGGATCATACGTTTATCTCCGCTTAATGCGTTTCCTCTTCAATTATAATTTAAATTACCATGCCGTCTAAATTTTGTGTATGTATCGACCAGTTACTACGTTTATCTAACGTTAGAAGATTACCTGAATCAAACGAGTTTTGGTGGCTCCAATTTATGGAGATGTGTAAGATCTTTTGTTTTTCCTGCAAGCTGCTGCACATAATCTACTAATACCGCCGGAAAATACGAAGGAGCACCTGTTAAACTTTGAGTAACTTAGTTGATCTATTTAAGTTACAAAAACCACAAGTATGAGATGAAAACAAATAGTTTCTTATATAAATAAAAAGGCGATTAAGCGTTTGTTTGAAAATAATCACATCTGTCTTTAAAACTTTATTCAAAAGTATTTATCTTGCATGTAAGATGCGAATTTATTTAACTTGTGTAAACTAATAATATGTAAATTTTGGTTAACTGCTCATGTATTCTGTGATATAGGGATTTTCATGAAACTTCTTGAAATAAGAGCTTTATACCTAAAATGATAATTACCTATGTTTATAATTGACATTAAGAATTTTCTTTTAACGAATGTATATAGTAGTACATTATTGGTGTAATCACCCCCTCATTTCCTCCAAAATCCCTCATTTTTCCTCATTTCCTCACTCATCTGGACCAAATAGTTTTCTTCGACTAACCATTTTTCATCTTTCGAGATAAATATATCATACATTTTTCATCTTTCGAGATAAATGAGCATCCTCATTTCCACACACGAGATAAACCTATTTTTAAGATTTTTTTTACCGCTAACATTCTGGACCAAATAGTTTTCTTCGTCTAACCATTTTTCATTTTGTGAGATAAACCTATCTTGTTTGGTATCAATTAATATTAGAATTTTCTCAGCTACCCGAATTTCTAAGAATTTTTTAGATAGCATCACCCCCCAGGGAGCTACCCTCATTTTAAGATTTCTTACCTGCAGCGACTTTTGAGCGTTCTTATAAATTTTTTAGTCATGCGATACATCTTGTTAGTCTAAAATTTTATGTAGAATCCGAATCTGCAAACAGATTTATAATCGGACTACTCCTTACAAAGTTACACACATACCTTCTAGCGAGCATACCGCGACCGTACCACTACTCGCTTTTAATGTTACACCATACTTTCTATCTTGTTTAGCTCATCTTTCGAGATAAACCTACCTTGTTTGGTATCAATTAATATTAGAATTTTCTCAGATACCCAAATCTCTTTAAATTTTTCAGATAGCATCACCCCCAAGGGAGCTACCCCAATTTTAAGATTTTGCACCAAGATCAATTCCTAATCACCTCTCCTTTATAATATCTACAGTCCTTTAACCAATACAAAGAAATAAGCACACAAAATTTTAATAATTTATTTTATCCAATTTACAGTTTAATAAACTAATCATTCCAATGTAATGTGTTTTAAATATATAAATGGGAAGGTCGACTTTTGACGTAATCATCGCGTGGTTAATAATTAAGAAAGCTGTATATAATTTCTTTTTAAACGTGAATATCTTCTCCAAACAAATGCGGTTATTACAATAGGAAAGTACGCTAAATGCAAGTCAATTAATAGCAATTAAGTATTGCTTACTGACCTACCTTAATTAGGTTGCTATGCTATTAGGAGTGATGTACTTTTTGTTGTCCTCGCCCGACAAACTGATTTTATTAATTGGGTATAAAGTTGGTGTTTACATGGTTTCGTTTAAGACCTTGTACATATTTTCCGAATTACTAGAAGACGTTATGATTTAAAATAGGACCACGCCCTGTATATAATTTCTTTTCTTGGACTTTCTATTAATTATGTTTGTGTATTAGAAATTGATTAATAATTGCAGAATACAAATTTTAAATAAACACTTTACTAAGGGAACACCTAACTTGTTGTATACAGAATGCTTACTAATAAATCAATTTAATTTTAAATAACTTCTACGCCATATTTTTCGAAAATGGCAGGCTTGAATATTTTCTTTGGAATTGCCGAAGACACTCGAAGAGTGCACAAACGCGGTCACTAAACCACAATTAATAATCGCCTTTATAGGTTTAACATTTCTACCATTACCCAATGACTGGTGCTACGTACATGGAAACTTTAATTTCTTATTAGAGAGAATCCTTATTCTCCCACGCACTGCTGCGTAGTTGCATACCCACCCCTTTTGGGGATATATGCTCGTTATAGGTTATAAGACCCTCGGTTTTACTTAACTACACTTCGTGAGATCCCTTTAATCGTGTCCTTCTCGCGTACAATACAGTAGGACTTAGCCTAACTACTTACAAATTCTAACACCAAGTCACCGTTAAACTCGTCTTTAAATTTCCCCACAACTTTTTGTTAACATGCGGTAAATTGTGTTTATTATTTGCGGGGTACACCACTTTAAACCTAAAAATAAAAACAGGATAGTTTAATACGTCTACTATTAATTTATGGTAATGTTGGCGATACAAATATGTATAAACAAACTTTATCAAGAAAATATAATGTTTTAATAGAATACATACATGTATTGATAACATCTATAAACCGCTGTGGTAACCAGAGTCTGGCGAATGTGGGATAGCCAAATCTCTAAACATTTGCGCAAGCGATTGCCTTGCAGTTGCATGTTTTAAGTACTGAATGGGGAAACATTTATTAAGTTCCAACACTGTCAAGTAATTTAAATTGCTGCAATCATTAGACAGAGAAATACTGGCACTGCTCTCCCCCTCTAATAACGTTTAAACCCTTTCTTCCTCCGTCGTATTTCCACATACTTTTTATATCACCAACAAATTTTTCGTAAAATTCTGGAAAGTTTCTACACCTTAACTCAGCCATTTTAAAACAGATCAATTCTCGCAAATTTAATAGCTTGATGCACTCGTACGCAGGTAGCACAATAACATTCCCATCTTTCGTAATCTCCATATTATATAAATTCTCTTTTTCAAAATTGTTCAACAGCCATATACTTCTATTAAAGGCTGTGCTCAGCTGCAATTTGAAATCTTGATCCAATTGTATGTCAACAACATCGTTTCCAGTAGTCAAACCATTTAATCTGACTTGTTTTGAGTCTTGAGCAAATTGGCGAATTTGAAATTCCACTTGAAAAGTACACAATTTCTTCCAATCGAAGTAAGAGAATGTTATCGTAGAATCAGCACACATACCACTACACCAAATAACTTGGATGGCAGGTTGAAGACCACCATATAAATCAAAACCAACTTCTAATATATGGTGGTGATAATTTGGAGGAAATTCGCCTAACCTATAGGTTGACTTACCAACTAGTTGGTTGATATTTAATTGTGGTACTCGCACATCACTTGTAACGTCAACACAAGAAAAATCCATCTTTAATTTATAATTTTAATCAAACTCGACAATATTTTGACGACTAATGCACTGGAACATGGCTTTCGCCTTTTATGCCGATGGTCGAGCGTGCGTAGCTCCTTATTATATTAGTTGGCGTTATATGCAAGTCTTGACTGGAAAAGTGACGCCTATAATTGTTTTATAGTGGGTTTTACCTGTATGTATTTAACCACCAACACCATTTTTAGAATTATTAAACAAAATTACTCTTAGCAGTATTTTTAATATACCATCGCGTAAGATTTCAATTAGTATTGTGTTTTTCCTCAGGTTCTCAAATCCCTCCGAATTTTTTTCAAATCGAATGACCCCTTACAAATTTGCAGATTAACCTTTTGCAAGCACCGTATATAATTCACCTTTAATCTATTTCTAAACCGTATCGCTCTGTCTTTTGAGATAAACCCCTGGTGTAACCTATAAAATTAGTATAGAATTTTCCTGGGGAATTGAAATTAATTATCACGTCTTTTAAAATTAGTTCCAACAAAGATCTGTATATATTGTATTAATATTCAAAAACCTATCAGCAAAACACCTTTGTATTTTTATTTAGATTTAGCTCGACAATAGAGTTAAACTCCAAAAATATTTATTAGTGGCTAGAATTGTTAAAATTTTCAATTTAATTTCTCCAGTTATCTAACCTAGGTCCACACTTGGTTTTTAATGGAAAAACTCATTAAAAAGCAATTAGTGCTAATGGGTTTTTAATGAGAAAACTCATTAAAAAGCAATTAGGTCTTATGGCCATGCGGTCATATGGTCATGTGGTCATGTGGTCATATGGTCATGTGGTCATATGGTCATGTGGTCATGTGGTCATATGGTCATGTGGTCATGTGGTCATATGGTCATATGGTCATGTGGTTATGTGAACAGGGAGATTAAATTTGGTATATAAGGAAGTAGTTTTGGGTTGAGCTTAGTTATAGTAAGACATTTTTCAAAAGATGTCACATTCAAGCAATCAGTGGTGCTCCAAACAATATATTACAAAAGCAGCAGAGGATATCCTGGATGGCTCGAGTTTCTACGCTGCTAGTAAAAAATATAATATACCTAGAACAACGTTATACAGATATGTTAAAAGTTTGCAGAACGTGAAGAAATTACATAATTCCAACGATGCATCCAGAGATGTTATACCAGAAGTTAAAATACCTATACAGAATTATGATAACTTTGCTATTGATAGTGCAAGAAAGGATGGTAAACATGGCCCATTTTTCCCGTCTAACATACGAGCTATATTCGTGGGACCATCGAGTTGTGGGAAGACCAACGCTTTAATATCTCTGATCCTGCACGAGAACGGCCTTAGATTCCAAAATGTCTATGTATTTTCGAAAAGTTTATATCAACCGAAATACGAATTGTTAAGAAACGTTTTTACACCATTAAAAGAAGAAATTGGATACCATGAGTTTGAAAATTACGACGATTTGATTGAACCCAGAGATACCAAAGAAGATTCAATTGCGGTTTTCGGTGATATACCTGCAAACGAGCAAAGCAAAATTACTCAATTTTTCTCGTTCGGCCGACATAAAGCAATAGATTCGTTCTATCTATGTCAAACTTACGCTAGTGCCTTAAAACGTAGACGCCAATGTAATCGCATTATGGAAACAGGATGAAACCAATCTCAGACATATCTTTTCGGATCATATAAGTGGTGACATGACATATCCGAAATTTAAAGAAATGTGTTTACAGTGTTGGGGTGACTCAAAACATAATTTTATAACTGTTGTGAAAGATTTTGATTTGGATAATGGTCGATATAGGAAGAATTTTGACGAGTATATAAATATTTAACATTATTCAAAAAAAGTTACTTCCCATCCTGAGTCCGATGATGACGAACGTTAACAATTTTATTGTAAATAAACGTAAGCTTCATTTTATGCAGGATTCTGTACGAAAGAACTTTGAGGCATACGAAAAGGGAGACGCTACATCTCTACAAAAATTCAAAGAGGTGCACAAACAATTGATTGATCCCATGCAAAATCACCGATTCCTAGTCACAAGGAATAGCGGAAAGAATTTCCACACCTACAACAAGCGTTAAAGTTGAAAACAAAGGCTAGCTTCTAAAAAAGATTAAGTTACCAGTTGACGACGAGCCTGTACAGCTTTATTATACGAACGTGTTAGCTAGAGACGAATACGAAAAATATATACAAGTCGGTTATGGAGTAAAGTATAACCGTCAATTGATACGCATAGTTTAGGAAAAGTATGTAGGAAATTGATTTAGAAAACTGTGACACAACCTAAAATAATAACGTTTATCTAGAGACTAGAGGTCTAACAAGAGTTATAATTATTTTTAAAGTCCTTAGCATTTTTCTTAAGAAATGTAATGATCTTGTTCATAGAATACATTCCATACCGGTTGCTTCGTGCGTGCACACAAATCGGGTGTAATCGGTACATATCCGAATAGGAGTAGCCCATATAAAAGGACTGTTCGCGTAGAAGTTATTATTTTTTGATTGTACGGTTTAAAGAGACAATATAACAAATATGTATAAAGACTTTGGGGAGGTTATTCGAAGATTTAGCAATGCTCTACGAGTAAAAAAAAGCAGAATGTGGGCAACGCTTTTCGATAGAAGGAGAAAATGTCTTATGTGTCAGTCATACGAGGAAGCAATACAGCACTGTACTGCAGTGTTATCAATGCCGAGGATCTGGATGATTTTATGGAAATAATCGAGGAGATGGGGTTTATAAAACTGTTGGCAGATATTCAAATGGAATATATACTAAATTGTAAGTTTTAAAATAAAAATTTAACCACCACAACTGTTATCATAAGAAATGAATGATGTGAATTTAGAAATTATTTTTGTATATATTAGCTTGTTTATGTTTTAAAATATAAAGCATACATTGGTATTGTTTAGTTTTTCAAATGTCCACGTATCTGAAATGGGTATCTAAGTAATTATGAAAAGAATTATAACAAAGATGTGTATTATTTTTTAAAAGGGTGTTATAAACGTTTTACAAAATTATTAATCAGAATCGTTTTATTTACATAATTTTATTGACATCTATTAATATCTGTAGTTGAAATACAACAATTTAGAAACGTATATGAAAACAAAAGTGTAATTAATAGTGTTACAAAATTTTCAGTCTTTGGCTTAAAATTTAAACATCACTCGTAAATGCGTGGAATGGAAACCTGTTGTATTCTTCCATATACTCAACTTGTTTACAAATACTGTTTTCAAACAATCTTGGGTAGGTTCTTATAAATTCGTATAATATGACTCCAGTATCACTATTACTGTATTTGCTTTTAATTATATCATGTGCGAGATTCTGTAGGACATCATTCCTATTGTATCTTTCCATTGCGACATCTAACAGAAACAGATCTATATTAGGAGTACCCTTTTCCGTTAGTTCTTTTAAAGTATTAGCATGGTTGAGAACGATCTGAGATACCCCTAAAAAGTGCTCTAAAGTTCCCTTGGTAAATATCATATAATTCCCATCAAATGTCATCATCTTCACTAACCAATCCTTATTTAAATAAAGACGCAAGTTGTCGAATTTGCATATCTGATTTTGCATGCCAACTTCCATAGTGCGTATAATGTGTGAAAGATTTGATATAAACTTCCTAAATACGTTGAGGGATACATCAAGTACGCTCTGCGAAAAGGTAGGTCAGTAAGCAATATTTAATTGCTATTAATTAACTTGCATTTAGCGTACTTTCCTATTGTAATAACCGCATTTGTTTGGAGAAGATATACACGTTTAAAAAAAAATTATATACAGCTTTTTTAGTTATTAACCACGCGATGATTACGTCAAAAGTCGACCTTCCCATTTATATATTTAAAACACATTACATTGGAATGATTAGTTTATTAAACTGTAAATTGGATAAAATAAATTATTAAAATTTTGTGTGCTTATTTCTTTGTATTGGTTAAAGGACTGTAGATATTATAAAGGAGAGGTGATTAGGAATTGATCTTGGTACAAAATCTTAAAATTGGGGTAGCTCCCTTAGGGATGGTGTAATCTAAAAAATTCCTAGAAATTTGTGTAGCTGAGAAAAATCTAATATTAATTGATACCAAACAAGGTAGGTTTATCTCGTGGGTGGAAATGTGGAGAAAGATTTATCTCGCAGAGGGTATGTGTGTAACTTTGCAGGGCGTGGTCCTATTTTAAATCTGTTTGCAGATTCGGATTCTGCATAAAATTCTAGACTAAAAAGATGTATCGCATGACTAAAAATTTTTTATAAGAACGCTTAAAAGTCGCAACAGGTAAAAAATCTTAAAATTGGGGTAGCTCCCTTGGGGATGATGCAATCTGAAAAATTTAAAGAGATTTGGGTAGCTGAGAAAATCTAAAAATTATTTTGTAATCGTCGAACGGGTTCAGGCCTACAATTATGATTTTGGAAGAAGATTTTGTTATGGTGTATGGTTTTTCAAATAGTAACTTGGTTCGTTCTAACTGAATTGCGGCGTTTATACGTTCTGTATGCGTTGCGGTCGATTGGTTTTCCAAATCCTTAATTTGTTCCCACTCATTGGCTGTAATTTTTAGTTCCTCCTGGAAATAAACCATCTCGATGTGTCTTTCGTTGTGTTTTTTTATGGCATCACATCCAGTAAAAACATTTTCGCACACACTGCACGCAATACTTAAGATGTTCATTCTAGAAAAAATTATTGATTAAGAGTTTTGAATTATACATGTAAATATTAATTTCTTCTACGTTTGCAAAATTCAAACTAAGACTTACTCTTCTTTGTCGATAGTCCTCACACGAAATTTTAAACCAAAGACTGAAAATTCAGTATTACTATTATTTACACTATAAACGACTTTACGTTTTACAAAATAAACTTAAAATGAACTTTTGGTATCATTTCCCCCGTATTTATGTACATAGAGAAAGTATAAGTATAATTTGTCCTTACATTAACCCAATTTAAATCAAATTATAGAATGTGTATTCCGTATATTAACTAGAATTGTGGAAAGTGCTTTTATTAAATTAATAGTCAGACGTCATCGACAAACAATGCAAGGCTAATGATCATACATTTCACTAAATTTATTTAGAATATACGTCTTATGTTGAACTACATTTAAAATAGATTATCGAACCACTTTCTAGGTCACAGTGCAGAATTAATATATGTATTATACCTTTTGGTTTAATCATTTGTATGTGGATTCACTAATTGAAAATTTTAACAATTCTAGCCACTAATAAATATTTTTGGAGTTTAACTCTATTATCGAGCTAAATCTAAATAAAAATACAAAGGTGTTTTGCTGATAGGTTTTTGAATATTAATACAATATATACAGATCTTTGTTGGAACTAATTTTAAAAGACGTGATAATTAATTTCAATTCCCCAGGAAAATTCTATACTAATTTTATAGGTTACACCAGGGGTTTATCTCAAAAGACAGAGCGATACGGTTTAGAAATAGATTAAAGGTGAATTATATACGGTGCTTGCAAAAGGTTAATCTGCAAATTTGTAAGGGGTCATTCGATTTGAAAAAAATTCGGAGGGATTTGAGAACCTGAGGAAAAACACAATACTAATTGAAATCTTACGCGATGGTATATTAAAATACTGCTAAGAGTAATTTTGTTTAATAATTCTAAAAATGGTGTTGGTGGTTAAATACATACAGGTAAAACCCACTATAAAACAATTATACGCGTCACTTTTCCAGTCAAGACTTGCATATAACGCCAACTAATATAATAAGGAGCTACGCACGCTCGACCATCGGCATAAAAGGCGAGAGCCATGTTCCAGTGCATTAGTCGTCAAAGTATTGTCGAGTTTGATTAAAATTATAAATTAAAGATGGATTTTTCTTGTGTTGACGTTACAAGTGATGTGCGAGTACCACAATTAAATATCAACCAACTAGTTGGTAAGTCAACCTATAGGTTAGGCGAATTTCCTCCAAATTATCACCACCATATATTAGAAGTTGGTTTTGATTTATATGGTGGTCTTCAACCTGCCATCCAAGTTATTTGCTGTAGTGGTATGTGTGCTGATTCTACGATAACATTCTCTTACTTCGATTGGAAGAAATTGTGTACTTTTCAAGTGGAATTTCAAATTCGCCAATTTGCTCAAGACTCAAAACAAGTCAGATTAAATGGTTTGACTACTGGAAACGATGTTGTTGAGATACAATTGGATCAAGATTTCAAATTGCAG
Organism: Platerodrilus igneus; assembly: GCA_036346225.1. Lineage (NCBI taxonomy): Eukaryota > Metazoa > Arthropoda > Insecta > Coleoptera > Lycidae > Platerodrilus > Platerodrilus igneus. Next base: position 700,428 of record JARFIW010000975.1, on the reverse strand, counting down.
CTGAGCACAGCCTTTAATTGAAATATATGGCTGTTGAACAATTTTGAAAAAGGGAATTTATATAATATGGAGATTACGAAAGATGGGAATGTTATTGTGCTACCTGCGTATGAGTGTATCAAGCTATTAAGTTTGCGAGAATTGATCTGTTTTAAAATGGCTGAGTTAAGGTGTAGAAACTTTCCAGAATTTTACGAAAAATTTGTTGGTGATATAAAAAAAGTATGTTGAAATACGACGGAGGAAGAAAGGGTTCAAACGTTATTAGAGGGGGAGAGCAGTGCCAGTATTTCTCTGTCTAATGATTGCAGCAATTTAAATTACTTGACAGTGTTGGAACTTATTAAATGTTTCCCCATTCAGTACTTAAAAGATGCAACTGCAAGGCAATCGCTTGCGCAAATGTTTAGAGATTTGGCTATCTCAGATTCGCCAGACTCTGGTTACCACAGCGGTTTATAGATGTTATCAATACATGTATGTATTCTATTAAAACATTATATTTTCTTGATAAAGTTTGTATCGCCAACATTACCATAAATTATTATTAGACGTATTAAACTATCCTGTTTTTATTTTTAGGTTTAAAGTGGTGTACCCCGCAAATAATAAACACAATTTACCGCATGTTAACAAAAAGTTGTGGGGAAATTTAAAGACGAGTTTAACGGTGACTTGGTGTTAGAATTTGTAGGTAGTAAAGCTAAGTCCTACTGTATTGTACGCGAGAAGGACACGATTAAAGGGATCTCACGAAGTGTAGTTAAGTAAAACCGAGGGTCTTACAACCTATAACAAGCATATATCCCCAAAAGGGGTGGGTATGCAACTACGCAGCAGTGCATGGGAGAATAAGGATTCTCCAATAAGAAATTAAAGTTTCCATGTACGTAGCACCAGTCATTGGGTAATGGTAGAAATGTTAAACCTATAAAGGCGATTATTAATTGTGGTTTAGTGACCGCGTTTGTGCACTCTTCGAGTGTCTTCGGCAATCTTCGATTGTTTCCAAATAAAATATTCAAGCCTGCCATTTCCGAAAAATATGGCGTAGAAGTTATTTAAAATTAAATTGCTTTATTAGTAAGTATTCTGTATACAACAAGTTCGGTGTTCTCTTAGTAAAGTGTTTATTTAAATTTTGTATCCTGCAATTATTAATCAATTTCTAATACACAAACATAATTAATAGAAAGTCCAAGAAAAGAAATTATATACAGGGCGTGGTCCTATTTTAAATCATAACGTCTTCTAGTAATCCGTAAAATATGTACAAGGTCTTAAACGAAACCATGTAAACACCAACTTTATACCCAATTAATAAAATTAGTTTGTCGGGCGAGGACAACAAAAAGTACATCATTCCTAATAGCATAGCAACCTAATTAAGGTAGGTCAGTAAGCAATATTTAATTGCTATTAATTGACTTGCATTTAGCGTACTTTCCTATTGTAATAACCGCATTTGTTTGGAGAAGATATACACGTTTAAAAAAAAATTATATACAGCTTTTTTAGTTATTAACCACGCGATGATTACGTCAAAAGTCGACCTTCCCATTTATATATTTAAAACACATTACATTGGAATGATTAGTTTATTAAACTGTAAATTGGATCAAATAAATTATTAAAATTTTGTGTGCTTATTTCTTTGTATTGGTTAAAGGACTGTAGATATTATAAAGGAGAGGTGATTAGGAATTGATCTTGGTGCAAAATCTTAAAATTGGGGTAGCTCCCTTAGGGATGGTGTAATCTAAAAAATTCCTAGAAATTTGTGTAGCTGAGAAAAATCTAATATTAATTGATACCAAACAAGGTAGGTTTATCTCGTGGGTGGAAATGTGGAGAAAGATTTATCTCGCAGAGGGTATGTGTGTAACTTTGCAGGGCGTGGTCCTATTTTAAATCTGTTTGCAGATTCGGATTCTGCATAAAATTCTAGACTAAAAAGATGTATCGCATGACTAAAAAATTTTTATAAGAACGCTCAAAAGTCGCAACAGGTAAAAAATCTTAAAATTGTGGTAGCTCCCTTGGGGATGATGCAATCTGAAAAATTTAAAGAGATTTGGGTAGCTGAGAAAATTCTAATATTAATTGATACCAAACATGATAGGTTTATCTCGAAAGATAAAAAATGGTTAGTCGAAGAAAACTATTTGGTCCAGAATGTTAGCGGTAAAAAAAATCTTAAAAATAGGTTTATCTCGTGTGTGGAAATGTGGATGCTCATTTATCTCGAAAGATGAAAAATTTAAGATATATTTATCTCGAAAGATGAAAAATGGTTAGTCGAAGAAAACTATTTGGTCCAGATGAGTGAGGAAATGAGGAGGAAATGAGGGATTCTGGAGGAAATGTGGGGGTGATTACACCAATAATGTACTACTGTCGATAGTCAAAATTTTGTCTTATTTTATATCTGTTAGCATTAATAAAAATGAATACTAGAACATATGTATGTGTGAAGTGTTTAAACTAGATACATCATTATTTGTACTTCATACATACGTTCATGGAAATTATATGTGTTTAAACAAATGCCTTGCCAGGACGTTAATATACAAAATTTCTTTGCGTATAGTTTTTTATTTAACTATTTAAACAAAAGTTAAATTATCGTTTCTATTTAACTTTATCTAGGTATCATTGCCTCACCCTGAGATTTAAGTCTCTTGCGTTCACCGCAGCCGATGAAGATCGATGCTAGTCCCGCCAGAATATGTTTATATTCTGCTGTTCACCTACTCTTTTACTACCCGTAAAAAGGTAGGGTGCATAGGGACTATGGGAAAAGACAATAGCTTTGTATGTAATTTCTTAGTGAAACAACGATAACCCTTGCTTTAGTCACACTTATGTTTACCGACTAAGTTAAATTTATCAACAAAAGCTTGTTTAACAGGTCTGTTGGGGTCAGAAAATCCCCATATAACAGAACAAAAGCTAGATCAATATCAATTTTCGATGAATGTGTGATGTGCCATTTTTGGTAATGGAATATTCGAGTCTTTTTTCTATAATTAAAATTTAAACACAGTGCGTTATTTGAATTTTTTACAAAACGAATTGCAAGAAATGTTAGATAATTTGCACTTCATTTACTGCAAAACTTAAAATGTATTCAGCATGTCGGTGCACCTGCTCACAACGTTCAAACCGTTTCTGAGTATCTTTCTAATAAATTTTCAAATTGGATTGGCAATGCAGTTTTTATTCCATAACCAGCAAGTTCAACACAAATATCACCACAAGATTTTATTTTTGGGGTTCTGTAAAGGATAAAGTGTATGCTAAAAATCCTAATAACATCGAGGAACCCAAAGATAGTGTTACGCAAGCTATTACAAGTATAAAATCACAAACTTTAGATATTGTACAGCGAAATCTAATTCAAAAGTGCGAGATGTGTTTCTGAGCTAACGAAGGTCATTTTGAGCATATGTCAATTTAGCAGTAGACATATTGTGCATATCTTTTGGCTACGCCACGACACGATTCAGCGTGCTTTACACATTGAGAAGATATTTTAGTTGCCTCAAATTTTACTGCGTGTTATTATTTTTGATCCCGGTTTAAATACTAAATTTAAGCTTCGTGATTTGTTTTCTGTATTAAAGAATAATACACAGGACGCTGTCATATCTTAATTTTATTCTTTAATCCCTATTTTCACATTTTTAAGTTTACATGAAATTTCTCTATTGGTAAATTTCCTATTGTATAGCTCAAGATGCACAAGTGGTGCGCATTTGATTCGGAGTCACTCTACGCGATCGTAAATGTTCGTTCGTCAAAAAAGTTTGTAAGGTTATCTTTTACCATGTAACGAATATATATTCTGTGGCACTGGTTTTGAAGAAATCACATCTATGCATTGTAGATCTGTGATATCTGATTTTTGTATTCGATATAGTTATATCTGAAGGAAACAATTCCACAATGGAACGGGAAATTATTACCATTTAATTAGCTTAAATGCATTACTAGGAAATATTTAATAGCAATATACACTCTAAAAACGTATTTAAAAAGGAACAAGTCATTTGTGTTGCCTAATCCATAGGCGGATTATATCCTTTCAGTTGTTAAAATTAAGATAGCGCTTGCGTAAATAGTGACGCACAAGACGTGTGTTCTCTACGTGGACGATACTAAAAGGCAAGTCCGCCATTGTAGTTTAACATGTAAGCAAGGCTGCAACTTATAAAGATGGGGGCACGGGCACCAGACAAGTGGAGCCTCAGAATAAGTATATCGTGGTAGGGGCAGGAGAGCCGTGGTCGTCTTGGGGGCCCAGAAGAGTTGTCATTCCTGTAGCTCCGGCAAGACAATAGATCACGCTTCCTAATAAAAATGGTTGGACAGGTCGGTGATTGTTAACGTTGAGACCACAATATTCAAGTAGTTTTATACTAACACAAAATATCTTTAATTCCTTAGCGCATGAAATAACCATGGTTATATTTAGTAATTGGGGCAACTGTCGTTAACGAAGTATGTAAAGCTTTTGTTCGACATTTCTTGGCATCAAATTTTGTAAGCAGGACCCGGAACATGTGCATCGCAGTTCGATAGCAAGAGCTAACTTCTTGATTAAGCACAGGTATTAAAACTTTCAGTTCCTATGTTTGTTAGACTTTTAAAAGTGCTCATATTAATTTTTAATAGAGGATTGCTTATTCATGCTAAATTTTGTGCACGAATCAACTTTGCGTGAGATTATAAAAGTGTAATATTTCTTTAATTTGATGACAAGGTTATTTGTTAAAATTTGTGCTAAACAAATTTAAATATCGTAAAATACGATGGTTTAGGAAGTAATATTAAAGTAATTTTGTAAGACACGTGGAATATACATGTGTTCAAAGTATTGTGATTCTAAAGTCAACTTCCTGTTTCTAAAGAGTTAATTACAGATGTCTAATCTTTAATAAGGTCATTAATCATTTCTATATCTGAATAAGTTTGAAATTCTATTTACTCAAATTAGCTACATGTGATTTAAATTTTCTATAAAGAATATGAACTAAACTGATGTGATATACATGTAAACCAATACACAGATCTGTTAGTTGGGTATCAAGAATTTTGTTTAACGTATTATTAAAAGTAAGGTCTTGTTATGTCAAGACAGATTTATAAGAAAAACCAGAATTCAATTTTATTATTTTGTATTTGTAACCATATTTTAAAAAAAAACGAAAAGAGAGAAACTACCTTAAATTACATTTTTGATTCAAGTTTTTTATTCTATGCATAATTAATTTTGATAAGAATATCTTAGAGAAAATAAATTTTTTGAGTAACGAAATTAGACGAATGCTGAAACAGTATAAAAGTACAGACATGTTACAATTGATTTATTCTAGATATCCATTTTTAATTAAAATACCTTTGGAGTGGTAATCTTAAGATTATCCACTCATAATTATTAGTATGCTCTTTTATTGAAAAGCACAAACAGCGTCTTTTTAATAGAAAATTTGTTGTGTAACTTTTTCTTTCAGGATCATCGAGATTGAAGAGGTTGTAAGTATGTTTTAGAGGTTTCCACATGTGTTGGTTCATTAAGTTGTAAGTTTTTTTATGGTGCTTAAATCCAATGAGTTTCTGTATCTTCTCATAGGAGTATTGAATTTCTTGTGTTGTCCATATAGATACAGTGGCGCTCAATTTCTTTTTTTTTCTTTCTATGTTAGCTTATTGTTGAGTTTATACCATCCACACGCCCATTCTCATTGCTCACCCTTGGGGTAATTCCCAGACTTAGCCGCGAACAAATAAAAAAGGATAAAGCTTCACTTGTATCCAACGAGTGGAGGCGAAGAAAGTTTCAACCAGTTGAAAAAATTGAACTATCTTTTCAATATCTAACTACCTTCAAGAAAACATCTCGTAATTTTGACGTACGTTTCTTTTTTGTGTTACTATTTTATTCCTGAATTTTAGTATGATTGGAAAGATGTCGGATTTCTATTCAACCCGTTTCACGTGCAAAGGAATGGTAGCTGATGTTAGGTTTAAATTTTCCTTTTAGCTTTGTCACTCCTTGTGATATAATTTTCTTTTTGTTTACACGTGCGACTTTATAAGATCTCACTAAGAAGTATTAGTTCCTGTTCGTAAGCAAGATAATGCGTCGATGGTCTTTTTTAAAATTGTCCTAAGCTCAAGTTCCTTATAATGTTATAGCGCCGTCGTACAGTAAAGACATATAGATAATTATACATTTTTACAAGCTCGCATGTTTATGGTATCCTTGGTAGCTTACGACCAGATTTATTAAATTCGCAAACTGAACAAGAGTACCTACATTCACAAAGCGTCTCGTTAGACAGCTTATGGGACTGAAAAGAAACATAAGCAACTTTTACATATTTTTGTTTAATCATAAAAATCTCAGGTATGCGATTTAGGTTTTTATAAATAATTTTTCTGTGTTAAAAATTGAGCTTGATTTTGATTGCTAGTTGAAATATCTAATTTTATAATAATTGTTGTTTTTGACGATAGTCAACCTACTTAGTTTTTGATAAAGTACAGTTACACTTAAAAGCGTAGGTATCTGCGTTGATCATCTAAACGCAGGGGGTTTCATGAAACTTCTAGTGGCGAAGGTTTATTTTGAAATGTACACAAATATCCCATTAACCTAAGTTAAATTGATATATTTCAGATATTGAACATAAGTACTTTTAAAACAGAAAAATTTCACTTAATTTTTTAAATAAAAAGGGTACCTTTCGTGTCTATTCTTGCTAGTCTTTAAAAAATCATAAATTTGTCTGTCCTTACTGAACGTTAATACATGAGTTTGAGATTTTTTGCTCCATATCTGTTCATACTTTTAGCATGCCCAAGAAATATATTACCCACCTCTGACAGTAGTTTTTTGTTAATCTACCTCAGCCACGAAGATCGCTAGCCCCACCTGACTTTTCTTTAGAAACTTTGTAGTTCCACCTTACCATTGTAACGTACAGAGAAACGGTGCAATATTAGCATTACTTAATTTGCGTTTCCTATGCTTAAGTTGTGTATATGGTATCGAGAGTTTATTTTTTGTGTATCTAATTTCTTCTTTGTTTATAATAAATTTGATTATCCATTTATTTTATACTTTGGTCCCAATTACTAGCATTCTTAGTTACGACAAACATGTATATCCATTATTGATTTATACCGATTTTGTATACTTGATGTATATATCCATTGACCCCTAAATGTCATCAAATAAATAAATCGTTTTTCTTTATTATGAAGAAACTAATGAAATAAGCATATTAACACATACAAGTAAAGATAACTTTCCCATGTAGCATATATTAAACTATGATTTACATTTAAAAGAGTGAGGTTACGTTTGAAGCTCGAAAATTCCTTTCCTATTAAAATTGTCATCGAAAATAGATATCAAATTAGATTTCGCGTCCATTGGGGCAGCAATTGTATCCGATTTGTTTAGCACGAAATATTCTATTCCCTTTATTAGTCGTAAAAACTTGTCTAGATACGAATACTTTGTTTGATACAAGAATTTTGAATAGATATAAACGTTTTTAAAGCGTACAATATTCGGATTTTCCGAGAGACCAATAACTACATAAGTTTTTCCACAATTGAATGGATTTGCAATGACGGTATCGTTGACGGTAAAAGCAGTCCATGCTTTTGCACTCTATTGTCGTTGCTGAATTTATAATTGGTAATTGGCATTATCGGTTGTTGCTTTTCCAGGCGAATTCTATCCATATACTAGTAATCGTAATGTGGCAAGAATTTAAGGCGTCTAATTCTACACGCACGACGTATCCTTTTAACTCTTGGACTAACAAGATTATTGAAATCTTATTATGGCTAGGCGTTACTCAATAGCGCTATCAATCGCTTGCCGGTAGAATTACATTTACCAGGCTACCGCTTCTGTAGATTGGAAACTAAGTTTCAGAAGCGATTGGAGTGTGGTTACCTAGGTCGTAATCCCTTGGTTGAAGCCTGCAAACTATTGGACATTGCCTAACCTTCTACGGACGTAGCATCCCGACACCAAACGGACAGATGTCTTGCCGAAACAGCACAAAAAGGTCATACGGCACCCAACGCTTCGTTACGTGAAAAACATGCTGCTTTTGCAGTTGATTCTGCAATGAACGGGATCTTCGCTCCTCCTAGCACCTGCCTAGGGCAACGCTGTCCCGGTTTTGTTCCGAAATATAGCGCCTCCGACATCGACGTGTTAAATTTCAACTTGTTCTCCAGTGGTCATTCATCCAACCTGTTCAAAGCTTCGTTCGGTTTGGTTAGCATCTCCGTTAACAATCTCGACCTGATAATCAAAAGCATATCATCCGTAAACCCAACAACAGTGCATTCTTTGGGCAATTTGACCCTAAACATGCTTTTACAAAACAACTTCCAGACTGTGGCACAAGAGCATGCCCCTTACGGGCATCCCCCTTCTACTGTTCGCGATACAATTTCTTACGAATTTTAACCTTTCAACCTGTGCCAATCAGCTTGAGAAATAGTTTTTGATTAATAACATCAGGTTCCGCGGACAATACCTGCGTTCGAACTCCCAAACAATAGATGGTCATCAGACAGCATCAAATTGCTACTCAAATGTCCAAAGCGACGACCATGCAATATTCCTTTGTTTTTCTCACCTGCTTGATTTTTTCGACTACCAATTCTAACGCGTTAAAAGTCGATTTCTCATCCGCAAAGCCAAATTGTCGCCTATTGAAACCGCCGCTTCTAGCACTGCGTCCTCAGTTGCGTGATTATAACTTGATCCGATACTTTTCCTAGTGCTGGTAGCAAACTAATTGTATTATAGCTGCCCGGGTGTGAGGCATCCGCCTTTTGTAGGGTTAAGGATAAGTTTCACGTTTTGGACCTTCCAGCAAAGATTATAGAATCCGGCAAAGACACGCGGGGTCAACAGGCACGCCTTCAGACTTAGGTCTGAGGTGATATTCATCATGCTCCAGTGTCTCCTTAGGGCCCATTCTCTTAAAAGCCTTTATGACCTCGTGATCGAGAATTGCCTTATCGGCATCTATTCTTTGTGCCTCTGTAGTTCCCCTACGTATCATGTCGTGCAAACCCTCATCCTACTCTGGATCACTCGATGGGAAAAATTTTTCCAACAAATATTCTGCTATTGTGTTAAATTCCTCCGTATATTCTCCATAATCTTTTTCAACATTGCCGAGCGCAATATTCTGTTGTTTACCTCTTATTATGTGATACGCCGTCCCACAAGTTTTTTTCAGAGTTGTGCGTGCACAATTCTTGGAATTTGTTCGTTCGTATTTTTTCTATCAACATTTTATATTCTCGGTTACACTGATCATAATCCATCTTCCCCGTTCTTTTAATTGTCCCGCTGCGTGTTGATAACGGCGCCATAACTTACTGGTTTTTGCTCTCTTAATGGTTAGCTCTCAAGTCCTCCAAGGTAATCTGTCTTTATACGTTTCCTTCCGCAACATAATGTGTACCAACGCGTATGTTACAACCTCGTTTAGTTTTTGCGCGAGGTTATTTATTTGTGTGGCTTCTCGGCAATTTACTAGTTCGTTCGCCGAATTTTTGTTTAAACCGCTCTCAAGTTGCTTTTTTATTACAGAACCGTGGAAAGATAGTTATTTGTTTGTTTACGCGTTCCTCGACTCCACCATGTATATTATTAGCTTGTAATCGGAGAGAGCAACCTTGTCCGACCTTAATTCCCAATTACAAACATTCTCCAACGTCTCGGGTAAACCTGAGTGACATCGATGGAACTACTACCCCAAGGCTCCTAAAATCCCATTCTGTTAGTATATCATCGATTTGCAACCCCCCATCGTCCGCTATCTGACTGCTCCATAATGCAAACTTGGCATTAAAATCTCTCTCATTATTATTTTTCGGTTTCATCCAATTTTATGACATACATTCTTCATTTACTTATTAATTCTTCGGTTGCTGGGTTTTCGCGCCGCCAGCCGGCTGGTGCAAAGTGCGCGCCTCTAGCGTAAAAAGTGTTAACCGCGGTGTTTATTTCGGCCGCTGTTTCAAAAGCATTGGATAAGTTATTTAACTTTATCCCGGGCATGTCCCCTTGGCTATTATTATAACCCTACGAGGCCGCTCGCTGTTTGCTTATAAAACAATGAATCTACCCTTCTTGAAACCCGTTATTTTATAGTTACAAAGACGCGATTCCTGTATGAACCCAATATCGATCTTGTTTTCCGCAAGCATTTTGCTGGGGGAGATTTGATACGTTCATTTTTGGCAGTATTTGGTTATTTCATTTACATCGATTCAGTTTCTACTGTTTCATAAGTCGACAACTTCTCGTTTACAACAAGTACGCTTCCCACTATTTTTCATTTTAAATTTATTTATTTCGAAACGGAAAGTTTGTGCTAAAATTAAATAGTCAATACCTTGTTTTAGGTATCCGTTAGCTTGTTATACATTATGATCGCGTATAATTGATTCTTATGTGATTTCCATCTAAAAACTCGTTGTAATGAGGTATTGAACTATCCGATAAAACCGTGTTTTCAAGTTTTCTAATTTTGTTTTATAACACCATATTGCTTTGAACTCTAGTTATTAGTTAAACGAATTAGTATTCGCTTTCTTTTCTGAATTTTCAAAAAAGCACTCGTCGTGATTGTTAGATTCTTTGTTCCCGTTTTGATGGAATTTCGTGCACGCAATACTGCGTGCTTCCTCGGGTGGGCATAACGATCAGTTCAAACCATCGCTCCTGTTGGCACGAGAGAACCCGCACATGGAGCGATTCTGCACACAGCTGGTCCACTCCGTCCTTAGAGGCGGAAGCTAGACTACAGCTTGGACGTGGGTGAGTCTTTAGCCCGATTTCTTTTTTTTTCTTTGTTGGCGCTGCTCCTGGGAAAGGGTCACATCCACACGTTTATCGGGTTTGACTTGAAGCCCACACTTGGTAGTTGTGAACATGAGCATTGTCAGGTGTGATGGTACTTATCATTAATATTGTATGTGCGGTGACCATCATACATCCGTAATGGTATACTTACGGTGGTAATGTCTACAAGGGGAGGCTTTCCATTTTTCCGTTATTACTGATCACCATTCCCTCCTTTGGCTCAATAAACTCCAAAGTCCTTCCGCTCGCTTAGCCCGTTGGTCGCTCCGCCTCCAACAATATGGCTTTGCCATTATTCACCGTAAGGGGCAAAGATCATGTTGTTCCTGATGCCCTTTCTTGGTCTGTTCCGGTTTTAAACCAATTTCTATTTCCACAGTCGCCTCTCTCGAAGTCGCCCTTCCTACTTCGGATCCCTGATAGAACGTCATGCTCCGAAAAGTGTCTAACGCCGTTACACGTTATCCTTCCTGGTCCGTGGTGGACAATATCCTTTTCCATCGTCACAAAACTTCTATCGATGCCGATTCTCTGGACGATTGGAAAATCGTCGTACCTTCTAAACAGCGTAAAAAACTGATATCTCGCCATCACGATCCTTCTACTTTCGGACATTGTGGCGTGACCAAAACTTCTGCTCGTCTTCTTTAAAAACATTACTGGCCCTGTCTCAGAGCTGACGTCGCTCGTTACATCCGATGTTGTACGATTTGTGCTGTTTACAAAGTTGAACAGTTACCTCTTCCTGGTTTATTTGCTCCTAGGGCTAAACCATCCTATCCCAGGCAAGTCCTTTCCTGAAACATAGTAGGTCCTCTCCCGCGTTCCACAGGTGATCACACCTATATTCTTGTAGTGGATGATTATTTGACTAAGTTCTCTCTGTTCTTTCCTTTACTTACAGCCACTGCACAGTCCGTCACCAAAGTCCTCGAAGAGCAAGTCTATCTTATTTTCGGTGTCCCGCAATACCTTATCACAGTTAACTATGTACAATTCCGTAGGCATCATCTTGCCTCCTTATGTACCCGTTATCACTTCAAAATCCTTTTCACCGCCCAAGCTAATCCTGCTAAACGTGTTAACCGCTTCCTCAAGACCATGCTTGCTTCCTACGTGCGCGACGACCAACGTCATTGGGATGTAAACCTCACAAAAATTTCTTGTGCAAGCCGGTCTTCCAAACACGAAACCATAGGCTGCGATCCGTTCTTTGCTATATTTGGTCGTGAGCATATCCTTTCCGTCCATTATTTCAGGCAGCTGTCCAAAATAAACGACATGTATATTCTTGATCCCGAGCATTTTTCACCAGATCCTGAACACTTTAAAAGTATCCGTACCCACATTCTCAAAAAACTTTCTGCCAGTTATCAAAAAATTCACGACTGCTATAATCTTCGCCGTCGCCCTATCTCTTATCAACTAGGCGAATCTGTTTGGCGCTGTAATTTCGCTCTGTCCGACGCGTCACGTCAATTTAACACCCAAACTACTTAATGTCTACAAGGCGAAGGTTTTCTTTTTTTGTGCTTACAAATTTTTGATATTAATTTTCAATTTAACGCCCAAACTACTTAATGTCTACAAGGAAAGAGTTTCTCTTCTTTTTTGTATTTTTATGGGGTTGTAAAATTTTGTTAATTAAGGCAGTGTATTGCTAATGATTGTTGTATGCTTAATTGTTGTATTTAAGATAATGATTTAGAGTTGTGGTTTTTAAGATCGTAATTTCCTGTTGTTTTTTTTGTAATTAATGTGGGGGACCTAAAAACGGCAGCTCGCCATTTTAAATATTGATTCAACATTGTGCAAGAAGGGGCGCAGTCAGTTAGACCACTGTTAATTGACCAATATGAAATTACATATGGCTTCATCTAGGTGTCCTTCAGATAATCTCAAGATTTACTTCGCTACCAATTGCTATTCTATACTATATGCAATGTTCAAGGTTGTGAAACTGCCAATAATAACATCGTGTTCAAAGGCGTGGCTGTTTTATCACTGTCGTCATCGAATGGAGTTTCAACAACATATCAATATATTTACAATCTTCTAAAAATAGTTTAACCCAAACCTTTCTTAGGTAATTGGATGTTGCCGATGCTTTAGACTTTACTCTAAGCGGTAGAAAGCAATGGTTCAGGGGTGGGAATAAATATAAAAAAATAAACAAAATATTGAGAGCCACTACATTCAGAAAAAAGTTGACTACTACGATGAGATACCTGAAAGAAATTACAAGATTAAAAATATATTTCAAAATAACATGATAATTGTAAGTAGCTTTATATCTTGTAGCATTAACCTTTATGAAAGTATTTTATATACTCAAAGATTGTATACCTTTTGGTTTAAATAAAAATGTTTGAAGTTCCTTAGAGAAGTATAATGTAGCATAATATCCTTTAACAAATTTATATGTTATAACAAAAATGGAACCTATATGTAATTCAGGTATTAAGAAAAAAATGTTTGTGCCATAGTAACTTAACTTTCTTTATATACATAGAAAATGAAAATATAACTCTCTTGATTTTAAGTTTCACGTTAATACTAAACCTTAACGTTTGATTCTAATAAAAATGCAACAATTATTGTATCATGTAGAAGTCGGATCCGTTAACTACTTACAATTGGAAGGTATAGATTTTAAATTCATTAATATAGTAAGTAAATTGAACAACGTTTCCTAATCAGATGATAAAAGAAGCAAAAATATACTTAGTCATATAAATTAAATCAGTTGTATGATTTATACAAGTTACGTAGCTAAATAGGTTAAAGTATGGAATGTTGATAAACAAAAAAAGAGCTTTAATATGAACTCATTAGAGTATTAAAATGTCTCTCTTTAATCATAATAAGTAGACAATATAAAAATTTACTTGATAGCTGTTATAGCAAGTTATGATTAATTAAGCTAGAACTAGGGTTATGTTTAAATGTATTGATCAATATTATCAAATTACTTAATCAATGCGAAATATGCCGCCCTGTTCCTAAGTTTTAAATTCAAGTTTATTTTATGAAATATTTATAGCCAAATTAGCTATTATAATACCATTGTTATAATGTAAACAAACATAGTTGACAAATGGCATCTGTCGAATAAAATTAAAAATAGTATTGAATATTCAGTTCAACACCTGTTATCCAACCAAATCGATTTCATGCTGTTTACGTAACGAATTATGGCTGATCACACTTTGACCAGGCATCTTCGCAGATAATTAAACCATTTATTTAATTCAAGTGAGGTGAAATCTTGCAATCTTGTACCAAGCAATTGTAGTGTGTTGAAATTACGAGCATCCCGTATAGGTGTAAGTAAATATCACGACGATTCTTCAAAAACCAAACTAACAATCTTGACTGTGCCTCTTAAACGAATTGTAATATTAGATGTTGAACTAACGTACCAAAAATTTCTTTGCATTTTTAGCTCCCTAAAGAAACGTCACGTCGTTCATTCTCAATTCCCTTTAAACTATCGCGATTCTCAGGTCCGAGGACGCTAAACGAGCCATGTTGGTTTGATAAGCAGCGACCTTAGACTCTTTTTCCGATTAAAAACAAGTTGACGTTTACTCGACACCTTCGTCTTCGTATGTTTACGGCAGATGACTGTGCATATTACCAGATGTAAATTAGGAATGTATTTATTTATTTACATTATAAATGTAATAATGTATTTTTATTAAATCACTTAAGAATATAAATTAAATGTTGTAAACAACAACTAGATCAATTGTTGTGATATAATTATTTTGTCCTAATTCATTAACCATAGCTGATTAGATATACCAACTGTGTAATAGGTAATATACAGTGTGTTGCAAATATTAGGGTTATGTATGACTACATAATAAAAGTACTTATTGGGCTTATTTTGGCAAACGTAACATTTGAAAATGTTACACAGTCCCTCTTCGAGAAAAAAAATCGTGGAATATTTAAAGCATTCGCTTTAATTGGAAGATATTTTCCATTTTTTTTATAATTAACTTAGCTTACTTTGACATAGATGTATCAAAAGAATTTTAAACTAACTACCTATGTGCTAGACTTATTTTAACAATAACGAAAACGAAACAAATTTTACAAAAAAGATAGCTTACAAGGCTTATGAGAAGAGTGTGACGGTAACTTCGCGTACCTGGCGTCCTTGGGGGAGACATAATCGGAAGACTAACTAGAGAAAATAGACATAATTCGGTAGAGGGTCAAATATAGTTGACTACACTCTTATACGCGGAAGAAAACAAAACTAAACGACATTGACCTATTCTATCATTAGATTTAATGTATCTCTAATTTTATTATTTATCTTATAATTATATTACTTCTTTACACTAAAATAAGGGTTTGAAGGAGCAATGGATATTATATAAAATCTAGAAAAATGAGAGAGCTGATCAGGTTTTAGACGATTAACTCAACCAATACTATAAAACAATCGTTTCATATCAATTATATAAAAAAATGAATACGACATGAACACATGTCTTTTGAGATGTTGATTAAAAAAAAACGATTACTTGCAAACTGGTTATGGATTACTCAGCATATCAAATAGATATAACACAAACGCAGTTCTAGTAAACACTAATGAGTTAAACTTAACTCAAAGATCGAGGATAGATCATAACGACTCTCCTCTCACGGGGTTATCGGAAATATTTATCTACATGAACTTTATAAACACAAAAATTCCAATGCGATAAACATACCACCACCATCATTTATGAATGACATGTGCAACTGAAATGGTTAACACTCCTTAGAATATCTTCCATTAGGGCAATAAGGTATATGTGTGGTCAATTGTCAATGTGGCCAATGACCAAAACAAAAAAAAATTAATAATTATTTTTAGTTAATTAACAATGCACATAACAAGGTACTTCTAACGTCTAACATCGAGATACTGAACGACATAAAAAAATTTATAGTGATGCCATAAACATAATCGATGTCGAAATAGGTTATTTAATCAGTAGCTTCGTCATCTACAATACTGGCGTGGAAAGGTTTTAAATCTTTCACGTGCCATTTATTGGCTTTTGATCCGTCTATATTCTCTAAATCATAGACTAAAGCAGAAACTTTTCTCTTTACCGTGCACAGTACAAATTTAGGTACCAATTTAGCTGAAAATTTATCCGGAGCACTAGAAAGCACTTTATTGGCTCTCCATACTCGGTCACCAACTTCGAACGAAATACGCCTTCTCCTTAAATTATATCGCTTACTAGCACGTTCGTATGTAAGATGTAAATTTTTTCGAACGTGTCTGAAAATCTTTCCTAAACCTTGACGGTCAGTCGCGTAAACAGGTCGACTACCGAGAATAATTTCAGAGTCATCCATGGGCTCTAAACCTTCATCATAATATTTTCCACTTATGGGTACATGTCTCCCAAACACTAGGAAATTAGGGGTATAACCAGTAATTTCATGTCTAGCCGAGTTGATGGCAAACTGAATTTTAGGTAATTCGATATCACATGTATCATGTGTACTAACGTAAGAGTGGATAACTGTTCCAACAGTTTTATTAAATCTTTCCACAAAATTGCATTGAGGCGAGTAAACAGAAGTGAACCAAATTTTTTTGTATTTCAAATGTATCACATAAAGTTTCAAATTCGCGACCAGCAAATTGAGTTCCATTATCACATATGATAAATTGTAGGACTCCAAACATAAAAAATTTGAGTAGTAAACGATTCGTCAATATAAAAAAACTAATCACGACGATAGCCAACAAAAAAATATCTGTGTGCAGGTACATTCTCACACTACCACCAACCGAACTATCAAAACAACTAAAATGCTTCACAACGCCTAAATTTGCTAGGTTGACAAACCCTCTACGAGCCTCACTTAGACTAAAAATCAAAAATTACAACATCAACAAAAAATTATGATGCAAAAATTACTAGAGCGACTAACTCACGTCGAGTATCGTCTAGACTTACGTAATGCTGAGCAACCAAATCCTCATGAGTCTAGTCTAGACTAACATACTGCTGAGCGACCAACCGCGACGACAAGTCTCGTTTAGACCAAATAGATTTTAACATGCTGCGTTGCAATGCCGATATAAATCAAAAATTTGCTATCAAAACAAAAACGTGCCTATGCACAAGGGTAATTCTCAAATGATATGACGGCAGCTCAAACCGATGTACCCTTAAAAGTAGAATCTGTAGCTTTACCATCAAATTCTGACAAAACATTTTTTGTTGACTTAATAGAATCGTCAATTTCTCTACATTCGCGATTAAAATCTTCTTTAAATTTATTTAAATTAATGAGACACCCTGGATTAATTTTTTCTTTTGCTAAAAATCTACCTAATATTTTTCTTTTACCAGACGGTTCCTTTTTACTTATTATCCGTCGTATTCGAAGTTCATAATTTAGTTCTTCTATATGTAAGTAAACAATTTTGAATGGATCAATCATTTTAAACGAATATTTCTAATTAATAAGTGTATATTTATAAGTGTACACAAAATTATTTTATAAAAATTTTTTTATCATATATTTAATTTTAAAGCAACACTAATATTAGTATTATTTTTTATAGATTAAAAAATTATTTGAAAGGATGGCAAGGGTTCAGTAAAAAAATATATAAAATTGGTATCTTTCTTTAGAATTATAACTGACTAGACCAATTTCAAAAAAACTATGAAGCTACTATTTGTTGATCCAATACGTTAAATATAAGTGTAAACGAACGACCAACAAAATCAGACCACACTGATGTGTGCCAATGTAAAATTTTTATTTTATCAAGATCGAGTGCTACACCTTGCGGCGACAGTGTAAGAAAATCGAGCCCATACGTTGGATGCACCAGTCTAAGCAATCTGGCCCCACGTTCTGGGCGTAAGTTTAACCCAAACCTTTCTTAGATAATTGTATGTTGCCGATGCTATGCTCTAGACTTTACTCTAAGCGGTAGAAAGCAATAGTTTAGGGGTGGGAATAGCTATAAAAAAATAAACAAAATATTGAGCGCCACTACATTCAGAACGTAAGGGGAATGTAGAACCCAACAGTTGGCTACTACGATAAGATACCTGAAAGAAATTACAAAATTAAAAATATAGCATATGAGGCAACAGTTTGCTCCTGCAATATATTTCAAAATAACATGATATTGTAAGTACCTTTATATCTTCTAGCATTAACCTTTATGAAAGTATTTTATATACTCAAAGATTGTATACCTTTTTGTTTAAATAAAAATGTTCTAAGTTCCTTAGAGAAGTATAATGTAGCATAACATCCTTTAAAAAAATTTATATGTTATAACAAAAATGGAACCTATATATAATTCAGATATTATAAGTAGATAATATACCTATGTTCTGGCACACTTCGATCCTCACTCGATCGATCCCCATCCCCCCACCCTGCCTTCTATTTCGCAGTTGTTGAGGTGGTGTGCCTTGTAAATTCGGACGATCCTCAAGACACTTCTGGCGCACATCGTTTTTCACTGGATCGCCCCCCCCCTCCTACCTTTTCTGCTTGCCAACTAGTTGTAGGGTGTTGAAGGGGGAAGGGGGTCTTATGACAATTCTCATGACTCGTATGAATTCTTCATTATGTTTATCGGCATTGCGGGTGCCCCGTTCGGCATTTTGCGGTTTAGAAAAAATTTTAAAAAAATTTCAAATCGAGCTAACATATGCACTCAAAATTATATGGCATAGGTATGGGTAATCAAAATTGTAAAGGGTAATTGTTTCCGTTCTCAGGGATCGGTGATTGAGCACAGAAATAAAAATAAACTGCAATATATATGGAAATAAAAATTTATTAGACAATCTATACACAGTAGTAATAAATTCTTTGTATATATCTACATTTACAATAATATTATTATTGTACACGTTTTTAGGCTAAACATGTATATACATTGTTACCCTATAACAGTCACGTAATGTGTACATCTTAAATCCGAGCAATATATACAACTTATAAACTAAGTAAAATAAAATCTATTATCTATTTCCCTATGCCCCCATGCATACGTTAAAGTCGTGTTAGGGATGACGAAACGCTTGTCATCAGCGCCCGATAAACTAACCTTGCTCAGTAACAGCGTAAACAAATCGTGTTTCTTGCTCCTAATAGACCGCATCGTATGCACGAGGGCTCGGAAGTTACTGTTATGTGCAACGTCCTTAAAACTATCAACACTTATACCCTGCACAACACTACGCTTAACCCCTTTAATCTTTTTTATTACATCTCTTTCGCTAACTATACAGTAACTCATCCTTGAACTTTCCGGGTACTTTCTTGTTTACAAGTGGGATCTTATATTTATTGTCTGGGTGGTAGTCACTAGTGTCGAATAGGTCCAGGCGGGCATGAATATCACTGTACAAGTCTTCTGTTTCGAAACTATACACGAACGAATCTGTATCTGTATACAAAAGCGAAAGCTTAGACCCATACAGAGGCAACAGTTTCTCATAGTGAAAGTCATAAATCAAGGTTTTTGATAGGTCTAAAATCGAAAAGTCTGCATATATAGGTTTATTATAGGTGACTTTAACGCGGTCCATCTGCATGAGTGCTAAATTTTCGCCTAGTATCAGATTACAATTAAAGTTCGGGCGGGCAATCAGGGTACTCGCACACAAGGTCTTTTGGTTACACTCCCACCGAGTCACAAGCTTCACGTCGACGCGCTTGTCTATATTTTCCATGGTTTTACCAAAGATGGCATTGTTCATGAGTTTGAAAAAGTCCTTCTCAAAAGCGTTAGTGGCACGAGTGCGAAGGTCCGTGTTCAACTCGATATAAGGCTTCAACCATGGAGCCTGGTCGAACTCGAGAACCCGATGGATGCAGGTCAACACTAATCCATTCCGCACACACTGCTGTAGATTCCTGTAGTGGATAATGTAGCGGTGTTTGTCTTCTAAGGTGGCGAGGAGCTTCGGAGCCTTAGATGTGATATGAGGCGACGTTTTCATTTCTGGGCAGAACGGTAGGTCGTTGTGGAGATCATGTAAATGTGAAGGGCACTCCAAGTCGACCTACAGAATGAATCCTTTCGCAGAGTCCTTGGGAACATTTAAGATGGTGGCATGTAGTTCGGCTATATCGGTAGAAGGCAACCATCAAAATCCTCCAAGAGGGAGAGCCTGGCTCATGGCCCAGCCATACAAGTTATTGGCATTGTTGTATGCCAAATACTTAGACGGAGCCGCAGAATCGTACTCTTCCATGTACTTGTTGTTGGCAGTAGCGTAGCGCCCACTACACTGGGTCAGACCCCCTATGATCCCAGACTTTATAAAATTGTACATGTCAATATCCGTGAGGAGCTCCAGTTTCACGCCGGTGTATTTTAACATGGCGTCCCAGGTTAATGAGGGCGCTGTCACAAACTGGCACGGATCAAGGTCATAGGTTGGCATGCACACTCGGCGAAAGTTCTCGAAGACGTCTGCCAACAACAGTACATCTGTCTTCAAATAGAGGTCGCTATATTCTCCTAACGTGTTAAGACCAAATTCGCGCCAAACCTTCTGAGTACTCTCGTATTCATCGGTGGTAATGGATGTAGAGGCGAGATCATTGTAAAAGGCGTCCTGTGGTGGGAGAGCTGTTTCCTCTACTCATACTTTGTATGTAAGTGTATGGAAACACGCCTTTCTTGGTAACCAGTTGGAATCTGGAGTCCTCGGGGAAGTGACGTCTGGCCTCTACAAACTGGTCATGGGTCAAATTCTTCGCTAGTGCATCCAACCCGGACGCCATAAATCGGAGAGAGTCGATAAACCGAAGTTGGACACATGACTTGTCGGCAGTCTTTTCTTGTTCGTCTAAGACCACTTCTGCATCGTATAGTCGTACAGTTTTCGAAAACGAGATAAACCGTTCTTTATTGTTGTTTTATGATGAAATGAGCATCGTATCCACTAAGGTTGTGGAACACCACTGGGATAAACTGCGAAACCCCATAGAGGATGTTACATTTGGAGTGTACAGGGAAGCGGTACGCACCATTCATGTGGTTGTGATCCTGCACACGGTCTGTTCCAAGCGGTTTCTTGCATATCCCACAGTCTTCGGTTGTGTGGAACAAAAGTTCATTCTGGGCATCCAAAGGAATCATGGGCACATTCGTGGTCAATATCTTACCCAGATGTATAGCTTCCTCTCTAAGTTTGATAACAAATTTACGTGCTGCGTCTGGACCCCGATAGATCTCAAATTTATTGAGGGAGTAGTCATAGCAGCATTTAATGTAATATGCCCAGCTATAAGGGGTATGCAGCTGAAGCGGTGTTGTAGATGATGTGGAGGGGTCGGGCGTTGCAAAACTGTACGGCTGTAGGAGCGACTCAAAGTCTGCATAACTAACGAATGGGACCTGCATTTGTTTTTGGATGTTCGAAAATTCTAAAACGTTGTTGAAGACGGTGGGCATTTGGGTTACGACATGGTTACAGTCCTGCTTAGTATGCCTAATTAAGGCAGTCTCAGTCGGAAAAAAGATTAAACATCCATCGCAGATCCATTTATGTAAGCAATCCTTTGATAACCGACCAGACGTCCCAAATCCTTGATCCAACAGAAATGACCTTTTTCTTCATGCTGGATGTAGAGCAAGTTAACGTGCCGGGCTCTCCTGCGTTTAGTAAGGACCAACAATAAACCTTCCTTCCACTCCGAATACATTGATACTCAGATCGTTCAAAGCTTCGAACTTGGCAATCTTGTCAAAGGCCATAGGAAACTCTATACCACCCATATTTAAGCAGCTCGAGTAATGGGGGTACTTGCTAAGACGCTGGGGGTTATGCTCAGCAGGATACAGCGCTGCTACAATGGATTATGCAAAACAGGCAGCGTCTCGGTTTTTAACATTTACCACCGCTTTTTTAGCTTTTATCCAGCGTGGAAGGTCAATGAAAGAAAAACCCCTAAGTGGCTGGTATTTGTTGATGTTTAGTTCTTAAATGCAGAACACGTTGTAAGGCCCAACCAAACTGGTGATGTTCAAATTCTTGGGATTTATCGAGCATCTCCCGAGAAAACGCTGTATACAATTTGTTCAAGTCGCTCGATCGGGTTATAATTCGATTTTTGGTATTGAAAGATTTAGTTGCTTCGGTATCACCCAAGTCCATCTTTGTGTACATACCAAACACCTCTACATTAATTTTAAGGGTCGTGTGGACCTCTAAGGTATCTTGGATCAGCTTTACAAAATGCTGCTTTTGTTTAAGTAAAAAGTCCTCAATGTCTCTACAACCAGACATATTATTGATGCGGTAAGTTGCGATCCGGGAGCGAAAAGCAGACGGTAACAGTTGTATCGCTTCTTGTTTGGGGTCTCCGGATTCGGTCTTATGCGCGGCACTACGTAAATGGCCGGGAAACTGGCGTGAAGGAACGTCCATATTGCAATCTTTGCAATATCGTATGTCCTGTCGCTGGCGTTTCCTGTTTCCATATTGAAATAACATTAGCATTATCTCTAAGTCCGTGCTTTACTGTGCTGGCATACGTTTGACATAAGTAAAAGGAATCAATACTCTTATGTCTACCAAAGGAGAAAAACTGTGCGATTTTGTTTTGTTCGATTGCATGAATATCATCAAAGACAATAATTGAATCTTCTTTTGCATCCTCTGGCCTAATCAAATCTTTATAGTTCCCAAATTCGTAGTAACCAATATCCGTCTTTAAGGGTTCAAATAACTTTCTTAACAGTTCATACTTTGGCTGATATAAACTTTTAGAAAACACGTAGACGTTTTGGAATGTAAGTCCATTCTCATGTAAAATGTGAGATATTAGAGCGTTGGTTTTTCCACAACTCGATGGTCCAGCAAATATTGCCCTTATATTGGATGGGAACAAAGGTCCATGTTTACCAACTTCCTTTGCACTAGAAGTGGTATATGTATCAAAATTTTGTATGGGTATTTTAACTTTTTGTCGTGCAGCTTCCACCGGGATATTTGATTCTCTACTTTTATTTCGAGCACCAAGTTTATAGAGGTCATCCCGTAGCGTTGTTCTAGGCACATTATACAACCTACTAGCTTTACGCGTATTTAACACACCTTTCCGAATTTCACTAATTGCTTTCTCTAAAGATTGCTTGGTGTACATGTTTCAAATATATAGCTGAGACTGATTCAAAAATTTCAAAAAGCATTCTTTTATACTAAATAGTTCATCCACGCCCGGCCGCCCGCCCGTCCGTCCATCCACCCGTCCGCCCACCAGCCCGTCCGCCCGTTCATCCGCATTCGCCCGCCCGCCCGCCCGTGCAACCGGTCCGCCCGCCTATACGGAACGTTGCGCTGCAGCCAACAAGTAGATGGAGGAAGAGTACGATCTCATTACACCGTGTAAGTATTTGGCCTACTACGATGCCAATAACTTTTCCCCATATCTATGTTATATAATTTTGAGTTGATTTTTAAACCCCAGGACATATGTTCACTCGATTTAAAATTTTTTAAAATTTTTTCTAAACCGCAAAATTCCGAATGGGGCACCCGCAAAGCTGATAAACATAATGAAGAATTAATATGAGTCATGAAAATCGTTAAAAAAATTTCCAGTCCGCAAAATGATGAATAGGGCACCCGCAAAGCCGATAAACATAATGAAGAATTCGAATGAGTCATGAGAATTGTCATAAGACCCCCCTTCCTCCTTCAACACCCTACAACTAGTAGGCTAGGAGAAAGGGGTAGGAGGGGGGCGGCGATCCAGTGAAAAACGGTGTGCGCCAGAAGTGTCTTGAGGATCGTCAGAATTTACAAGGCACACCACCTCAACAACTGCGAACTAGAAGGCAGGGGGGGGATCGATCGAGTGAGGATCGAAGTGTGCCAGAACATAAGTATATTATCTACTATTATGAAAAAAATGTTTGTGCAATAGTAACTTAGCTTTCTTTAAATATAAATATAAAATGGAAATATAACTCCCTTGATATTAAATTTCACGTTAATAATAAACCTTAACGTTTGATTCTAATAAAAATGCAACAATTCTTATATCATGTAGAAGTCGGATCCGTTAACTACTTGCAATTGGAAGGTATAGATTTTAAATTCATTAATATAGTAAGTAAATTGAACAACGTTTCCTAATCAGATGATAAAAGAAGCAAAAATATACTTAGTCATATAAATTAAATCAGTTGTATGATCTATACAAGCTACATAGCTAAATAGGTTGAATTATGGAATATTGATAAACAAAAAAAGAGCTTTAATATAAACTCGTTAGAGTATTAAAATGTCTCTCTTTAATCATAATAAGAGGTAGACAATATAAAAATTGACTTGATAGCTGTTATAGCAAGTTATGATTAATTAAGCTAGAACTAGGGTTATGTTTAAATGTATTGATCAATATTATCAAACTACTTAATCAATGCGAAAGTTTTAAATTTAGTTTAATTTTATGAAATATTCATAGTCACATTAGGTATTATAATACCATCGTTATTATGTAAACAAACATAGTTGACAAGTGGAATCTGTCGAATAAAATTAAAAATAGTACACATCTTGAATATCCAGTTCAACACCTGTTATCCGATCAAATATATGCATCAATTTCATGCTGTTTACGTAACGAATTATGGCTGATCGAACTTTGACCGGGCTTCTTCGCAGATAATGAAACCATTTATTTAATTCAAATGAGGTAAAATCTTGCAATCTTGTACCAAGCAATTGTAGTGTGTTGAAATTACGAGCATCCCGGATAGGTGTAAGTAAATATCACAGCGATTCTTCAAAAACCAAACTAACAATCTTGAGTGTGTATCTTAAACGAATTGTAATATTAGATGTTGAACTAACGTACCGAAAAATTTCTTTGCATTTATAACTCCCTAAAGAAACGTCACGTCGATCATTCTCGACGCTTTATTTAATTCCCTTTTAACTATCGCGATTCTCAGGTCCGAGGACGCTAAACCAGCCATGTAGGTTTGATAAGCAGCGCCCTTAGACTCTTTTTCCGATTAAGCACACGTTGACATTTACTCGACACCCTCGTCTTCGTATGTTTACGGCAGATGGCTGTGCATATTACCAAATATTTCATAAAGATGTAAATTAAAATGTATTTATTTATTTACATTTTAAATGTAAAAATGTATTTTTATTAAATCACTTAAGAATATAAATTAAATGTTGTGAACAACAACTAGATCAATTGTTGTGATATAATTATTTTGTCCTAATTTATTAACCATAGCTGATTAAATATACCAACTGTGTAATGGCAATGTAAAGTGTGTTGCATATATTAGGGGTTATTTATGACTATATAATAAAAGTACTTATTGGTCTTATTTTCGCATACGTAACATTTGAAAACGTTACAATAGGTCAGTAAGTTTACAATCTTGCGAAAGTGAGTCAGTATGTCAATGAGTTTTGGAATTAAGTCAGTACGTCACTAGGTCAACACCAATTAGAAGTAGGTCAACTATCTTCGTCAGTGACTAGATTGGAGATATATTACTACACTCGTTATCGACCCTCGGCCTGGTGCAATGAGTCATCCGATAGAAGCGCGGGAATTTACAAATCAGCAACCATAATCAAGCAATGTATGCTGCGACAATGACTCATCAGCCATAAACGCGGAATTCAAAGGTTAACGAACCTACCACCGACACGTCATTGATCCGACTTGCAGCTACTTGAGCCGCAAGAAGAGAAAGGCGCGATGAAACAAAAGCTAACGACCTCTTTCAAGAAACAAACGCCAAAAACAGTGACAAGATCAGTGAACTCTTCATGTGCACCCGCTCAAATCGCATGCGAGAGTCAGTGAACGCGACTGATGACGTCATTTTAGGTTAATAACACTTTCCTTAAACGTCAAAATGCAAAGGTCCATCACCCGGGTACGGGTGCGGCCGCTAACATCACCCAAAAAGGTCAGTGAACCCGCAGTGTGACGTCATCACAGGGATCAATGACCGCCTCCAGAAGCGCTAAAACCAACACTACATAATACTGCCAGAATTGAAATTATATTTTTAAAAACAAAAAATTATTACATATCGCTTAATTAAGATTAATTATTAGCAAAACCTATCACCTAAAGTACGTCATATTTATACCGTTGAATTAAAATTTCTCTTTTGCCATCTAATTTATAACTAGCGCAACGCCTTTATTACATATATTCGGCGTTAATAAAAATTAACAGGAATTAGCGTTCTAGAAAATGCAAGTTGTGTGTTTATTATTAACATTTTTATTAATTTTTGGAAGAAACCTAAACAATAGCCAACATTTTATTTGTAAAATGCATTTTTTAAGTAAGAAATTAGCGGTTTACGCCCGTTGTTAATAAATGTCACTGCTAAATGTACAGAAGTGCGCGTTTAAAGCCATGATACGGCATGAAACAAACGGGCGTCGTTTGTCACAGAATTTGCTCGTTTGTTTTGAAAATTCGCTTTGACATTGCTCGTTCGAGCTGTAGCCCTTCTCATCAGAAATAATAGTGACAATATCGTACACAACCAGGCATAGCTTTTGAAATCAAAGATGTTTCTGTAATACGTTGTAGTTACGGATTTCAGTTACTGTGAAATTGGTGGCTTCAAATAACTAATGGCAGAATTGAAATAAGTCGTTTTACTTAAACAAAAATAACCGTCACTATTTTTTCAATTTTCAATCACCAATTGTGCTTAAGTTGGTACTTTAGACGTAAGCATTCCTAAATTTACGCAATTCATTTATAAACTGGAGTTCGAAGGGATAGGGTTGTATAAAATACGCTTTATTCAGACGAAAAGTTGCAAGGAAAGAATATTGATTAAAATTTTATTAAAAATACAAAAATAATTTGTTATATGAATAAGGTAAACGACAAAATACTTCCCGCTTTTAAACTTGTCCTTGTTTTTTTAGACTAAATTGCTAATGAGTAATTGAGGGAAGCCCTTACTCGTGACATATAAGACTTCAGTAAGAAAAGGGTCACTTGATTATTTGAAAGTTCTTTTCTCTGTTCCGAAAAATTCTAAGACCAGAAGCATTTTCTTACTGGAACATTGTCAGGGGCCAGGGCTGCGCCCCACTCAGCAACGCCCGTATGCTAAATCTACGAAACTATTCTCTTCTTCTACTATTTTCATAAATAAACAAAGGAAAATTTACCTCTCTTCACAACTATTCAAAAAAGGAAAACTAACTAACTTATTCTGTTATTTACTCAACATGTTTACAAAATATTAGTTCTATAAGTTTTTGATAGTAAACTTTATAATAATCATACATTAATTGATTTGTTATATTTTGCGAAAGAAAAACGAGAAGTGTCGAAGATGTCAACAAACATATACAGGATTATATTATTTCGACGATTTTGTTTCTCTGTTTGCAAAATCCAGGATAGTGTGTATGTCCATATGCTCTGCTATGGCCTCCTAATAAAATTGCTAACTTGTTCTGGTTCATAGTTGTGGGAGCACGGGTAACTTCATATAAACTTCAATTTGGAAAATGACTTCCTGCACTTGCTAATATGTCATGTATAGATTGCAAAATTCTAATTATATGCAGTTGCTATTCAAATTATTTAAATATATAATTTCTGAAAGATATCGACAAAATTTTTGATACTAAGCAAATAGAAACAGACTGAAATAATATCAAATCCAACTTAGTCGTGGTGGTCAGAAATATTCTGGGGTATAAACAAAAAAAAGAAAGAAACCATTAATAAAAATGTATAGGAATTCTGAATTCAATAGAAGAAAGGTGAAAATAGAAATACAGACTGGACAAAGCTGGTAAACGGAGATACAAAGTCATAAAATGGGAAATTATTCGCAAATGCAAAAAAGCTAAAGAAAAATATATTGATGAATGGTGTAAAGACGTACAGATTAGGATGGAAATAGGAAAGACAGATAAAGCATATGAACTAATTAGAATGAATCTTAAGGATATATAACAGTAGAGCAAAAACATAAGGGTTGCAGGAGAAGACATTAAAACAGGAATTGTACGGAAAGTGGTTAATTGGCAAGAATGTATATGGAATTTATATGCAGAAGCAGAACTAGAAGTACTAGAACAGGAAAAATATATTGAAGAGGATTTAAAAGAGAGGTTGGGATATATGTGAAAATTTTCAAACTATAGCTTTGACAGCACATGTTTCAAAAATATTAACTAGAATTGTACAAAAACGGACGGAAAATAGCTTTAAGGGTGATAATGGAGAAAACAATAGAAAAAACAGAAAGCGTGTATATAGGGTTTGTAGATCCGTAAAACCATTCGATAGTGTACATCTTCATCATTTTGTTTTCGACCTTACTTAAGTTCGGTTTGACGCAGCTCTAACTTCGTTTCTATTCTGTGCTATTCTAAAAAGTTCTACATACCTTTCACAACCTAAATTTCTAATAATTTGACTAATAGAGCTTTCTATACTCTTCTATCTTTTTCCTATCTACCTGGCTCTACATAGATATTAGCAACTTGATGGTTGTTAAAGAACTCCAACATGATTACATGATTCCCATTTATAAGGAAATGAAATATGACCTGGTTATCCCCTCCAAAAAAAGAAAAGTGTTAAATTGTGGTAAGGTTTAAGCAACACATTGCTGCCAACATACCAGACCGCTATCTAATTGTGAGTTACGTCATGGAAACCGTGTCAGGATTCGAACCCGAGACTTTGGGCGTAGTAGTCACACACGTACCACTACGCCACGAAGCCGTCCGTGCATCGTCACAGCGGGATTAAATAACAATATTATGTCGCAACCGTATGTTATCACTAAAACAAATTATATAAGGCGAGGAAAGGTTATAGGTGGGCAGTGTTATTCTCAAAGAGATACCAGCTGTCGCCTTCCTCCGGCGGGCTGGGGCGAAGTGGAAGAAGTGGAACCCCTTCCTAATACCAAAAACTGGGAAAAGGAAAGAGAAAGATCCATCACAATGTAATTATAAAAGTACTACTCGGTACTATTCACTACCCAGTGTTATAACTGACAAATCTCAAATGGTCGATACAGGTATACGACTTAATAATTACGTACAATAGATGTACCCTCTCTCCCTTACATAGATAAACAGAAACCCATATAATCCAGTTACACTCGCGTCGCATCCTTTATATAACCGCTTTACGGAAACTTGCAAATGCAAGAATCACCTGGATCTCAACTTACATTCTTCAAATAGTTCAAAAAATATCCCCTCAAAATTACAGCCTTGTACATCATCATTAAGTCTTCAGTCCTAGAACTGGTTGAACGCATACCCTCATTGTTTCCTACTCTGAACCAACTTACACATTTACGTGCAATTGCACAGTCAGCATCTATCACTATCTGTGTGCGAAAGTCTGATCTCGGTCTATCCCTACCTCTCTTTTCCTATCTCTGCTTGTAATATATCCCGTACTATTCTCCAGGAATGCCTTAGAACGTATCCTGTTCTTCTATTTCTCCTAGTTTTTTTCATTTTCCACAGATATCTTTATTCCTCTACTATTTCTACAACCTATTTGTTATTAATTTTGTTTGTGCATGCTACCATCCTCGTACATCTAAAACACAACATTCCAGAAGGCTTCTATCTCTTTCTGTCTGCTTTTCCTACTGCCCCTATTTCATAGACGTACTAGGATGTGCACCACACATATGCTTTGAACAGTTTTCTTCTTGTATCTATGTTCGTCGTCTTTGAACATAGCTGCTGTTCTTTTTTGTTTGATGTAGTTCGGTCACTTTCTATTGTTTCACAGCTATATACCGTATTTCTTCCGATATTCAGTGGTATGTGAAGGAGTAAGTAGCTTTTGGCTGCCAAGTTCCCCCAGCACTTGAACCTTTGCCGAATTAATAGTTTTTCCAATTTATCCTTTCGTACAATCAACATTAGTTGAAAATATTTCACAACCAACACCTGTAGTTGTTTATAATAATCATCAGATTTAAGAGCACTTATGTTTTCGTCGTTGGGTTTTACGTCTTGAAACTAGTTGGACTTGTACTTCAGCTTATTTATGTTTTGAGCTAGCCTACACAGTTTCCTGCAATTCTCACAACGGCCTATATACAGCTCTATTCCCTTCTATTGTTTTCTAATCATATGATCTATTTCAACGAGATTCAGTTGTATGTGAAGGGGGTTAAGCAGCCTGTGGCTGCCAAGGATCCCCCAACACTTAGACATTTGCCGTATTGATAGTTTTTCAGTAAATTCTTTCGCACAATTAACTTAGTTGAGAGTATTGCAAAACCAATATCTGTAGTTGCTTATAATAATCACCATGTTTAAGTACAGTTATTATTTTTGTCATTGGTTTTTCCATATTGTGATTGGTTGGAAGCGTACCTCCATTGATTTTTATTCTGGGCTAGCCTTCACATTTCCCTGAAATTCTCACAGCCTACATCTTTCACTATCTGTGTGCAGTAATCTAACCTAGGTCTGTCTACTTCCCTTTTTTCCTATCTCTGCTTCTGATATATTCTGCACAATTCCCTCATGTCTTAGTATGTGGTCTATCATCCTATCTCTCCTATGTTTTACTGTTTTCCACATATTTCTTTTTTCCCATACCATTTCCAGTACCTCTTTGTTCTTAACTTTGTCTGTCCATGATATCTTCATCACACGTCTGTAGCACCACATTTCAAAGGCTTCTACCTTTTCCTGTCTGCTTTTCCTACTGTCCAGGCTTCACAGCCATACAGTGCTCTGCTCCACACATATGTTTTAAGCAATTTTTTCCTTGTTTCTATGTTTGTTGCCTTTGAACACAGTAGTTGCTTTTTCTGGTTAAATATAGCACGACCTTGTGCTACTCTTTGTTTTATATCTTTTGTATTTTCCCATCTTGCGTTATTTGACTTCCTAGATAGCAGAAATTTTTAACCTCTTGTAAGTTCTCGTTACTTATTTGTATTCTTGTTTTTTATTTATTTTGCATAGTAGAACTTTAGTTGTTTTTTGTTAACTTTCATACCATATCTCTCCGTTAGAACTGTTTCCATTCATTAAGAGCAGTTTCTAACTATTCTTTGCTAGATGGTAATACCGCTATATCATCTGCAAATCTAAGCATATCAATATTTTGTCCCTGCATAGTAATTCCAAATGTCTTCCTGCATTTAACAGTATTCATTGCCTCTTTTATGTACAAGTTAAAAATTAATGGGGATAAGGCACGTCCCTGTCTGACACCTTTTCTAATATTTACTTCTCTTGTTTCTTGCCCTAACTCTATTATAGCTTTTTGGTTTTTTGTATAAGCAATGTACTATCTGTCTATCCCTAAAACTCATTCTAATCTTGTACAAACACGTTAAAAATTGCTATCCCCATAACAACTTTACCATCACCTGACACGTACTTGCAACCCGTAAAATCGCCTGGAAAGGTTTTTTACATTTAAACATTTGTAAATTGAAACATATTGAAATTGCAGATTTGTAGAATCACATTTATTTTCAACAATTTAGAGAACAATGACGTAACCGCGAGAGGCCTGCTAGTTAGTTACTTTCCTGATTAATTAATATCGAAGCACGAGTTTTCAAATTTTTAGCTTTGTGATGAACACGTTACTCGGATCGTCCGCTAGCTCTCCTACTATTATGGTCAGATACCATCCTCGTTACCTCTACCGAAAAGTTCAAGTCTTAATTCCTAATCTGACTACAAGTTACACGAATGTTGCTTTCTATTTGCCTAAAAACTAAGATAATCTAACCTAAGTTAAAATAATCTTAGTTGAGGACACGTTAATTAAGTTATATGTTATGGTAAGTAACGAATCGCTACCAACATGCCAGACCGCTAACTAATTGTGAGTTATGTCATGGTGACATTTAGTTAAGTGATTTTTATTTGTTTATTTTTTTTTGTTTTGTTTTGTTACGTTCATTTCCGACGATAAAACCGTTTCCGTTTATTTTATTACTCATTCCCATAGATTCCGTTTCTACTCTACAATACCCCAACATCATCTTGTATGTTTTACTCGTTTACAATAAGTACGCTTTAACTACGTTTTCAATTTCAAATCTATCTACTCTAAAAGGAAGAGCACGCGCTATAAATTATATAGTTGGTACCTTATTTTGAGTATCCTTTAACTTGCTACACATTACGATAGCGTATAATTTATTCGTATGTGATTTTTATCTTAAGACTCGTCGAAATAGGGTCGCGTACTATTAGATAGAACCGTGTTTCAAGTTTTCTAATCACGTTTGGTGACTCTAGTATTACTTTGAACTCTGGTTTTTATTTAAACGAATTAATACTCACTTTATTTTCTAAATTTTCTAAAGCACTCGACGTGATTATTAGATTTTTCGTTCTCGTTTTTATGGAATTTTTGTGAACAAAATACCGCGTGACTCCTCCGATGAACCTAACGATCAGTTTGAACCATCGATCCTGTTTGGACGAGAGGACACGCGCACCGTGTAATTCCGCACAAAGCTGTTCCACTTTGTCCTTAGTGACAGGAGCCAGCCTACAACTTGGACATGGGTGAGTCTTTAGTCTCGATTTCTTTCTGTTTTTTTTGTTCGCACTGCTCCTGGGAAAGAGTCGCATTTGCATGTTTATCGAGTTAGATTCAAAGCCTACACTTTATAGTTAACATCAAAATCGTTAGGTGAGATGGTATTTATCATTAATATTGTACGTACTGAGACCATCCTACATCTGTAATGGTATACTTACGATGGTAATTTAGAACGGTGAAGGGGAGGATCCTTTTTTTTGGTTTGTATGTTTTAAATAAAATAAACATATGTATCATTTATAGTGTACGAACTGTGACCGTCCTACATCTGTAATTGTATACCTACGGTGATAATTTAGAACGATGGGGGGGGGGGCGATTTTATAAGTTTAATTGTTATATTTAAGATAATGATTTAAAGCTGTTGTTTTTAGGGTTGTAATTTCTTTTTTTTTCTTCGTGTAATATTATTGTAGCACGGCTATATTGAGTTATTGGGCGCCTTAATATTATTTTTATTTATTTAAACTCAATTAGGGCAGTGGAGTACGGGCTTGAATCAATCAAAACAGACTGTAAAGCCATACTGAACGTTTAATAGTGTTCGTGTGGTTTGTTTACAAGTTAATATATAAACGAAATAGCAGAGATTGTTTTCAATCACCGAAAGCAATAACGTTAGTTATTGAAATTATTAAATACCTACACAGGGTTAACATAACATAATGCGAACTGCAATAGCACTTATCAGAATGAATAATACAATAGTGTGAATTAGACCGCGAGTGTCGTTGCACGTCTATTCATAACCGCAATTCGAAACAGACTGTTGGCATTCTTATCTTGTGTTTATACGTTCAACAGGTGTGGCGTCACGCGTTTGTTGCACTATAGGCGTATATACATGATGAATGAAGTAGTAAATAATATTTTTGTTACATTGGTAATTAATATGGGGGACCTAAAACGCCAACTCGCCACTTTAAGTATTGACTCCTTTCTTTGAGTTCATTTTTGGCACTACTGTTTTGATGTAATACGCTTTTCTTGGTAATTAAAGGTTGTATGATTATTTTTGTGAGTTGTAAATAAGTGCGTGTCTTTTTATTTCAGGCCTTCTCTTATGGTGGTAGTTGGAATACCCCGGCTACTCGCCGATTGAGCCCGGTCCATCCTTCTTTGTATTTCTTTGTTTGTTTTTGGACTACGTCGCTGTACGTAGCAAAAATTTTGGCGCCCAACGTGCGCCCCGATTTTGTCTTGGGTAATGTTTGCTTCGATTTTGGTTCGTGAAACTTTGGCTCCGATTTAGTTCGCTTAATTTCTGCACCGAGTCTGTTTTGTTTCCGGCCTGATCTTTTTGTTTACTGTCCAAGTTAATACATTATCCATTTTTCTCGGCTTGATACTACTAATGTTTCTTCCCTTATGTTCGAACTGGTATTCATTTTTTTTTCTTTATTTCTTGTGTGGGTTCGATCTTCTTAAATTTTAGTTTTGTTTTCATTCTTAATCGCTCAATATCATTGGTTGGCTAATTTCAGATTATTGGAATTGTGTTTTCACCAATAATTTTAGACTCTTTGAAAACTCTAGCGCCCTATTTCTAATTTTATTGTCCTTATTCTTTTAAGTTTAGCACTCTATTTGAAATTTATTCCGTTTGTTACTTCCGTATTGAATAGAATAGTTTAGTTGCGATTCATTTCTAATATTTTATAGTTTATTCGGTTGAGGTTGGTGATTTTACGTTACTCTGATATACAGTGGGTATTTCTTTTGTCACGATGATTACGGGGGGAATGTTAATATACTGTTAAAATCCGAACTCCAATACGAGTTTGTAACAACCCGATTTTCAATCGCTTTGTTGAGCATAAATTTTATAATTATTTTTTATATAATGTTACGCTACTGCGTACCAATTCTTATAGTATTAATAGTTGACACAATTTAATTATCACTTGTATATTTCACGAATCGTGGTGGAATTATATGTACGTTTTACAAAGCCTGCATACACCGTGGTGGAATAACCTCATACAAGCGAATTCTTCTATATTTTAAAAAGCTTTCGTTATACATCTACGGTACCTGAGATCGCATAATATTTACAATACAATGTAGTGAGAGGGTTTAGTTTCTGGTATTTAAACATATGGTGCGGCCTATGGCCGCAGGACCGGACGAATTCATTGGGGTTTTGCAGGAATGTGGTTGCAGATGTAAAGAAACAGCAATGATTCTTGGCTTTTTGGTGTGTGGTCTTTGGGGACAGACGTGTTTATTGTGTGCTTAGAACACGTGAGTATTTATTTTGTTGGATGACATTTTTTAATAATGCAAAGCAACCCTTTGCTATGAGTTTTATTTCGATTCTGCGTCTTTTTGTAGCGTCTTATTAATTTGTAGGAAGGATTACTTTAATTCTACATAGACGCTACGACGGTGTGCTATTGCTTAGGGTTATTTAAAAGAAAATTCCTTTGCTTCAACTACCGGTCATTGGAACGTAATAAAGACGTGAACTAACCTTTGTTAATAGCTCAGTAAAGAAAGCTTTTCGGATTTACGTGTCAAACTTTTGTAGTGTTGTAAAGGTTAATTATTATAGACCAGTTGATACTGTTTACTTTTGATCGCGGAAATGTATGTTCGTTCTACCTATAGTCGCTAAAGACGGGGTGCGGGAGCCGTGTTGCGAGCTATAGTCCGGTCTGTTTTTTTGTGAATTATATTGACATTAAATTACGTTCGCGTGTTCCAAAAAATAATCATTGAAGAGAGCATACGGTATTAACCCATGGAATCCTTGATTTAATCTGTACATACGGATACCGTGTTGTAAAGACAGTAATGCATAGTTGTGTTTCACAGTGCTTTTGTTAATATAATTAAAGATCTTAAGTTAATCCTAGTTAGGCTAAAGATTAGGTATATGTGACGACGTGCACGTCCCTAGATATCAATTAGGTTAGATAGAATTACGTTTATATTATGTCGGAATAGTGGGCCCTGTAGGCCTTATTGCATTTAGAGTCCCAGACTGTTTAGTTATTTGTTTATACATGCTTTTCCTGACAGTCGAGGGTATAATAAAATGTTATTGCTTTTTCTAAACTACGAGTTTATTTCATGATTACTTTTATTAGGTATCAGTGCCTTTCCGCTGATTGGCGCCCATGTTTATTATGAATTGCTAATATATGTATTGATGATTTTTATCCATATCGCATCTTTGGTAAGTACAAGCAAGGTTTTAGTTAAGAGTTTGAACCACGACCTACGCCGCTGAGTTTAGTCTGCCTGGCCTTAATTAACCGTCTTGACTGGTCTTTACAGACCCTCGACGGACGGTTGATTATGCAATTATTACACTGGCGCCCAACGTGGGGCTCGAATTTTGTATCGTTTTACGTTGCTCAATTTTTCAAACATAATTGTACTGACGCAGACACTTTTGAATTGTTGTGCTGAAGCATTTGCTTTTACTTGCCAAGTTGAATGTACATTATAATTTTTTTGTGGAGTTAACATATGCGTGTATTTTGAATTTATTGAACTGATATTATTATTGAAAATGTTTATAGTAGAGTCTTTAAAAGCTGACGAGCTGAGTCACGAATTATTAATTCGAAATTCAGATCCTTCTGATAAAACTGTTGATGTTAAAAGAAAATTATTACGTTCCAAACTTGCATTAGAAAAATGGATGTTTCAATTTTTCTAACTACGAAAAATTCAAATTAATCAAAAGACGAATTAAATTGTTTAGAACAAAAATTAATGAATTGGAATCCTTGCTTCATTCTTATAAAATTACTCCTAAGAAAAATGAATATTTACGGTTGCATACCAGACTTTCACACGTCTATCGAAGGTTAACATACACAACCTTCAATGAAGAATATTCTTCATTTCATTCACAAATATTTTCTCGTTGTATTAAGTCTATTGAAATGTTAGAGCAAGTCCATGAAGAACAAGAATTTAATTCTAACTTTACGTATTTTTCTTTAGGTGTTAATCGCGACTCTACTCATGTTCCTACCGGAAAAGACCTACCTTCTACGTCCAACGTTGTCACCCACACTGAGCCTTCAGTTGGTATTTCAACTAAGGACCTTAGTACCTTAATTGACTCGCTTAATAGAACTCGTTCAGCGGTTCCGATTTATAAATGGGGTCTCCAGTTTACGGGTGATCCGAAAATATTTCTGTTTTATCTTTCATTCAACGTTGCAATGAGCTTCAGGTTGCTCGGAAGGTTTCTTCTGAAGATTTATTCGAAGGAGCCATTGACCTATTTTCTGATTCGGCTTTGGCTTGGTTTAGAGCCACCCGTTCCTCTGTTCATTCCTGGGATGAATTAATTTACAAACTTAAACAAGACTTTCTCCCGAGGACTACAATGAAAATTTATTGGCCGACATAAAGGCGCGAAAACAAAAATTGAAGAGTCCCCTATTGTTTATATTTCTACCATGGTAAATTTATTTGCTCAATTGGATGAAGCTATTGCAAACTCCGAACAACTGAAAATTATTAAAAGAAATTTGCAATCTTTTTATGCCACTCAATTGGCTTTGATTGAGGTTACGGACATTTCGCACCTAATCTCTTTATGTAAAACCTTGGAAGGTATTAAATTACGACATGCACCTGTCGAGGAGCTTCCCACTTCCAACAGATTGCCATTCAGTCCAAATCCTAGGGTCCTTGTTTCACCTACTACAAAAATATAGTAGCAAGAACTGATATTTCTAATGTTCTCAAAAACGAATACTGCCAAGTCTACTACAATTTGTTTCAACTGCAAAAATTAGGTCATTCATTTCATACCTGTGCCGAAAAGCGCGCATTATTTTGTTATTTGTGCGGACAACACGATGTTACTTCATTGGATTGTCCAAAATGCTCCCAGAAGTCAAAAACTAGTTTCGAAGAGTCATTTCGTTAGCCGATGTACCTCTTCACCAAAATTTGCGCTGGCTGACAAAAGATTTGGCCCGATTGGCTTCAAAAGTCAAAATTTTTACAAACTACTAAAATTTCTTCTAATTTCTATAATTCTGAAAGAGATTCCAGACCTCATATCGCTGTTAAAATTTTTAACGATAATTTAGTTGCTCTATTGGATTCTGGCGCAACGACCACGATATTAGGAAATCGGGAATATTTTAATTGACAAATACGATTTAAAATTAAATCGTAACGATGAGTTTTCGTCACTCTCTACGGCTGATGGTACTTCACAGTCTATTCTTGGTAAGATTACTTTGCCACTTTGTGTTAATGGTCTCACTCATGAATTA
Organism: Platerodrilus igneus; assembly: GCA_036346225.1. Classification (NCBI taxonomy): domain Eukaryota; kingdom Metazoa; phylum Arthropoda; class Insecta; order Coleoptera; family Lycidae; genus Platerodrilus; species Platerodrilus igneus. Next base: position 662,631 of record JARFIW010000975.1, on the reverse strand, counting down.
TCAATTTTGGTTTCTGATACAATTGAGAATGCCCTTACCCTTGGTGTAGATTTTTGCCAATTATTTGAAATTAAAGTAGATTTTTCTACAAAAGAATTTTTGCTTGTTCTTCTGAAATTGATACTTTTCATATGATTAAATGTGCTGATGAATTGGATGAAGGTCAAAATCCGAATTGAATCGTATTATTTCTTTATTTAACTTACTTGATCGTCCAGAATTGGGTCGAACTGATAAAGTCACTCATACTATTATTACTGGCGATGTTATTCCAATTAAACAACGTTATTATCCTTTATCACCTGCCATGCTAGCACATGCAAATAAAGAGATTGATGAGATGCTGGCTCAAGGCATTATTAGCCCGAGTTCTAGTCCTTGGAATTCGCCGATGCTGTTGGTTAAGAAGAAGTCGGGAGAATTTCGTGTTTGCTTTGATGCAAAAATTGAATTCTGTAACAAAAAGATGCGTATCCTCTTCCATTTTTAAATGACATACTTGATAGGTTTCGCAATGCCAGGTACTTAACCTCTATTGATTTAAAGAAAGCTTTTGGCAAATACCTTTAGACGCGGCGAGTAGAGAAAGACTGCCTTTACAGTTCCTCGCCGAGGTTTATTCGAGTATAATGTAATGGCTATGGGTTTAACCAACGCGCCTAGTACACTTCAGCGGCTCATGGAGTCTATTTTGGCCATTCCTTGTCGCAAAATGTTTTTGTTTATTTAGATGATATTATTGTCGTATCGAGTACTTTTAAAGAACATATTGAAATTTTAGAGGAAGTTTACAAAAGACTTAGAGATGCGAATTTTACCATTAATCTTTCAAAATGTGAATTTTGTAAACCCAAGTTATTATATTTGGGTTATGTTGTTGATAAAGACGGTCTTCATACCGATCCTTCTAAGATAGATGCTATAGTCAATTTTCCGCTACCTAAGACAGCCACAGAAATTAAACGTTTTACTGGAATGTGTTCGTGGTATCGTCGATTCATCAATGATTTTACCACAATTTTGGCTCCGATTAATGACCTATTAAAAGCAAAAGGAAGTCTCAATCTATTACCTGGAATGAAGAAGCTCTTAAATCCTTTGCAAAAATTAAAGCTTGTCTTGGCCAGGCTCCCATTTTGGCTAGCCCTGACTTTACTAAGCATTTCTACTTACAATGTGATGCGTCGAATTATGGTGTTGGAGTTGTGCTGACTCAAGGTGAGGGCGACAACGAAAAGGTAATTGCTTACGCATCTCGTGCTCTTAATAAGGCTGAGAAAATTACTCGGTGACAGAAAGGAATTGTTAGCTGTCATTTTTGGCATTCAGAAATTTAGGCCTTACATAGAAGGCACACACTTCAAGGTTATTACCGATCATCATTCTTTGATCTGGCTTAATAGCCTAAAAGATCCTTCAGGTCGATTAGCGCGTTGGAGCGTTAAGCTTCAGCAGTTTGATTATGAGGTGATTCATAGGAAGGTAAACTACATGTTGTACCTGATGCTCTTTCCAGAGCTCCTGTTGAAATTAATTCTTTAAAATTTTCTTCTGATGATATCGATGACTGGTACAAAAGATGCTATCAGAAATTTCTAATAAACCTGATTCTTATCCGGATTGGAGAGTTGAAGATGGAAAAATTTATAAATATATTTCTAATAATTTATCAATTGAATCAAATTTGGTGGAATGGAAACTAGTTGTTCCAAAGTCGAGTCGTAATGAGATTTTGCAAAGTGTCACGATGACCCTACCTCGGCTCATTTAGGAGTTTTCAAAACTTTTCAAAGATTAAAGAGTTATATTATTGGCCCAAAATGAAGTCGGACATTTCTAAATATATTCGCAATTGTAAAATTTGTTGTGAAAGCAAATCTGCTCAATTTAATCATTATGGATTTATGGGCCAGGAAAAGCAGATCTCTTTCCCATTTCAATGCCTTTCTATCGATTTAGTTGGTCCTTTTCCTCGTTCAAAACAAGGAATACAGTTCTTTTAGTCATCAGTGATTGGTTTACCAAATTTACTCTAATCCACCCAATGCGCAATGCCTCTGCACAACGCATCTGTGAATATATTGAAAATTATGTGTTTTTGGTTTACGGGGTTCCACAAATTTGTATGGTGGATAATGGTCCCCAATTTAAAAGCGTTTTGTTTTCAAAATTAATGAATACTTATAACGTTCAATCCGTTTGGTTTAACGCAAATTACCATCCGCAGGTAAATTTTGTCGAAAGAGTAAATAAAGTTATTGGAACAGCCATCCGTAGTTATATTAAAGACAGTCATAAGGAATGGGATGTTGAAATCCATAAAATAGGACACGCCCTCCGAAACGCTGTTCACGAATCAACAAAATTTTCACCATCATTTTTGGCTTTTGGCCGTACCGTTCCTATTTCTGGAGATTTTTTTGGTCGGTTAAAGAATTTCAAAGAGGATGAGTTGTTTTAGAAAATCGAGAACAGTTAGTTCGAGACATGAATGAACTATCTCCAATTTTTCGGGAGGTAAAAGAAATCTTCATTTGGCGTATGAGCGCAATACCCGTTCATATAATCTAAGACGAAGACCTTTGAAGTTTAATGTTGGTGATATTGTTTGGAGAAAGAATTTTGTTCTGTCGGATGCTACTAAATCATTTAATAAAAATTAGCTCCTAAATATTTGGAAGCTAAGATAATTGAGGTTGTTGGTACTACGACTTACCGCTTAGCGACGGTGGATGATAAACCGTTGGGTATTTTTCATGTTAAAGATTTAAAGCCACATTAAATATTTTCCTATTACCTTTATTCCCAGTTCTCAGTTGATAAGTTGAATTCAAGCTATTGGATTTAAGCCTTGTGCATTCACTAGTATTCACATTTTATTTCTGCCTTTGCTGGTGCAGAGGTTGTTGTGGACGTTGGTCCATACACTTATTTTTGGATTTCGCCTAGAAGTCTATTTTTTTGTATATTTTGTGGGTTATTGGATTTGAGTTTCGTTGGTGTTGGAACTGATCACTCCATTCACTTTCGCTTATTCAAACTCTGTAGTTGCAGTTTGGACTGCGCATTTTATTTAATGGAAGCTTGGCTTCTAAAGTAGATATTTGCCGATTATTAAGTTTTAATACTTAGGAACTTAGCTTCAAGAGTTGGATTTGTAACTATTGTTTCGATAGTTGCTGGAGCTAATAGTTTTCAAGTTACCTTTAATCACTTAAATGTGTGAAACATTTTAACTTGTTGGAGGTTGTAGCAAGTCATTTTGTTTTAGAGTTTCGATAATCGGTGTTAGGTGTAGAATCTAATATTGACTTGGTGAATTTAACGTATTTCAAGTTCAAAATGTGTTTAGTATGGTTTCCTTACGTTGAGAGGTTGAAGGGTTGAAATTTCTTCCCGCAATTTCAACTTTTGTGGGGGGGGTGTGTAACAACCCGATTTTCAATCGCTTTGTTGAGCATAAATTTTATAATTATTTTTTATATAATGTTACGCTACTGCGTACCAATTCTTATAGTATTAATAGTTGACACAATTTAATTATCACTTGTATATTTCACGAATCGTGGTGGAATTATATGTACGTTTTACAAAGCCTGCATACACCGTGGTGGAATAACCTCATACAAGCGAATTCTTCTATATTTTAAAAAGCTTTCGTTATACATCTACGGTACCTGAGATCGCATAATATTTACAATACAATGTAGTGAGAGGGTTTAGTTTCTGGTATTTAAACATATGGTGCGGCCTATGGCCGCAGGACCGGACGAATTCATTGGGGTTTTTGCAGGAATGTGGTTGCAGATGTAAAGAAACAGCAATGATTCTTGGCTTTTTGGTGTGTGGTCTTTGGGGACAGACGTGTTTATGTGTGTGCTTAGAACACGTGAGTATTTATTTTGTTGGATGACATTTTTTTAATAATGCAAAGCAACCCTTTGCTATGAGTTTTATTTCGATTCTGCGTCTCTTTTTGTAGCGTCTTATTAATTTGTAGGGAAGGATTACTTTAATTCTACATAGACGCTACGACGGTGTGCTATTGCTTAGGGTTATTTAAAGAAAATTCCTTTGCTTCAACTACCGGTCATTGGAACGTAATAAAGACGTGAACTAACCTTTGTTAATAGCTCAGTAAAGAAAGCTTTTTCGGATTTACGTGTCAAACTTTTGTAGTGTTGTTAAGGTTAATTATTATAGACCAGTTGATACTGTTTACTTTTGATCGCGGAAATGTATGTTCGTTCTACCTATAGTCGCTAAAGACGGGGTGCGGGAGCCGTGTTGCGAGCTATAGTCCGGTCTGTTTTTTGTGAATTATATTGACATTAAATTACGTTCGCGTGTTCCAAAAATAATCATTGAAGAGAGCATACGGTATTAACCCATGGAATCCTTGATTTAATCTGTACATACGGATACCGTGTTGTAAAGACAGTAATGCATAGTTGTGTTTCACAGTGCTTTTGTTAATATAATTAAAGATCTTAAGTTAATCCTAGTTAGGCTAAAGATTAGGTATATGTGACGACGTGCACGTCCCTAGATATCAATTAGGTTAGATAGAATTACGTTTATATTATGTCGGAATAGTGGGCCCTGTAGGCCTTATTGCATTTAGAGTCCCAGACTGTTTAGTTATTTGTTTATACATGCTTTTCCTGACAGTCGATGGTATAATAAAATGTTATTGCTTTTTCTAAACTACGAGTTTATTTCATGATTACTTTTATTAGGTATCAGTGCCTTTCCGCTGATTGGCGCCCATGTTTATTATAAATTGTAATATATGTATTGATGATTTTATCCATATCGCATCTTTGGTAAGTACAAGCAAGGTTTTAGTTAAGAGTTTGAACCACGACCTACGCCGCTGAGTTTAGTCTGCCTGGCCTTAATTAACCGTCTTGACTGGTCTTTACAGACCCTCGACGGACGGTTGATTATGCAATTATTACAAGTTATCTTTTCGAGGATTTGACGCTGACATTAAAATCGACGGGTTGCGTAAAACCGCCCGCAACGCAATTCAAGTAGAAATGCATCGATCTTTTACTCCTAGCCCTTATACGATTACGTTTACAGAAGATCATGAGGCTATTAAACGCGCGCTTACTGAACCTAGACCGTCTTCTGACGACTTCACTGGGGATGTTACTGATAATAAGTTTGCCCGTTTACGCTCCTTATGGGTACACATTCATCGACATTGTGAGTTGATGGTAGCTAGCTCTGAGGAAGAAGCCCTTACGAAAAATAAACTATTATTCGCTTTACAGACCATTCGTTCTGATGCTGAGGCGACTGTTAGAAAATTCAAGGGTGTTATTTTTGCAGATTTTACTCAACAGCTCCTTCCAGCCCACAAACTCTTAATGTAACTGCCACCGTCACGGGAGAAGTTCCTAATCTTTTTTCTGATTAAAAGGAGGAATTGGATACCTCTACTACGGTTAATACTATGCCGCTACTAAAGGATACCCACTCGCTAAACTGAATGTCTCTTATTCAGGTGAAGGTAAAGTAGCATGGTTAAAAATAAAATGTTTGCGGTTTGAAAAACTGAACTTAACCATTTTCTCTTTCGTTACGACTATGACGAAGAGTTTAAAACTATTTTCCTATATGCTAGCACACAAAGCTTAAGAAAAGACGTACCTGGATTGGGATGCAATCTCCCTAGGGCTTATAATTCAAAATTGCCGATATCTAATTTCAAATATCGCGATTTGTTATCAATTTGCCACTCAGGTGATGTATTTCGAAATTTTCATAATTACTATGAAGCACTTCCGCAAACAGCTGCCACAGGATGACGAGGATGCCGAATTTAATGTTCGTTTGTATTTTCAATTACAAGTCTAATGTAAATATTTAATTAAAGAAAACTCAATATTAAACATTTTTTTCCTAATGTGTTGTAGTTATTACACTGTAACTAACTTTGATGGATGTTTTGAATACCGGAATTTAAATACTTTAAATACTCTAAACTTGTGGTTAATGATGTGCATTAATGGCGAATATCCCAATTTTTGATTAAAAAGTTTTTTTTATAAAAACATTTGTTGAACTATATGCCCCAAATATGGGTAATAAAACGAATATTCATAATTAGTACTAGAAATTAAAAAAATTACATTGTGTCAAATAGCGTAGTAACGTCAAAGGTGAAAATGATTCTCCTGTAAAATTTGTGAAATGGTTGGTTGATTCGCCCTTTTGACAAAACACTGACGATATTATATCGTCGGTGCTTTGTTAAAAAGGCGAACTGTCCATTTTACAAAATATACAATAAACGCAAAAATTATATTTGACGTGTTATTGTGGCTCACTCAGGTGCCATTGAAGATTCTGGTAGTGATAAGATGAAAATATAAAGAATGTTTTGGCAGTGTAATAAAAAATACTTTAATTTTTTTATTTGCCCTTTTGACATAGCATTGATTTAGATCTCAGTAATATTTGCCTTTTAGTTAGCAGTGGAAATTTGCACATTGTAGTATCATTCTTGCTTAATGTGAATGAAAGGAATTTTTTACTTAATTTGACTTTGGTAATTTGTAGTGGTTCATTGTAAGCTTTCGGTAGATCTTCAATTTGGCCTGATCTGTTTCTTCCTCTTTGTAGTGCAGAACGCTCTTCGATTTCAATCGACTTAAAATCACCATCATACTCGTATTGAAACAAAATCATATTCAGTTGATTTTTTGGTAACGCATAAATTTTATGTTCATCCTTGCAATATTATTTCCATTAGAACGTCTTTTTAAGTTATGAGGTATTGCCATTTTTTCCCAATCAATAAAGCTATTGAACTTATATTCTTTAACTTCATAGGGCGACGGATTTTTTCTGGCCATTTGGCATATAACTTTCCATTCTGGAGGTGCACTCACACTAATGTTTTTGGCTGCTCGCTCTATAGTGGAGTGCATTGTGTCACCTTCTTGTTAAGAGTGCCCAGACTCATAGAACACATGGTCAATACTTTCGGCATGTGCAATGTTTTTCACAGCATAACGAGAGGCTGTGGCAAAATATTGATTACGGTTTTGCCCGCCACAACTATCTGTCATAAAAAAGAAGTATTTACTCTTTATTGGAGTTTTAGGTAATTGTAGACGCAGGTGACCACTTCACTGGATCCACGTTTTCCATTAACTTCGGTTCACAAATTGCATGTTCTCTGATAAGACACAATATCATAAATCGTCAGGTTATGAGTGGCTAACTTTCTCTTATAATAAATAGCAGATACTTTTTGAAGATTCCAATACAGCTTCCATATCATAATTTAAAACGTTGTGGTGGGAATAACTGTTTGCTTTATCGACAAACTGATTCTTTACTTCACTTGCTCTGTTCTTACGATATACATGATTGTTAAATTCTTGTAACTCTTTTGATTTTTGTTCGTCTGTCAGACTTTCAAACTTTTGGCAGGTATTGCAAATATCTTTTTTCGGCTTATGAAAACTTAAATTATATGAGTAGAAGTATTTTTATACAGAGAAATGAATAATTTTTTTTTGTTGTCTTCAACACACCTCTCTTTATACAACTTAAACATTCTACTGATGTTAAATTCTGCAGGTAAGTATTTGTTGGTGGGGAATTTTCTGCAATAGCGGGATTCCACTGTCGGTATGGATTAAATGTGTTCTTTTGCGAATGTTTCACTTTCGTCTAATGTTTTTATAATCGATGGGTGTCGGCCCCGTTTTTTGGATTCTACGATTCTAGTATTTTCGGTTCGCTTTTTTATACACACTCTTAAAAACTGCCAAAACGAAAGAACGACACACTCGTATGCGTACATTATTGCAAGTAACATAATAATGCACTGCATTACGCTTTCATGAGTGATGCTTTACACGTCTTCTTTCAGGCTCAACAAGGTTAACATGATCTGATATATACTGTCCTTGCTGATCCTAATTGCCGACGCTTTCACCTAATTGCCAATTGTTTAAATATGGTGTCTTTCGCTTCTTCAGAAAATTTAGAACTGCACTTGAACATACATTTCCTACAAAAAAATGTGGATCTGTTTCGGAATGTAACTTTTCTTATATATGTGGTTTTATATGGATTTCCTGCAGCTTTGTATTTCTTCTTTTCTTTTCTGTTGACAGGTTTTTCTTTTTTTGTAATGTTGACTTTTGTAGGCACTCTTTGAAAATAAATATCTCATAGAACCTTTTGAAAGAATTTCTCAGCACAGTTGTAACATGTGACTGCTCTCAACATCATCCCAGAAACTTCATCTAAAATAAAATCGCTTTCCAAACATGGATCAGACTCCCTATTGGCATTTGTAAGTGCGGGTGATACTTCTATATTTTCTTCAGTATAAAACGTTGGTAAAATAGGCGGGGGATTGTGCTATAACTACACATAAGATTCTCCTGCATCAAAACAACGCTTTCGTGAGCAGGAAAAATAAGTAGTTCCGGTTGAGGTAATACCGGTTTAATTGTGATTACGTCATAATCAGGTAAGTCTGTATGTGAATTTGGTTTATACGCAGCCATGTCGTCATCAACATAACTAGTATGTAAGACCGGTTGAACTGGAACCATCTCACAGTAGTATAAGTCATTTTGTAAGTCCTTTTGAGGCGCAGCTACATCGTCTTCGACGCAACGAACACCTAAGTTCATTTGTGATATGCCCATATTCAGCAACACTTTTCATACATAAATCCGATTGTGGGAAAGTTTTATTGTTTTCTGCGTAAAGTACTAAATTTGAGAGGTGCGCTTCGGTGCCAGTTAATGGTCCTGCTTTCTGCAAACATAGGTCTACCAATAGTTTCATACGTGACGATCTGAAATACAAAATAATGCTTTTAAAGTACATAATAACATATTAGTATTTTGTTAACGGAGTCGTGCAAACCAATTTCTACATTAGCACAACAAGCATTTACCACAAGTTTCTAAGACAACTTACATTTAGCGTTCCATTTGAGATGATTATGATAATATTGTAGTACTTTGATAAACAACTCACTGGTATTGGTATTGATGTGAAAATTATCAAAATTCTTCATTCATTAACAACACAAGCACAAACCTTGCATTAAAATCAACTTAGGGCACTCTGAATAATAATTAACTGATTATTACACTCCTGAATCAGCATTATGACAGGAGACACTAAAGGTATGTTAGAACTATGTTGCAAGTTCCAGCTTGTACAGTTTCACAAAACAACACAAAGATGTTGAGTCGCCCTGCAAGGGCGAAAGTAAGGAATTTAATCACATTATTATTTCACTACAAATATATGGGAATTCATATTATATTATGCACTAATGGCGATTATGATATGAATTCTATACCAAAAGTAATATAAATAGGCGAATATGGAATAATGGTCTATTTTTCATAACAAGATTTGGATATTGGCCCTTTTGCACTTAAAATTTTAGGCCTTTCCGGTGAAGATACATATTTGCCATTTTTACACAACATCCAAAGCAACGTAAGCAAATACAATCTGTAAAAAAAGTTTTTTGTAAGATTGGCTTATTCGCCCTTTTAACAAAACGCCGGCGATATGGCGTAGCACTGCAAACAAATCACATGCACCATTTTCAAGACAAATTGTGCTGTGCGATTGTGCTACTAAATGAATCTTTGATTTGTAATATACGACAAGAAAGCTTTGTGAATACAAAACTTAGATAAAATTGAGCCCTATTTAGTCCAATTCTTAAAGCAATTTCACATTATAAGTCATCTCACAGGGTGCTTTCAACCTAAAGCCTATTGGCGGAGTTTATATTCCATAACGATTATTGTTATGGTACCTTTTACTAAATGCGCGACATATAAGTTAAAATTGTAAAAAATCAATCACATGTTTAATATGCCTAAAACACGTATGAAGTTAAACCTCAAAGTTTTGATAGGATTGAAGCAGATTTTATCCATCGCTTTAAGTTGACAAAAGCGTAGAAAGCTAAGCAAACCTTCAGAGCTAATTCAGAAGCGTGCAAAACTTCTTTTCGGAGATTCCTTATCAGCAGCTCGCAATTGCTTTTTGAAACTTTGCACTTTTTGTGTAGATTCTATCTGACAAATTACAAGTTCCTAGTACTCTACTTGTCTTTCTCAAAGATTAATTAAAAAGATAAAATCTTTATTGCTAACGGGTGTGCATAATTGCCAGAGACTTCCTAGTTGTTATCAATTAACGCTTAGCTTTTCTTATTTTAGATTAAATTTTGTAGATTCGTTCGTATTTGATAACGAATTTAGAAATTGCACTTGCATATGTGGAATTTGAATGTTTTACTTGGGGTACTAGATTACGTGTATAAAGCCAAGTGAATTTGTTCGTATACTATTACATGCGATTTTTTTGTATAAAAACTGTATAATACTGCGGGTTGTTGTACTTTACAAAACCGGCATAAAGTTTTCAAAGTTGATTGTGAGTACAACTACAGTTCACATTACAGTTGTGCATAGTCTATAGCTATATCGGGTAATGATAAATCGCCAAGCAGGTACCTACATACAAATCAAACATCATTGTGCGAGCCTCTTTAATTTTTTCGGCATTGTTTTAATGGCACTGTACAATGTTTAAGCTAACACTATTTTGGAAAAAAGTTCTAATGAATAAGATAGATGGAGCGTACGTCTCATAGTTATCAGATGGTAATTTTTATACAAACTTCATCCTACTGAAGATACAAATTTAAATTGCTCTATTCAGAATGTTTGTTACTCATTTTAAAATGTTTCAATCAAATTTCCAAGTACTAGGTATTCTATAGAGGTAAATCCAAAAAACGAGTTTATTGTTACCTATTTTGCGAAACAGTAATTTTGAAAGGCGTAATCGATCATAAGAAAAATTTCACACTACGTTGGCTGTGTATAAATAGAGCTCTTATTTGAAACTTATTATTTGTACATGTCTTTATGTTCGATATCTAACATTCCGCAAAAGCTGTACCTTGCTTCTAATTTTTGAAAGAATATACTATTCACAAATGCTTTTAGATTTGACATATATAAATGTTATGTACCGCCACACAGTAGATTCTAGTGTATTCGTTACAACATTTTTAAACATATTCCAAAACTAGTAAGAATAAGTAAGACTGAGGTGATTTGGACATTTATTATCTCATTCAGTTTACATTGTTAAAGGAGGTATTAATTATTTTGTCGTCGAAATGACAAATTTACGTATTTTAAACAAAGGGTAAGTTACATATTGATGTGAGTGTAATCGTCTTGGGAAGAGGGGCCAAAGAAGCAGACAGTTAATAGTCCGGTGAATTCTGATTTAGTTCTAAGATATGTATAATTTCTTAATCGTACGGAAGGAAATGGTTTGATTGGTAATTGCACTGTTTACGTTGTACGAAAATACCATTTTCCAAACGTAATGGCTGTAATTCTTAGGATATAGGGAAAGAAAGAGAATATCTATTGGACTTAGCTACTGACATTGATCTTAAGTATTATATCTCTAAATATCTAAATGCATATAACATGGTGTTGGAGAATTTAATGGGATTTAAACTTTTCAACCTGGTGTGTACTTACACTACACCGATATGTAATCAACAGAGATAGTAGAACTGGTTGTTACTTAGGACATGAATAATATGTTAACTTTTAGTATGTATATATTTATATTTCCATTTCTAATGGACCTGCATCTTGCCGAAGTTCTAGATTACTAGAACAAATAAAATGGCTTGCGTGTTCTAATGAGCTAAAGAGCCAAACTACAGATCCAACCAAAGTAGTAGGGTCGTTAGTGAGGAACCAGACTAAGACAGGTCCCCGAAAGAGGGCAGCGGCTCTTTCGGTACTTAAATTGGCAGAGACCATAGGGGTCGGTATGGCAGTCTAAGGCACACTACCGCGATGTGGAAGGCAACGGGAAACCACCACATTATCTCCCAATAGCAAAAGAATATGTTGCAGATTCCCTGGAATGTAAAAATGAAGCTGCTGAGAGAATTTTTATGAAATGAAGCTACAATCTTAATAAAATCAAAAGCAATTGAAAATCAAAATTCCATGGCAATTATTGTCGATGCACCACAATCTTCACTGGAAAATGTTGATGTTTCTAAACATATTATCAATACATGGACTCTAATAGTATATCCAGTTTGATAAATGATGCTAGCTGCACAAATTGCACATTTACGTTCAACATTAAAAAATAAATTAAGTCTATCGTATAGGTTTTTGAAAATATTACATAATTCTCAGCGTTTGTTTAATGATTTTTTAATTTAAAACAGTTGTTAGATACAGAATGTTCACTGTGGTGTTTTTCACTGTTTTTTTTTCCCAAATTCTGAGGACCGTCTCCACCGCTTCGGTTTAACTGCTTGATTTGATAGTGTCACTTAAGTTGCCAAATTTACATTGTCCAAATGGCATCAACGTTTCCAATAATATATTGTAGATTTGACAACTTAAGGGAAACTTTACTGAGACAAGCATTTAAACCGAAGCGGTGCAGTCGGCCCCAAGTCATTAATCATTGGTTTAAATAAAGTTTAAAATTCAACTAAGAAGAGAGAATTATTTAATGTAGACTTAGACGCGTAACCATGGATTTGTAACGATGAATTCTTTCACCATTTCGAATGGACCTGCACCTTACCGAAGTTCTAAATTACTAGAACAGGTGAAATGGCTTGCGTGTTCTAATGAGCTAAAGAGCCAAACTACAGATCCAACCAAAGTAGTAGGGTCGTTAGTGAGGAACCAGACTAAGACAGGTCCCTGAAAGGAGGCAGCGGTTCTTTCGGTACTTAGATTGGTAAAGACTATAGTGTGACGTGTACGCCCTGATAAGATTCCGTATAGTGGAGTTAGATTAAGGGAGCGCCGATTTGAAGAGTGCGCGGAAATAAGACAGTCTCGGTCGGGAAGTCGTGTAGCGTGGCGGTGATCGACCGCGCATCATTATTGTTGTTGAGAATAGAAATTAATTAGTCCGATTGTGTTAATTGGATAAGTTTGATATTCGCTGGCTCGCCTGTTGAGCATTGTACATAACATTAGTATTACGTTGTTGATTTTTACCTGTATTCATTTTCCGTTATCTTGAAAACTACTGTAAATGCTTTATAATTACATCGTGTTTTATTTTATTGGTGCCGAAAATTAACAACAAATTTAAAAGAGTTTGGCTGCATAAGGTAGGAGTTTTATTTCTATGCATGCAATAAATTTATGAAAGGCTTGTGGAAACGACCGTTTGTTTATCTACAAAGTGTTGTTGCTGCAAGATTGTAAAGTGCTGGTGTGAACTACATTACGTCGCCGACGCCAGAACACCGGATGGTTTCTGTGAATGTTGGATATTAGCGTTTTATGACCGTAGCTGGGAACCGCAGAGATTGAGGTTAACGATTGACATTGTAGTTAAAAAAAAATTAATGATGCGTTTGTGTTTCACTCGACGCATATGTATTATATTGCTTAATATTTGAATGGAGTAACCCGTTAATTTATGTAAGGTTGGATACATGCTTTTTGTATAGACTGTATTGTTAAAAATAGGTCGATGTTTATAAAGTTATAAAATGCCGCTAAAGAAAAATAAAAATAAGCAGAATGAAAACGGTGATGTGGGTTCTGATACCATAAGACAATTATTAGAAAGCAACCGTGCTTTGTTAAATAATATTAATTCGATGCAGAAAAATAATACGAAGTTAGTTGAGAAGTTCGATTGTTCATTGGAATTAGTTAAGGAAAATGTAACTTCAATTACTAGGGATGTATCGTCCAGCGTTGCGCAAATGGGTGATCAGATGTTACTTAGTTTGAAGGAGATTAAAGAAAGTGTTAGGAATATGTCAATTGCAGACAATAGTGCGTTTGAAGTGAATGTAAAAGCGGAAGTTAATCCCAAGAATACTACGAATATCCGAAATAGAGATTTGTCTTATATTACATTATTTAGAGAGTTAGGGGTTTCAAATTTATCATTTAGACCGGGAGATTCAAAACACCCTGTCGCGTTTATAAATGAGTTAAAAGAAATTATTATTAAGCTCTAAATGCGGAACTTTCCACGATATTTCAGTAATTTTTAATGTTAGATTGTAACGATTGACATGTCTCTTAGATCTTATTAAAACAAGCTTTTGAGGCATATTTACGGATTGATCGTTTACAATCTTTGCAAATCCAAAAATGTGTTTTAGAGGCGCGTTGCACGAAAAGCGGCGGTTCTTAAAATATCGGTGTTTGTATTTCCATTGTGATTCCAAGAACTATTTCTTATTGCCGAAACCGTTATTTTATTAGCGATACAAAGCAAGACTCTTCATCATGCAAGTTATAGCAACTGTTTACAAATATGACCACATGCGGGCTTTCCATTTTGTACCGTAAATAGTCAAACAAAAATAATATTACATTGTTCATATACGGTTTAACTTCGGTTTTTATCGAAAATGTACCCTTAATATTAACGTAACTTTCGTAGGTTACGGTTATAGCATCGAAATTTTGAATTTCTATAATTACCCTATGGCTGTGGTCTACAATCCACGTGAGGAGCAAATGCAAGTAATAATCTTCCTTCAAAATTGCTTTTTCGTAGCCAGGCCTTTCAAACATTTCTAATTTGACATACTTGGCAAGCCGAAGTTCTTCAAAGAAGAACTAATCACTGACGAAATGTTATCTGCAGCCATTTTCAAATTGCTCAAATCTCCATGTATTTTGCCGCCGCGTTTGGCTACTTTTAGTATTTTTTACTTTTCGATTATGACGTTGTAGGTGTTGTTTTTTTAGGGTGCAAAAGTTTGTAGCCAATTGTTCTTAACAACTCTGCATATGCCCGACAAAGAACAAGTTTCCTCTTAATATCAGTCGATAAAGTGTCCTGCTTTTCCACGCTTCTTTCGCATTTTAATTCGTTAAGATCTAGCAATGATTTGCCAACGACTGCTGGTTTTAATAGCGTTTATTTGTGTTTTATATACGTTTCTTCTAGGCGACTACGACAATAACAATGCCCAACTGGGGAATTTGCTCTTTGGCCTCTTGTCTGCGACGGCGGACGTTGTGCACGCGTGAAGTTGCTGCTGCTCGTTCCCGTAAACTAAACCCATTATGACTTTACTTTTTATTATACGCGTGTTAGCTCTAGACGAATTCAAAGGTACGTGTCTTTCGAAAAACGAATCGGGTCTGCCGTATGATCTACCAGTTCCAACGTAGTGTTATCGAATTCGTTCAAGCACAGAAGAAAATTAATTATATTGTTGGGATGTTGTTCTATGTTTGTAGTTTAGCCACAACGTTAGTCCAAATTCGTAAATGCTGTAGCAAAGTTGATAATTACGGGACACGCCCGTCGTCATAAGTATCTACGAAAATATTAGATACGGAAATTATTTCCGCGTCTCGGTCGGACGTATGCAGACTTAATTGCGATTGATGGATACCTGAATATGTGGCTTGTTGAAGTCCTTGAAGTACTTCCATGTTTTCCTAAAGGAATTTTTTCTCAGGTAGGTGTTTATTTCGTCTACTTCGTAGCAACCCTCGTCGTTGATACTTCGTTTGTCTTTATTGTGATAAAACTTATTATTCACCTCGTAAATATTTCTCTCAGTGTTGCACGTGTAAAACCTCACCAAGCTGCACCTGTACGTACCGCCGTCGTTCATCCACAATGGCAGGTATAGCTTACCGCTGCAGACGGTATTTTCGTAGTCTAAGATCGTGAACGAATAAGACACGAATGTTACGCTTCGAAGGCATTATGGTCACTTTATGTAAAAAGTGCAGGGCTAATTGACCCCACAGGATCGTGTTAAAGTCTTGTTCACTTCTATGTTATAATATATTTCGCAGCCGTGAAAATACCTTAGAACTCCTTCGGGAGGTCTCGGATCTCCGAAACTATCGAAGTATATCACCGTATTGGACCTTTCTTATAACCGACCCAGTGCATCCTTCGCCCCGACTCGTCGTCTAAATTTATAATGCCGCTTTCGGTTCACCAATTTTTTTTGTAACTACTTATTAAGAATTACTTGTGGACTATACGTAAGTATATGATTTTATGACTGTTTTGATATCAAAGATTTAATATTGGGTAACCACAAGACTAAAACCAGTCCACTGTACATGTATTTGTATAGCTTTTTTATATAAATACTGAGATTAAGGTAGAAACTTAGGCTAAGGTAATTAAAGAAGGTTATTAATTCGTTGTTTTTGCGAAGATTTTTGCACAATGTAAATCTTTCGAGATACGCTGGGTAAATGTTGTTTTCTATGCGAGTTGGTTTTTCTTTTATAGTATGTTGATTTCATGGGTTTTTAAATAAATTACCTTTTTTGAAGTTTCCTTTTTTTTGTGCGACCCACCTCACTCTATGACGTTTAAGCTAACACAGCATTACTACAATTTTTTTATTGGTTGCGGTATTCGGTGCGAGCTATTTTCCTTGCTTACTTTACAACTTTTTTGGTTGTCCGCACGGATTACTGTATCACAATGACGCTTCCAGGACTTCTGAAGATGATGATGACGAACCGTTTGGCTTTATGTATCCGCTGTTAAACACAAAATTAATTTTAGGAGAATCGAATTTTCTCAAGTGTCACTCTATTAGAACGAATGTGTGTTTTAAAATCTCATGGTATTTATTTGATACAAATTGACCATCGAATTCAAGCGTATCGTACGAGCGAAAGCTGATTTCAAATCGACCCACACGATATTGTTTGACGTTCATCTTTTAATGTTGAACTGTCGAAATTACTCTAACACTAAATCGCCGCTCACGTCTTTAAATTTACTCTCCGCCTTCTTATTTACGCTGGGAATATTATATTTATTGTCAATCGGGAACTCACTAGTATCAAAAAAGTCAATCTTACTACTAATGTCCAAATATGTCTTCTGTTTGTGCACTACAAAGTAAGGAGTTTGCATCTGTATTGAGGAGTTGAATTTCGTCATCATATATACGCCGCATATCATTATAATAGAAGTCATATATGAAAGTCTTGGAGAGGTCTAATGTATAAAATCCTGCGTAAATGGGTTTATTGTACGTTTCTTCCACCCGATCCATTTGTATGATGACCGAATTCTCACTGAGCACTGTAGAGTTATTAAAGTTTTGGCGAGCAATTTTAAGTTCTTGCGCATAATTTTTTCCCATACGGTTACTACCGTGTCACAATTTTCACGTCGGTGCATTTGTCCACATTCTCCACGGTCTTACCAAAGATCGCGTTGTTCATCAACTTAAAAAAGTGTATTTCGAATGCATTTTCAGCTAATGTTTGTAACCCGGTGTTTAAGTGGAAGTAATGCTTCAACCATGGAGACTGTTGGAATTCCATGACTCTGCGGATCACTGTAAGCCGCAGTCCAATCTTTAAGCACTGCTGAAAGGTTCCTGTAATGGATCACATAAATGTTTGTGGTCACTTGCGTGGCGAGCAGTTTCGAAGACTAGAGTTAGTGTATAGCAGAGCCTTTGTTTCAGAGTAGATGAGCGACGTACAATTCTCCAGGATACTCAAGGTCTACTTCCAATATATACCACAAGTCGCTGGTCTCGGATATATCCATAATCTCTCGCTTGTTGCCATCAATCTTGGTTTTGTTTAACCACCTAAACCCGCTAATGGGTAGATTTGGCTCATAGCTCACCCATATAAATTGTTGACGTCAAAGTACGTCAGGTAGCGGGATGGTTCAGTAGCATCTTAAACCTCCATGTATTTATTGTTGGCCCTGGCGTACCTTCCGCTACATTACGTCAGACCTAGTATACTAGCCCTAGCAAAATTGTGCATGCCAATACCGATACATGATTTCAATTTAACATTGGTGTACTTGAACACCGCATTCTAACTCAGGCTGGGAGCGGTCAGGTACTGGCACGGGTCGAGGTCGTAAGTTTTCATGCACACATTCCTAAAGCTGTCAAATACGTCGGTTTACAAATGGATGTCAATCTTTAAATAAATATCGCTGTATCCCCGAAGGTGTTGACACTGAAAATCCTCTACGCTTTCTACACGCGCCCGTACTTTGCAAAGGAGGTGTCTGTGGACGTCAGTTTATTACAGAATGCTTCCTTTGGTGGTTGCGACATCTCACTCAACAGGGATGCGTCAGTAATGTAATCGTACCAGAACACTTTTCTTTTTCAAGTTTGAATTCTTCAGCCTCGAGGAAATACTTACACAGTTCCACAAGCTAATTGGAATCCAAATTTTTTGCTAGCTTGTTCAGGACGAGTCGATGGAACGGAGTTGGATACACCTGCACTATTTACCTTCTTATCATCATCCATGTCATCACTACCATCCAGCTTAAAATTTTTCGTGGACAAGACTTTTTCTCCTTGTTGTTTGGTGTCACACTAGTACTTTCTTGATCACATCCCAGTTCCTTGATTATAAAGTGGGCTTTAAACCACTCAAGTTTTAAAACATTTATGGGATTTATATGATACAAATTAACCACCGCATTCGAACGTATCCTGAGAGCAAAAACTGATTTCAAATCGACCGAAACGATATTGCTTTTTAACATTATTTTATGTAGATCTCCTAAAATTTATAACTGTATCGCCATCGTAATTCTCCTCGTTCTTGCCCTTTAATTGCTATTATAATCGTCCCCGCTTTTATTGCTAATACCTGTACCTCTGATAATTATTGCATACTTATTTTTTGCATTAGAATCATATGATTACATTTCAGATTCAGCGGGCAAATTTTAATTGTTTTAAAATTGCACGTGCAGAAGATGGCGCATCTAGAATCCTTAATTCATTTGAAACTTGCTCCATATCATACGATGTCGAACAATTATACAATAAGGAGTTTCAAATATTTTGGATATTCTTTTTTTGCTCATGTGGGATAGTATTAGTAGTAGGGATAAATCTCAGGTATACGGCAACACACTCTTAACCTAATTTTTTTTTTATTTTCGTATTCATTTAAATTATTAACCTGTAATTTAAACATGCGGTTGTAATACTTGCCGGCGTATGAACAAATCTGTTTTACTT
Organism: Platerodrilus igneus; assembly: GCA_036346225.1. NCBI lineage: Eukaryota > Metazoa > Arthropoda > Insecta > Coleoptera > Lycidae > Platerodrilus > Platerodrilus igneus. The sequence goes on along the minus strand of JARFIW010000975.1, from coordinate 643,556 downwards.
GTGTTGTTCTTGCTGATAATTTATTGATTGCCTTTCGTTTTACTATGATACTCATTTGTAACGGTCAATTAAAATAAGTTGCATAATATTTCATTATACCTTAATTACTAATCACTCGTCAAAGTTTCACATACTTCTCAAATTATTAATAGGCAGCTACACGTGTGCCTTCATTTGCGGTTTTTTTAACTACCATTACATATTTGGCATTACATTTATCTCTCTCTCTCTCTCTCTCTCTCTCTCTTTCAACCTTTCTCTTTCTCTATTTCAGGAAGCTGGCGTTCTCTATAAACAAAAACTCTACATTAATGAGTTTATTCCTTTTTAAGAAGAAAATATTCAAGACTAACACCTTCCGAATAAAATTACATGTACCTAGAAGGAAGGCGATTTGCAGTGGCGTACTCATTGAAAATCCAAATTCGCGCTTGCATATAGCCACCTGGGTCTGACAAGGTCCAGTCTTTCTTTCGCACATCTCGCTACATCAAGACGCGCGAGCGAGCTCAATATTCACATACATATTAACACACACACACAAGCATGGGCCTTTTAACAGCACCTTTTTTAGAAGCATCTCAAACACACAATGCTTAAAGCACGTATATACTATTTTTGATAAAAAATATTGAGAAGTTTCATACATATAAGAGGTTTTTGTATGCGTCCCGGCTTCTCAGCACACTGGAACTTTCTTATTAGCACCTTTTTAAAAACACCTCACAAACACAAGTACATCTCTATATCCACAACACACATACTGTTTTTAATCAAAAAAATATTGCAAATTTCATAGATATAAAAGATTTTTGCATTTGTTTCTTCGTAGCTAAACTAGTTCAATGGCATGATGAAATAGCTCTGTTAGTAGATTGTAAACCACCCAGCTCGTATAAGATTGTTCGAATATCTTCTTACTATGGTTCCTAAACTAGCCAAATATTGATAAATGTTTTTACTTATGCAAATATATACGTAATTAACGCCCGAGCGTTATAACTTTTGTATTTTTTTGAAAAATTTTTGATGACTTAGTCTACTATTATAATAATAGGTTATATTAATTTTTGCTATGCGTATGTCTTGCTGTAGCATAAGCATGTAAGTGGGTATTATTTTTGTAGTTAAGGGTATTTTAATTTTTCTATTTCATCTTTATCGCGCCAAAAAATACGAATAATTTTTACCGCGAGTTTTATTTATTAAAAACCCAACCCTGTTTACAGTACATCACATTCTGTGAGCACCTTTTTGACAAAATAGATGATTATAAAATTCTGCTTTTGAATACAGAATACTAAAATAAAGGTAATTATCACGTCGGCATTTTTTGATAATCCTTCTTAAGGATCGTTTATAGACACTGTAGTTTTCTTTTTCTTACATATTCGTCATTATGACACTAACTTGGAAACTATGCTAATATTTAACCGATTTTCAAGATTGAATACGTATAATTTGGAAATGTATTGTTAGTCGTACCGATCTAGTTAGAAATAGTTTCCCTCTACACATTTTAGAAAACAGAATTGACCTGAATCCTGCAAAATATATAAAGTGCTAATGCCATTGCTTTCCCATCCCTTTTTTTCAAGCTTAATTGTAAATTTTCGTAATAACAAAAAAAAAGTGGAATGATGTATAAAAAAGCTGTACGTTTGAACATTCCAGACTTTCGTGGTAAGAATTTTAAAAACATTCAATAGTTCATTAAATCGACAGGTATATCAATAAGTAAGTAACATTTAATACTCTTTAATATTATTTTACAGTTGAGATTTTTAAAAGGCAGACTGTGAAATTGAAAAATATCGTAGTTTCTATTATTGAAAAGTAACCAGCAGCAGAGTTGAATTCTAACAGTCTAACCGAAGTTCCATTTCAGGATTTAAACTTTTATAAAATTCTGTTCGGAAGGTTTTTTAACCAAACTAGCACCTACTTAAGATTCATGTACTAACAAGAGTCGTATTGCTGGGCTAGCGAAACAAATTAACAATTCAAAGGCTTTCTACATTTTCCTGATGGAACATCCTAGTCCATGTTCTAAAGGGTTTACAGGTTTAATAAAAGATGAACCTTTGGCTAATTTTATTCAAACACAAATTGTACAGTATATAACAGATCTGTTATAGTTACCTTTTTGTAAATAGTGTAGTTGTTTGAAAAAGTCGCACATTTGCTGTTGCGTTAGATAAACTAGTTGCAGTTATACAACTACGCCGCAACTTTATAACGTTTTGCCTTACTAATGGGTTATTTTTCTTTACTCCTATATCGCCAGCTGAAAGGCACAAGGATAGATAACGAGGATTTCCTGATGATGTCAAGAGCCCAAGGTTAGTTTGGATGGAAAATGGCTCGTAGATGAGGAAACCTCCAAAGGCTAAACGGCTAGTCGAGCTATTTGCTCTGGGTAGAACATGAGTTAGGGTCGAGGTTGGATTGCGACCAAAAATATAGTGAATATGGCGCCACCGAATTTTTGTATACAATGAAGACCTAATTTGAGTATGCTTGTATAAGGGGAATGCGGAAACCTATACTCAAATATGCCTATACAAAAAATATTACGAGAACATAACCCTTATAGATGCTTACCTTATGGCTCCATTGTTCGTTAAAGATGCACTGCTACACCTGTAAACAGATTAAACCAAGGCTAGCACAGTTTGTGCATTCACTTCAAAAAATTCATAATTAATAAGAATCAAACCTCATTCATTCCAACTAATAATCATAGACTTGACCAAAATGAATTTATATTCTTTTAAGTTTCAGTTGAAAATTATTTAAAAAGCTTTATCTTAACAAATTTACTTTAAAAATTGACTAAATTATGATTACGAAAAATATGTACTTATATACTCGGTAATAATCTCAACATCTGTATCTCACAAAAATAAAGTGTTGTAATTTTTACATTATAAAAATTTAGCAAGATTGTATTCTTGTAAATGTTTAAACTTGAGCATTATGAATGATTAAATTTATACTACAAAGATTATTTGGCCTTGGTAGTACTACTTAGACTTCACACTAAATTGTAAAATATTCCAATTAATAACTATTGAAGAGCAAAATGAAACAATTTAGTTATCTAAACTTAGATAGTTTGGTATTCAAATAATAGCTTTAATTTTTGTTAATCTTGAAAGTTAACCTTTATTCTACCTATATACCGCCATCTACCATTTTTTGTTTGTACTAATAAAAAGATAAAAGTAAATAGATTCCTTTCACCAATGTTAAAAATAACCTGAGGTCAATCACATAATGAACTAGGAAATTTCCACGTGAACAAACAAAAACTTACTTGTTTGTCATGTCAAGGGTTGCAGCTTGACGTATTTAAAAACTCTAATTACATACCAGATGTTTATCCATCAGAAAAATACTTGCAATGTATTTGGACCATCTCCGGAATATTAAATGATAATTTAGAATCTTCTTATTTCAACAATAATTAGGAAAGAATTCTCCAAAACCACATAATCTAATTAACCTTAATACAGAATATTAAACGAACATCACGTGCATCCACATCAAATAAATTATCCACGTTGAATTAATTACCACATCAAATGAACTGCATATTAAATAAGTTGCCTTTCAAATAAAATTTTCATTACCAATAATTACATTTCATATAAGTTATACATATCCTATAAGTTGCCATTCATATAAGTTGCACTGAAAATTTTAAAGTAACAAAAGCCCTAAAGCTTGGTAGTACTTACTGCCATTCTAAAGCCAACCATTTTAAGTTACGCCTCGTTTTGTGCAAACTATGTTCAGCCAAGCGTCGACATATAGTGCCTTTAACAAAGACGATCTCATATCGAAATTAACTTTTATCTTCCTGTGTTTCCAACACCAGGTGTACGACGCTATGTTCTTCTATACAAAGAACGAATGATCTTCTCAAGCAACAGCTCAGGCAAAAGTGTTCTATTACGATGTATACTACCGCCTGACAATACTTCAACGATTTTTATAAATATCGAAAGAGGGAGCTTTTATAATGACGCTCGCTAAATGGCATTTTCTGTCACCACTTAACTTATAATTTATGCTTGCACTTCGAAAGCTTATATTAGATTCAACAACCTGTATTAATTTTTAAGTAGACTGTATAGAGATATTATACTTGAATTGGCTTTTTATAAAAATATTAACTTAAATATTTGTCAAGATATTGCAGGAAAATAAACTTGTTACAACTTATCACTTTATTATAAGGCTATCGAACTCAACTCAGAGCAGTAACAATTACTCTGACACAAGAACTTTTCTTTTTCTTCTGGAACAAATGGTTTTTCCTTCTTCAACAAGTGGCGTGTGTGTGCGCGTGCATGTGTGTATGTTTCTGCATGCGTGTGTATACATATATATATACATATATATATATATATATATATTTATATATATATAGATATATATATATATTTATATATATATATTGTTATGCAGTTTAGGTTCTATGAACTTGAGCACCACTGTTAAGTGTCATAATGTCCCATAAAGTCCCTAAGTCCCTCACTCTCAATTGGGCCGGATCGCTAATTCGAGCCTCACTGTTGGGTCGACATAATGTTCTATAGCCTACTTGGATAACTCATGCCCCACGAATTGGGCGCATAAGTTCTCGAAATTTGGTTCGGCTGCTCTGCTAAAAAAAAAACCTCACTTAACTGCAACTGGGCTGCATTCTGACAAATACTTTCCTACTATTCTATCCAAGAAACTTAACTACAAAAATTCATCACATTCTATTTACACACAAAAACAATCCTACATCCTAAACTTTTCAATTACATATATCCTTGTTTAGGGAACAATTCATTTTCAAAATATTGTTAGATCAAATTTTACTCTTCGCACAAATACACTATTTCAACTAACTGGGCTTAACCTCATATCTGACTTTAATCCCTGACTTAATATGAGCTCACTGTAAAACCCTTCTAAACATGTGTGCAAATTTTCGCGCATGAATTACAAAAAGTCCCCTTTACTTTCATCCCTACATAAACATATTTCAATTAAACCATTATAAAATTCAATAATAAATTCTTTAGTCCATAGAATTCATAAAATACACGCATGAAGCACAAAATGTCAAAACAAATCAGTTACCTGGAAAACATTACACCGCATGTATCTGCAATTCACCATCGACGATGTTGCCTTCGACTATTACTATAAGTTATGAAACCTCTCCCAAGTTGAATCACACCATCCTTGTCTGCACGCAGCTGTCGAATCATCTCCATTTATAATCGATAGCACATCCAAATTACCCAAACTTCTCTACTGGTCCATCCACCATCAGCAAACCACTACTCGGTGGATAAATAATCTAACTTTGGACTCCTTACAAGTCCCAACAACCAAAGTGAATTGAAGTTTGTACTTACATAACTTCCATTAAGTTTCCCTTTTCTTTTCAATAAACGTACTTCTTAATTTTCTAGACGGCAAGTATTAAAGCTCACCAACTTCTGTGTGTAGTTATAAATTAAAACTTCTTAAAAGCACTGACAATATACTGAAAATAATGTTGACTGTTATTTATATTTGCGTCGATGACAAGCGAAGAAAAGAAGAGAATTTCTCACTCCCTACAGATGTTTATATAGACCAAAAATACCCTCCTTTCATTTTGTTTTCTTACAATTCACCACCCCACATAACTAGCTTTTTTGGTAAATTTTCAGACTGTTGCATGCAACACCTCTCAAAACAAATTCTTAACCGGAACCAAAATTCTCAAAACACCCGTGTTAGCCTTCAATAATTCCGTGTATTGTCATAAGAAAATATTAACGGTTTTCACACTCTCGGAATTTTGATAATCAAAAACACCAAACTATTGCGAAAACAACTTTCAATCGTCAAACGGATACTTTAATTCCTCGAATCGAGCCACAACTGATTTCAATTTTAAGTTAATGCTCGCTCCTCATGTGATTGCTGTTGACCTCAACTCACTTTTTTTTACATACGAAAATTTTTCATCTTATACTTCGTTTACGAATCCCCATCACATATACCCTCTCTTAATCTTAAACTATCGCGTGCCTCACTTCTACTTGTGAAGTACAATTACCTTTCTTTGTTTCTCAAATGCACGCTAAATTAGTCCTTGAAACAATTCACAACTCTTAAATAATATACAACCTACATCTGTCTCACTCATACGCTTTCTTCGTTTATCCTTAATAACTTGATTATAGCTTCCCTAGCTTATTTCCTATCCCCCTTTAAATTGTTGTCTTATACAAACATTCTCCATCTCACTCCTACCCATAGCCTCGAATCTATCCTTGTTTCCCAGTTCGTTTCCAAGTCAAACCAACACCTGACAATTCCATCTTCCTCTTTTCTATACTAAACACGATCTGTCCTTGTTTTATATCGATCCCAGTTTGTTTTTACATCCACTTCTATTCGTAGAAGATATTGTTATAAGCTTGTTTACGACGCTCCCCATATTTGAAATGAATCGTTAATTTAAACGTGCTATAATGCTGGTCTTCGTAACCGTCGAGTTTGTTTTCAAAACACTTTTTCTACCAACCTCATGCTTTTAAACTAAATTATCCCCTAGAAATATATTTACACACGCTAAATGATACTAAATTAAAGTTTCAACTTCCTTGGAATTATACCCTTAAAATTATTGATTTCACACTAAAGTAAAATGAAAAAGTTTTTAGCTACTATACGTTGATTCTATAATGATTGAAGCTGCATCCTTACACCGTACACTAATGATTCTACCATTCTGATAAATACGTAAAATTACTTGTTGCTTTATGCTAAAGTATAAATATTATGAAAGTCCTTCGCGAATATTTGCAAAGCTAAAACTAAAGTAAATTAACCTTGAAACTTCTTACTCTAAACTAATTAATTGTTACACGAGATTTTTAAGACAATTATTAACCTTTTAATATGTAATATTTATACACAGCAACCTACCCTAAATTGTTCAATGAATCATCCAATTAATCTTAACCTACAAATTACATAGTAATATATATGTTTCTCGCGGTGATACTCCTTTTTCGAAATTAAATACCACTAAGGAGATAAATATAAATATAATGAGTCACAATATTCTCCTCATACACAATATTTTAGATACAGAGTTCTCAATTATTCTGTACGCTATTATCCCAATAGACGCATTTTAAACACATGAGAATTAGTTATCAATAAAGCCTTAATTAAAATTGCAATGTTCACAATTTATTTTCAGAAAATCATTTAATTCAAAATTCTTTTTCTTTATACATGTTGAACCTGCTGAATTCAGTATGTTTATTATGTCTTACATAATCACAAATTCTTTGCCTAAATTTGCAACCCTAGAACAAATTATTTAAATTACTCCTGTGCAAAATCTATTAGGAAAATTAAATCCTTAAATTAAATAGAGTTCTTTATGAAATCAGCCAATTGGAAAAAAATAGATAAATATCTGATTTCTTTACAGCGAAGAATTTTTTTGAGTTTACTTCAAATTACCAGAGTTCACTTTTTACAAATCCAAATATATCAATACCCAATTCCTTTAATCACGACCAATGTTCTAGTTCTTTTGAAATGGTTTTAAGCAGCCCAAGCCCTACTTTGTATTGAAATTAATTTTCAAATCTTTAATTAAACTCCAATCTTCAAAGTTTTTTTAATTTACAGGAGGGGTGTTTAGTTCGTAGACGGACGATTGCTCCGCAACTGTTGGAGATATCAAAACCAACTTGCGCATGGTACTACATGATCATTGCACCTACATTCTAGTTGCATACAAGGTGATTCAAAAAAAGCTGACCCCAACTTGTATTTTTAAATAAAATACTCTGCATATTTTTGCATATTGGTATGCCCGTGTCATTTACAATTAAAATGTTTGAGATTTTAGGTGGCTAAGTGTATCTGTTCTGGAGATATCGCAACTTTAATATGGAAATCGAGTCAACCTGAGCCGTGTAGTTATGGCTCTAATAAAAATTTTCAAATCTTGTTTTACCATCGACTTTCAATAATACTCGACTTATATTTCACGTATCAAACTTGTTCAAAAAGCATAATGCTATACACAGCTAGTGGTTTACGGGAAATGTAACTATTCTCGGATTTTCAATTAAAACTTCAAGTATATTCTTTCACAAATTGATTTCTCGTAAAAATTTGAGTGCCGAATAAAAACCATAGCTGTGTTTGTTTCTGCAGAAAGAGACCTGTTCACCTGAAAACAAACGAAAGCTTGTTCTAGAAACGCTGTTGAACAAGGACGATTGCATTGCATAGTATAAATTGCTATCTAAAACTAACCAGTTGTAGCTTTGACTTGTAGTGGAGAGCTTTTTGAAAATGTAGTAGTGTTTTGCAAATGCGTTCGATGTGTGTCAGTGCACAGCATGTACCTTCTAGTGGTTTTAGCGTGACAACTTTTTGCTGGCCTACAGAGTAACCTCCTTGAAAGTAGACGTTTGAGCTTGTATTGAAAGACGTTTCGCACACCTGGAGGACTGGAAATCCTGACGAAGTTAGTATTTATTATTTCTTAACATATCCTCCGCCTCCAGCAATATGACTTTGCCATTATTCACCGTAAGGGCAAAGATCATGTTGTTCCTGATGACCTTTCTCGTTCTGTTCTGGTCCTTAAACCAATTTCTATTTCCACAGTCACCTTTCTCGAAGTCTCCCTTCCTACTCCGGATCCCTGGTACAACACCATGCTTTGAAAAGTTTCTAACACATTATCTTTCCTGGCCCGTGGTGGACAATGTCCTTTTTCGTCGTCACAAAACTTCTATAGCTGTCGATTCTCTGGACGATTGGAAGATCGTCGTCCCTTTTGAACAGGGTAAAAATCTTATATCCCCCTATCACGATCCTCTCACCTCTGGTTACCGTGGCGTGACCAAAACTTCTGCCGGCCTCCTTCAAAAATATTACTGGCCCTGTCTCAGAGCTGACGTCGCTCGCTACATCCGACGTTGTCCAATTTATGCTGCTCACAAAGTTGAACACTTACCCCCTTCTGGTTTATTCGCTCCTAGGGTCAAACCATCCTATCCCTGGCAAGTCCTTTCCTGCGACATAGTAGGTCCTCTTCCTCGTTCCACTCGCGGTCACTCCTATATTCTTGTAGTGGCTGATTATTTTACCAAGTTTTCCCTATTGTTTCCTTTACGTACAGCCACTGCACAATCTGTCACCAAAGTCCTCGAAGATCAGGTTTTCCTTATTTTTGGTGTCCCACAATACCTTATCACAGATAACGGTGACCAATTCCGTAGCCATCACCTTGCTTTCTTGTGTGCCCGTTATCACGCCAAAATCCTTTTAAGCGCCCGCTACCATCCCTAAGCTAATCCTGATGAACGTTTTAACCGTGTCCTAAAAACCATGATTGCTTCCTATGTACGCGTCGACCAACGTCATTGAGATGTGAACCTCCCAAAAATTTCCTATGCAATTTCTAAAGTTGTTTCTCCTTCGGCCTACGAACTTACTGATCCTTCCGATCACAAATCCATTTGGCACGTTAAAGATCTGAAACATGCCCATCCGGACAATCCTAATGCCGCCAATTTCGCTCTGTTTTCCTTCTGGCGGCGTAAAGGTCTTAAGCCCAATACTTAGTCCTCGCGTCCCAGATTATGACGACTTTGCTTTTTTTCGGACATTATTTTTGGACAATACAATATCGGTTTACTTCCTGATTTTGCTGAGTTTTCTTTCGTTTGCATTGTTTTTCATTCACCCCGTGTGGGTCCGGGAATAGAATAGTCCCATGGTACGACCTGCCAGTTGTAAGAGGCGACTGCAGCGGTCCAACACATATACATACGCACTTCATACACACATACAAACAGTCCATAAACGCACACACTTTATACATCCACTCATTTCTGTTTGGTTCTTCTTTCTTTTGTTCTTTTCCTGTTTTTTCTTTACCTGTGTGGGTCCGGGAATAGAATAGCCTCATTCCCCATGGTACGACCTTCCTGTCGTCAGAGGCGATTACAGCGGTACAACACATACACACACGCACACTTTATACACGCATAACACATACACACGCACTTCCTACACACCCCCGCACACACACCTGCACACACACGCACGCAGACGCACCCACCTACTCATACATAACTGCACTGGGATTCTGTTTTGTTTTCTTTTATACGATTCTGAGCTTTTTTGTTTTGTGCTTGGTGTTGGTGTTATTCTTTTTGGTTTTCCTTTTTTTTCTCGTACCTTTCGTTCTACTTTCCTTTCCCTATCCTTTTGCTGGCCTTCCTTGCTGTCGGTCCCGATACTAATTTTGTTTCGTCCATCCACTCCCGAGGTAGGTGCTTTCTAGTCCGTCTTTCTTTCTTCGGAAGCCACGACTCAGTCGACTGTAAGAGTAAATAGTATTTCTTTTCTTCTGTTCTTCGGCTTTGACTACCACAGTTGATAGTACATCGCTTCTTTTACCAGAACTCCTCCTCTCTTCCTCGCGTTCTCCCTTGTTGTTCCCTTACATACTTGAGGCTTGACCTTTGGGTCCTGTTTTGGCTTACACTGTTGGTTTTTCTTTCTCGTTCCGTTTCTTTTTTAAGGTCTAAGAACTTTTTGTTTCTTTACAAGAAACATCCGCCCTTTGACGACTTTTTTTCAGTGCTGCAGCCGTTCCACCTTGGTCCTCCTTGATTGTGCATTACCCGTCCTTCCTTTCTTTATTGTTCTTACTTTCTCTTTCTCTCTTCTATTATTGGTCCGTCGAGCCGGACGAGAGTTATTTATTTTTTTGAGGTATCCCTTTTTTCTCTTCTTCGGGTTTTTTTGTTTGGTTGTTGTTTTCCTAACGGGTTTTTTTTTATTTTTATTTTGTAAGCGAATTTTCTTTTTGTTTGGGTTTCCTCTTTTTGTAGTTTGGTACTACCCGCTTCTTTACTTTGGCTTTCTTACTCCGACCTGTTAATTTTGCTGGGGGAAGAGGGGATGTGTTACGTTTATTTTGAACATCCCGTACATTTTCTTCTGTTAATAAGAAATACGCGGTCTAATAATTTTCAACTCAAATCTCTTTGGCGTTAAAAACGAAAATTAATTCAGTAAATTAAAATAACCCTTTTACGTGTTAATTTATTTATCTATTTGTATAAGTTCGACCCCTATTGCTACACCCTAGAGCCTAATTAATAAATATTCACTCCTTCTAAGAATTCCTCAACGTAAAGTTTATGCTAAAATTAAACGGGCGATAACTGGTTCTAGGTATTCGATTAATGATTCTAATGTGTTTTTCATTGAAATCTTTGTCGAATTAAAGCGGCGTATTTTCCCAATAAACAATGTTTTTCCAGTTTTATTTCCTCAACAACAATATTACTTTGAGCTCTGGTTATTAGAGAAACGAAATTAATATTCACTTGCTTTTCAAATAACACAGCGAAAACACGTGTAGAATGGTTGGTTGTTTCCGTTTTCTGTATGAAAATTTGGCGCACGCCTGAATGGGTTTTTATAAAATTGTACTTTTCGACAACAATAAATTAATTCTATTTATAATTACTATAGCTCTTTCCGGTAGCCCTTAAAGCCACAATGAATGGTCGCCCTTTGTTGTGATGGGAAGATCACCCCAAGACGGGATCACGCGAACCTCTATTTTGCAGCGTTTTTACAGACGGTAGGAGCCAACCCGACGGTGGTGATTCGAGGGTGAGTGTTTGTAGACTAATTTTCTTATATGAGTACCCGGTAGTTGCTGGAAACAACATATGTACATGGTTCTACGGATGCATCACTTTGTTGGTGGTAAAATGACTGGTTGTTTGTATGTGCGAGGATATTATAATGTTTACTGATTTCTTTATTAGGATAATTTTATGTATAGAAATCCGTACTTAAAATGCTGATTTTAAGCTGTGGTTTTTAGTGGGCTAATTTTGTTCCTTTTTCTTGTTTGAAGATTAATATAGGGGGTGAACTAAAAACTGCAGCTCGCCGTGTTAAAAATGATTCTTTTCTTTATTTCGTAAATATGTATATTGTGTACCTACCAATTGTTCATTTTTGGTACTATTTTGTTTTGTATATAATTTGTTTTTTTTAAATTAGAGGTTTTTAGTTTGTAAATGTTTGATTGTACGTGAGTGAGTATATTTTTATTTCAGCCCTACATTAATTTTTTTTGTAGGTATAATACCCCGCCCACTCGTCGATTGAGCCCGGTCAATTTCTTCTTTTTCTTCCTCGTTTTTATTTTCCTTTTTAGACTACGTCGCTGAACGTAGCATTGGTAGCTTGGTATTATGGACAAACAAGTTGCTCATTTAAATTGTTATTCAAATGAAATTAAAATTATTGTACTAGTTGCGCTTACGTTGCACATCGCTGGAGTCAGGTGTCCTGCGAAGTTAATCTGAGAAACGATTAATTCTGTCGTTTCAACATTTTCGAAGTTGTCTCTCTAAGGGTCCCGAGTGGATCCAAAGATCGAATATAAATCCGAAATATATAATAATTTTCTCATATTTAATTTATTTCTTGTAATTTACGGAATATATTTATGGTTTAGCATTTCCTACTTGGAAATTATTAACATCATGTATGTTAACGTAAAGGTTAACATTTTATTTTTTCTCCCATAAATTCATCTTCGCTCGCAACGGTGAACACGTAGTATAATTCCTACAGTTGTACCGGTTTCTACCACATTAGAAGTCGCATGGCGAACAATGTGCTGCAGCAGCTACCCCACCAATGATCGATTTTTTATTAACTTATAATATGTACATATTGCTACGGGTAAAATGAGCTGTACGTTATAAATTCAGATTTGCCCTAAAGGAACTGGAACCCCGGAACAATCTGAGGGTGCACCGGTTACTATAGTGGAGTGGACGTGGGTATCTGTAAAACAAATAATATAGAAATACACATTAAAAATGGATGAAACACGTTACAATTTTCACTTATCCTGAAAACTTTTTTTTCTAGTCTTCCCTCAGCATTCCTTCGATATCATTCTCATGAAAGACGGTTATTCAGAATAAGCCTCATTTGCTCTTGGTTTCCTAAATTCATAACGTTAGATTTTACTTTTGTAACGCTTTATCGTTACGTTAAACAGAAACCGAATGAAAGACGGAAAAGATGAATCTAAAACGAAAAAATTATGTTGATGCACCCTGCAGGATAAATTCTGCAAATAAGTAATATTAATTCAACACGAGATTTTAATTCCTTTGGTTTTTGAAAATATAATTTTTAACAGTGATATATTTACAGCAATAGAAGATTGAATTATCTTTAAAAGTTGGTAGAAATTAGCACAATTTAAAAGTAGCGCATTAGTCATACTGGGATGCGCGTTGCATCAATGAAAATCACTGAAAGGAAGTTTTCCAAAATGATATAATTTAATAATCATGTAATAACAGCATGCGTCTTGCAATAAACTCAAACCACGGAATCAGAAACTTATTTATGGTAAAATACATATTAGAACGAACTCCGATTCATTGATTAATTTGAATCATAAAGAGGCCCACGTAGTGAACCATGGATATCCACAAAACCTACAATAATAAAATTTAGTGGAACGATTTGGTTCTCAGCAAGGCCAGTTTAGAATTAAATCTCCTATATTAGGTAAATTAGGTAAATTATTCTTGGCCCCAAACGGTTCTTTTGGTTGCCACTTAAAGACATCAGTATTCTGCACTTTCGTAGAAGTTAGAAGTTGTTTTCGATGGCATGTATAATATGATGATTGTGTTGAAATATTTCATAGTGCTAAAAAATTTATGTTATAAGATTTGGGCATTACAAGTTTAACTGGCGCTGATTGTGATATTTAACAATGAAATTTTTTATGTACTAAGGATGAACAGCTAATGACATTTTTATATTATTTATTTTGGTATCCACTTTGTTATTAGAATATCTTTAGGCCACTGATGTGAATGTTAATATAAGTAAATTTAAAATTGTCATTGTGCATACTTGCTCATAGAAATGCTGAAACAAAGTAGTAGAAAAATAAATTTAGGTAAGGATAGTCGAGATTTGTTCTTCTATTTGTTCAAACATAAAGGTGATATTTTGTAAGGGAAAATGCATTTCACAAACAAAGTACTGTAATTAAAACTCATAAACGTAGCTGATTAAAATCTTAACAAGGTAAGTGTTATTAGTTACGTAGCTTAATACTGCACCTAGGTAAATTCTGTTTATTATTCAACTTTGTTTTATTTCCTATACTTATTTCTATAAGAACCACTCCGCACCACTGTAGTTAGTTGGAAGATCTATATTATATTATTTATTCTCGCCCCCTTTCGGCAATTCCAAATTTATTAATTTGACGCTTCAAAAACTCGCAACACTTTTCTGTAAAATATTTTAGAACATTTCTTAATTTTTGGCATAATTAAAGAAATTCTTAAAATTAAGGCCTATCCGAAATACGACTTCATCACTGGGATAGCTGGATATCTTATTCCAAATTTACTTGTTTTCCTATATCATAAATGGCTTCAAAAAAATTCTACATTGGTTTCAGCTTTATTAACAATGAATTCTTGAATTATAGATACACGTACATTAACTTCAAAGAATAACAAATCTAATTCTTCTTAATTTTCTTTGGGAATTAAACCACTTGTATTTTTTAAAATCAACTTTATTTATTAACAAATCTAATGTAACATCCAACTGTTCAGGTGTTTTTAACCAAAATCTCACAAAAAAACTTGAATCTATAAATAATCCTATCATAGTATAGTTTTAGTTTCTAAGATTGATCGATACGACACTTTAAATCACATTTTTAAATATGCTCGTTATAAAAATAAATCGAAAAACAGCGCAATACCAAATTTTTTGTTAACCATCCCAGTGTCAATTAAAGCGGTTCAATTTTTAATTCTTAATCAACAATAATTTCGCTAACAATACTTTTAAAGTCAACATACACTAATGCCGTTGCTAATTTAGACCAACGAAATAACTATTTTGTAACAATTTAAAAAAAATGCTTGTTGAAAGAGTTAGCTAAATCATAGGCAAGAGAGGAAGGAGAAAAATAGAGAAAATTTGTCAAGGATAATCGTTTGCAAACTTAAGTTGATTCTCAATTTTCAATAAGTCTTTGGTCTCATATGAAAAACAACATGCAGGTTATTTTCTAATTTGGTTCAATTACACGGCTAAGTTCAATATTTTGTACCCACAATCAAGTAGAAAATAATTTTGCTGTTTTAAAACCTAGTTTGTAAAGTCATAAATTGCAATTTAATCTTCCAAAAGTCCGTGTAAACAATTTATTGTTTAAGAAATAGCTCATGGTTTTCAATTTGCTTCATATACATGGCGCGTGGGCATTAAACATTTGTTCTGATAAGACTTCCCCCGTGTGAACTGTCTTTGCAAGTAATTTTATAAATCCGCTTACTTCTACATCATCTTTGAATCAAGCAAATTAGAAAGTCGTTGACGGTGAAATTTACGGTAAAAACGTTAAATCCTTCAATCGATGTCTATGACAGCGCAAACTCCGGCAGAGCTAATAACCAAATAGAGTCTATAATGCCAATAACTATCATTCAACCGCTAGAGAATAGCCGTAGGATCAGAAGCCACTTGCTAGTCCACAGAGCCGAACAACATCTTTTGAACATCTTTAAATGTATCTATCACGTACCCGTCAGCCTGTGGCTATCGTTTACTGATAACCAGCTGCAACCTGTGCATAACCAGCCTAAAAGTAGCCGCCGGCAGCCATAAGGGTTTAATAATTACTTTTGCAACTCCCTTTATCACAATGGCTATGACTCGAGCCGGTAAGAAAAATTTTAATCGTTCCAGTCTGTAAGACTTGGCACCCCACTGTCACAGATGATAATCTTTTGTCGACGATTTAATTTTTTTTACTTAGAGTATACTTTTTCTTACAAGTAATATTTGCTATAAATCTAATATGTTTAGAACTTTCAATAATAGCAAATGTAAGATAATTTGAATTACAGTTTTTAAGTTTCTACGTGATTGTCAGATCTGATGCTCATATAAATGATAAGAAACAAAATGTTGTTTAACTAATAATTTTTTTTGATATCATTAACACGTGACTTTATTTAATTTTTCTATTGTTCGATAAAAGTTACTTGGTATGTAATAAATACTTTCTGATTTAAAAACATTCGATTTTCTAAAAGGGTAAATAAAATTTTTTAAATGATTCACTCAGATAGGGTTTCTGTATCTACTCTGAAATCACACCTTTTTAATACTTGCTAGACACAGTGGCGTCCAACTTTACTTTATTTCCTTTTTGTTTTACGAGGAATATTTCAACTCTGTCTTTTTCATGATCTCTCATGTAATAATTAACAAGCTAGTTTTCGTCAGTGCAGCAAGCTTTTATAGTTCTAACTCGTACGCGTTAAAAGTTAAGGAACATTTAAATTCCGAATAGTTGTTCTGCCTTTATCGTAGGGGCTGAAGAACAAAATTGCTACATTAGGGCGCACCGCTTTGGGGCTTGAAATGAGTAACCATTTGCGTACACATATATATCTATATATTAAAATTATACTTTAAAATTACTTTAAAATCATACTTATACTTTAGCATTATAAAAACAACCACAGATATATAGCTCAATACCCATACTTTTGTAGAACTTGGCATCTAAGGTGTATATCTGTTAGAGCAAAGTTGTAGCAGGGAATTCTGCAGAATACATAGTGAATTTGGTCTTGCCTAAATTTTTTATAGCAAGTTTATTATAATTAATGCGCTTCATAGTATTTGCGATTGTATTAATGCCGAATTATCCTTTTCTCAGGTTTAGTAGGGTGTCTAAATTAAAATAGCATTTATTGATTGAATCTGCATCGGTGATCATTTTATCTATTTTCCTTTTTAGTTTTAACCCTCGCCATTTGCAGATTAACTGGGGCGAATGTATGATCGGTGTCTGTCTGCTTCCCAAAAGTCATATAACCTCGCCTGAAAGTAGTATCCAATCTAGTCGGCTATTAGCGAATATCAAAGTAATGTTAGCTAGTTTTTTTTAATCCTTAAAATATAATTTTCTGTGCAAGATAGGTATTATATGCGCAACAAACGTGTCGTTATCTTTATAGCACTAATAATTCGCGAACAGAACATCTTAATTTAAATTAAAAAATTTAGAGTTCTACCTTGAAAGATTATTTGCATTTTAGTTGATTTCTGGCAATGCTATTCCCACCTTTATTTGTGCGAAGCTGAAGTTCTGAAAGCGGTAGACGTAATTGCATTCAGTGACCTAGTTTTTCGTACATCCAAACCCAGTGGCTTTGATTTTTCTCAACTGCTTAGTGTTAAAACGTTTAGGGGGTATCTGAATTATCTTCTTGCTTTGTAACTGGTATGCTGCATTTCAAAAAAAAAAAAATCGTTCCAAACAACGTACAGAGGAATTTAGCTGTATTTTTAATAAACTAAAATAATTCATAACTAAGCTGACACGATGGAGTTGGTGTTTTGCAGAAGAATAAAACCTGATCAAACTGTTAATTCAACTCTAGATAGGATAAAATGAGCTTCAATTAATAGCTGCTATCCTGTTTATATACAACGCACGTTTTAGTCTTATTTCTATGGGTTGTAGTTACATTTGTATAGTAATAGTAAACAAAAGTATTTCTCATTACCTTAGTTAAGGTGTTGAAATAATTAGATGCAAGTCGCATACGCATTTTGCATCTTTGATTCAGTCAATCAGCATTAACGCACATCGTGTTACCCTCTCCAAGTTATACGTTTCAGTGGGAGTTCTTTAGTATATTAATATGAAAATAATAAAAAAAAAATTTCACAAGCTGCCGCAGAGTAATCTTTCATCGCCGAGCATGCATGACAATATTCCTTTCCAAGATGCAAATTTCTTTAGACACCTTATATACTCTTATACTCCGTAATGTGCATTACAAACAAATATTGCTAGGAATTTCATGAAAATAGAGTTAATTATCGGATAGGTTTCATTTGATGGATTCTGGTTCCACAATGACATTCCAGCAACCCTTCTATACTAGTTTATAATTCCATTTCAAGTATGAATTTCGTTTTTGGTTGATCCATACTACCTCCTGCCGCCTCCTTTTCTATTTCCGGTTTATCAAATAAAGCACTATTACTACTTCCGATTTCAACTCCTTGACTCCTTAACCACTCTTTTCTCAACATACGTTCACAAAAAAAATCCTAAACTCACATATACAACAAACACACGGAAACACAAAAAATTAAACACAATCAGCCCTAATTTCCAGGTCGTCAGTTTCCTGAAATAATTTTAATTATCAGAGTTCGAGCCCCTCACGTTCGGGTCGCCATAAATTCTGCGAGGGTCATCTCTGTTAAGGACTGTTAAAAAAAACCTTTAAATGTTACTACTACAGCTTCGAGCTCCACTGTTGGGCGTCATAATTACTACGAAGTTAAGGGTCTGTTAACTCCACCGTTGGGCATCACAATTTGCGTCGACATTAATGCTGCTAACTTCAGTTTCCGAAATACCTATAAGCCCCACCTTCGGGTCATCATAAATGGTACGAACTAACGCTCTGTGGAAGACAGCTTAAACAGCAACCTTTAGATTACTTACTGAGAGCCACTAAGCGCTGCTAACTCTGGAGATGATGAACTGTTGATAAGTATTGCCTGAAACGCTAACAAAAAATACATGCCATGGCTTCTCAGCTTCTTTCTACAATTTATCTAACACCAAAAAAATTTCTGCTACTAAAATCACATGCACTTATTACATACTCATAATAAAAACTGTACAAGCCAAATAACAAAACAAAAATCCACGTTCACACATTATTACTCCATTATGTGCAACGCCTTTATGAAATAGTGCATGTCATAACTTATTTGACATCAATAATTACTCCAATCAATATTTATTACTGATATTACATTACAAAGTAACAGGGCTTTCCTCCCGTATTAACTTTACCTCAGGTTTAGTACGAGCTCATAATAACCCTTAAACCTTCGTGCGGAAATAGCAAATCAATCTCCCAAAAGCACCCTTTTGCCATGTACATACTAACGCTTGTTAATATCAATCATTTTAAATCAAGATTTCTAAATAAAAATACAATACAGTAATGCAATATAAAAATTTTATCAATCACCTTTCAAATTTGTCCTTTTTTAGTCGTAGCTTATACACACAATGCGCAAACGGTCATTGAACACTAGTTCATATAGGTAGAAAATAAGGAAAACCAAAACCAACACTGAAAACAACAGTTACCTAAATACTAGTTCAGCATACAGCTGCCATCATTCCCACTTCAACTGCAGCATATTAGATCACTCTCTTGCTCTGTCATAACCATATTCTCCAGCTGTAACCATTTAACCATAACAGCACTCATCTACCATATTAAATTCATCCAATTTTCCCAAGCTCTTCAACAACTACCATAAACTGTCGGTGCACACCCAATTTTACCAATCACCGATATCTAATCCAACTCCATATGTATCTCTTTTAGCATACTTATTGCAAATTCAAATTTAAAACAAATTTTATTTACTCAACTTAGTTCAAATATATTAATTTTGTAGCCATCCGCTGGCTGATAAGCTTTATGCTATTAAAAATTGTAGACTATCAACAAACTCTGATCGAAGAACTAAGACAACTTAAGAAAGTGATATTTTTAAGAGAGCGAAATTTTAAGAGAACCCCACAACAACCTACTAGAGTTTATATACCGTTTTTCACCCCACAAAAGTCTGTCAATACAAATATATCCTTCCATGTATAATTCTCAACGGTCTTCACTTCACGCAATTTTACAACATAAACAAACACCAACGACCACAGTTTTCCCGTAATTTTGTAACGTGCGCTCAAAATTCTTAGTAAAATATTCCAACCGCCACGATTTTTTGAAAATATTTCCTTGAAACGCTAACTAACTTTCGCAACCCTCTTTACTTGATTTCTTTCCCCGTATTTAGAACATGTCACCAATCACGTTGCGTATCTTAAACCCTCAACGTGACAAAGTTAACGCCTCTAATGCAACAAGAGTAACACCTATCTTTCTCCAACACACGCTTCCAACATCATCTCTTTTTGCTTTGCATTTTCTTCAAGTTTGTTTGCCACTCATTTGTTATAATCCCATTAGCCTAACACGTGTTATCCTTATCTCATATGTACATATTTTATCCGCTACTCCCGTCTTTGTTACTTGTTGTCAAGTTGAAATTGTAACGTACCGCAATTATCTCTGCACCTGAGCTATATATCTAATATAATTGACAGCTATAACCTACCCTACCTGGAACTTGTAGTTGTTTGTTCAACATTATCTTAAAATATGCCGGGAAAATTAAAGATGGTTAAATTTGTTTCATATTTACATGTTATTAGAAAAGCTTTGACAATAGCTTAAAACTTTCCACACCTATAACTATACTAAACGGTTTAAAACAGTAACGCTTTTGAAATTACACATCCTTTTCGTTATAATTAAATACAAAACTTAAATTGTTATGGAATTTAGATGTTCGTTTCTCCTCTGCATATTTTTATACACAAATTTGAAATGTTATCATGTATACACTATCTTCACAAATATATACACCTGCGAGTTTATAAAAATAAACTTTTAGCTTCCTAAGTGAATTATACTCACTTCTGTACTACGTATATAAAAAGCGTTTTCAAAGCGTACTCTGTTGTTTACATGCTAAACAAACTGTTCAAATAAATACCAATACTATTCTAACACCTTAAAATCACAGTAATATATATATATATATATATATATATATATATATATCATATATATATAATATCATATATACATATTGATGTGATTGTGTCACAGAAGATCATTGAGCGCCATATTCTGTGAAAAAAGCTGACCCTAATGCTAAGAAAGTAAAATTTTCCAATATTTAATTTTTATCCTGTATAATATTCTTTGGCATATAAAAGGAATTTCCATATGAAATAACAAGCTTGAGTACTTATAATGTTGTGGGATACAATTTAAGAACGAAACACAGGTTTAAAATCCGTGAAAATAGGAATAATTGATTGATTTTAAATTCGTATGTAAATAAATGTTCTCTAGAAAAATGACTATAAAGAAAGTTTTATTACATTTATAAAGACCGTATAACTAGTCTAAGTTTTTATTTGCTTTAAACACTAAATAACTATATATTAAGCTATCTTTTTTAAGATATATCATTTAAAACAAGTTGTAGACCGAGGACATACCAAAATTTGTACCATTGTAAAATGTAAGTACCATAATGCATCAATACTTTTTAAAGATATCACTTCTAAACGTAACACTCCATTTATTGAAAAACAAATAGTCCAGTAGCATCGAATTTATTATATTTACGAAAAATACTGTCTTTCTTTAAGAGTGTTCTGAATCCAAAAATTATAAGCAGAGATCAGCCGGCCAATTACTTTCTGTCAATGAATATACGTCGATCCAAAGAACGCGATAATACCGAAAAAACTATATAACCAGAAAAGATAATGAGTTTAATGTCTATACACAAACTAGTAAAAGTGAGATAACGACTAATTTTGGTTAACTAATATAGGACACGAGACTTTTGTAGTCGATATAAATTTTTAAGTTGACAGCTTATTTTAGAAATAATATCGCAAAATGGGTGTAATTGTTGCATCATGCGGAAGTGTCATACCTCTAGAATGTAATCGAACAATGACTCTTTAAGATTATTTTATTATATAAAGACGGAAGTAATTAGAGCGAAGTCATGCATTCTTTCGGTATTCACAGTTTAACATTGAAGTTTTGAACTTAAGTTATAAGACATCAGGAGAAATTGATCGGTTAGATTAGCGCAGCAGCGCAGACCTAACCTATCAATTTTTCCTATTATTTAACTTAAGTCCAGACAAACCCAACTTACCAAATCTAAGTCCAAATAACGTAGACTAACCTAACCTATCTGGAAAAAGTTGGAACTAACCTATCCTAATTTTATTATTATATACATACGACATACCTCCGACACACATCCGACATACATTCGACATACGTTTGACATACATCCAGGCATACATCCGACATACGTCCGACATACGTCCAACAAACAGTCGACATAATCAAGTTTATAGGGAGGAATATTTTCTAAAGTGAAATCAGTTGTAACACCGCATTTTTAAAAGATGCAAGCATGCAGTAAACGCTACACAAAAGAATCTGACATAAACCGTAAATGAAGTTTTACATGGTGCGTCAAGTTTCTACGCTGCTAATAAAAAGCATATAAACCTAGAACGACGCTATATGATCATGTCAAAATATTATACTCGTAGAACGAGAAGAAATTATATATTAGCGAAATTGTTCCTAGACAAGAAAATGTAAGCGATATGGTAGTTGATAAGCAAGGACTTATAATACCAATACAAAACTTTTAGTAATTTTTGGTATCTTCAGTCAGCAATGTGAGTAAATATAGATTTTGTTCCCGTCTAACATACGAGCTTTATTCGCTAGACCATAAAACTGTGGAAAACCTTAGGCCTTAATATTAATTTTACATGAGAACGGACTTAAATTTTATAATGTTTGTATTTTGGAAAAGCATTTACCAATCCAAAATATAAACTTTTAAAAAGTGTATTTGAACTCTTAAATAAAAAAATTGCTTACCACGAACATGAAAATTTTATTGATCTAATAGAGCCTGGAGATGCCAAGGAAGATTCAGATATGGTGTTTGAGGATATTCGTACGAACGAACAAAGCAAGATCACGCAGTTTTCTCGTATGATAGGCTTAAGATCAATTATTGTTTTTGCTTATGCCAAACTTATACCAGCGCCTTAAATCATAGACTCAGAGATAGCGCTAATGTGATTGCATTGTGAAGTCAAGCCGTTGCCAAGACATATATTTTCTAACCATATAAGCGCTGATATGTCATACCCAGAATTTAAAGAAATGTGGTTAAACTGTTGGAATGGGGATGCTTCAAAACATAATTTTACAACTACTGCGATAGGTTTTGGTATTGATAAAGGACGATATAGAAGAATTTTGCTCAAATTATAAGTAGTTGGAATGACATAAATAGTAAAAAGTTTGTGGAGTATAAAAACGGTTATACTAGTTTCCCGCAAGAATTAGCGCATCAACATTTGATTAAACCGTTGTAAAAGACAATATTTCATTTACAATACATCACCCGAAAAATTCCGAAACCAATGAAAAGAGTTAAAGATGAAAACGTGGAACCACCTTTAAAGAAAATTAAGCAAACACTTTCCGAGGAACCAAAACATCTTTATTATGCAGATCCAGACGAAACTATAGGCAGATCAGTTATTGGAGTTAAGTATCTGAAATCGATTCACGAAGTTTGGGACAAAGTGTGTTGAAAGTTGATCCAAAGAATAGTGACATAAACTTAAATAATAGCGTATATCCCGGTACTAGATGTCTATACAATCTGCTAACCTTTAAAAACATCAACCCCGAAACACTGATTTCAATCTACAAGAAGAGTTACCAAAATACTTGGACATGATCAGATCAGACTTGATTATAACAAGAAGCTTAATCTATATACGATACTAACAAAAAATTTAAAAAATATTTGCTAAAACATCCCCTAGATTTTCGGAGGAAGCCTAGAAGGGTGCTCACGGGTAAAGGTTTGGGTTTCTATGAAAGGTTTTAGAAAAAAATTGATTGCGAGTCCAGTTGAGTACGTATATTGGAACAATATTCACGAATTAATCGACCGGTTAAAATTATTGAATGCGTCCAACGAAGCTGGAAATACAAACGAGGAAAACATAAAGAAAATGGTGTCTATAATAGAAGAATTAAGAGAGGAAGGTATAATAGAATAAACGTAGCAAACAATTGTTCAGTTTTAAAATGTCTATGGACCGCTTTGGACGTTCTGAACGTAAGCGCTTGGAATCTGGTCAGCGAGAGTCCCTGGAGGTGGTTTCGTAATAACCGCAGATAGTTGTGGTACGACATGCTGCAGAAACGTCTTGTAAAAGCATCGAACCCCAAGGATGACAGTGATTGTGTTTCTAAAAAGTTTACTCCTAAATTAGGCATTTTCTCAGAGCCTGAAAAGTTTAGATGAAGCTCGACGTAAGGCTAAAGTATACAATGCAAGAAGTCATTGTATAGTCATGATTGGACATCTTGTTGAAGAGGCACATGCAGCAAGTAAACAGTATATGGACGTTCAACTAAGGATACATTTTAGTTCCTTATTCAAAGGCACTCAGGATCTGATCTTTAAATTTTAGGAGTATTCAGAGTATAATAGTGAAAAATCTTGAAGAAATAGAAAAGGCATACAGATGGCTTTACTATGCGAGTAGTACAGCAGACCGCTAAAATTTATATACACCACATATAAATATCCAACCTTTGGCAGTCGAAATAGCCCAGCCCGGTACGGATTATCTTAGTAGTGTTGAAAGCTTGATAAAAAGAACAAACTAGTCAGTATTGCGCATACATGTGTAAGAAAATCGTCGTAAAAGATTGTTTAAACTGGTCCGCAAGAATTATCTGCGCTGGTATACATTGCTTGTGCCTATAAAATACGATCTCTTTCAATTTGACTTGACCGAATTTGATGTTTAAACTAATCAGTGCAGAACTTGAAGGTATTTTCCATACAATGATAACAGCTCAAATATTCTTTGATTTTAATTTAACAATCGTGTTTTCTATAGGACTATATCAACCCAAATATGAACTATTAAGGAATGCATGAAGTCCTTAAAAGAAATCGAATACCATGAAATTGGAAATTGTGAAACCGTTATTGCCTCAAGAGAGGCTAAGGAAGGTTTGGTTATGGTTTTTGAAGATATATCTGCATACGAGCATAGCAAAATCACACAGTTTTGTCTTTTGGAAGACCTATAGCAATTGACTGGTTTTTCTTATGCCAAACTTATGTTAGCGTGTTAAAATATAGACTCAGAGATAACACTAGTGTGATTATATTGTGGAGACAAGACGTTACCAATCTTAGACATATATTTTCTAACCATGTAAGCGGTGACATGTCATACCTAAAATTTAAACAAGTTGAAAATGCAAGGCATTGTCGCAACGAACTTCCAAATGTAGACTTACTTTAAAACAATTTAAAGAAATTAAAATTATTATGTTGTAATAATTATAAGTATTCAGATAAAATATTTTAAAAGCTATATATTAGTTCTCATCAATAAGATAAGATTTTTTTATATGAATCTAATTATTTTCGGCAATCAAAATTTAAGTTTAAACAATGTCTATAATATTGGAATAATTGGCATGAAATGCCATAAATTGTTCAAATATGTGTCGCATATTGATTTTAAACTTATTAAAAATTTTAATTATCCCTGTAGATTTTCTCGCGGGCTCGGCGTCCCCGTGGCCCGATATTAACTGACATCAAAACTTAAGCTCTGGACACCGAGCTGAATCGATTGATGTATCACACATTGATGTCCGACCATTAGAAAGGCCTCGGACGGACAGACGGACGACAAATCGATTTCATAAACGAACGAAGTTCGTTGAAAAGTGCGTTTAATTCTTCCAAGAGAAAATATGGAAAATTTGTTGTAAATTCGTGTGCTTTGGCTGGATAAATAATATAGGCATTCAAAATTAAAAGCTTTCTTGAAACGTCAATCTGACAACTACAAACCTAAAGAGTCAAAATTTTTAACACTGAAGCATATATTGATGAGTCGATGGCGAATAAGCTTGACATAGCGCGAAAAAAACATGTGCTATTAATATGACAGATTAAGCATCAACTTCAAGTTTGGGAAATTAGAATAGGCCAATGACATCAACAGTGAAGAACTGTCAATTTGAAAAAAATATAAATATTGAACATTCGAAAAGTTCTCCAAAAAATGGTTTTTAATAATTGCACTTTCAACTTTAATTAATAAATTAATGGTTTTCTAATTTTATATATAGTTTTGTGTTCTGAGTTTGTTACCAGAATGAAATAAATCATGTACTTCATGTTTATCGTAGTTGTCTATAATACACTTGAGCGTACCCTTATGATAGCGGTAGATGAAGTTTAGTATGCAACTCGCACGAAAATACGCATTTTATACTTGTATGAATTGCAGCACTAGCCTACGGTTCGTGCTGCAAACCTTCATACTCGTGTAAAATGAGTCTAAATTTATTTTTAGAACTATTCAAAGAATTTGTTGAAGTTGTCTATGTCGTATTCACTCGGTTGATTGAAATCCTCGGTTTCAACGGTGGTGGATTCACATCACCCCCTGAGGGTTGGGGCATGTCAGAAGCTCCAGGTTCCATCGCCGCCACCTTGTGTGCAGTAGAATGCTTATCTGAAGCTCGAGGTTCTACCTGACACCTTGTGTGCAGTAGAGCAATGACGTTTTAAACTATCTTCTCGAGAGAATGTACCCTGGCAAAAAGAGCATAACTCGTCATTTCTTCTACTATGCGCAATCATGTGTCGCCTCAAATTATCTCGTCTTGAGAAAATGTTTTATATACATTACATACCAAGGACTGTGATGGGAAATTCATTACCTACAACAAATGAAACTACTTAGATATAGGTTATAGATTCAAAAAATGATTGAACGTCTTGTACATTAAACCTGGTACACTTTTCATACTGATATATATTTAATAACTCGTTGCATAAAACTAATTTGTATTAAGAAGACTTTTTACGTTGCTATACGCTAAGTTAATGCGTATTGTAAACAGAAAATTTTTATATGGACAAACAGCACCATTGCATCTGCATAATTTATGTACCAGTTAGTTTGGTTGGATAGAGGCATATTTGGCCAATTAGGGATAGCGATTTTTTTTTGTTTTGTTGTAATTGTTATATACTGATTTTCATACTTGAGGAATATCGGTTAGGTAAACGACTTGGAGTTTGCTTATTATTTGTGTTTGTTTTAAAATTAATAGAAGGTGTAAGATGTGTCTCAAGGTTCCTGCACCCTTTGTTGCAGTTAGAACCGTTAAAATCGTATCTTGGAATACCTATAGTCTAAGACCTAAGTCGCTAAAGTAGTCTATATAGACTTTCAGAGGTCTATTTAATAAAGGTGGGGGTCGATCTGAGCCAGGGGGTCGATCTGAGCCAGGGGGTCTATTGGGAATCGAAAGAAAAACAATTCTTAATATGCAAATCACACATACCTAACTGCGTATGTAAAATTTGTGAATATTTTTATAATTGACTTAATATCAGTTTCTTAATAGAAGAAGAGCATAGGAAGGCCTAGACCAAGCTATATTAGTCAAATCATTAGAAATTTAGGTTGTGAAAGGTATGTAGAACTTTTTAGATTAGTACAGAATAGAAAAGAAGTTAGAGCTGCGTCAAACCGACCTTAAGTAAGGTCGAAAACAAAACGATGATGAATAGAAAATAAATTAATAAAAGTATATTCATCCGGTTGAAGCAAGTAATTATGTACCAGCGCGAGTTAAGGTTCGGGCCTTTGGAGCTGTGTTTTTAAAAAACAACTTCAAACTCTTAACACATTTATTTTATTTGAAATTTAGAATAACTTGTACATAATACTGAAAAATAATTATTGTACTAGTGAGTAGCTTGAACAACGAAGTATGGAGTTCGAAGACTGACTGCCGGGCATTGAGCTCCCGGGCTTTTTATAATAACCTGCCCCTCACACGGCTGTGGGAACTTGCAGATCTCATGTCTGCGTTTTTCTTAATTGTACACTTTATTACAATGAACAACTTAATTCTAAGTAATTGCGGTTTGTTGACCGCCTGTGACCTGCCACCTGCAGTATCACTGCCCTCGCGGATGCAAAGTTGCATGTCCGTTCTTATGAACCTCTCTGGGTTATCCTTGTGTTACAATGTTGCATTGAACTTATACTTTTATTTAACCATTTCTAATAATTCCTATTAGATTCAATATATCAATATATATAGGTAATTGGGGGATACATAACTCCTCCCACCGTAAATGAAAAATTAAGGTTTTTCTTAATTTTTAAACACATAAAATTCATTATTCAAATTCATTTAAAATTCATTGTTTCTAAGGGTATACTTATTGTTTCCTTTTTTCTCTTTGTTTCCTTAAATCTAGAACTGTTTCCTTCATTCTTATATCTAAGGTACATTTTGTAAAATACATATATAATTACAAAAATTATTAAAATGATCAATATAATTGTCCAAACACTTATATTGTTATAATGTAACTTTGGTGTTTTGAGTTCACTTAATTGTTCTTTATAACTTTCCACTAATTTCACGGCGTGGTTGAGATCGTCTAAGTCTAGATGCTCTAGCTTCATAGGTTTCTTGATTATTTCTTTCTCTTCTTGTTGTATCTTGAACTGTAGTTCCGGTAGGTTTGCAAGTTTCTTTGTTGCTATGGGATCTTGATAAACTCTGATTACTTCATCCTTCAATTTCACATAACAGTCTTCTTTGAGGGTAATTAGTTTGCTTCCGATTAATGCTTGGTTATTTTCATCTTGGTTGCAGTGGATGGTTGCTATTACTTCGGTTGGGAAAATGGCTATCCATTTGTTATCTGTAACTTTTTGAATTTTCATGTTAGTTATTTGCACTTGTTTGGATTCACAGTGTTCGTAATGATTTGAGAATTTTAATAGTTGTACTTCACAAGGGCTGTCTTCTTTAATGGTTGTTGTCGTCATCGATTGACATAAATATTGGTTTGGTGTTACTTCAGTACATTTTTCGTTTGTATAACCATATCTCAGTTCATTTAGGGATAGGAATTTGGTTTTGGGCATGATTACTTGGTATGTGCTAGTAACTTTTGTTGGAAAAGCAAATAAATGATAATATTGATAATTGTTACTTTCTACTATCGGGATTTCTATTAAAAATATTATTTCGTTATTCTTAATGTAACCTTTTACTATAGCTATCTTTTCAAATATTAGAATGTTCGATTCTGTTACATCAAAAGGTAATTTACTGATAATTATAAATGATCTAATTCTTATTAATCCGTTTAATAAATCGGTTGGTTCAATAATACTAGAGTGTAGGGTATTTAATTTTTCAAATGTTAATTGGGTTTTGCATACTGCCTAATTTAATTGGTAGTATCCCGGGGTTGTTTTTATAATTTCTATTATTACTTGGTTGTCCGTTCTACCTGGGTGGAGGTTGACGGTAAGGGTGATGACTGTCCATCTGAAATTACAGGGTGTCTTAGGTTTTTCAAATGAATGTACTTTGTTATTTTACCGTTGTCTACTACTGCTATGTTTTTATCTGATATTTTCTTAATTTTAAATGGTCCTAAATTTCTGGGTGCTGTTTTATGTCGCTTGCTTTGAAAGTTTTTCTCATACACGGTTTGTCCTATTGAAAATTTATTTGAGTCGGTATTTTTGTTTCGGGTTGTGGTGATACGTTCTTTATCGTTTTCTAATTTATCTTTTACCTTGTCGTAAGTTATTTTTAGTTTTTGTTTGTGGTCTTTCGCATATTGTTGATATACTTCCTTGTTGTAGTGTATGTCATAGGGATTTCGTGAATCTGAATGTCCTAAGGTTAATTCTAAGGGTGTAAAATTTGTTGATGAGTGAATAGTGTTATTATAGGCGATTAGTGCATATGACATTAAATTGGTTATATGTTCCTTTTTATAATTTATTCTTAATAATCGAATTTGTTCTAACAGGATTAAATGTAATGGTTCAATTAGTCCGTTTGATTCACGGTGGTTTTCCGTTATGAAATGAATTTTTATTTTGTGGAGTTCTAAAGTGTTTGGTATTGTCTCGTTTTTAAATTCGCTACCATTGTCTAAAGTGATTGATTCGGGTGTTCCGTAAAATGTGAAATATTGTAAAAATCCTTGGGTCACGTCGATGCTATTTTTGGATGTGATTGGTATTGCTTGGCCTATTTTTGTGAATGCGTCTACAATTGTTAGATAGTTTTGTGCTTCTACTACTAGAGTATCGGCATGTAGTTTTTGAAATGGTTTGTCGGGTGTTTTGGTTAACATTAAGGGTATCTTTGGGGGTTTCCTATCGTATTTCGCTCTGTCTCATAGTTCGCATTGGTTAATAAAATCTGTGGTCAATTCCTTCATGTCTTTAAAATAATAACGTCTTACAAGTTGCTTTATAGTTTCGTTAATTCCACGATGGTTGGTTTTTCCTTCGTGTTGATTTCTAATTACATCGTTTATTTTGTCAGGGTCGTTTAGTGTTATTAGTTTTCTAGTACATCTGATGAGTTCAGGGCCAGAGTTATTGAATAGTTTAATGTATAATTCTGAAAATCTTTGGTATAAATGTTCGGTGTTGAAATAAAAATAAAATCGTTTTTTCTCGGGGGTGTATTCTTTTAGAATTTTAATTATTTGTTCCTCATTGTCATCTATAGTTATTTGAATTTGGTATGTCTTTTTGTTATCTACTTTTGTATATTTTACTGGATTGGGGTTATTTAAAACTTCTGCTATTATAAATTGGTTAGGTTTCATATCGATTGCTTCGTTTAAGATTTTAATCGCGTTTTTTGGTTCTTCGTTTTGTGTCGAATGTATTGTGTCGATCTCGTCTGGATCTTCCCTTATTTCTGCTTCGTCTACGTTTCCTATAATGGATTCCGTTTCTAATGCATTGAGTTGGATTCTGCTTAAAGCGTCTGCGTTGTTGTTATAGATTCCCTTTTTATATATAATTTCGTAAGCATACTCTTCGAGTCTAATTCTCCATCTTTGTAATTTTGAATTCGGTTCTTTCAGTTTGCATAACCATACTAGTGGTCTATGATCGGTGTATATGTAAAATTTTCTTCCGTATAAGTAAGGTCTAAAATATTTTGTTGCCCAAATTATGGCTAATAATTCTTTTCTATGGTACTATATTTTGTTCGGTTTCATTCAGGGTTCTGGATGCGTAGCTGATGGGTTTATCGCTACCTACTTTTCCTTGGCTCAATACTGCGCCTAATGCTACATTCGATGCGTCTGTCGTCAGTATAAATGGTTTTGTAAAGTCTGGGTATTCTAATACAGGGTGATTCGTTAATATGTTTTAATTTTGTCTACGGCTTTAATAAATTCCGGGTGTGTTCAATTTTGTTTCCTTTTTAAACAATTTGTCAGGGGTTTGGTTATCTGAGCGTAACATTTAATGAATTTGCGGTAGTAACCACTAAGTCCTAGAAATTCTTTAATTTCTTTGGTTGTCTTTGGTAATGGGTAATTTAGAACTGCATTTGTTTTGTCTGGATTTTGCATTACTTCTTGGGGTGTTATTACATGTCCTAAAAATGATACTTCTTTTTGTAAAAATTCACTTTTGTCTAATTGTACTTTAAAATGTGCTTGTCTAAGTCTTTCGAATACTTCTTTGAATCTTTCTATGTGTTCTACCAATGATGTGGAATAAACTATGATGTCGTCAAGGTATACAAGACATTTTTCATTGTGTATTCCTCGTAATATATTGTCCATGACTCTCTGGAAAGTAGCGGGTGCGTTCTTTAGTCCAAATGGCATTCGTTTGTACTCGTAATGTCCTCTAGGTGTGCTGAAGGCTGTTTTTGATATGTCTTTTTCTTCCATCTCTACCTGATGGTATCCTGATGCTAAGTCTAATGTTGTAAAATATTGGCATTTGCCTAATTTGTCTAAAATTTCGGTTATATTTGGTAGTGGATATTTGTCATCTACCGTTTTTTCATTTAACTTTCTATAATCTGTTACCATTCTGTACTTTCTCTTTCCGGTTGCGTCTAATTTCTTAGGTACTATTAACACGGGGCTGCTCCATGGTGAGTTGGAGTGCTGGATTATGTCTTGATCTAATAAGTCTGCTACTTGTCTGTCAGCTTCTTCTTGGCTTGCATGAGGTAGTCTATATGCTTTTGTAAAAATTGGCTTGTTATCTGTTAACTCGATATTATGTTTTACTGTGTTGGTGAATGTTAATGGTATTCCTTCACAATGGAATATGTCTCGGTATTCAAAACATAAGTTTTTAATTGCTCTTTCTTCTTCTTGATTGATGTCGGTATTGAAGCGGATGTTAGTTAAATTTTCTCTTAACATTTCGTCATGTTCTATTGGGTTGTAATCGTTTTCTAAATTTTCGTCTGTTTCCATTGCGTTAAAATTTAGTTCTTCTACGTTAATTGGGTCGGTCAATGATAATTCTACGGGATAGTCGTTCGAATTTAGTATTGTTGTGGTTGCATAGTTATCTTTTATCTGTACTAAGGCAGTTGGGGTTTCTACTCCTTGTTGAAAAGTTATGTGATTTATTATTCCTAAATTTTTGTTAGATTTTACTGGGATTTTTATTTTTTTTTTCCGTTCGGGGTTCTATAGTGTATTTTTGTTCAACTTGTGTGTTTTGAAATTTAATTGGGATTTTTCCGTATTTTGTCCTTAATAAGCGATTTTTAATGTCAATGTTGGCTCCTAATTTTCTTAGAAGGTCCATTCCGATTAATCCGTCATATTTGTCGTTAAATTCGAATACACAAAATTTATGTTTCATTTTAACATTAAATGTTCTTGGTAAGGGTATATTGGCTACGAATTGGTGTAGTGTTGTTTGATGGGCTGTTTTAATTTTAAATGGTTCTCTTTATACATAATCTAAATAATGTTTTTGTACGGTTCTGGGGCTAATTAATGTTTTTGATGATCCGGTGTCAATTAATAGTTTGAATTTGGCGTGGGGTATTTCTATGTATGGTAATACTAAGTGATTTATGTTATTTAAGTTTATTAAGTTTGGTTGTCTATGAATGGGTCCATTTGAAAATTTGAGTTCGAGTTTTCGTCGTCGTATTCCTTGTAAGTTTCGTATTGTTCGTCACGTTCGTAAGTTTCTGCATGATTTGATTCATTGTTCGTAGGTGTCTCAATGTAATTATTTTGGTCAGTGTCAAATTTTTCTATTTCTTGATGGAATAATTCTTCCGATGTAAAATTGCGTTTCTGATGAGGGTTTGGTCGGATATGTGTTATTTTTGTATTTTGTCTGGTGTTACCAGATGAGGTATCCATTGGTGTTGGTTTGTAATAATTATTAGGGTTGTTATTATTATTAGTCATTGGTGTATTTCTATTGGGGTTTGCGTTGAATGCTGGTCTTTGTTGGTTTAGGTTTTGATTAAATCTTGGTTGGAATGCTGGTTTTGTAAAAGTTGGTTTTGAAAAATGCGCATATTGATTATTAAAATTCGTATTGTTGAAACTTGGGTTATTAATTCGCGGTTGATTTGTTTGTGCATTAAAGGGTGTGAATTTTTGTTGAGGGATTGTTTGTCTTGTGGCTTGTATGGTTTTTATTGGTGAATAACTTTTATTCGCGTTGGGGTTGTATAGTCTGTTGCGGTAATACATTACATTTTCTTTTTCTGTGACTAGGTTCATAGCTTCCTCTAGATTTTGGGGTCGTTGGAATCTGATTTTATCCGATAGTCGTTCTGGTAAAGCGTTTATGTATGTGTCTAGTGCCATTTCGTCATACATTTTTGTTTTTAAATGTCTAACGTTTTGATCGGGTTCTTCGATTTTTAATTTTGTTAGTATTAAACTTCTCACGTCTTGGCATTTTATTCCGAATTGGTAGGGGGATTGATTGTGTTCCATTCTAAGGTTTATTAGGTGTCGTACCAGGCATTTTATGTTACGTTGATCTCCAAAATATGCAATTAGTAGCTGTTTAAACTCCTGCCATTCCTGTAAATCGTCCCTACTGGCGATTAAGGTTAGTGCCCTTCCGGTTAGTTTACTAATTATTAAGCGAATAAGCAATGAATTTCTTTCGTTATCTCCGGGTTTGTAGAAGGTTTTTAGGAACATTTCGGCTGCACCAATGAAATTTTCAAGATGGGCCTGCGTGCCATCAAATATCTGTATTGTCCCTAAATAGAGACGCATGTCTGTGCTACTCATGTTGGTTAAGGGTTGTTTTCGATTTTGGGAAATTTCAAAAAAAATTATTTTTTTTTTAATTGAGGTTTATTTCGCTATTTTTATCGTTATTATTGCTTCGGATTTACTAATTTTCCGTTTGGGTTGTGAAATTTCAAATTTTGTAAAAATTGGGGTTGATTTTCTATTTGTAACGTTAATTATGCTTGGGATGTATTAATTTTTCTTTTGGATTGAATAATTTAGAATTTTGTAAAGATTGGGGTTGGTTTTGTTACTTGTGATGTTAATTATGCTTTGGTTTTATTAATTTTTCTTTTGGATTGAATAATTTCAATTTTGTAAAAATTGGGGTTGGTTTTGCTATTTGTGATGTTAGTTTTGCTTTGGTTTTATTAATTTTTCTTTTAGATTGAATAATTTTGAATTTTGTAAAAATTGATGTTGATTTAGCTATTTGAAACGTTAATTTTGGTTTTGGTTTGTTAATTTTTCAATTAGGTTGGGTAATTTTGAATTCTGTAAAAATTGGGGATGATTTTCCTATTTGAAACGTTAATTTCGGTTTGTATTTTTTAATTTTCAGTTTAGACTGGGTAAATAAAAATTTTGGTAAAGGTTGAGATTTATTTTGCTATTTTCCAGCGTTATTTTTGGTTTGAATTTGTTAATTTTAAGTTTGGATTGGGTAAATAAAAATTTGGTAAGATTGAGATTTATTTTGCTATTTTTCAGCGTTATTTTTGGTTAGGATTTGTTAATTTTACGTTTAGTCTGCTTCGAGTTATTTTTAAAATCGTAGTCGCTGTTATTTATATTTAATTACACAGTGCGGTGATGTACTTGTGAGATTTGTATTCAATAATGTTGAATTTAATTACCGTAGTCTTGGATTTGCCTGTTTTTATCTTTCTGAAGAATAGTTTCTCTCGGTATTTACTCTGTTTTGCGTTAGTTCAGTTCTGTTAACTCGTAATTAATACTCTTTCCGTGGGTTTTGAGTTGCATAAACGTACAGTTCGTCCGTCTTGTATTCTAATTATAACTTGAGGTTAATTGCTTCTGCACTCTATTGTTGCAATTTAAATACTTAAGTTGTAGTCTTTGTTATTTAATCACGTTTCTTGGTAATAATTGCGTACGTATGACTATACTTACAGGTGTTAATTTTCAACTTATAGGAATTAGTAATTCGCGTCTCTTACTTGCTAATGCTTTGCATAAAGTGTTACGTCTAGTTTATTCTTAGATCTCTTGGTATTATAATGCTTGTTGGTAATTGAATCTCTCCGTAATGTTAGTTTTCAGATTACAATTATGAGCGTTTTATATCTTTATATGATAACGTTTAGCGTTATTCTGTATGTGTACTGGAATAATGCACTTTATAAATGCTGATTAATTTTTAATTGAAAACGTTAAGATTTTATACCGTGTTTGTTGCAATTGTACACGCGTTTATGGATTAATTACTTGTAGGTATTGAATGCAAAACTGCGTTGCTTTATTATGTCGTGATGAGTTTATTACTTATGATGCAAATTGCGTTGTTAAAGTTATACTTTAGTACTGTGCAAAGATTCTGAAAGCGATTTCTCTGAGGTTTCAATTGTATAATAAAGGATGCTTTCTTCGCGTATTTTGCTTATCTTAGGTGGTTTTAAGTTACCGTAGCAGAGTGTTTTGCTAGAATTTATAAGGTCAATGGTTTTAAATAATCGTTCCGTGACTGTTTGTTCGAATCAGCTATGAAATTAATTTTGCGTTAGTTTTACCGGTTTAAAACGTGGTTTGAATCGCGTTTTTAGTGTTAGTGAGTGTGCGTTTGTTATTTTTGGATTACTTTGAGTTTGTTTTTAATAATTGTGGTAAGAATCTCTTTTAAATTCAATTCTTATTTGTTTTTTAAGAAAATCTCTTTGTAAATAATCAAGTCTCTTTTTGCTTTTTAAGAAAATCTCTTTTTAAAATTCAAGTCTCATAGAATGTTATACAGTCTCGTTTTTTTTTGGAAATAATTCACTTTGTAATTATTTTCAAAACAATATTCATAAAATTCATAAAACAATAATAATAAATCAATAATAATAATACTAGCATATATCAATTGTAGTTTCTGGTTAAAAAAAGGTATGGAAATGAACTTACATTAATTTCATCTGTTTCTTTGGTGGGCTCGATCGATTCTGTATCTTGTCCACCTTGGTTTGTTTGTTGGATTTAGACGATTCTTGTTCTGCGTCCAACTTGGTTTGGGTTCTGCCAAAATTTCGAATTAAAATTCTTGGTCACCAATCTTCCGATTTTTGGATTTTCAGTGCCCTTTTGACATCCGTTACGGCTGCGCCAGTTAAGGTTCGGGCCTTTGGAGCTGTGTTTTTAAAAAACAACTTCAAACTCTTAACACATTTATTTTATTTGAAATTTAGAATAACTTGTACATAATACTGAAAAATAATTATTGTACTAGTGAGTAGCTTGAACAACGAAGTATGGAGTTCGAAGACTGACTGCCGGGCATTGAGCTCCCGGGCTTTTTATAATAACCTGCCCCTCACACGGCTGTGGGAACTTGCAGATCTCATGTCTGCGTTTTTCTTAATTGTACACTTTATTACAATGTAACAACTTAATTCTAAGTAATTGCGGTCTGTTGACCGCTTGTGACCTGCCACCTGCAGTATCACTGCCCTCACGGATGCAAAGTTGCATGTCCGTTCTCATGAACTGTCGATAACCTCTCTGGGTTATCCTTGTGTTACAATGTTGCATTGAACTTATACTTTTATTTAACAATTTCTAATAATTCCTATTAGATTCAATATATCAATATATATAGGTAATTGGGGGATACATAACTCGCGCAACGGCGCGAGTTCTGCATTTCTGGCTTATGAATCATATGGATATGTGCACTTGTCCAAGGTGTCACGAGCGTTATTGTTATAAACGCAAATATCATACGCAGTTTCAGCAATCTTTACAAATTGTGAACAGTGTTAAATATTTGCCATGTCATTGTTACTACTTTTATAGTATTGAATAATTAGTTATAGTTTCTATAAAAATATTCGTTTAGTTTAGATATCAATTTTACTTATCACTACAGTAAAGAATTAATAATATGAATTAGTATAGTATACAATTTATGTTTAACTTAATTATAGAACCCTAATTAAAAATTTCAGCTTCAGTTTCTAAACAGAAATGTCGGTAATATTCATTGGATTATTTGAAATTTGGATTTATTTGTTCACCAACAGATGAAACGATTTCTGTGTCTTCTATGCGAATAAAATTTTTGGAAATGACTACATGAAACCGTCAAAAATAAAAGAAAAGAAAGGGTTTACTCAGATAAAAAAAAACTTGAATTTAAAAAAAAAACCTAAAGAAAAAGTCACATGTCGACCAACTACAAAACATTTTATGAAGCGGTCTACTGAAATTGAAACTGATTTAAGATTACTAACTTCGTACAAGATTTCGCTTAATATAGAAAAGAAGGGAAAACCACACACACTCGCTAAAGGAATTGTTATACCTGCTATTGAAGACGTTGAGGATGTAATAAAAAAGACTCCGTTACTGTTTTAAAGTCCTTGCCATTAAGTGCAAATTCTGTACAACAGCATATTGACGTAATGGCAGAAGAAATAGAAAATGCGGTAGCTTCGGAGTTAGACGGCTCCGTGACGTAGTTGGTATGTGTGTAACTACTACGTCCAAGGTCCAGGGTTCGCATCCCGACACGGTCCGCTTAAAAGTGTTAGGAGAGTAATTTTCACAAAAATACACCCTCGTTCGGATGAGAGGTAAAATGGAGGTCCAGTGTGTGAGTGTTGTCACGCACGTTAAAGATCCCT
The DNA here is from genome assembly GCA_036346225.1 of Platerodrilus igneus. Taxonomy (NCBI): domain Eukaryota; kingdom Metazoa; phylum Arthropoda; class Insecta; order Coleoptera; family Lycidae; genus Platerodrilus; species Platerodrilus igneus. The sequence continues at coordinate 605,658 of JARFIW010000975.1, read as the reverse complement.
ACCTTGCGTGGAAGAGCAAGGGTTTGGCATAATTCAAAATTTTCCAGGTAAAAACGCTTGCTTCCTGACCAATGTAGTACCTTCGGGTGGAGCATTGGAAAATCACATGTAAGGTAGCTTCAGAGTTAAAAACTTGCAAGTTCTTTATTTAACTTGATGAATCTGTTTTTGGCGTTTCTGCTATTCTTATAGCGAACTTTAGATATTTCAGTAAAATGAAAGGACAAGTCATTGATCAATTTTTATTTGCTAAATATCTTGAAACTGATGGTAAAAGAGTGACAATTTTTAGATGTTTACAACGCTATTTAAATAAATATGATATTTCTTTTTAAAATATAATAGCAGTAGCCACAGATCGTGCACCTGCTATTGTAGGGCGTTACCGAGATTTCGCTACATTTCTCAAGGAAAAAGTGCCCGGTTTACGTACTATTCATTGTGTGTTGCATAGAAACAGTTTAGTGTCAAAATATTTGAGTCCAGAGTTACATAACTTTTTACAGTTTTGTTTTAAGTATATCACTCAAATTAAAGCGCAACCTATTAAATCAGGATTATTTTCCATACTTTGTGAGAAAGACGACGAGGTATTCATTCAATTACTTACGCACCAAAGTTATATGGTTGTCTAGGGGTATATGCTTGCACGGCTCATTGAGTTACTCGACTCCGCGACAGAATTTCTCAGCGAAATAAATTCTGTTCTGAGTAATGAACTCCAAAACAATAAGAACCATATTTTTTATTTAGAGGCCTTTAATGACGTCCAAATAAAGCTGCAAGGTATAGGTGTAACAATTATCTAAGTTCGGACAGTACTGTTAGGCTTCCAAGTAAAATTAAATTTATTTAGATCTTTATTTCTACGAATGGATTATCAGTATTTTTCAAATCTACGACAATTAGATATAAAAGAAGAAGACTTGAAATATCTACAAGTCACTTCAAAAATTAAGCAACGATTTTAAACTGCGCTTTGTTGATTTGGAATGCATTGACATTCCTGAACGGATTATTGCGCCATTTCTGCTCAAATCGAAAACGTGGACATCAACCTGCAAGATAAGCTTGCTAAATTGTTACCGGATGTTGAAGCAAACACGCTTCTTAAAAATTTAACAATAGGCAAATTTTGGATAAATATAAAATTAGTCCAAAAATATGTAAAACTCTACAAATTAGTTCAGCCATTTATGCTGCCGTTTTTAAATTCCTATATGGTCGAAGCCGGTTTCAGTCACATAAATTCAATCTTAACTAAGTACAGAAATAAATTAAATTTAGAGTTTCGAGGGGATTTAAAATTAAAGTTGACCAATTTCGAACCCAATATAGCGAATCTTGCAAAGGCACACTCATCTCAGTGAGTAAGAAGCAATAAATCTGTAGTTATTATACTTATTATTTTTACTTATTTATAATTACTCATTATTTAATAAACTTTAAGGTATTTAAATTTCAACATTAAGATATTTTCCATAAAACTAGTGTTACATAATGTAAAATTACTTTAATAAATGTTGGAAATCATAAAGTAAATATAAAAGCATTACCGAACCTCATAGACAGTTTTATTTTAATTAATTGAAATTACTTTTATGGGGTCGATGGAGTTTGCGAAAAATTATATAGGGGTTGATGATCAAAAAACAATGGCGACCCCTGATGTAAGGAGACCAAAATTAGGTGGGCTGGCGCTCAACGGCTTTTTATTAGACATAGAGTTCTAAGACATTTCCAAGTAGGTATAGGAATATTTCATAAAATTGTATGCCCATAAAAAGATTTGTATTTGTTTTTATAATATCTACCCCTCGTCACCGAAAGCTTTCTAGTGCATTATTTACTGTTACGTATCATTTGTAAAGTAATATTAATTCAGATGACTAACGTTAATTTAGCATTTAACAAAAAACGTTAAATGCCAATTTCAAATCAAAGAAGTGCCTAAATGTTGACCATATTTTCCTTGATACAATATTTTAACAAAATCTGACATTCACGTTTAATGTAATAGTAATGATAGTAATCATTAAAGGTAAATTAATGAGGTGCTTAAAATAAAAGAGGAAATTTGAGAATAATAAATTTTTTATTATTAGGTGTGGATTATACGACTTGGTGCTTAAGGAAACCGCTTTCCTGAATTTTTCACCTTATTAAAAACCCATACCAAAATTTCTTTTACCAAGAGTGTAACCTTTCGGAACTTATATTTTACCAACGTTATACGACGTACGTGTTTCTTAAAACAATCTAATTATAGACAAGCAAAATAAATTATTGGTAATGAATACGTTCTACAGTTGCGTTAAAAATAAAACAGTCGGATAACGCTTCTTTCTTTAATATAGACTGAAAATTAATCGATTCAGCAGCAAAAATGAGCGTTAATTTAGTTCCAATTTCTACATACCCGAATGTTATCGAGGTACCGAAGATAATTAGAAAGCAATCAACTGCAGAGAATTCGATTAGTTGAAGTTATTACAAAACAAACACTCAACGCTTTTCAGTAAATGCTTGGATATAGTGGGTTGCGTGACTTGAATTACTGATACGGTTCCTGTCAGTATATAATGCTTCTTCCACTGAGGAATTGTGGAATTAAATAGTAAACCTATAAATCACCCTAACAATTCCAGCTCTGTATTAGCGTGCTGATACAGAATGGAGGTAATTTGTATCAAGGAATACAATTGCCATTCCGCGAATAAATAGTGATAGTAAAATTGTAATTAGCTCAACCTTAAGAAGCGATTTTTTAAGTGATTGACAACTCGTTTTTAGTATTAACTTAGGAAACTACAGCAGAGAGTACTGTTTGTAATTAAAGTATTTCACATAGCTTGCGTTTAATAACAGCTATGTTTCTTCATACTCTTTTAAGTTATTGTATTGAAGCAGGGTATATAGGTTCGTAGAAGTCGCAGAGCTGCAGAAATTTCCGCCAAACAGACTCAGCGAGCCATCAATTGATGACGTTACTAGAATATGCTATTTTGAAAAAGTCCCGTTTGGTTCGGAACGTATATTTGTAACAGAAACCAATGGTGTTCTGATTTATGTTGTGCTGCTGAGATTAGTTTGCACTTATACTGGAAATATGCTTTAAAATTAGCGGTAGTGTTTTTTCTAAAGCCTTTAATTATATTTGATGCAGAGTTGACTTAATCATGTTGCTTATTATGGCTATACACTTTGTAGAGTGCGCGACCTCACTCAATTTTATAATTATACACAGTCCTGGTTTGCAATGTTGAGGACAAAGTGAAGATCACAGGTAGAAAATACAAATTCATAGAGTATAGAAGCCGTTCAGGAGACGGACAAGGGTGATGTGTATGGTAATAATAGATTTTTAGTGTTGTATTTCAATCACGGACTAAAAATACCAGATAAATTATAATTTAGTTATATAACTTTTATAAGGTGTTTGAATGTCAGTAGATCAAATGTCGGAAATTTAAAATAGTTAATAATTATCATCTTAAGATAATTTATAATTTGATGCCAATGGGGTTTGTTTGAATTAGGTTAAGGGAAATTTAGCTAGTGAGTTTTCTGCTGAAATTGTAGTAAAACCACGTTTACTGAGTATCATTATCCATAATACAGACTAACACGGGTTTAATTATTTACTAAGGTGTAACAATTATGGATAAATCTCCAAGAATCACGCCCGCTGTTACAAATGCCATATGGCGTATTATGAGCTTTATAACTGTGCTCCACGTTAACAGTAGGGAACTCTTGTTTATTAAAAATGCAACCACCCGTGAGCAACTCTTGAATAAAATATACATCATTCAAACCATAATTATATTCTGTCTTGAACGACTTTGGTTCCAATTTACCTTTACATGCACTTATATACCTAGAATACATTGGTCACATGCAATCTTGTGATTGATAAGTATTTGCATTATAGTACATAATGGATAACCATTCAAACGTTTTCGCTGAGACATGTATACCCATTTTAAATTGTATGGATTTTGGTTTTTTACGTCGTTTGCAACTATTACTTATTTTAGACTTTGATAAGCTATGCGTTGTTAATTTAAACGGATCATATCACAGAGAATTCATTTTACTTTTCCAATTCAAAACCGTTATTTTTCACATCTTTGGAACAACTAATGAAACACTTCACGTATCCACCAGAAGTGATTCATGGTTGACAATCAATTTTATAACGTTCTGATAGACGTTACATTTTTGTGCCTTTCAAGTACTTAACAGCAAAAAATTGACCATCTAGTGAAATTTAAACTCAAAATACTGTCATATGTGTGTAGCATCACTACTAGTGCATCGAAGACTTTAACTTGGCGCTTCCCCCACAAAGCTTATAATGTATTTGTAACGTCTTTCCCTTTCTCGATGTTCAAATCGATGCCTCAATATATTAATTTTAACGCACAGTCGCAATTTTTTCCCTTCTGCTATGTCCTCTACTTAGGTCTATACTGACGTACTTTAAAATTGGGCGAATTATTCATTTAAAAAATAATAATATAAATAATAATAACAATAGTAGTAATAATAATAATAATAATAATACCTCAGAGACCTATTTCCCCAGCTCAGCAGCCCTTATCTTCCATCAACACCCATCCTATCCAACCAATCCCATAGAAAAAACCCAACCCAAGCAATAAAGCAATTCGTGGCGAAGGCTGCTGCATGGCACCGGATGCCAGAACGATACCACATTCGGGTGCCTGTACGGCACCAGGCGACACCGTACAGTAATTAACCTTACATGAGTGACGTGGCTCTGCGCAGACGGACCATCACGACCATGAGATTTTTTGGGAATATGCTGGAATCAAATAGAAAAAAAGAGTACGACACCTAGATCAGGAATGTTCTAATAAAGTGTTCCATCTGATATTTTATGATGAAAAAACAACCTAAATTTCTTTAATCGGTTGCAAAAGCTCAGTGCTTCCAAACTAACTTTAACAGAATCGCTTATAACAACATTCAAACAGTGGACGAAGCAAAGAACACAAAATTCCGTAGGATATTTGTCCAAAGTTTTTTTGCAAATGAATATATTATCGCACATATTTACTCCATTATTATATCTTTGCTCTCTTAGGTTGTTCCCGTATAACTTTAAATCTTTCATTTTTTTTTCAACAAATTCAAATCAACCGTGTGTACGTAATTGGAAAAATTCTAAAGTGTTCATATATTTGTAGTAGATCAGTGGTAGAAATACAACTGACCACAATGATAATTTGTTTAATGTGCGACACATCTGGCGAACAATTCAAAATAGTGGAAAAATATTTGGTATCAAGTATTCGGTACAATATTTCATTTTGATCAGCATCTGCTACTGCAATTATCAATTAATTTTGAAGATTCTAACCTAAATCGTGCGGTGTATTTCTGTAACTTTTTGATCGAATCCGTTGTAGATAGAAAATAAATTTATATTATGCTTTCTTTTATGCAACTGCTTGGGCCTGAATGGATAAGTCAATCTAACTGGTCACGTTTTAGGAAGTCGAATGAGCAAGTTGGTGCTGACTACGAGAACACTTGAATAGCCAGACCAAACCACACCTGCTGGATGTCGAGGCAACCACCTCAAATTAATTTTTGTCTTATCCGTCGCCCCAATTGTATTATTTTTAAATTTAATCAGACGTAATTGCGCAGGTATGATAAAGCTTAGCCTATAATATCTATTTATGTTTCAAAGGTAATTTATTAAGAGACAGTAGTTGATTCCAGCTTTTGGAGTATTTACTTAAAATATTAAGCCATTCTTTGATTTGCGATGTCAGATCTATATCTGACAGTGGAGGCATTATTGGCAACGTTCCCTTGATTCCATTTACTATTTTGTTGTAGCCTATGTGCGCATGGTAGTGCATTGCAACTACCTCTGACAAATGCCGGGTTCATGGCAATCGCGGTATAGTTCCAACTCGACGTCTGAAGTCCTGCACATAGGCTAGGAGGTAAACGTTAACATACTGCGTTACTTTGTATGCAAATACCATGACAATCCGTAAGCAGCACAATTGCTAAAGTAGTATTTTATTAAATATTGTGCCACTGTTGTAAGGAATTGTGGTATTGGGTTGGTGATCAGTCATTCTATATATCTGCATTGTATATCTTGTCACAATCAGATTGTTGGCATCTTTGTTGGTAACTGACTATTCACCATCAAAACATCGTGTACCGATTCCGATCGTTAATAATATTTCAAAATTGACGGATTGCATAAAAAATAAGATTTATGTCTCGTTGAATAGTTTGGCATTACTTAAAGTAGCAAAAATTTACTCAACTTGTAAGGTTTAGAAAGATACATTTATTTTAGCCAAACTTTAAACAGGTCTTTCTCTAGCGGCTCCTGTCTCATCAATAAATAACTATAGTGAAAAGCAGTAAAAACACTGGTCGAACATCTACAGTCCATGCACTCTCAAAAGAACTTTTTACGTCCTCAAAGCCTTTCAAGAAGAAAAAGAATCTAATTTTATGTAAATAAAAATTACACAGTCCTAAAATGGAACGACATAAAGTTAGGTAAAGAGATTTCTAGTTACCTCCTTTAAGGATCATACGACATGACAATTTCTAAAAAGTGGTGATCACATACAGCAAAAATAAAAGTTATCGCAGTTAGACAGTATACAATTACAAAAGACTGATACTCAAAAATTTCGTTTATCGAGAAAGAAGAAAAATGACCTAAAAGTGCATTTAACCAAAAACGTATTTCTAATCTCTACGCAAGCTACTATAATAATGTAGCGGGCTACTACTACCGCGTTTCACCAATTTAAAACAAGTAATAACAAAAGTCTTTATTACTCACTGTTCACAAGTCTAATTAACAGTATATGCCTTATTTATAGATGCTTTCTGTCCAATTACAATGAAGCACTATCACACTAATGCTATTTACAAGCACTAATATCTTCTTAAACTAAATTCTTAACCATAGGTCTATCACAACACTAACACTACTATTTATTTATTACACTTTTGGCTATTTATGTATTTTACAAGCTGGTTGTACAATATACACGTTCACATAACACAAATTTATATTTAGTAAAGACTTTCAGAACGTAACAAACAACTAGCTATATGCGACATGATTTATATATGACATTCTGATATAGACTAACTCTGTACCTCATCATCGGTCTTATTTATACCCTGAATTAAATAGATGATTCATTCTATGGTATGTACTTGAACATTCTCGGTTCCTGGAGAATATCCATTGCTTACGACGCTTGTGTGTTTGACGTGTTGCCTAATAGTAGCTCGTAACAATAATATATAATGGCTGTTTTGCACACAACAATTTATTGATCAATTTCTACAACTCGTTGACCTTTAGCAGCAAGTCGGTTCAAAAGTGTATATTACATATAACAATTTACAAAACAATTTCAAGAACTTGGTGCTCCTTAATTTAAGTCGACTTAGAGCAAAGTTTTTCATCAATTTTTTGGATTTTTTGTATGACTAACCTATAGTATGTTCACTAACTTGTTTATTCCTTTAGTACTTAAGAGGTTTAGCATTGATTGTTTCGTGCTTTTGTGAATTTGCATTTTTTGTCGGCTTCAAAATCACTTCAACACTCTGCAGAAGGTATGTAAATAGAAAATACAAATTGAAAAGTGGTTACTGCTTCTGATATAACCAGAAAAGGTTGATAAATTAATGTGTGTAAAAGCATTTAAGTTCATCAAGATTGTTGAAAATTTTCTACTTATTTTTTAAGTTCTAGAAATTGATTAATAAATTGTGTGTAAAGCAGTTATTAGAAATTGACTATAATGATTTTTACTGTTCTTAAATTGTTTCTGAAATATTCGCTTTTTGGAATCTACAAATTTTATAAATGAACATTTTTAGTATTTAATTTAATTTTTAGACGCACAAAATTTAGCATATGCAATGCTGAAGTGATATTATAAGAAACTAATAGGTATTCTAATAACCTTTAGAAAGATATTATTTGACATACAATATTTTACCTTGTATAAAAACTCTTACGTAATATGTAATCTTCAATAGGCGTCGTTATTGCTTTGGTTGAACAGATACTAAATGTTTACAAGGACCCCATTGTATTTATATGCTCCACCTATCAATTTTCTTATTGGTGATTATCGTGTGTTTGTTGATCAATGCGTTGTACTTTGCGCCTACCTCTGCAGAAATCGGAATTCCTAAAAATTGCTTGTTTTGATTATTGTTCAGACGCTTGATCTCACACGTAGACGTTCAACTTCGTGCAGTATATTTCTTATAAATTCCAAATGTTCATTGCATTCTGTCACATCTTTCATGTTTGTGTTGACTATGGTTCAAACCTTATCGCATCAGGAACCGCCTGTTGTACATTTTGTTTGTTACTCCAAATATGTTGGATTTTATCGAAGTACAATGTCTTTTGTCACGTGCACATATTTCTATTAATGACGTATTTGAACGCGTTTATTTATTTATGCGTTGATTTTATTAAATAGCTAGTATACCAGGTCGTTTATCTTCCCTTATTACGTGTTTATTTTGATGAACTTCGTTGCGTTAAAACCTAATTTTTGCTCGTTTCTTTCTAGTTCTGGACTCTTATATTTAACTTAGAACGTATTATGGGACGTACACCTTATTATTTTAGCCAAATAGTATCTGATTATTGAATAATGAGCTTCTTTCTTATGAATTAAATCGGTTATGATTTACACAGTGTGCTCGATATTAACTTTATGTAAAATAGTCGATTTACTCATATTTAATGGTGAAACTGTTTGGTTTTCTTAACGTTAATAATGTTTACATTTATCATACGACCCCTATAACTTAATATACCCTTAAACTATCCCCTTATCCATAGCATTATATATATGTATATGTATATATAATATATATATATATATATATATATATTGAATGGGGACTGTCTCTTGATTCCAGCAAAGTAAAAATTTCAGCGCGGAGACGACTCCTTAAAAAGTTATGTATCATTTAATTTCCCATTTTACGTCTATGGAGATTTTTAAAATTTAAGTACGCTAGATGCCGTCAGTGGATACGGATAGTGACGTAAACAAGACGCTAACTAAACTTTTGGCCATTGGCTTTTCATCATCTCGAGTAAGCAGACTCTGTCTATTTTTATCCTTTGTTTGTAAGTATATAACTGTTTAATCGATTATTACTGCTGATATATTTATGTTCTAGATAATGGATTCACTTGTACCATTGTGGAATTGCCGTAGTCTGCCCATTAATAATGAAACAGGCTTCTTTATGGGCGTAAGAACATGGGTGTTTGCCAACTTCTAGGAAATACCGTCATCACCGCTCTGCCTAGAAAATCAACACTGCGCATGCTCCGTATTGCTATAATTAATGATTAGGTCATGTTGGGTTAGGTTGAGAGAGGTTAAATTGCAGTTAATAATTAATAAAACTACAATTAAAAGAAAACGCCATTGACTTAACGTGGGAACTTAAAAAATCCATAGATTTTTAAGGGGTCGTCTCCGCACAGGAGTTTTTACATCGTCGGCATCAGGAGATAAATCGAAATATATATACGACCCCTAAAATAACCAATGTACGTAATTCGGGGTCCTACTCGTTACTGTTACAACTGTTGAGTAATTTAACTTTCAACGACGACGTGATTAATGTATCCTAGAGTTCTAACGCATTTTGATTGTTAAGTAACTTTTTACTTAGAGTTAGAAAAGATAAAGGATGCAGTTTTCACCAGTAGTTCTATTTTTGCTCCGAACTTTGTGCGGAGTGCATCATTGGTCATTTTCAATAATAAAATGTTTTTATCACGGTCAGGGTGTTGCATTTAAAATAACACCTAACGTATTAAAAAGAAAATTTTGCCCATAAGTAAAATGACGGACGTGAGATCAGAAGTTCTAGTAGCATTATCGGGGCTAACCTAACCTAACCAAAAGAGAAGTCTTCTGATCTAACTTAAAAAGATTTCTCCAACTCCTGTCATTTTGCTTACAAGTAAAAAAAATTTCAATTTGAGGTTTTGAAGCATACTCGGGCGTAAAAAGCACCTACTCGAGTGCGATGTCGAACGACAAGTTGGGTGACATACCGACTGTTACGTGCCAATAAATTGGCACTAAACATTCCCTAGTTTTAGCTTTGATGTGCGGAAGTTTTCGCGCCTTAAAATTCAAAAAACTCGGTGCGCGTATTTCCGTCACGTCAAAAGTGGGTTGGACGAATAATTTCGCGCCGACGCGTGAAAGGACAAAAAAGTGGGGGTTTTTTCCGGTGCTCTCTGTAACGTGGCCGTTTGCCTTTGAACATCGAGAAGGGCGGTCGTGTCTGGTATCGTATCTTCATTTTTATTATGTAGATCTCCTTTTGCTTATTTTTGTTTGATTTTGCCTGATAAACCTGTTTCCTTATCGTTCCCGCTACATATAGCAATTTGATACGACCCTGGAGCAGTCTCACGACCCTAAAACGAGCCGGATGTCCATGCTCCGCTAACAGCACCGGAGCAGTCACCATCTGTAAACTATCTAAAAGGGGGCTCCCGCTATCCTGCGGGACGCCGTCCTTGGCGTACTTGGTGAGAAGCGGGACCTTTTCGGTGAGTACCTATTGCCTTTACCTGTTTTTCGAATTAAATATATTTATTGCGTAATTGCGCTTTTAATTCTGTATATGGTGACGTCATTGGCAGATGGGAGCGCCCAAAATCTGTACAAAGATTAGCGTTACCAACTGCCGGTGGTGTCTAGTATACCGCGCTCGCGGGTTTGTATTTGTGAACGTTTAAATTGTAAGAATTGGCGCCTTTAACGTGTGAGGGTGTAATACTTCTTTAATAAACATAAAATGTTTTACCCAATGTTATTTATAGTTTTTTCACAAAAAAAAATTATTAATTAATTAATTATCTAATATCTGTTAACCTTGAACTTTATGTAATGTTTTGGAACGCACCACATAGCTTAGATGTCAAAATTGTTGTTATGGTAACTGAATGTAGGCGGCCATTTTGACATTGAAATATACAGCTTTTGTACTTAAAATGTTTGGTTGATTTAATGTTTCCCCAATTTAAATATGGTGTGCTTTTGTTGACTTTAATTATATTATTGTGGGTGCACAGTTTGTTTTTAGATGCAAATATAAGCTTTCAGTAAGAATCAATTCCTTAACCCTACTTCTTGCACGTGAGTACACATAAATAAATAAGCATTCAAGTAATTTCATGCTTTAAACACGGTTTATTACGAAAATTATCTATTCATATTAGATTAAAACATAACCCTTGTTTAAAAACTGCTTTGAAACCATAAATTAACACTGTCTTGTGTGTCTACATTTTAAAAAGTGTTTTAGTGATTTACCTGTCTGATTATGATATTTCAATTACCTTTACAAGAAACCTTGTGTTTAAAAGCATATAACGTAACGATTTGAGCCTTAAAATATCTTTTTTTAAAACGTTAGAGTACCGGGATTTGGTTTTGTTTGTTAAATAACACATATTATCTACCTTTTTTTATAATTTGGAGTGTCCTTTTGTAACCTAACCGTGATATATATTTTTTTTCTTAAATGTTATCTTGCTTTGATATAGTTTTAAAAGTGTTCCCTTAAATGTTTTAAACAGTATAACTTATAAATGCTTTTTAAAGAGGTTTTTGCCTTTATATATAGTTAACGAAATTATCTAACCATATCTTTTACCTTTCAAAATGTTGTAATAAACTGAATCTCTTTATATCTGCTCCTTTAATATTGAAATAAAAGAAATTGTCGTTAACGTTTTATATCTAAACTCATTTACGATGGTTGCTGGTAACTCTTGCAATATCGAAAGATTATTCCAACAATTTGGAATACTGGTTCTTTATACATGTGTCGTGGATTTTTTTCTTTTGTATAGCGAGTATGAGTTTGTCTTGATAGCATATTTTTTTTAGATATCGATATTTCAATGTAGAACTTTAAGATCCATTAAGCGAGATTTGCCTTTCGGATTGGTCGTCCAGCTCTGTAAGTCTAGAACGAGACCCCAAGGAACAGTCGTTAAGCATTATCAGTCTAGACGAGGTTTGATGGTAAGTTGTAGTTTTAACAATTTGTAAATATGCTTTACCAGATATCTTTCTGTTATTCAACAATTTTGTTAGTGAATTGAGTCTCGATTACTCTTATCTCTTCACATATCGATTTAAATCTCAGTAAATGCCTTAAAATTATCTTTAAAATCGTTCAACCCTACGTATATCTAAAAGCTTTTCACGTTTACTTCTTTGACAATGTACCTAATGTTTTTAGCTCTCACTTGGCTTAATAACTTAAAACAACCCGCAGGTCGTTTGGCAAGATGGAATTTGCGTATCTCTCAATTCACTTTTGACGTTAGGCATAAACCTGGCAAATTAAATATCGTACCTGATGCCTTATCTCGTGATGTTGTCTCTCTTAACATTCCAAATTTAATTCCTGATACCTGGTATCTTAATATGATTAAAAAGTTTCTGACAATCCCGAAAAATTTCCTACCTTTCGTGTAACTAATAATAGATTATATAAATATGTATCTTTTTCCCCTCAACGCCAAGGCAGGTGGCACATTAAAGACCTCAAGCCATTCTCTGCTGACCCAAATGCTAGTTAAGTTTTTTTACGTTCCATTCCCCTCACAATTTACCTAATATTTTTTTGTTTTCACCATCAATTAGTATCTTTAATCACTTATTCCTTCTCTTATACACCTACCTTTTATACGTTTAACTCATTTACCTTAAACCTTTTGCTTCTGGTTGACTTTTCTTTGACCGTACCGTTACTTGTATATCATTTTATCCTCTAGACCCCAAGTATAACCCTGTCGCTTCATTTATTTAATCCTCGAACTTTTCCTACAGCATATTATTTGGTTTTTAGTATTTTTCTTACGTCATTTAATTTTGTGTGGTAATTGTCGTAACTTTGGTTGTAATAACTCATTGAATTTTTATGATTTGTTTTAGCTGATGTTAGAGTGGATGTTTTTCTTCTTTGGGCTCACATAGGACATGCGCAGCCTATGCCATTGTTAGAAATAGTCCATGTTTGCAGTTGCAAAAAACTAGGATTGTCTACTCCATGTGTTTTTCCTCTGAATTATTACAGTCGCCCACATTATACTACATCATTATTTGTTTCTTTTTCTACTAAATCACCATAACTTATAAACATTTTTTTTTCATTGTTTTTTATTGAACTTCGTGATGAGGCACTATTGCTTCTTATTGATATCTTATTAAATTCTCGGTTGTTTTAGCATATTGGGACAGTGTACCTGTATTTAACTGCTTATAATTAGGCTTTGTTGTGTGTTTAGGGTGTTACCGTTTTAAAAAAACTACCTTAAAACAGTTTGTTTTTGTGTGAATGTATCTGTAATGATACTTTTAAGTTGTTGTGTCAACTTTTGTCTGATTTTCTTATCGTAGTGGATGCACTCGTTAGGAAAATGACCGTACTAGTTCTTTTAAGAGTCTAGTGAATTTTAAACGTGTATACCTTATCTTGTCGGATTAATATCGCAGGTGGTCCTTCAGACTGCGCTGTGCTTCAATAGGGACAATTCTCTACCTTCTCTCGGACGCTTGTCCAAAAACTCTACTTTTTCATATCCCGCTGTCTCCGTTTATGCCTTATTCTTCTTTCGGTGGACCTGTTCTTGTCCCCGAACACCCGTCTGCCACATAAGAGTGATGTTCCCTCACTCCGAGCTACTGACCACATTGGCTGGTTGAGTAGCGCTTTGCTATCCACCTTTTTCTGTCTCTTTAGCTCAATGCGAGCCTTTCCTCTACTTTTTTCTACCTGGAAGTGCCTCTGATGCATTCCAAATAACCACCTCCCTCTTTTTACCGTTCCTGTTTCTCTGCCTTTTCATTTCCGTTCGTCACCGTGTGGTTGCGCGGGAGGTTTTCATAGACACCTGGATCCCGTCTCTGGGAATCTTTCGTGAGGTCATGCGGTGCCGCTGTCAGCGCATGGGCACTGGCAGTGAAGGTATGTATGTGTGTGTGAATGTGTGAGTGCATATGTCGATATACATCGTGTGGGTATCGGGTGATTATATCACCGATGTCGATTAACGCCGGGTGCAGGGATGCACCCAAATGCCTTTGCCGGTCCCTCGTGCCGTTTTTTGTAAACGGGCCTGCTTCACAGGTCTCTCTTTCTAGAGGGTACGAGAAAATGCCCATTTAACGGCTCCACGGAACCACTCTATCGTTATCTTATCTATTATCTTCGGTAATAACTAGGCTAATATCATTATCTTATTTATTATCTTTGATAATACCCTTAGTTTTAATATCGTTATCTTACCGATTACCTATAATAATAATTTTAGTTAGTCTCTTATCTTACCGACTACCGTTAGTAATAATTTTGGTTTAATTTCTCGTTATCTTACCGACTACCGTTAGTAATAACTTTGAGTTAATTTCGCGTTATCTTACCTGTTATCTTTAGTAATAACTTTTGTTTAATATCGCGTTACCTTACCTACTATCTCTAATAATAACTTTAGCTTAACATCGCGTTATCTTACCTAGTATCTCAAATAATAACTAAAGCTTAATATCGTTATCTTATCCATTACCTTTGATGATAACAATTTAAGTTCAATATCGTTATCTTATTTATTATCTTTAACATCAATTTGAGATTTTGTTTTATCTTTTTACCTTCCTAACGTTTGGTGTTTATGACCAGACGTGGGTATTATTTTTCTTGAATTTAAGTGAAAAAGCTAACCTGATGTAGAAATGTAATTTGTTAGGTTAGCAATATAAGGATTTAGTAGGGTGGTACTTTTGGTAAATTTGTTGATTCACAACCATGTCATGGACAAGTTTTGATGTGTATCGTTAGTAAACCAAAGTACCGGTAACAAAAATTTGCTAGAGTGTAGAGTGACTCACTCTGTTGAACATTTTTAAATTTGGGCACTTTTTGCCAACAAGGAACAGTTTTGATGCAACGCTCATGTGTGTTTGCACGTAAGAACTTTAATGATAGCTTTAGTTTAGATAGGTTAGGCGACTTGTCGCATCTGTTTTAATTTAAGTAGTGTTTCATGCTCCCCGACAAATTTGTGCTGTCGATTATTAGTGTAGTCAAAGACAATGGGGCTATATTTTCTGTTTCCTGATAATTCGGTAAACGTGTTATCGGTCGAAAAACCAGGTGGCACCTTATATAAACATTTTGTAGGTTTTAAGTTAGGTTTTATGTAGGGTAGTTAGGACTTAGATTTTAAGCTGTTACTGTGCTAACAGACTTTTTCTTTTTTTAAGTTTTTTCTTTTATGGCTTTGTCGCGATTGTTACGTGCCAATAAATTGTCATTAAACATTCCCTAGTTTTAGGTTTGATGTGCGGAAATTTTCGCGCCTTAAAATTCAAAAGACTCGGTGCGCGTATTTCCGTCACGTCAAAAGTGGGTTGGACGAATAATTTCGCGCCAACTCGTGAAAGGACAGAAAAGTGGGGTTTTTTCCGGTGCTCTCTGTAACGTGGCCGTTTGCCTTTGAGCATCGAGAAGGGCGGTCGTGTCTGGTAACGTATCTTTATTTTTATTATGTAGATTTCCTTTTGCTTATCTTTGTTTGATTTTACCTGATAAACCTGTTTCCTTATCGTTCCCGCTACATATAAAATTTGATACGACCCTGAAGCAGTCCCACGACCCTAGAACGAGCCGGATGTCCATGCTCCGCTAACAGCACCGGCGCAGTCACCATCTGTAAACTATCTAAAAGGGGGCTCCAGCCATTTTGAAGGACGCTATCCTGCGGGACGCCGTCCTTGACGTATTTCGTGGGAAGCGGGACCTCTTCGGTGAGTACTAATTGCCTTTACCTGTTTTTCGAATTAAATATATTTATTGCGTAATTGCGCTTTTAATTCTGTATATGGTGACGTCATTGACAGATGGGAGCGCCCAAAATCTGTACAAAGATTAGCGTTACCAACTGCCGGTGGTGTCTAGTATACCGCGCTTGCGGGTTTGTAGCTATGAACTTTTAAATTGTAAGACGACTTAGTTTAACCAACCGTTTGCCTCAGCGTAACTCAATGACCACAGCTCTAAGGTATACTTGCATAAACATTTTGGGTTCGAAGTCCGTTTTCATGCAAAATAACAGATATTAAAGCACTGGTTTTTTCACAGTTTAATGATCTAGCGAGTATTACCTATTCGTACGTTAAATGGGAACAAAAGTCCATGTTTATCCACACTGCTGGCTGAGCGCCATAGTTCTGTATTGGTATTACAACTTTTTGCTTACCAACATCAATATCACTTACATCCTTTTGTCTAGGAACAGTTTCGTTAATACATAACTCCTTCTCGTTTTGTAAATTTTCGACGTGATCGCGTGTTGTTCTAGGTACATTATACCTCTTACTAAGTATGTATAAGGTGCGCGGAACCATGTGAAATTCATTTACAACTTTTATTAACGACTCTTTAGCGTAGCGTTTACTGCTTGCTTGCGTGTCTTAAGACTGTTGCACTACAATCGATTCACTTTAGAAAATATGCTTCCTTAAATACTTTATCATGTCGGATATATTTCGGATGTGTGCCGGATGTATATCGGATGTATTGGATGTGTGTTGGTGCAGATATCACACCTGATAGTAACATTATGTATTTAGTTTGAAAAATAAATATAATTGCATTAAATATAATTACGTTCAGAGTATTGTAAACACCTAAAACAAAAGTTTGGTCAAATTATCAAAATTGTAGATAGTATGGGGGTAAGCTAATACACAAATTGTATTTTTTTTAAGAAAGAGAAATGTCTAGGATCTTTAATAGTAGTCTATGTGGAAATTTTTAGAAAATTTGTACGTGCTAGGTAGGGCGTTAAACTAAACATGCGGGTGTGAAAATGTTTTTGGATAGAACGGTTGTAAAATTTTATCGAATGGAGCACAACTGACAGACTATAATTAGAAAATTTGTTAGAGAAGCTACCAAAAATGCATCAGCTCAAATGAAGAAGACTCGTATAAAGTGTATTAAGTACCGTATTTTGTGTACTTGTGTGTTTACATGCACAATTTGTCTATTACTTTCGTTTGTCTCCCACTTAATTTCCAGCTGCGATCGGAATGTCATTCAACAGCTGTCACTTGATTCTAATTTGTGCAACACAATGTTTTTACCACGCGTACGTGTTTACACGCAAAAATTCGTCTATTGTTATCATTTCTCCCCGCCCAATCTTCGATCGCGTTCGGATGTCTTGGACATACTTCGGTTTCTTCTAAAATGTATAAGACTATAATATATTGCTCTGCTTGCGCTGTGGTGGATATATCCCACACTTTCGTTTCCAACGTAATCTTTGACTTTGTTCGCAAACCTGTATCTTCCTTCAGCTCTTACTCTAAAGAGTATAGATAGCATGTAAGTTAGTATTCGATGATGGTAAAAACAGACTATTAAAATTTAGTATTAGAAAATTTAAAATCTTTTAACGTATTAAACGCAAATGTTTAATTCGAATAAATAAATATTAAATTAGGGAATTAGTGGTTTTGAATTTTATTCGCGATATTTAACTAGATGGAAATGTACTAGTGCTTAATGAATAACTATCAAGCAGATTGAGAACCATATAGCGGACTTAAACAGTTGTTTGAATGCTTGTTGGCGACTCCGTCGTGTAGTTGGTATGCGTATGACTACTACGCCCAAGGTCCTTGGTTCGAATCCCGACACGGTACGCTTGAAAAATGTTAGGCGAGCATTTTTAACAAAAATACACCCTCGTTCGAATGAGAGGTAAAATGAAAGTTCCGTGTGTGAGTCTTGCCCCGCACGTTAAAAATCTTTACCTTGCTTAGAATGAGAAAAACGAAATTGACCAAGATTTGTATAATTACAATCAATAAAAATTATGTACACTTCACATCTTGATAATAAGTTTTACTATTCGACAAAATAAACCCCTAAATTGAAGTAATAATAATATCAATTTGTTTATTTTCAAAATTATAGCTCCCTTTAGTCAATTTAAAGCCAGCAAAAATGATACCGTGTTCTATTGGATAGACCCTTGAACGTTCAATAACTTTTCCCCTTTTCACATAAATTTTTTACCGCTAACATTCTGAATCAAATAGTTTTCTTCGACTTGCCATTTCCACCCACGAGATAAATGTACATTGTTTGGTATCAATTAATATTAGATTTATCTCAGCTACTCGAATCTCTAGAAACTTTTTAGATAGCATCATCCCCCAGAGAGCCACCCCAATTTTAAGAATTTTTACCAGCAGCGATTTTTTGGCCGTCCGCATAAATTTTTTAACCATGCGATACATCAAGTTAGTATAGAATTTTACGCAGAATCCGAATCTGCAAACAGATTTAAAATAGGACCACCCCTTACCGTTTTACACATATACCCTCTGCTAGATAAATCTTTCTCCACATTTCCACCCACGAGATAAATGAACCTTGTTTGGAATCAATCAATATTAGATTTTTCTCAGCTACCCAAATCACTTTAAAATTTTTAATTGCATCATCGCCCATGGAGATACCCTAATTTAAAGATTTTTTACCAGCGGCAGCGATTTCTGAACGTCCTTATAAATTTTCTTAACCATGCGATACATCAAATTAGTCTAGAATTTTACGCAGAATCTGAATATGCAAACAGATTTAAAATCGGATCACCCCTTACAAAGTTACACTTTAAAGACGCCAAACCTTTAAATTTTTGCATACATATTTAACCTAGATAAAAGTTTTCTTCGACTATCCATGTTAATCTTATCTATAAGTTCCCAGGCAATCTAAAACCGTGGGAATATTAGAAATGAACCCTTTATAAGCCATAAGTGTTTAATATTTAAAACCATTTTCAAACAGCAATGTACTGTTTGTAGAATATTCAAAACTACAACTTTTAAAATTTTAAACACGTCATAACATAATTATGTAGTCAATGCTAATTAGGTACTTGGAAAATACAATTCGTTTCCGAACTAATTTCTTGACGATTATGGATTACTCAAATTACATGTTGTTAGTAATAACGCTAGTGGTAGTGATATCCCACGCGCAGGATACGTCACTGTAGTGACGCGCTCGTGTTACGACTCGCCGGTAGACAGGTGTAGTAGAGTTCCGTCGTGGCCGTGATATAGAACAGACGTGCACGCGCTCTGACGTGATGTATAATGTTTTACATTAATAACCATTGTACATGTATAATATTTAAGTTGTACGTTATGTTGAATTATTCCTGTGTTAACTTGAGTTCTGTTTCTTATTAAATCGCTTTATATAAATGCATTTTGCTTACTTTCATAGCGTGTTGAAATGCTCTGTTCCATCACATCCAACAGGTTATGGGCACAGAACAACTCAAACGAGAATAACAAATAGCAGGTGCAGTAACAAGCGATAAGAAACAAAATCGACAGGTGTGCGTGTCGGCGTTTTCTTTAGTAGTAGTGTCGGTTACGGTTTTTCCTGTATTAACGTGTCGAGATTGTATATTGTTTTTCAAGATGAATTGTGCGAATGTTTCGCGACTTGAAATGTTAAATAAAGAAAATTTCGATACCTGGAAAATACAGATGGAAGCGCTACTAATAAAGCAAGATGCTTGGGGTTACGCGAACGGAACCTGGGGTAAACCAGATTTGAAGGATGATGACCCACATTCTAAAAGGGAAATTGAAAAATTGCTTAAAGGCGATAGTAAAGCCAAATCAGAAATAATTCTTTCAATTAGTCCTTCTGAATTAAAACAAATTAAAAGATACATTACTTCAAGGGATGTTTGGTTAAAACTGGAAAATACGTATCAATCTAAAGGACCGGCTAGAAAAGCAAATTTATTGAAGCAATTAACTTTACAACGTATGAACGAAGGTTCTGATATACGTGAACATATAAATAAGTTTTTTGATGCTGTTGATAAATTAGCCGAAATGGACCTTGAAATAAATCCAGATTTACTCGCAATTATGTTATTATATAGCTTACCGCCGAGCTTTGAAAATTTTCGGTGTGCTATAGAATCAAGAGACGAATTGCCATCCCCAGAAACGCTACGAATTAAAATAGTAGAAGAAAGCCATGCTAGAAAAAGCGACGAACGAAATACTTCTCAGAATGCTTTGTTTGTAAACAAAAAACCGGGTCAGTGGCGGCGTGAAAACATGAAACCCGCGAATAATTATAAAACTACCGAAAGTGTACAGGCGAATAAAAGCAGAAATGTGAATCAATCTTTTAAATTTCGCTGTCATAAATGCAGAAAAATCGGTCATAAAGCCTCAGAGTGCTACAAACACAAAAATGTTAATGTGCAATCTTCAGCTAGTTGTTCCCAAAGTGCTAGTGAAAATGTGAGTTTTGTTACTTCGCAAGTGTGTCAAATTGGCTATCAAAATCAAGATACCAGATGGTGCTTGGATAGTGGAGCTTCTTCACATTTGTGCAGGAATATTGAAAGTTTTCAAAAACTCGAAGAATGCATGCATGGTAGCTTGAATTTGGCCAACAACAGTTCAACAGATGTCGTTGCTAAAGGTATTGTAACATTTAGCACGGATATACGAGGTGAGTCCAAAAATATTATTTTAAACGATACTCTTCATGTACCAGATTTGCGTACGAATCTATTGTCAGTTAGTAAAATTACTAAAAATGGTTTTAGAGTCTTATTTAAAAAGGACTGTGCGTTAGTTCTCAGCAGAGATGGGACTGTTAAGTTAATTGCAGATCGCATCGGTGATCTTTATTACGCGCGCGAAAGTCAGAACATTTCGAACGTAGCAATAAATAACGGACCGGTACATATTTCTCAGAAACTTTTACTTTGGCACAAACGTTTAGGACACTTGAATTTTAAGGATCTAATCGATTCTATACGTAAAGGTGTTATAACGGGTATTGATCTTAAACTTGATCTGAAAAATATTGACCTTAATTGTGATATATGTGCAAAATGTAAAATGTCGAGAATGCCGTTCCCAAATAAATCGAACAGGGAATCGAATTTATTAGACATTATTCACACGGACGTTTGTGGTCCTATGCGTGTTCTATCGAACGGAAAGGCAAAATATTTTGTTGAATTCATAGACGATCACTCGCGTTGGTGCGAAGTACGATTTATTAGTAATAAATCGGAAGTTACAAAAATTACGGTGGAATATTTAAACTTAGTTGAAAATCAGAAAGGTAAACGCGTCAAATGCTTTCAATCAGATAATGGCACGGAATATACAAATTCGAACTTTGATACTTTATTAAAGGAACGCGGAATTACTAGGCGTTTAACGGCCCCGTACAATCCGGAACAGAACGGGGTAGCCGAGAGGAAAAATCGTACTTTACTCGATTCTGCTCGCTGTCTACTCATGGAATCCGGTTTGCCAGACTCATTTTGGGCCGAAGCCGTCAATACCGCAAATTATATTCGTAATCGTGTGCCTACGAAAAGTCTAAATGGGAAATCTCCACATGAAATTTGGACGGGAAGTCCACCAGATGTGAGTAATTTTAGGCAATTCGGTTGCAAAGTTTTCTGTTTGAACAGAAATCCGAGCAAAGGAAAATTTGATGAAAGAGCTAAAGAAGGAATATTCTTGGGTTACTCGGAGGAATCAAAGGCATTCAGGGTTTGGTTACCTGAAGAGCGAAAAACCGAAATAACTCGTGATATAAAGTTTGTTGAATCAAATAATAAGCAAAATTTACAAGAACCGTCTGACGTTTTTTCTGAAACTAAAGAGAATAAATTAGGATCTGAAATCGAGTATGAACCCCCTAATACTCTTATTTGGTCAGAATCCGCCGAACTCGATAATTTAGAAAATGATGTGTCTGAAGAGATCAGTTTAGTTAAAGGACCGGGAAGACCTAGAATTGTCCGGACCGGGCACCCGGGTCGTCCCGCGAAATTATTTAAAATGGTACCAGAAGCAAACATAAACTCTGAGACAGAGGAATATTTATTTATGTCAGAAGTTCCTATGAAACAAGCTTTAAATTCGACTGAAGCTGACGAATGGTATAAAGCTATGGTTGAGGAAATGGTTTCTATATTAAAGAATAAAACTTGGTCTTTAGTTGACAGACCACATGATAAAGAAGTTATCGGAAGCAGAATGGTTTTACGAAATAAACTGAAAAGTGACGGGAGTCTTGATCGAAGGAAAGCAAGATTAGTTGCGCAGGGATGCGGTCAGCAACCAGGCGTACACTTCAATCAAACTTTTGCTCCTGTAGCTCGCTTAAGTTCAGTAAGATTAGTTTCTGCGATAGCAGCGCATTTTGGAATGCATTTGCATCAATTAGATGTGACATGTGCTTATTTAAATGGAGAATTGCAAGAGACTATATACATGGAACCTCCAAAACAGTTAGCAAAAATCTTGGAGATTATTTCTCTCAACGATGAATCATATATCGGAAAAGTATCAGGTGATATGCTGAAAGATATACAGAGTGGCAACAAAGTTTGTTTGCTGAATAAGGCTTTATATGGTTTAAAGCAAGCTGGACGAAGTTGGTATGCCAAGTTAAACAAAACATTACAAGAATGTGGTGCTAAACCAACAAATTCTGATCCTTGTTTATATCGAATGGGTCAAGGTGATGAATTAACTCTGATAATAATCTATGTTGACGATATATTGATTGCTTCCAGGAATCTCAAAACAATTGACAGTTTAAAATCTAAATTGTTCAAAAAGTTTGAAGTTAAGGATCTCGGTAGCGTTGGATACTGTTTAGGGATTGAATTTTCTCGAAAAGATGATAAAATTATGCTACATCAGATAGGTTACATAAAAGAAATATTAGACAGATTTAGAATGTCTGAAGCTAAACCAATCAGTACTCCTATCGATCCGGGCACTAAGTTGTCTAAACCAACTGAATCCGCGTCGGATGAAGAAGAAAAATTACCGTACAGAGAACTGATCGGAGCATTGACTTATCTATCAGTCGCAACGCGACCTGATATAAGTTACGCTGTTAGCTATCTTAGCCAGTTTAATAACTGCTATAGGAATTGTCATTGGAGCGCAGCGAAGCGTATTCTTCGATATCTTAAAGGAAGTATTAATTTAGGGTTGGTGTATTCTCCCACCAAAGATGCTCTAAAGGGGTACGTAGATGCCGATTGGGCTGGATGTACCATCGACAGAAGATCTTTTACAGGATTTTCATTTATGTTGTCCAATCTCATGGGAATCTAGAAAGCAGCGTACTGTGGCTCTTTCGTCTACAGAGGCCGAATATATGGGATTGACTGAAATTGCCAAAGAGGCTATTTATCTTCGAAACGCCCTGATAGAACTTGGTTTCGAAAAATTAGCTCAGATAGTTGTTTATAATGACAACATGAGTGCATTGAAGTTAGCTGATAATCCAGTGTTTCACGCACGAAGTAAACACATCGATGTGAAGAATCATTTCATACGTGAAGCCCTGAACGACAAGCAGTTTGTTCTACAACATTTACCTTCGGAAGATATGCCTGCGGATGTACTTACGAAAGCTTTGTCTCGTAAAAAGTTCGAAAATTGTGTGAAAATGATGGGTTTGTTCAACTCTACAAAGTTAGCCGCGTGTGTATCAAGGGGGAGTGTTAGTAATAACGCTAGTGGTAGTGATATCCCACGCGCAGGATACGTCACTGTAGTGACGCGCTCGTGTTACGACTCGCCGGTAGACAGGTGTAGTAGAGTTCCGTCGTGGCCGTGATATAGAACAGACGTGCACGCGCTCTGACGCGATGTATAATGTTTTACATTAATAACCATTGTACATGTATAATATTTAAGTTGTACGTTATGTTGAATTATTCCTGTGTTAACTTGAGTTCTGTTTCTTATTAAATCGCTTTATATAAATGCATTTTGCTTACTTTCATAGCGTGTTGAAATGCTCTGTTCCATCACATCCAACACATGTGAGAGCGCTGTATAATTTCTTTTTAAAAGTGTATATTTTCTCCAAAGAAATACGTTAATTACAGAAGCAAAGTACGCTGAATGCATGCCAATTAATTGCAATTTAATACTGCTTACTGACCTACCTTAATTGTTTGTACAAGGAAACACAATAAAATATATACAAATATAGCAACTATCTTATATATTTATGCCCCCATGCGTAGGTTGCTGTACTGTTAGGAATGATGTACCTTTTGTCGTCCTCGCCCGACAAACTATTTTTATTAATTAATTGGGTATAAAGTTGGCGTTTACATGGTTCCGTATAAGGCCTCGTACATATTTTCCAGATAACTAAAAGATGTTATAATCATATTTTTTGTGTTAAAAGATTACACCCCGGTAGCCTCTTCTCCCATTTTTGTGTAGACGCTGTAGCGTTCGCAATTAATTTTTATTGCTGTACGTTGTGTTCCTTTTTCATTAATTAATCAAATAAACCGCTCTTGCTGCTTCCAAAGAAACTCGGACACTCTATCGTCGACACTGGCGTTCTTTATACGATAGCTAGCCATACGGTTGTTAAACGCCGTGCTAATCATTTCTACGCCATCTTCGGCAGTAGCGTAACTGTTGCATTTTTATGTCTGTTGCTCCTCAAGTGTGCGGCATACGTAGTATTCGCCATTTCAAAATCGCATACTTTACACATGTGGTGGTTTCGTACAAGAACCCTTAATAGCTAGAGGAGCTGAACGTTTACGGCTTAATGACATACCGTGCTGCTTTTTCTTGTGTCGCAGTAAGTTGTCCATTCTTGTAAAAGCGATACCGCAAGACACACCGTTTAGGTACTTTGCTGCTGACGGATGTATAAGCTTAACCGTGGACAATGTTACACCACGAAATTTGTTCTGGTGCTGTTTGAGAGCATTTTTCCAGGTATAGGAAGCACCACAAGAGTTGCAATTAAAAATATTTTCGGATGACTTTTTTCGTCGTCCAGCTGCCATGGATAGCGCCATGGTTTATATAAATTTTGCAAACAATCGAAGATTCTCACAAGCGCGGTCACTAAACCAATTAGCATTAATACCAAGTATTCCGTACTCTCGTAGGTTGCTCATTTCCTAGAACCAAATCTTCCGCATAGCGGTCGGTAGCACGTAATTATTTCTAGAACCGGTAAGTACTCGATATTGCCCAAATAGAGTATTAGATGCTCGATGTCTGTCAACTGCCGATTCCTTCGTAAAAGGTAGAAAAAACTCGATCAATCATCAATCTAACTTATACTTCGACCCGCTCCCGTTCTGACAATTTCCCAACCTTTTTCAAACGACAATGGTTTGAGAATTTTTAAACCTCCAAGGGATTTATAAGTCGTGATCAATTACACGTTCGAGCTACCCGTAAAGTAACATATTTTATAGTAACAGTGCGCTGTATAATACATGCATACCCTTTCTCTGCGCTACTGCTATGCTTGGAGTTGCTTAAAACAGTCAGTCGCCTTTTTTACTGCTAGAACCGCTGCAAAGCACCATTCTATACTTTCTTTAAAAGTATTGCACATCACGCACTTGTTTGTCCGATAATTAAATTTTGCTTATGTAGGGTTTTGCACTTTCGCATATTTAAACATCTAATACGATCGATTAACCACTTTCGATTATTTTAACGGGAACCTCTATACAATCCGCCGCACCGTTCTTTTTGAATCCAACGATCCGATGGGCTTCCACACACTAACACCTATCGTATCTTTTCTACTATTTGTTAAACAAAAACTACCGGCATCGCCATGTCCGTATGCGGGCGTAAGCAGATGTTTGTGGATGTGTACGAGAATATGTAACCATATACATTAATCATTGTAAGCTATTTTATTTAGTCCACGAAAACTTCTATTTTTCTAAACCACAATTAATAATCGCCTTTATAGGTTTAACATTTCTACCATTTCCCAATGACTAGTGCTACGTACATAGAAACTTTAATTTCTTATTGGAGAGAATCCTTATTCTCCCACGCACTGTTGCATAGTTGCATGCCCACCCCTTTTGGGAATATATGCTCGTTATAGGTTGTAGGACCCTCGGTTTTACTTAACTACATTTTTTTTAATCGTGTCTTTCTCGTTTACAATACAGTAGGACTTGACTTTTGTACCAACGAATTCTAATACTAGACCCTCATTAAATTCGTCTTTAAATTTCCCTAGAACTTTTTTGTTGACAGGTGGTATATTGTATTTATTATCCGCTGGATAGTCACTCTTTTAAGATAAATATATCTTTTTTGGAATCAACTAATATTAAATTTTTCTAGAGAGCCCAAATCTGCAAATAGATTTTAAATAGAACCACCCCTTACAAAGTCACGCCTTTTAAAGACCCAAACCTCTAATTTTTACCCATCTTTATTTAACTCCATCTTTAAAACACTTTTTTCGCTACCCAAGACATATGCTTTAACCAACCATTTACCTAGAAATCTACAACCGCTGTGTCCCGCGAACACCACGTGTAGGTATTTGGAAGAAGAGAAAGTGGGCGAAGAACTTAAAAATTACGGAATTTAAAAACTAATATATACAATAGATTTACAAAATCTATACAAATATAAACAACTATTTTAGACCTATATCTTTATGCCCCCATGCATAGGTTGATATGCTTCCAGGAATGACGTTACGCTTGTCATTTTCGTTCGATAAACTAATTTTATTAATAATCTTCGTGTACAAATCGTGTTTTTTACTCCGGATACATACACCAGCAAGTACTCCTTACCACCCAAATAAAGAATTAGATGCTTGGTAACTGTTAACTTTCGCTTCCCTCGTGTACGCCCCAGACACATCCCTGCCCTTGCTCACCCCTGCCCGTGCTCACCCCTGCCCATGCGCACTGCCTATGCGAACCCCTCTCTGTGCGACTGCTATTTCGTGGTGATGTCATAGCCTTTTATAAATAAAGAGCAATATAATACTATTCTAAAATTTTTATTCTGACATTATACATAACAAAATTTAAAAATATTAAATGCCAAGCATGGAGCCATTTAAACTTGACTTTAATATAAAGTTATATACAGGAGACAGTTCTTTCTTTATGTTTGTTTGGAGTGGTTCTAATTTTATTTAATTTTATTTGCAGCTTAAAATTTAAATCGACACCCAAGTCCTCTATCTCCTTTTCTAGCCAATAGTTTGATACATAGAGACCGTCTAGGTTTTCAAATTGCAAAATGCACCAAAGTTTGTTTCTATATATAAAGTATTTGATTCCACCGACAACCAGATTCATTTCTTTCTGTAATTCTTGAAGCTTATGACAATCTTTTAAACGCAGCTTTCCCACTATATCCTGCATACGTATCTTGTTAGCTTGATCGACTTCTTCTTGTCGGTATTGGAGGGGGTCCTTATTTTCCCACTCACTATTGAGTAGTTGCATGTCCACCACTTTTGGGAATACATGGTCGTTATAAGTTGTAGGGCCCTCGGTTTTAAATGATCCGAAAGGTTCTTTACTAGGCAAATATGCAATGTTTAGTGGAACCCCTTTGCGTGTGGTGTACGCCAAAGTTACGAAACCCGCATTCCTTAGTTCGCCTTTGTTATCTGCCATTTTGACAAATACGTTTTTAGAATAACATTTTAAAAAGTATACGGGCTTAGTACCATCTTCTTCCGCAAGAACGCCTACATAACTAAAAGGGTCTTTCTTACTAACCGCAAATGCATATAGCTTGTAGAACCCGGATGTATTTAAGTCAGTCCATCGGAACATAAAATAATCTTTTAGTTCTTCCTCAGTTTCTTTAATAAGATGTTCTTTGTCTCCCACATATTTGTATTGTTCGCGTATTGTCGCAGTGTTTTCCATGCAGTCCAATTTTCGCCTTTTTGCATCCATTTCCTCTAATTCCAGCAGCCTTTTTCTTCCACTTACAGCGTATGGTATGCATAATGGGGCAATTTCTTTTAGCGTAAACGGATAGAATTTACTACCAATATTTACGCGTTGTCGTACAACCTCTGGGCGAATTAGGGATGGACTCGGGCCGAGACCCGACCCGAAATGAAAATTGACGGCCCGGCCCAGCCCGAAATTTCGGGCCGGGCCGACTTTCATTCAGTGAATTAGAAGATATTTTTTTCAGTTGTGTTCAACAAGTAACTATCACTGTTTTGTTTGATTTAAGAATATAATGATTTTGAGTTACAATCAAGATACTTGTGGAACATACTGTAGTATATCATTTGATTTTTGATTTTTTGAAAAATCCTAGAAATATGTAACAAAAGTACAAAATGTTTAGCAATTTTCAAAGTTTATGAAATTTTTACAGACGGATTTTTATGGCCTTTTTTTACTTTGAGAAACTGAAACTTTTAGAATTGAACTTTGTTCAATAATTTGACTGCCTTTGTTCTAGTTCTTTTAAATCTTTATTTAACAGACTAACAAATCGTGCTAAAGTTCAAGATTTAACACTTTTAGTTAATTACTGAATGCTAAAAATTAAATAAATTGTTTATAGGTCATACTATAAACGGTACCAAACTTCATCGGTTAATATCTCAAGCGATTGAAAATCGGTACCTAATGTTATTAGAACTTAGGGAACCTGAAAGTCAAATAATATACCGAATGTTTGCTTAAAAAAAGTTGGATTTTCAAATTGTGATATGCAGAGGATACTTTATTGTTTAGAAATATATATTATCTAATGAAATAGAAGTAAAATTAAGTAATTGTTTAAGGTTGAAAAGTTTTTAAAAAATGATTACCAAAAGGTATAAATCAGTACATAAATCCTTTTATATACTAACAAAATTTTATTTACTTTATCCTTTTTTTATGGTATGAGTTCGATAATGGCATTATTATACATTCTCCCGCAATAAATAGAATACTTTATCTGCAGCCAAATTCTACTATTCAACAATAAATTAAGTGATAATCATGCACGTAGCTAGGGGTTAGGATACTTAAAAAGCTACCCCTTCCCCTCCTTAAAATTCTAGCCGACCCCAAGAAGGGTGTTTAGAAAACGCTATGACTAATAGTCTACGAATAGACGATTAACGTATTATTTCCGAAAGCTATTTTAAAATCGTTATTTTAAAATACATGCAGCAGTAAAGAACCTAATTAATTAATATAACCTAATTAATATATACTGCATGGTAGCGTTTAAATAGTTATTTGTATATCAAGACCGCAAAATTGTTTTTTAGCGTACCGAGAGAAAGTTTATCGCATAGATCGCTTGTGATGGAAGCAAAATAATCTCGAGGTCGCTAAAATAATTTCGTGGTCTAGGTGCAACCGTGCATGCTTTTATTCCAAAAATTTTTCACTTAACTGATTAAGCTATAGCTAGAATTTATGTGTTTATATATTGGCTTTACATCACACGTTGCTATGGAAATGATATATTTGAAATACTGGCAGTATTTTTAAAAAATTCCTGAAAAATGCCAGGCTGCGCTGGTACTACATAGTTCAATTTCCTACACTATTTCAGATCAAGTGTTTTTTCCTTTATTTTTTATTTTGACATATATGTTTAGTATTCTATATCTAAAGGTTATGTTTTAAAAATGAATAAAGAATTAAACTCTTTTGAGCTAAGGTGACTTATAATACATGTTTAACTATATTGGAAAAGATCAAAAAAATTCTGTTCACACAAAGATAAACCTTTTTTTATTGTCTTTCATTTCCCACTGATTCGATAACATTTGTACGTGTTGTCAAAGTGTTTTCACGGAATACTCTTCGAGTTTACTTCAAGACACTATTTTTTACTCCTCCCAAGTCTATAGCATATCTGTTTTCAAAAGGATTTTTATACCTTACATCTAGGAAAAGCATTGCAAAACAGCATTCTCGTATTTAGAGCGTTGACGTTTTATATCTTTTTCGTGTTATAAACTTGGAGATTGTATCTCTAAATTTAATTACGGAAACAACACTACAAAAAGCCATTTATGTTCACTATATGTATACAGAAAGCAGACAATTAAATGTAAGTTTGTACGTTAGGCATTTGGTATATGTCAAAATTAAGGCGCCTTAAATAAAAGCATTCCTTGCCAGTATTTAAATTAAATAAAGATGTCCTGTATTTTAATACAGTACAAACTTTAAAGGTGTGTTAATTGCGCATGTGTAAATGTCAAATAAGGAAAAACTTTATTAAAAAATTGGTAAAATGAACGTTGCAATAATTCTCTGGTGTTTTAGGCGGTAGACATAAACTATACACGCGATTGATAATATCAACGTTCGCCGCATGATTGAAATTTGAAGTATATACATATGCCTAATATAAATCGTGCAAACTTTTGAATTATGAATAAATCACCTAGTTCGATGTTCCTGGATATATTTAACTTGCCTAAAGTTCAACATGAGGGACATTAAAAAGGACTAGAAAAAAATATATATATTTACACTAAACAAGACGAAAAACTGATTATTAATGGGTTCATGAAGACACTACGTGAAAATATAATTAAGAACGTTTATTTACTCATTTTTAGTCCGAAAAATTAGGGCCGGCCCGAATCGTTTGGCCCGGCCCGGCCCCAAAAAAAGATAGGCCCGGTCCGAATAAAGTGGTTAACGGCCCGGCCCGGATTCGAACCCGAAATCGGGCCGAGCCCGGGTCGAGCCGGCCCGAAAGCCCGAGCACGAGTCCATCCCTAGGGCGAATGTTGGGCGTATTTATCAATCCCAATTCCAAAATGACTATTTCTTTTGGAATTGTAGAATATGGTGTTGCAGATTGTGTAAAATATGTACTACCTGCTTTAATGTAGCACTTGCTTAAGATTTTTATTTTATCTTGGCTGTCTTCCTCCTCTACTATCTGCAAATAATTTACAGGTAAATACGTATAACTAAAAGTGGAAAGCACATTTTAAGGGATTCTACACCCGTTTCGCACTGACATAGCTTCCAATTGTACAGTTGTATATTGTCGCTTCCAACCGCGTAATACCATGTTCTTTGGCCAAAGTAGACGCAAATATTTCCCTTAAACGTACATCTGGACAACCTAAAAGATCTAGTATATGATTGGTAAGTTGTTATTAACACCAGGACTTGTTATCTGACACACAAATTTGTTGAGTATCTTAATTCTTGCATTGGTTGCATGTTGCATGTTAAACAATTGATTCCCATAGTTTTATCGTAGTCAACTATAATATTGCACTTTTTTTCGTATTCGCCCTTGTAGCAAAAGTTATGGTTTGTAGTTAACTAATTACACATCTCCATCTTGCTAAATATGCCAGCAAATTCTTGGGTTACATCCATGTCAAAAAGATAGTAATAATCTTTTTCGACTTCGTCTAATATATCTGATAATTCCTCCAATAAAGTTTCCAACTTAACATCTGCTACTTCCACCTTGTATGGAACGCATATAGGATTTTGGAATTTTTTATTGATGCTTTCGAGGTCCTCTTTTCCGATAATTTCTTTTACTCTCTGACCCATCTTGTTAGTGCTTTCCAGAGAAAACTGAAGCTTAGCTTTAACACCATGCCTACCGGAAACAAATCTGTCGAACTTTCTTCGTAGATAGCTCTTAAATGCACCACAAATTTTTTTTTAGGATAAACATTCCTTTGTTTGCATATGTTTGCTCGGCGTCAGAAAGGTCGCAAATTTTAACACTATATTGTCACAAAATGGTTCTGTAATTGGTATGTGTAGTCTACCAGTCAGCTTCTGTTCGCCTTTAACATAACAAATATTACCAATATCTGTTACCAGATTGTTGTACATATTTTCTGCCAAAAACCACAATCCAAATCGCTCATTTGTTGGTTTCAGTTTATCCCCAAGAAGTTGAGGATCGTTAATCACCTTAGAGACGCTCATGTTTACCGTTCTAGCTACTGCCGAAAACTAAATTGAATACGAAAAATTGTCCTTTATGTATCCTACAGAGTGGGGGCGTATATTACCGAAGATAGCCGAATATGTCGGACACCGCCATGTCGCTCACATTCTCTTGTTTAGGAACACTTTTGTTATCCGACCTAGGTTGGTAAGGGTGCGCATCGACATATGTCCGGATATTTGTCGGATATATGTAGGATGTTAGGTTAGGGTGAAATTGCCTCCGACCTAGGTTGGATGTGGACTTGCCAAAAGTTAAGTTAGCTAGTGTTGTCCGGAGTTAGGTTAGGTTAGTTGTATCTGTGTGGACTTAGGTTAGATAAAAGGTAAAATTGATAGGTTAGGTCAGCGCCGCGGCGCTGACCTAACCTATCAATTTTACCTTTCGATCTCAAGAAGCATTTCCTGTATGTTTGTTGTGTTTTGTTTTGTATAGCATGTATTCAAACTATTTCTGTTTTACAATAGTGTATGACATGGAAGTTCTGAAATTTTTCACGGCAGCATATTGCAGGAGCATTTTTCTAAAAAATACTAATATTTGATTTATACGATAAATAAAGAGAATTGTAGTGTGTAATTTTGATGAAAGTTCATAAAAATTATATACACATTTGCGAAAGTTACTGGTTTTGTTTAAATCGCCCTATTACCAGTCAAAAAAGTTTTTTTCAGTTAAAAAAACTTAAGTGACTTTCCCACGTAGACAATTATTTCAAAAGTAGTATTTATTAAAACCGTTATTAATTTGGGTGCCTAATAGGAACGAAATTTGGATCTTTAAAATTTCAAGATGGCCGCTACTGTGATGAGCTCTTAACTATAAAAATTATATGGAGTGGATCTGGTTGTTCATGTAATCAAAGACTTTATGTATAGAAACAAACTTCGGTACACTTTGCAGTTCAAAAACCTCGACGGCCTCTATGCGCCCAATTATTGACTAGAGAAAAATATGAAATTACACCAAAGATAGCTATGACTTTTCAGTTTTCATATATACAACGTTATTAATTACAAATATTTAAGATAAATGCTATAAAATTAAGTTACCGTCAAAGTTTAGAAAAATATCGCATTTTAATGCTTAGGTATTAATATTAAATTTCTCTCGATAATATATAAATAGATTCATTGTAAATGTATTTATTTATCATTATTTATAATTTGAGAAATTTTACACTCCAATCAGTCATCGAAACCATTTTCAACACATGTGATTCCCTACATTGCATTTACATTTCCAATCCTCCACCCGAAGGTACTACATTGGCCCCTGGAAATTTAGAATTGTGCCGAATCCTTGCCGTTCCAGGCAAGGTAGGGATCTTTAACGTGCGTGACAACACACACACGGGACCTCCATTTTACCTCTCATCCGAACGAGGGTGTATTTTTGTGAAAAATGCTCGCCTAACATTTTTCAAGAGGACCGTGTCGGGATTCGAACCCGGGACCTTGGGCATAATAGTCACACACATACCACTACGCCACGGAGCCGCCAAAAAGGATTAGTTCCGTGCATTTATATTTCCAATGCTCCACCAGAAGGTACTACATTGACCAGGAGGCGAGTTTTTTCTTGCCTGGAAATTTAGAATTTTGCCGAACCCTTGCTGTTCCAGGCAAGGTAGGGATCTTTAACGTGCGTGACAACACTCACACACGGGACCTCCATTTAAGCTCTCATCCGAACGAGGGCGTAATTTTTGTGAAAAATGCTCACCTGCCATTTTTCAAGCAGTCGGCCGTGTCAGGATTTGAACCCGGGACCTTGGGATCCGTAGTATTACGCTTACTACATTAATCCACGGCGACGCCTATGTGATTCAGTACATTATAATTTGAACAAGGGCCGCTATACTTGCGGCCACGTCTCCAATGCTCCACCCGGAGGTACTATATTGGGTTTAAACGCGAAAATAATCGTGTTTCTAATTCATTCCAACCTCATAGTTAATCCACCCTAAATAAAAAACTAAATGAAAATCTAACAAACCTAAAAATCTAACAAACCTAACAAGCTCTAACAATCTAACAAACATAAAAATCTGACAAACTGAAACAAAAACTAAAAACAAAAACTAAAAACAGGGTTGTAAATAATGGTATCCCTAGCGCTGACTTTGTAGTGTACCCGATCAACAAGACACAAGCAAAAATGAGAAGGGGAGGGATCCGTAATACCGGATAGCAGACGCCGGCTCTGC
The DNA here is from genome assembly GCA_036346225.1 of Platerodrilus igneus. Lineage (NCBI taxonomy): Eukaryota > Metazoa > Arthropoda > Insecta > Coleoptera > Lycidae > Platerodrilus > Platerodrilus igneus. The sequence goes on along the minus strand of JARFIW010000975.1, from coordinate 571,488 downwards.
TTACCAGTGCGACCTGAAGGGTCGTCTTAAAACTATCTAAATCTAGCTAACTAATTTAAATTTATCCCTAGCTTTCCCTATCATTCCCTAACTGATTTATATTATGATTACAATCTTCTCAATTCTGCTCTTCCTTCCCAAATATATACTGCAACCAAAATGGCGACATAACGTCAAACAAAACAAATATGCCACAGAATACTACAATACATGCTAATAAATATAAAGTGTAAATATGAAATATAAATAAATATAATTATATAAATATATAAATAAATGTCTAATAAGCGTTAAGCTTATAGCAGTGCACAAAATAGCAAAAGCATAACCCTATTTATCAGGTGCACTCCCACAAGCATATGTCGGCTAGCGCCATTACACACAAAACGTGCTTGTTAAATTATTTCAAAAACTACTAATTAATGTAAATCAATGCTTGTGCGAGTACAATCGCCACAAATTAAATCTTACCTCCATGATAAAATTCTCCAGCATCCGAAGATCTGGTCGTCTGCTTACATCTAACTGTAACTTACTTCTAAGGGAAAGATGGGGTGCACTGCTACAGTCCTGGTAGGTATGCACTAAATGTTGTTGGGGGGATCACAATCACTATCACTTCACTTTCAAGTCCTGGGGGTATGCGCGGTTTCACTCTATTTTATTATTTCGTTATCTATTACACTTATTTAAATTAATGAGGTTTCCTGATTTAGTTTGTTGCTATTTATTTGTTTCGTTTATTCCCGATTTTCCGCGCGTAGAAGGTGGGACAGTGATTGTTTTAGCGGTGTATTCATCGTGCATATTAGAGTTTTGGGTATACTTATTTAATTATTATTATTATTGGTTTTCTTTCTTTTTTTTTTTTGGTCTTTTTTTTGCAGGTTTTGGTTATAATGCTCCTATCATGTCAAAATCACGCCAGGTCGAAATCTATAATTTTTCAATCCTCCCACCATCCCCTCCCGACTTACACACGATTATCACCGTCTAATCTCGCAACCCTTCCTGCGAACTCTCTAAAGGCTGTCCAGAACGCTTTCTGGTTAGCCACTTCCCCACCTTCCTCTAGGCTCTTTGGCCATGCTAGACCTACGATAGCTAATTTCGTATCAGCCAACCCTCGATTTGCCGATTCGAGCGGGCAGTCGAATAGCACGTGCTCTGCGCTTTCCGCGCCCTCACCGCATTCACAGCGGCCGTTGTTGGTTAACCCGAACCTATGTAAATACGCTTTCAGGGCGCCGTGTCCTGTTATCAACTGAACCATTTTATGATCGAGTTTTACTTCGATCTTGCCTCTAGCTTCTAAGCTCGGTATGAATTTGTGGGTCAACCTGCCCGTGGCAGCGTTGTTCCACCTCTCTACCCATTGTCGGATTGACTTTCTTTCTTTTAATCAAAGACTTCGGTATCGACGAATGTGATATTCGAAAGTCTCCCGTCGCGGCCTCTTTAGCTAATTCATCAGCCCTATCGTTTCCTACGTTATCATTGTGCGACCTGACCCAACGGAACTTTAAACGTCGAAACTCGAGCGCCGTACGCGCTATCCTCCAGACGTCCGCTTGGAGGTCTGTCGAGGTGTTCATGTTTGTTAAAGCCGTCAGCGCCGATTTACTATCACTGATTATATATTACTCGTCTCTGCCCGTATGGTTTATTACGTAATCGATAGCCTCTCGTATGGCTACCAATTCGCACTGGAAGATAGTGCTCCAGTTCGCGAGTTTGGTTTGAAACCGAAACACCTCCCTTTCCTGATTATACACGACAAACGCCGCGCCTGCTTGCCCATCGTCCATACGTGAACCGTCCGTATAAATTCTGATACCCATCGCGTCCTCATCACCTTCGACAAACTCGATTCCTCTAATATCAGCCGGGTGCCCCAACTCAGATACAACGATCTTTCTTGCAATTTCCCTATTACCAAGATTAAGATCTTTGATAATTTCGCGCCCTTTTCCTATATTTATTAATCGCCTATCTCTAATCTTCCTAACGACATATTCGATAGGGAGAGTCCTACTGATCACCAGGACAGCCTCCGTGGAGGTGGTCCTGTACGCCCTCGCCGCTTTTACCGCGGTTATGCGTTGTACGCTCGTCAATTGACGCATCTCCCGGACTTTACAACCTTCTGCCCATACAGAAGCTGCGTACAGTATTGCCGGCTTAATTGCTCCGGCATAAACCGTCCTCAGCGATTCGCCTCTGAAACCCCACTTTATTTTAGCCGCCACCATAATTTTATTTGATATTTCGCCGCCCTTACTTTTTACGTATTGTACGTGCGCTTTCCAATTTAATTTATTGTCGATCTTGACGCCGAGGTAGGTAATACAAACTTTAAACGGGATTTTCTCCCCTCCTAGCTCTAGCCTAGGAGGTCTTTGTCCTGGTTTCGTGCCGAAATAAAGCGCCTCTGACTTCGCCGTGTTAAATTTTAATTTTACCGCCTGCGACCATTCGTGTAATTTATTAAGCGCCTCCGTCGGTTTTGTGCGCATATCCATTAACAATCTCGATCTTACAATTAAAAGCGTGTCATCCGCAAACCCAACGATTGAACATCCTGCGGGCAACTTGACCTTAAAGATGCTCTCATACAACAACTTCCAAAATGTGGGACAAGAACATGACCCTTGCGGGCATCCCCTTTCCACCTCACGCGACAGAACTTCACCCGGAATTTCAACCTGTGCCAATCGCCCCGAGAAATAACTCTTGACCAAAGACATCAAGTTTTGCGGCCAACCCCTACGATCTAACTCGCAAACGATTAATGGCCACCAGGCAGCATCAAATGCTCCTGAAATGTCCAAAGCAACAACGACACAGTACTCTTTAGCATCTCTCGCCTGCTTAATTTCCCCGACAACGTACTCTAACGCGTCGATAGTCGACTTGCCCTCCACGAAACCAAACTGTCGGTTATTAAAACCGCCGCTGTCTCGCACTAGGTGCTCAACACGCGTAGTCATAACGCGATCTAAAACTTTCCCCAGCACCGGTAGCAAGCTAATTGAACGATATAACTGCCCGGATCTGACGCATCCGCCTTTTTATGTTTGGGTATAAATCTAACATTTTGGATTTTCCAGCAACGCGGAAAAACGCCCCTTTCTAAACAAGGATTAAACAACCCAACAAAGACACACGGGGCTAACAGGCACGCCTGCAGAGTTGCGTCTGAAGTGATTCCATCATGCCCCGGTGCCTTCTTAGGGTTCATCCTCCTAAGAGCCCTGACGACCTCGTGAACTAGGATTGCCTTATCGGCACTTGTTCCTTGCGCCTCTGCAGCTTCCCGACGTACTAAATCGTGCGACCCTTCATCCCCCTCGGGATTATCCGATGGGAAAAATTTCTCTAGTATATATTCCGCTGTGGTTTTAAAACCTTCCGTGTATTCGCCATTTGTTTTCTTTATATTACTGAGCGCGATTTTTTGTTGTTTTCCTCTAATTACGCGGTATGCGGTTCCCCAGGGTTCTTTCTCTGAGTTTTGCGTGCAGAATTCTTTAAATTTATTCGTTCGCGTTTCTTCTATTAATATTTTATATTCGCGGTAACTTTGATTATATTCTATTCTCCGTTGTTCTCTTATTTCTCCCGAGGCGCGTTGATAGCGGCGCCTTAGGTTACGCGTTTCTGCCCGCTTGGTGGTTAGTTCCCGGGTCCACCAGGGTACGCTGTCTTTAAATGTTTTCTTTTGCGGCATGGAATACGACGACGCGTCTACCACCGCGTCGTTCAATTTTTTCGCGAGTGTTTCTACTTCGTCTGCCTCGAGGCAGTTAAATAGCTCATTTTCGAGAGCAGGGACACTTTCGCCAAATTTTTCTTTAAACCGCTCCCAATTTGCTTTTTTATTACAGAACAGCGGAAATATAGTTAGCTGCTCGCTTGCGCTTGTTTTGGTTTCAACGTCCCATGTTATTAATTTATGGTCAGAGAACGTTTCCTCGTCCGACCTTAGTTTCCAATTACAAATCGTTTCTAACATTTCGTGTGAGACTGCAGTAATATCTATAAAACTGCTGCCTCTATGCGTCCCAAACGTAGGTGAATCATTCGTGTTTATCACACTAAGGTCCCATTTCGTAAAAGATCAGCAACCTGCGAGCCTCTATCGTCTTCGATAGGGCTGCCCCATAATGGCGACTTAGCACTAAAGTCTTCCGCGATAATTAGATTTCTATTTCTACCGATTTTACGAAGGATTCCTTCAATTTGATTTATTAAGTCCTCTGTTTGAGGATTCTCCCGCCGGGAATCGATCGGCGGAAGGTAAGTGCTTATCACGTAAAACGTATGCAATCCCGTTTTATTTCTGCGGTGGTTGTGAACTCATTCGACAGATTGTTTAGGATTATTCCGGCGCACGTCCCATTATTTATTATTATTCCGCTACGCAGTCGTTCGCTGTTTGCGTTTAAAACGGTAACCCCCTTCCCAAAACCTGTTATTTTGTGGCTATACAGGTGCGGTTCCTGTATAAGCCCGATGTCGATATTATTTTCGGAGAATAACTTTACGAAGTTATTTGTTGCCCCTTTTCTTTTCCCGAGATTTAGTTGCGCGAATTTAATCTTCTTGCTTATTATGGACTTTATTTTATTTTCACAGTCCATAATCGATGTTTCGTGTGATTGCGTTCTTCAGACGCTGCATGGTGGGGCATCTACTCGACTTGGCGTCGTGGCGCGTATCGACCTTCGCGCCACCGCCAGTTCTGTCGTTTGCCCTGGCGCAAACTACACAGCAGGGGACTGCCTTCCGGCAATTCTTGAATTCATGCCCGACCTCTGCACAGTTACCGCCCACTTTACCTTCTCCCTGCATTCCATTGTGATTCACTACATTACATGTGATTTTCCAATGCTCCACCCGAAGGTACTACATTGGCCAGGAAGCGAGATTTTTTTTACCTGGAAAATTTTGAATTTTGCCGAACCCTTGCAAGGTAGGGATCTTTAACGTGCGTGACAACACTCACACACGGGACCTCCATTTTACCTCTCATCCGAACGAGGGTGTATTTTTGCAAAAAATGCTCGCCTAACATTTTTCAAGCGGGCCGTGTCGGGATTCGAACCCGGGACCTAGGGCGTAGCAGTCACACACATACCACTACGCCACGGAGCCGCCTTGTGATTCACTACAGCATACTGTGAAGTACCAACTTGACTGATGGCGTCAATCTCCGTAGACTCCACTCTCCCTCTGTATGAAAACAAATTCCGGCTTGAGCCCTATCAAATACTAAAATATAAAGATACATCACTTTAAAATATACTTCTAATGTATACTTACTCATAATTAAATCGATCACCCATTCCAAACTTTCTTACTATAATGTACACCATAAATTCGTTCCGATCATTCATGGATATTTGTAATATAAACCAAGTAAAATAGTTATCAAAACACAAAACGAGAATATACCATAAACGATTCAACATACCAAACTGTTCAAGTACGTCTATTCTGCGGTTATGAACAATAGGCAACTCCACACAATGCCCTAATCATTTAACGTATTAGCAGTCATATTTCATGTTCGTACAATTGAATATTAATCATCGACCCAACTCTTCCATCATAAACTTCGTGATATTTCTCAAATACATAAACTATTAGTACATTTAAATGAAATAAAGAAGTCTCTGAACTTACCCAGTGGCTGTCTGCCAACAGCACACGCTACAAATAGTATCATGCACTTCTTGAATAATATGCGGCCACTCATATATTACATGATAGACGGCAACACTATTTCGTAACAACTGGGGCACTAGAATAGGGTCAGGAGTTGTGCACATAATTGCGCGATAATGGTTTATGTTGAATTTAGGTAAAAATGAATATCAAACGTTGACAATTACAAACATTTTTGATAATTGCTACAAAATTGAGTTATTTTCCTATGGTCTATGATATGGCCTGCCATTTAAGGTAATAGATACCAATATAGGACATCAAAAATAATAAACCTCAATAAATCACCTTCAATGATATCAATGTTTTACACAAATTTCAGACTTATGCGAATGTAGCAGCTAGCGAGTCATGAATTCCACTAATTATACATGGATTGCATATAGCGAAAATTTTAGCATAATTAAGTTAAAATTACATTATTCCGTTTATTATAGAAAAATTCTTAGAAAACAAATAAGTTAACATTCTATCAAACTAAATTCGATAGATCTGTACGAAGCATATACTTGATTTTCTAACCGCACTGTTTAGAGTGGATTTCATTTATGTAAAATTATAAATGCAAGAAGACACTTTTAATATATATCGGCAAACAAGTTAGTACATAGAATATTTATTGTATTATATGATACTAAAATATAAGATGTACATATAAAATATATGAAGAATGTGCTATTATTGTAAATGTATATATAATTTTCTATTAAATTTTAATTTTTGTTTATTTATTGCTTTATTATGGGCTAATGACTGGTGTTGGGAAACTGGAAGAAATTCTTCCATACACACAAGATATGACTCGATGAGGCTCCGCCTCCTTACAAGGCTTCCTTTAGTTGGTGAAAAATTTGCAAAATGGATCTTATTCTTTACCATATTCCTATAAGAAAATCGTTTCTTTCTTGATGTCGTACATCTGTATTATATCTACTTATGCGATTAAAATTTGTTCGTGTCGTCAATTAAATTATGAGCTACAGTAATTTAACAGCTAAGACATCTCACCACCAGCCGGAAGGCTACAGATTAATTAAAATCTTGCGTGGTCTGTATTTTTCTGCTATTAATTACACGTGATTTCAAATGATTACTTAAGCATTGCATAGAGAAACTTAAATTATAATCTAACCCGATTTTAATAACCAATGTTGTAATATTAAAAATTAAGCTAATCTTAGCAGCAAGTCTTAAACATGTGTTCAATATCAGTTGCTGTAGGTATAGATTTGAATGTCGCTTCCTGTCGCTATTTAACATAACATAAAAACCGTATTGGAAAATTTAATCAAATCAAAGATAGATGCTGTTGCATACATAATGTCGTGTTTTAAATAGGCCGCTAGTGTTTTTTTATAGTACAAGCCACTTTTTATGTTATATTTTCTTTTAACAGCATTAAATGGTGCAAAAATTGACTCTTAGGACACTTCAGTTTTAATTTATAGCATGCAGTAACCCTAGAAGAACTTTTCAGTTGGCTGAGGTCCCATTAACCTAATACATTCTCCTGATATTGAACTTCTGATATTAAATGAATATCGATTTTGTGTCGCCTTTCGGAAACTTGACATGTGGATAACGATAGGTATCTCTTGGGTTATTGATTGCTATAATCGATAACTCTGTAAATGTTATGCTTTATTATGCATTACTGACAGATTTGATAAACAAGAATAGTCTATATAAAGCAGAACTATCGCAATAATTTTAAAAAAATATATTACTAGTATCTTACATATTATACTTTGTGTCGAAGTATAACATATTTAATAACTCTTTATACATGGCTTGATCGAACGAGTTGTGACTTCTGAGTGTGAAGCTAACTTTCTATTATTTGATAGTAAATTTTATGACATTTAACACGTTGACTACCAAGTCTGTTGTTGAAGAGATTCGCGTTTTGATACCATATGTATTGTAAGTATTATATATGAGATCGTTTTAGGACCATATGTATCGCCCGTAATATTTTACTAATGTAATTATTTGTTGGACTACATCCGCTTGTATAAAGAAAAGGATTAGTAATATACACCAAAGGTATATAAATGAAACAGGTGGAACCTCATGATACGATATATAATGTTATTTCTTCGTAGTTCTCTAGCTTGGTTGATGACGAAAAAGAGGCTGCAAGAATTGAGCCCTCAACATCAGCAGCTAAACTAATTTGTCGTAACACTTCGCTCCTTCCTAAAAAACAAAAAAGAAATGTTTGTATACATACTCCAAATAAAGTGGGATTAAACAAAGCAAATGGAATCAAGCGGTTTAAGATTGCATTTTTGAAATCTCAACGAACAGTGGAAAGAAACAGATACATTTTATATCTGGCAATCACAGCATTTCAAAGAATATGTCTATATTGTAGCTTTATTTTCAAAGACAACTACAAATTGTTTTGCACACAAACCAGGAGATAAAACTGCAATTGCAAAATTATAATAATATAAATACCTCTGTGTCCGATACTTCAATAGAGGAAGTAATGAGATTTCTAGAATAGCTAATACTGAGTGCGGTAAAAAAAGATAATCAGATGTGTGTTAGATAATATTGAATACCGAATTATCCGACTTGTTCTATACAATATGCATACGTTGCGAAAAGTTTCATTTTTTTATCATTGAAGCGGGCTACTGCTACCGCGTTTCTCTAATTTAAAACACGTAATAACAAGAGTCTTTATTACTCACTGTTCACAAGTCTAACTAACAGTATATGCCTTATTTATAGATGTTTTCAGTCCAATTAACAATGTAGCACTAACACGCTAATGAATTTACAAGCACTAATATCTTCTTAAACTAACTTCTTTACCATAGGTCCATCAATAACACTAACACAACTATTATTTATTACACTTCTATCCATTTATGTATACTACAAGCTGCATGTACATTAGACACATCATATAATATTTATGTATACTCTTGGACTTCCAAAAGCTCAACTATTTTTACTGTACACGATATAATTTATGTTCGACATTCTGATATAGACTAACTCTTGCATTTATTAGCGGTCTTATATATACTCTGAATTAAAAAGAATGACTCATCCTCCAGTAATTGCTAGAAGAATTCTCGAACCCTGGAGAATATGCAGAGCTTACGGCGCTTGTGCGTTTGACGGGTTGTCTAATAGTAGCTCGCAACACTACTCCCCTTTAAAACCGTTACGTCTCGTAACTGTAAATACATTTTGACGCTAATTCGATGAATGATGACGGTATCGGTAGCTATCTCCTCTGGTGCATCCACCGCGTCGTTGGAAATAACAGTCAACACTTTTTTCTTGGCCTTGGTAGGCAACCGGTTGATAACAACAAACAAGGACCTGGAGGTTGGTTTCCCGGAAAACTACTTCTAGCATATTTCGGACTATCCTCCAATCTAAGCGATTCCACTTCACGGCCTAGCTTGGGCATGACTAGTTTCGTTACTCCATTTTCCATCATCTGAGCCTTAAGATTCAGCAAAGCCTCCCATGGATGTACATAACTAGGTCTCTGCCATGAAGAAGCTTTTCCTACAGTTGGCTGCTGTTGTACTAATTCATCCACACATCCAAACTTTTTCTTGAAAACAACAGCTATTCCCCTTGACATTTCCAAATATTGAGCTACGCAATGTGCAAGGGAATACTCTTCTGGTGCTCTAAACAGATCTTGCTGTTTTTCAACAACGCCAAATCTCGCCTTAGCGGAACCACCATACGCCGCCATAAAACTCTCAAAATCCACATTTGGCTCATGATTAATAACTTGTCAAACACCATTCTCATTATTCGAGGCTTCCTGCTTGTTGCCAGCGTAGGATGTTAAACGGTCAAAGTGTAGCACTTTCGGTTTACCACGGGGAGATCTTCTGATCCGGTACACTACATCAGTAATCCTTTTCATCACTTCGTACGGGCCTTCCCATTGTCTTTGTAATTTTGGCGACAACCCGCGTTTTTTTTTGTGGATTATATAACCACACCAAATCTCTAAGTTGATAACCACCTTCCTGTGCTCTCGTGTCATATTGTGACTTCATTCGATCGCTTGCTGCTTGGATATCCTTTCGGACGTTTTCGTGAATGCTATTTGATCTTTCACGAAGCTTACTAACGTAATCTTCACCTGCGATCTCTTTTCCAGGTTTAAATCCAAACTGAAGATCACATGGTAGCCGCAATTCACGTCCTAGCATTACGCTATCGGGCGAGTATCCTGTGCTGTCATGTACCGAAGATCAGTACGCCAGTAGGAACAAATGTAAATATTGATGTTCAGAGACAACTTTGGCCAGGTACTTTCCTAACGTCCTGTTCATTCTTTCAACCATTCCATCCGATTGGGGATGAAGTGTCGTGGTTCTAGTCTTCCTGATTCCAAGATGCTTGCAGACTAGTACATCTGCAACCGTCTCGGCTTCTTGGTTAGGTATAGCATATGCCTCCGGCCATTTGGTAAAATAATCCAGTGCAACCAAGATGTATTTATTTCCTTTCTCTGATTCAGGAAACGGACCAGCTATATCAATGGCTACCCTCTCAAAAGGATTCTCCACGTTATACTGTTTCATTACAGCTTTCCGTTTTGTGACCGGGCCATTTGCAGAGGCACACAATTCACATTTCTGGCACCACTCCTTCACATCTTCTTTGCAGTTCACCCAATAGAATCTTTCACTCACTCTTTTGAGAGGTCTTTTCACGCCAAAGTGCCCTCCGGAAATACCATCGTGCAAGTGCTGCAACACTTCCGGCACTCTGCTTCTCGGCACTATCACTTGAAGTCTCTCAGTGCCATCTTCACATTCCAGGCGTCTTTTCAAGATTCTATTTTCAATCATCAAAGAGTCCCACTGTGCTCTGTATGCCTTCAGGCTCCTACTTGAAATACTAATTTCTTCCCAAGCTGGTCGTTGTCCTCTATTTTTCCACTGAATAATACGTCCCAATTCGGCGTCATTCTCCTGATCTTCTCGTATTCTTTCGGGTTGTTAAGTATCATCGGTCACCGTCATTCTATAGACGACACTTAATTTCTTCTCCATTTTGGAGCAATGCTTGCAGTCTACCGGACAAGGTCCTCTTGATAGAGCGTCTGCATTTTGATGGCTAGTTCCTACACGATGTTCTGCATCAAAGTCATATTCCTGCAGCCGCTCTATCCACCTTGCAACTTGCCCTTCGGGATCCCGAAACTGCAGTAACCATTTTAGTGCAGCATGGTCTGTTCTCAACAGGAATTTACGGCCGTATAAGTACTTATAAAAGTGCTCTACGGATTTGACGACGGAAAACAGCTCCCTTCTTGTCACACAATAGTTTCTTTTTGGTCGCGACAAGACCTTGCTGAAATACCCAATAACTATTTCTTGTCCGTCCTGTACTTGAGAAAGAACGCTTCTTATAGCTGTGTTTCTGGCATTAGTATCCAACACAAATTTCCCCTCCATCCGTGGATAACTTAAAATTGGTGCTGTAACTAGTAGTCGTTTCAGTTGTTCAAATGCGTTGTGGCAGTCGTCATTCCAATCATATCCTTGTCCATCTTTGGTTAATTTCGTTAACCGTTTGGCAATGTTCGCAAACCCAAGTATAAAACGTCGGTAATATGTGCGCAATCCTAGAAAACTGCGTAGTTGGTGTATATCTGCTGGTGTAGGCCATTCTTGTACCGTTTTTATTTTGTCAGGGTCAGCTCTTATTCCGGTCTCCGAAACGACATGTCCTAGGTATTTCACCTCTTTTCCAAATAGGTGGCACTTCTTAGGGCTCAATATAAGGTTTGCCCGCCGTAATCTTTGGAATATCTCCTCTAGGTTCTTAAGGTGTTCTTCAAAAGACCGACCTAACACTATCACGTCGTCTAGGTACACCAGACAAGTCTTCCAAGACAGTCCACGCAGTATTGACTCTATCAATCGTTCAAAAATAGCAGGGGCATTCCATAATCCAAATGACATTACCTTGAACTGCCATAATCCAGTTCCAATTGTAAACGCAGTCTTTTCTTTATCGTTTGGCTCCAAGCCTACCTGCCAGTATCCACTTTTCAAGTCCAAGGTCGAAAACCATTTAGATCCGGATAGAGTATCCAAGGTGTCTTTTTTTGTCACATTGTTTAACCGCCGGTAGTCTACACAAAAGCATGTCGACCCATCCTTTCCCTTGACAAGCACTACCGGGGATGCTCATGGACTATTCGAGGATTCAATCACTTCTTGTTCTTCCATGTCGGTGATAATTTGCTCGACTTCCTTACGTTTTGCCAAAGGAAGCCGCCTGGGGTGTTGTCTTATCGGTTGCGCATCTCCAGTATTGATCTTATGTTGCACAACATTTGTCCTTCCTTTCTCACTATCATCCAGTGCAAACACACCTCCATATCGTCCGACCAGTTCTTTTACCTTGCCCAGTTAGTCGCCGTTTAATCCTTGACACGAAGGTATCAACATATCCAGCAATTTTTGTGAGCAACCGTTGGTTGGTTTATCTTTTATGTCGTCCACACAACGTTTAATATGGCATTCTGGAATGCAACTTCCCACAATCATGTTTTTCTTCAGGGTCACCGTATGCGGATTAATGTTCAACACCCTCACTGGTATCATATTTCAAAACTTTACCAGCGTTCTTCTAATCAGTAATCCCTCCTGACCCATTCCCGATTCAGTTGCTTCCATCATGCATGCATGTCCTTCCCGGAGCGTACCATCCGGGCGTCCCATTACTATCATTTCCGCCTTCTCGGGTATTTTCATATCGCAAATCATTCGAACTTGCATCGTCTGGTTACTCGTACCTTGAAATGGAATCTCATCATCATCTATCCGAAGCACATTTTTTTTCATGTTTACATGAAACCCATATTCTCTCATGAGATCCATTCCCAAGATCATTTCTTCTGTAATCTCAGCTACCAACACCCGATGATTAATTAGTTTGTCTCCAATTGCCAACATAACGGCAGTCTCTCCGTGAGTTTCCCATTTTATGGCTTTGTATCTCTGTTTTCCTTTTTTTCAAATCTTTCTTGAATATCTTTATCTTTTAGTTTCTCTAAGTCAAAGTGCTTTTTCCGTTTCTTTTTTTAAATTTTCTAATTTATGTGCGGCTTTCATAATTACGATGTTGTGGTGAGTGTCTATATCTGCTTCTGGGTAGCTTCCACGGTCTTTTACTTCATTCCTAAACCGTTGTCTAGCAAGAATGTAATCTATTTGATATCTTCCTATGTCACCTGGCATCTCCACGTATATCGTCTTTTAGCATGATGTTGAAATAATGTGTTTATGCTGATGAAATTGTTTTTGTCGCAAAATTCTACCAGTCTATTTCCCTTGTCCTTTTTCGTGCCTAACCCAAATAATCCTACTCTTGCTTTTTTTCCTCACCTCACCTACCGCTGCATTAAAATTTCCCATTATTATTAAATTTTCATGTGCTTTTACGTCTTTAATATGTCTTCTATGTCTTTGTAGATCTTTGCTACCTCTTCATCACTGTAGCGAGAGGTGGGCATGTATACTTATATTATTACTGTGTTTACCGGTTTAGATTTTAATCTAACCATGTATACTCTTTCGTTCTTTTGTAAGTAATTTTCTACACAGTATCCTATCTTTTTTCAGAAAGCTATCCACACATCCAAATTTCTTTCCTCTGTTCCTGTATTAATTACCCTTAGGTCTCCACTCCAAGGATCCTCCGCCTCTGGTCACTGAACTTCGCTGATCCCTATTTTGTCTATTGCTAACCTACTCATTTCGATTTTTAGGTTTTCTAGCTTACCTACTTGCTTCGTACTTCTAACATTCCACGTTCCGACTTGCACAACGTTCTCAACTCTTATTCTGAACTTTTCGATTGCATTCTCCGAAGTAGTCCCCTCCTGGAGATTCGAATGGTGCACTATTTTAGCTTCGGAATCTTTCACCCCAGAGAATGCCATCATGTTTATTTCAATTTAAGTACGCTGTGTACTTTGGAGGTAATGTGGTGGTTTCCCGTTGCCTTCCACATCGTGGTAGTGCGTCTTAGACTGCCATACCGACCCCTATAGTCTCTGCTAATCTAAGTACCGAAAGAGCCGCTGCCCTCTTTCTGGGACCTGTCTTAGTCTGGATCCTCACTAACGATCCTACTACTTTGGTTGGACCTGTAGTTTGGTTCTTTAGCTCATTAGAACAGACAAACCATTTCACCTGTTTTAGTAATCTAGAACTTCGGTAAGGTGCAGGTCCATTCGAAATGGATATTGTTACTTAATAGATTTAATTTAACATCGTTGCATTCTCGTAGAGTACTGGCTGCTACTAAATTTTTGTTTAACATTTTGCACTAAGTTAGACTGTTCTTCCTTTTTGGCGAAGTTTCAATTTTTAGTTCCATGACTAAACTCCTGGCAGCATATTACTTTTTATATATCACCACATAAAACTAATATATTATTAAACACCCCAATATCAGTGATGTGCAATGAATTTAATAAAATTGCTAGTCATCGTGATATCCATGCTAACACTTTTGGGCAAATATCTTAGATTATTTTCAAAAATGTGCTTTAATTAATTATTGTTTATAACTTCTTATACTAACATTTGCACTTATGCAATTGTATGAAACTTCATATATTTTTCCTTGAATCTAATATTTATGTAAATTACCTGTAATTGGGGTAACCGGTAGGAAAAGATTGTAAAATAAAAAAAAATAAAATAAAAAAATTACCAAGAAAATATAGGTTTACGTGTGTTGGAAGAGTAATGTTATTATATTATAGTAAATTTTGCTGATGTATTTTAATACTTGCGTTATTTGATTTATAGACGCAAACAGCTGTCTTCTCCATTGCTTTATTAATTATATTGTAATCTTATTTCAGGTACTGTCTTTTATTGTAAATCGCGGTACCCTGTTCTTTTTGGTGTGAAAGTTTCTACACTTTCCATTCACGGTTGTCCTACACATTTAGTCTTTTAAAGATGTAGTAACGTCTGACATACCCGTCGTTTTAATTGAATCTCCCTATGACTTATCAACAACCGTTGAAGTTAGAGTTGAGAGTTAGACCGAGGTTCCCATAAAGGATTTGAACAGAAAACTTACATTTTTTGTGTTTTGTGGAACATCGTAGTATCTCCTGTGATTCTCCTTGCCTTTTTGCGGATATGTAAATTACCTTTTACTAGCTTTTCTGAGTGAGGGTAGTTTTCGTTTCAGTTAGAACATTGAAAAAATAAATAACTTAATAAGAATATGGTCTAATAAAAATATACTGCGACAGTGAATCACATAAAGCATTGCATCACGAGCAAAATAAAATCCTTCTCCAGCTATTCTAAAATTCTATCTTGGCAAACCCTAGTGCAAATAAAAGTTGATAGCATATCATTTGCGTCAAATGCGACGCAGCAAAGAGCTTACTAACACATGCTGCAATGTCTCAAGATGACAATTGTCTAGAAATAAGATACAAGTTTGAGCGAAAAGGTATAAATTCTGAACTTACATTGCCTGAGGCCTTTTCATTTATCTAAGCTTAAACCATTCAGTTGTTGTGCATAATATCGTTTAGCTTAGTAACTAAGTTCATTATAAATCTGACACACTATTGCAATGTTGTGTTAAGTGAACACAGCTAACTTTGAACTTGTTGGTATTTTTTATTGTATGCAGTGGGCAACTCAATATTGAACAGGGTTTTTAATTGGATTTCAGCAAACATGGTTTAATTAGGAGGTGAGTTAATCATTTTTCTGGGACATTTTTGTGAATACTAATTTCTAGCAAGATTAAGTAGTCTGAGACACCATCACTTTCAAATTAATTTAGAATTCAACCGGTTGGCTGAAGTTAAGCAGTATAAAAGATTATAATGTATCGAAGTTACAGTTTCTCGTTATCCCCTTATTGCGCTAAACATGAGTGGGGCTTGTTTACAAAGCTTTTATTGCCTCAAAAACCGTCGCGCTTGAGAAATCTTATGTTAAATGGGACTTTGGAACTTATTTTCTATAATTAATTAGTGAGTGGCGGTTTCTCTTTAGGGTTATTTTGGTAATTAACCTACCTGCCAAAAATTTGCGTTATTCTATTTTAGCAGTGATGGTGATTTGAAATATCTAGGTAAATAACATTTTAAAATTTAGATATATTTAGTACGTTGTATAACAAACAGGAAACACGAAACGAACCATTTTACACGTTCTATCTCAATGTGTTTGTATTTCAACTTGACCATACGCAAAAGACAGGGATTTATAACTAACATACAGAATGCCGAGCGCATGTAGCTGAATAAGTGCGTCAAAATAACATATTATTCATATGCATATCGTTGTGTCGACCGCCTCGTGTAAAGTATGTAGGAATAGTATAGCGCGAGAAATAAACTATGCATCTTAAGAATTGTCAATTTAAAAAATATTATTCGAAGGAATTACAATTTATCAAAATTTATAAGAATTTACCGATAAATATTTTAGTTGTCTCTATCTTTATCTAGATTATATTGATTTAGGTGAAACTTATAATTTTTTCTTTATTTAATTTAATTATGGGGGGGTGAGTCAATTAGTGAACAAAACCTCGGTGGATCCACGGGCTTTACTATATTCGCGGCTTAGTCTGGGAATTACCCCAAGGGTGAGCAATGAGATTGGGCGTGGATATAAGGTGGGCTCGACTACAAATGGGAACAAAAAAAAAGGAAATGGGCGCCACTGCATCTATATAGACAATAAATAAAACTAAAGTATCCTACAAGAAGACGCAGAAGCCTATAGGATATAATGATTATCAAAAAGCATACAAATTAAAATAAGCAATACCTCTGGAAACCTCTTGGACCTCTGCTTCAGCTTCTGCGATGTCAGACCTGCAAGGAAATGTCACACAAAAAAAAATAATATAAGACACTGTTTGTGTCTTACGACAACAAAATATTTCGGTCTTTATAGATCGACCGTCCCGAATTCAAAATCTCAACAACACCTTACCTATGAAAATATACTCTTCTGAAAATTACTTACTCTGTTTCTATTACCTAATACTGTATCAACTTTTTTCTAAGTTCCACATTCAAAATTTTGTTTATCTAATTTGGATATTATTAATTTCAATTAGTGAAATAGAAAGACGAAAGTTTTAAATCAAAGTATAATCTAAATGTAATTCTCTTTGTTGCAAAAATTATTTATAAAAAAATCTGATAATCAATATAAAATAAGTTTCAAAAATCTCTGAATTTGTTTCTCTACATAGAGAGATCTTAACATTTATAAATTCTTTAATACAGTCGGGTTCTTAAACATCCATAAAACAGATCTGTTCTGGCTTACAAAATTTCTCTAAAGAACTTATTACACAAATAGTTCATATGGCTCAAACATTATATGAAATTAAAGAAAGTCAGTTCATCATATGTTAGAAGCAGCATTGATATTCTACTAATCATATGGCATATTGTAGTTAAACATCTTTCAATCAAAAGTGAACTTTATACTTATTTTTCTCAATTAACATGTGCATTACTTACGTGCTTTGAATAACAACTTTAAATTAATTCATCTAAAAGTTCAAAAATTCCTCTTATGAACAAATTTAGTTCTGAACAAAAAAGTATTTGACCTATTAAGTTTCTAGGATATAATTCTCTAACTGATTTTTATTTGGGATTTAAGCATAAACATATCTTGCAAAAAAAAATTTTATCATTAACATTCGTTTAACAAAAGTTTCTTATAATTTGGAAAACGTTAAATCAAAGCTTTGACCGTAATTAATACGTAAAATTAATTCTCTCAATAAATAGTTTTATAAGTACCTGAATGGTTTTGTTTTAACTGCTTGATGATGATGCTGCGAGACGCTCTAGACCAACCAAAACAACATAATACTCCATCTTATTGAAGTTTAAAAAGGTACGAAGTTGGCATTTACTAGATACAGCATTCTTACATGAACAGCCCTTTAGACAGCTTCAAAACGAGTGATTCCACAATGCATAATTACGTTCCAATAACATTACATGGAATTCTGCTTGACATAGAAACGACTTAAATTTTCAATTCTACCATCCTCAAACGTGCTTTCTTAAAATTTTATTCTTCAGACGAGCATACTTAAATGTGCCTACCTAAATGTGCTAAGGAAATTAAAGCCTCAATTAGTTTTATATAAGGCAGTTTTATTACACAATCTCACCACTAACGGACTTCCACCAGCACGTGTTGTTACTGTTTACTCTTCATTGTCCGGGGCGGCCTTGCAAGAGCTCTTTTGCAAAGCCCCCGCCACGACAATCTTTACACCCTCTCCGATAATAGAGCAATGCTAAGGCCCCACTTGAAGCAAAAATTCCGCATCTTAAAACGAAGCGTACCTGCTCGTTGTTGCTTGCAAGATGGCTGCGCTCGCCTTCTTGTCAACACCCTAACTATAGCGTCACCTTACGCACAGGCGTTGTGTCTAGCAATTGCACAAGTGGGCTTCAGAATGCCTGTAGCTTATGCAACTCAAGTTACGTTCAGGATATTTGCAGATATAAAAAGCGTAGGAGTCACTATTAAATACTTTGTATAGGTGAAGATAATGTAAAAAGGAAAGAGGTGTTCTTCCTTATAGTAAATTAAACTATTTAACGATTTCACGCTAAATGACAATTTCGTAAAATAACAACGGCTAGAAATGTTTTTCTTTAGAGATTTTAATGTAACAAAAGTTTTTGTTACATAGGCGCAAGTAGGAATAGAGTTGATATATCCAAGTTTTCTTTAATATTAAATAATTGTGAGCAGCTTGAACAACCAGCTATGCGAAAGCTTTAAAGTTTAAATACCAACTGACTGAGATCGTTTCATTTCTTCGGTTCGAAGTCACTGGCATTCTGTGATTTACAGTATTATTCTAGATTTTGCTTAAGAACTGTTCACACACACGTGCACTTGATTCTAGATAAATTTATTTAATATTACGTCACGTTTCTATTGCAAGATTTACTATTTCATCTTATCTATGACTAATGACTATAACGCCTAACGATGTTACAAATCCCCAGCTTATTTATATTTCGATTCTAAAATAATTTTATCGCAAAGAGGGGTTCAACAAGGGGACTCTCTTTGTCCATCTCTCTTCTGTTTAGTAATTCACAAAATGACTAAAACGATTAACTTCGAGTTCAACACTTGGTTTCTGGATGATGGCTCCATCGGAGGAGATGTTGATAATATTTTAAAGAAATTTAAACAAATAATATCTTTATCTAATCTTTTAGGTTTAGATCTAAATTTTAATAAATGTGAACTACTTATCACTTCCCCACAAAGTTTAGATATTATCTCACAATTTAATGTAATCTCTCATAACATCAAAATATGCAATAAATGCGATTAGACCATAATTGGATCGCCTCTTTCTACCGAGGCATTGTCAAAATGTTTTAACGAAGAAATAAAAAGCCACACTTATTTTCATCTCGACGAATCACAATTAACCTACCTGCTCATATTTCATATTTTCTTTTAAACAACTGTACAGCAAGTTCAAAATTATTATATATTTTAAGATATTGCCCTTCTTGGCAGAATGAAAATTTACTAAAATATTTCGATTATCTTTTACGCACTTGCTTGGAAGAAATTATAAATGTTAAAGTATTGTACACAGAATGGTTGCAAACAACTTTCTCAGTAAATAAGGGAGGTATTGGAAAACGTCTTGCGAAATCTTTTTTTTTGCCTTCATTTCTGTCATCCTTTAACAAAAGTTTGCATTTAATAACCAAAGTTCTGTCAACAGGTAATTCTATTTCAAATGACATAGATTACTTGAAAGGAGAACAATTATCGTTATTAAAAACTCAGAAATCTACAGTGGAGCATTCAAAATCATAAATTCATAAATAAGTTAAAGTACAAGTCCAACCAGTTTCAAGACGTAAAACCCACTGACAAAAAATAAGTGCTCTTAAATCTGATGATTATTATAAACAACTACAGGTGTTGGTTGTGAAATATTTTCGACTAATGTTGATTGTGCAAAAGGATAAATTGGAAAAACTTAATTCGACAAAAGGTTCAGGTGCTGGGAGAACTTGGTAGCCAAAGGCTGCTTACCCCCCTCTTCATATACCATTGAATATCACGGAAATAGGGTATATAACTATAAAACAATAGAAGTTGACCGAACTGCATCAAACAAGAAAGAATAGCGACTATGTTCAAAGATAACGAACATAGATACGAGAAGAAAACTGTTCAAAGCATAGTGTGGAGCATAGCACAGTAGGTCTATGAAATAGGGGCAGTAGGAAAAGCAGACTGAAAGAGATATAAGCCTACTGGAATCTTGTGCTTCAGATGTATGAGGATAGTAGGTAGCATGGACAGACAAAGCTAATAACAAATAGGTTGTAGAAATAGTAGAGGAATAAAGATATCTGTGGACAACGAAAAAAATAGGAGAAATAGAAGGACAGGATACGTTTTAAGGCAATTCTGGGGAATAGTACGGGATAAATTACAAGCAGTGATAGAAAATGAGAGGTTGAGGTAGATCCAAATCAGACTTTTGCACACAAATAGTGATAGATGCAGACTGTGCACATTTCGGGGAAATGTGTAGGTTGGTTCAGACTAGAAAACAATGAGGGTACGTGTTCAACCAGTTCTAGGACTGAAGACCTAATGATGATGATGATGTTGATTTGTTTATGTTACTACTGTTTATGTTGTTACTGCTTAGTATTTGTAAAGTTCGGTCAAGGTGCAGATATTTTATGTGTTTAAATAGATGCTAGATTGGAAAGCATACAACAAGTAGCAAACATGTGCAGGGCAGCAGATTTGTACATGGTACAAATTTGTACATAGGGACGAGGTTATTGATTTAAACTTTATTAGACAAAATATTTTTATGTACCAAAAATTGAAAAGGTAAAGGTGCATAAGTGGTAGTTATATATAAAAAGGTAAATAACAAGAAACTTGCAATTGCAAGTAGTATAGACGTGTATTTCGGTCCGAAATTTATACACTAATTGTAATTAGAACGAAAAGTATTTGCGACTTCCTAAAAGTTTATCGATATGAATCTTTGTATTGTTCGCATAATGTCGCAGTGTTATCCATGTTGTCCAACTTTCGCATTTTTGCACCCATTTCGTCTAATTCCAGCTGTCTTTTTCTTCCACTTACAGCGTATGGCGTGCATAATGGGGAAATTTCTTTTAGCGTAAACGGATACAGTTTACTGCCAATATTTATGCGTTGTCGTACAACCTCTGGGCGAATGTTAGGCGTATTTATCAACCCCAACTCCGAAATGATTATTTCTTTTGGAATTGTAGAATGTGGTGTTGCAGATTGTGTAAAATATTTTATCTTGGCTGTCTTCCTCTTCTACTATCATCATTTTCTCTTGTTGTCGTGTGTTGAATTTCTCGATGAAGTGACCAGCGGTAGTTTTCCATCATTTTGATATTCCAGCGACCTTGGCAGCGTTATTCCATTATCTTGATATCATGATGGACGCGCTCCTTCTGCTTTTCACTCACATCACCCAAATTGTCCGGAAAGTAGTAGAGGTGACTGTTCAAATAGTGAATTTTTAGGCTCGTTAGGCAACCTAACTTTTTGTAATGTTCTAGCTTGATGTTACAATTGAAACTTATTGCGGTTCTTTTTTGTTCCCCATGAACTTTGTTAACACTTGCTTGAACGATACTCAACCTTCTTTCGCATTTAATATCATTTGTGAATCAAAGTTCCAATCAAACATCATTTTATGAATGTCTGACTCCACAAACACGCCTTCATTCAGTTTTGCTTCTGATGGATGTTGAAATTTTTCACAGAGATACTTGAGATATTGACCATCTTTGGGTAAGGCTTTCACAAACTGTTTTATGAGACCCAGCTTTATGTGTAGAGGTGGCAGCAGAATCTTTTTTTATTTACAAGGTTCCTGCGCAGGACTTTCTTCTCACCAGACACTAGGGCTTTTTTTGAAAGTCAGTCTTTTTGCACAAATGTTGATCTCTGGCTCTACTATTTCATTCACACATAAAACAAGGAGATTTAGTATAGACAGTTTGCTGGTCAAGAAACATACATACTTTTAAGTCGCCACATATCATCCAATCATGAGCGAAATAGTCTATTTTAGTTAAAACTATGTTGAGGTTTTTATAGTTTTCCTTCATATACACAGAATGACCCGCAGGTAGAGATGCATAGGTGTTACCATTATGTAACAGAACAGCCTTTAAGTTAGTTTTAGACGAGTTTATAAACAGCCTCTATTCTTTATCGTTATATTTAATGCTGAACTCGTTCATCAAACCGGGAATATCTGAGCAGTGCATTATATCATTTCTTGTTAAAAAAAACTAAGAGAACTGCTTCTCTCTTTTTCTATTTACGTAAATATTGGTCCTTGCTGCCAGCAAGTTCTTTTCTTTTAAGCTAGAGGCAAGAAATTCAAACTTTTTGTTAAACCTAAATACCTAGCCAAATCGTTTATGTCGATTTGAAGAGCAACGCCGGTTTTTCATTTTCTACTGTACATGGAAACTCATCATCAGAATCTGAATGAGATTGTGTATCCAAGATTTCATCATCAAAATTCTCTGTTGGTTTCGGAACAGATAGATCTAGACCATGGCCGAATGGCAGACAAAAGGTTGGGGTACCTTACTACATCTTTATTTTTTGAATTGTACCCAGTAACATAAATATTCCAAAGTAACACTCATCAGAATGATTCCTTCGCTCCCTTCATATCAATGAATCAAGGAATTTGAAGACTTGCTTGTTGTTTTTTGACCAGTTTCTAAGACCTTCAACGCACACATAGCACAGCTTATGCGGTGCTCAAGATTTATTTTGATCATTGAGTCAAATCCCAAAATATGAGAAATATGCTTTCTTCACGAACCCTGTCAAGTTCTTTTATTGTTTTCTTATCACAAACTCACCACAAATATAACAGAAACTGTTAGCAACGTTTTTACAACCACGACTAGACATTGCGCTGAGTACATGCACCTAATGATAGAAAGTGAGGTTATGTTGACTGTCAAGAAAACAACAACTTGTTACAAAAGCATGAGCAGTACTGCCAACCCACTTATTAATGTTTCAGATACTTATATAAATCTCCATTAGAACTATTTATTGTGAAATTAAATTTGCTAAGAAAACATATTTATTAAATAATTTAACATAAAAATATGAAAAAATTGTGGGTAATACAGTTTTTTAAGTGTCATATTCAGATTTCTTGCACTAAAAACTATAAAAAGAAGTTACTTTTATTCAAAAAGTTATTTCTGTTGGCCAGTATATTCTACATCTGATTATATATCCTAATTTACTAGATTTTCGCTTGTGTTGTTTTTAAAAAAGGTAACTTGCTTGCACTGTAAGTTAATGTTTAATTGGCTAGGCTACGGTAGAAGTATTAATTCAAAACGGCATTATTAGCATTTAATATTTTCAAACCTAATACTATAGCTGTAATCTACTATTATTTTTATTATATATCAAAAGCAGAAACACTCTTTAGAATATGGGATTATACTATCCTTGCTGGCCTCTAAATCCTCCAGCACTTATAATAAGGTAGAGGGGCGGATATGTAACTAAAAACAATTATATTAAATCTCCCACATAAAATTTATCGGTTGCTGCTTTAAGCTACTCCCAAAAATTGATTTCTCTTATCTATAGTAAAAGGCTGAATAAACCTTTTAGGTTAATGTGGTTGGTATCATGAAGTTGTTTGTTTTGGAAATCATTCAAGTGCACAAATGTATTATTCATGACTACTAAAACGAATAGCATTAAATTCACTTAGACTGCTGTATTAAGAGGGAAAGCTCGTTAAGTTTTGACATGTAGAACAGTATAAAAGTTAGCTACTATCCTTATGGGATACATCGTGTTAAATTATTATAGAGCGGTTCGGTGTTGTAGTTTATTCAATAAATCTTCTTCGTACTAGGCACAGAGATATTTAGTCAATCCCCTATTAACACTGTTATATGGCTCGTACAATGAAACTTATAGCTTTTTTATACACACTCAAAACTTTAACGCACAAGAATGGTCTACAATCTTTTAAATTGTGAAGTACCAGGGAGCACATATAGACGGCAGCGCTGTGTAACTTATTAGTCCAGTTATAAACCTCACAGATATTTTAATTATACATATTTTCATACATTTATAATTAGTGAAAACCTTTGAAATTCCGATATCTAATGTAAAAAAAAATTATTAGGGAACAAGAAATTATAATTTTTCTTAATCTTCTTTGGGAATGAAACCACTCATAGTTTTTAAAATCTATTTTATTTACGTTTCGATCCATGACCTAGGATCGTTGTCAAAATATATAAGATTTAACATTCCTACATTTGCATCGCACAGTTATTTTACAATTTCTAATATGCATTGACATAGCTGTTACATTAATTAGTTTGCCAATAAATGGAAGAAACAGAATAATGGTTTAAACGTATCTCTAATAAAAAATGATTAGATAAAGTGTCAAGTGGGTTTTGATTACAAGTCTTACACTAATCTCATTTTTTCAGCATCTTACAAACCAGTATTTTATTTCAAAATTTTTAAAAAAAATATAGAACACTATTGCAATGCAGTCTTTCATTATCATTTACCTCAAAACTGGAGGGATACCAATTACCTACTTTACTAAAGAGTAAACCCAACAGAAATTTATATAAATCCAAGGTTTATGAAGAACAACTCGTTTCTATAATTGCTGAGACGCTAAATATTATCCATAATGAAAGTTATAAATAGATTTGCGAGCAATTACGACTATAGTCGGAAACTCTTATAAGGATAGTTTGATCTCAATAGATGTTTGTTGTGTTTTGTATTATATAGCATGTATTCAAACCATTTGTTTACAATAGTGGGTGACATGGAAGTTCTGAATTTTTCCACAGCAGCACATTGTAGGTGAATTTTTCTAAAAAATACCAATAATTGATTTATTCGATAAATAAACTGAATTGTAGTGTGCAATTTTGATGAAAATTTATAAAAATTATTCACACATTTGGGAAAGTTACTGGTTTTGTTTAAATCGCTCTATTATCAGCAAAAAAAACTTTTTTTTCAGTTAAAGAAACTTACACAACTTTTCTACATAAACAATTATTTTATATGTAATTTTTATTAAAACCGTTTTTAATTTGGGTGCCTAACAGGAAAGAAATTTGGATCTTTACAAATTTCAAGATGGCCGCTACTGTGATGCGCTCTTAACTACTACTCTGAGCTCAAAGCAATTCACATAGAAAAGAAATTAAATTAACACTCTAAACACGTTTATCAATATTTTGTTTCAGACAGTAAAGAAATTAATTCAATTTGAGTAACCAATCCATTTAATACTATAATAGCGAATTAATTTTTTAATTAGCTTTATTAATTATATTTAAGAATATTTGTAAAAACGCAAATATCAGTTATGGCTTAAATACCTGACTTACCATCGGGATTATATCACCAATATCTTTTATTACAAGGTGTTGACCTCGACCTTGCTGACATGAAGTAACCTTCACCGATGATAAAAGTACGAGAAACAATTTATAATGGGGTTTTCTGCTTAAACTAAAAACAAAGGCAAATGCTTAAAAATGGGTTAAATCAGAAGAGCGGCAGTTTCTAGTATGAAAGGTGTCCATTGCTATGCGACCTCCTACAGCATCCAAGCAAACGGAAAATCTATGCTCAAAGGCCTCTGGGTAGACTATAATTTTTAAGGTGATTCCACCATATTAGAAAATCAAATAACGGATGAGGTGCTGGAAATGCATATGCGGCTATGATTGTATTAATACAAATTATAATATGGATCTAAAAGACATTGCAAAAAGTATTCGACGGGAGAAACAATCTTGACCCGGTAGTGATTATAATTAAATTTTAAATTTAGGGCAAGCATAGCCATTGTCAACAGTAACTATTTGCGGCACACCATACACCGGAAAAACTTGATTTTCGATAAAATTGTTAATAGAACTTGCCGTTGCTCTTTTTTAAAGAATGTATTGAAACATACTTGGAAAACCAGTCATAAACTGCTAGTATATAACAATTGCCTTTTCTCGATTTAGGAAATGATCCAAGAATATCTATCGATATTAACTGAAATGAGTGTTTTACCTCTCTTTCTTTTCCAATTAGTCCTGCACCCGACAATTGATTACTTTTTGTAGCTAGACAAATTGCACAGCGGTTCACATAGCAGTTTTTGTCCGACTTTATTTTTGTAACTTTCTGCTATTTTCGAATATGTCTTACATATTCCTATGTGAACCGAAGTAGGAACATCATGGTTCTGCCTTATTATTTCCTCCCTATACGATCATGGTAGCACCCGTTGCATTCAATCAAGTTTGCGCAAACTTTTTGTGTCTTTGCTAAATATCTGTAAAGTATTTCATTTTCTACTTTCCACAGAAGATACCCTTCTGGTTGTAGTAAAACTTGGTGGGTCATTTTTTGTATCATGTATCACACTGAACGAGTTCTATTTTTATTGTGTCAACTAACACTGGAGCTCTAGAAAGCGCGTCTGGTACTACATTGTGTTTCCCTTTCTGCGCACCACCTCGTATGCAAATTGTGATAAACGTAAGCTCTAGCGTTGCGATCTGCCTGATGGGCTTTTTAGTTTGTCTAAACAGATTAGAGAATAATGGTCTGTAATAATTTTAAATTGGCCGCCTTCAATATTCTCCACGCCAAAAAGCACTACTAATAGCTTTTTCTCTGCCGCACTATACGCTTGTTCCTGTTTAGTTAGCGACCTACTAGCATAAGCTATAACTCTTTCATCATCTCCTTCACCCTGTAACACCCTGTAACAACATCTGTCTATATGCTAAAGCTCTCAGAGAAATTTGGTCTTGACAAACTGGTGAAGTACTTAACAATGATTTCAAGGTTTGTAAAGCTTCTTCTGCTTCCGCGTGCCATTTCATAGCTACTCGCCTATTTCTGCCTTTAATTAAATTTAGCAATGGGTCTGCAAGGGTTGAAAAATCTTTTATAAACCTCCGATACCATCCTGCCATTCCTAGAAATCTTTTAACTGCCCTTATATTTGTTGGAAAGTTTAGCATAGTTTCAATTTTTTGTGGGTCTGTTCGTAGTCCTTCTCTATCTATGATGTATCCTAAATATTTTAAAGAGGGCCTGTCAAAGCACTATATAATTAACTATCGAAACACTAAGTCTTTGTTACGGGGTTTCCGCCATTTCAGGGCAAATCAAAGTTTAATCAAAACGTTCATTTTACCCGTAGTATCTACATAAGCACAATATTGTTTTTTTGGATCGAAACGACAGGATCATCAACCATCTTATATTCCACACCTTGCAACCAACGATCTTCTAAAAATAACTCTTGTATATGTATTAAATTATTGTTATCGCAACATTTAACCTACAAGCAACACTTTGTATACAGTTACTACATTCCGCGTACACATCAGCACGTGCGCATCAGCTAATTCAAGAAACTAGGATGTTATTTATTTATAATTTACTACGTCTACTTTCTCACAATTTCTTGTTATTGAAGCATCAAGCATGGAGATACAAATAATAAAATTTATTATCAAACCAACATGAATGAATTTTCGATATTATAAATCACAGCAAAGTCTTTTAAGTTTTCTTTTATAATTAAAGGTAATATAAATTGCATGTTTCTAATTTCTGGATGAAGTTATGAATTTATAAGCTTACAGCTCTTGCGTGTCACACGTACATAATATTACTACGTGTTCAACACATAAGGGTTGAGTATTCTACTCCAATTATTATTCATTATCATTTCTAGAACCATTTCACGTATCTGGCTTTGGGATCTCGAATTAAGTGCGAAAGTACTCAATTCACAGCGAATAATCGACTTCCTAATAATTTAGGTATTTCAATCTGGTGCGAAGATAGCATCTACCTGAAGAACAGAACTAGGGTAAAGTCTATTATATATACCGTAAACAAACATTCGCCATTGCGTAGTAAAAGTAAAAAGATCTTATTTAAATTATGTTTTTGAAAACAGTCGTATCTTATATCTAAATGAGAATTCACGTTATAGGGTTTTGTGCGTATAAAAAAGAATCGGTTCACTTTTAGCGGCATCATAGTTGTTTTCATAACGTACAGTAGTGCGACAATGGTGATATTATCAATGTTGTAATGGTGTAAATAAAAATGTCCCATCACACCACAGTGCTACTCCATTACTTGACTTTTAATAGTCATTCCTAAGTTCAAATATTATGTAAATATAAAAAAGTCCGATGCGTTATAGTACTGCTGTTAGTTTCCTTTTGTAGTAAACTGAATAAAAGCTCAAACATATGCAGTAATTATATTGTATTATCAAATTTGTTACGTCCAATTCCCTACCTTGATCCAATTATACACGCTCTAATGTTATTTTTCGTTTATTCTGAATATAACGACGGTTTTCGCCTATTCTAAATGCATGACACATTATAACTAGGCAACTGATCAGACGCACCGATACTAGATGTGATTATTTGATTATATCTAGATAGTTATTCTGGGTTTTTTGTTTAATATTTGTCATTATTTTTCTGACGATGTGTTTGAACAAGGGGTTCTTACTTTTTACTTAGCCCATATGTACACTATGGAAATTGTGAGGCTTGGTGAAATCCTCGAGCAATTGTTCAACGAAATTCCTTTCTTGATAGCACTTAGTATAATAGTTCGTCCTAGGTCCCGGTTACGTCCTGGATTACTATCTATGCCCTGGTTCGTTGTTACGTTGTTACAACTGATCCTACCTACTTAGTTACTAGATTGAATATGGTGGCTGCGTTAAAGCTCGGTACTTTTGGTTGTAACTGTTAGTAACCAAACCGCACCGGACTACAGCTGGCCGTGATCTCGAGACGACCCGAAGTCGGTTTTGTGTTGCCTCGTCCACATCATTCTGGATGAGACTTTTCTATTTATTTTGGGAAGCGCTTATAGACATATATGTATATTGTCTTTATAGTTACATTTCTGATACGATGATGGTGTCGTGCTTTACTTGAATAACTAAGTGACCGTTCCTGTCACATATTTACAGTAGTAGGATTGGTGCATCCGAACACAGATCCACCTTATGGGGTCCACCTATAGGATCCACCGGATCCACCTGCTTATGGGAATTTACATGTAAATTCTTTGGAAGTGAACCTCCTTCGGACATTTACTGGGGATTTCCACCTTGCTGTCGCCTTGTGTGATTTTTTTTACCCCAACCATCCCTAAAAAATCGGTAACCTAACCCCTACAATTTTCGAAATACCTCTCGGTGCCTATAGGCACCGCACCCACGAAATAAAACTATCTTGCTAGGTATCAATTTATATTAGAAGCTACCCGAATCTCTAGGAATTTCTTAGATTGCATCATCCCCCAGGGAGCTACCCTCATAATAAGATTTTTTGCTGGTACTGATTTCTGACCGTCCTTATAAATTTTTTAGTCATGCAATACATCAAATTAGTCTAGAATTTTATGCAGAATCTGAATCTCTCAATAGATTTAAAATCGAACCACCCCTTACCATTTTACATACACCTTCTCTAAATTATAACTTTCTTGCAGCTCATACCTAAAAGAAAATCTAAAAACCATTTTTAAAACTTTTTATTACAGACAATTTTTACTAATACAGTTTAAATTTTGTAAACCACATTTCTAAATACATATTCGCAATTTTTATTCTTAACCTAGAACTCCTCACATCGGCTTATACTTATTAATATTTATTTCTAAATAGAGCATCTTTTCCAAAGACCAACCGGACCCACATGTTTCAAATTCCTCTGATTTTGTTATCATGGTTTTGCTTAAGACCTCGTACATATTTTGCAGATTACTAGAAGACGTTATAACCAAATTTTTTGTGTTAAAGTATTTCACATCGGTAGTCTCTTCTCCCATTTTGGTGTAAACGCCGTAGAGTTCGCAATAGACTTTTATTGCTGCATGTTGTGTTCTTTTTTCATTAAGCAATCGAATAAACCGCTTTTTCTGCTTCCAAAGAAACTCAGTTTAACAAATAGTAGGAAAGATACGTTAGGTGTTAGTGTGTGGAAGCCCATCGGATCGTTGGATTCAAGAAGAATGTATGGTGGTTCCCGTTAGAATAATCTAAAGTGGTTAATCGATTGTATTAGATGTTTAAATATGCGAAAGTGTAAAAGCCTACATGAGCAAAATTTAATTATCAGGCAAAAAAGTGCGCGATGTGCTATACTTTTAAAGAAAGCATAAAATGGTGCTTTGCAAGGGTCCTAGCAGTAAAAAAAAGGCGATTGACTTTTTCAAGCAACTACAAGAATAGCAGTAGCGCAGAGAAGGGGTATGCATGTATTATACAGCGCACTGTTACTATAAAATATGTTAGTTTACGGGTAGCTCAAACGTGCAATTGATCACGTCTTATAGATCCCTGGAAGATTTAAAAATTCTGAGACCATTGTCGTTTGAAAAATGTTTGGAAATTATCAGAACGGGAGCGGGTCGAAGTATAAGTTAGATGGATGATTGACCGAGCTTTTCTACCTTTTACGAGGGAATCGGAAGTTGACAGACATTGAGTATCTACTTCTCTATTTGGGCGATATTGAGTACTTGCCGGTTCTAGAAATCATTACGTGCTACCGACCGCTATGCGGAAAATTTGGTTCTAGGAAATGAACAACCTACAAAAGCACAGAATACTCGGTATTAATTCTAATTGGTTTAGCGACCGCGCTTATGCACTCTTCGAGTGTCTTCGGCAATCTTCGATTGTTTCCAAGGAAAATATTCAAACCTGCCATTTCCGAAAATATGACGTAGAAGTTATTTAAAATTAAATTGCTTTATTAGTAAGTATTCTGTAGACAACAAGTTTGGTATTCCCTTAGTAAAGGTTTAAAGTGTTTTATTAAGTTTTTGTTTATAGTAGCACTGCATCTTTCACCGCAAGACTTGCAACCAATTTGTGTGCGTGTGCTACCACCCTTTTAGATTTTGAATATGCAAGCGATGCAGTTGTTGATCCGTATAACATGGAAGACGTTTCCGGTGTTTCTACTAACTGCATTCGCAGCATGGACAAAGCAAACCGGGCGCATGTATTAGTGCTAAATGTACTGGACGAGCAGCAAGGATTGGCAAAAGATGACGTCATTTAGTTCCCCGCTAAATCCTCAATTTCGTTCGGTTGTTTTCGGAAACCCTAGGTTTGCATTCTATAGGGTACATAAAGCAGGTACGCAAGAGTAAACTTTTTAGTTATAAGTTAGTTCACTTACAAGTTTCACCAAAGTCCTATAGTGCGGATTTTGTTTTGTACTAAAATGGTACCTGCAAACCTTTTTTAATGCGAGCCCTGTCACGTCTACTTTACCAGGAGGGATGCTCTCAAACGGCACTATAACAAATGTCGTGGTTTAACATCGTCCAGGGTTAAGCTTATACATCCGTCAGCTGCAAAGTACTTAAACTGTATGTCTTGCGGTATCGCTTTTACGAGAATAGACAACTTACAGCGACACAAGGAAAAACAGCACGGTATGTCATTAGGCCGTAAACGTTCAGCTCCGCCAGCTGTTAAAGGGCCTTTTGCGAAACAACCACGAATTATGTGTAAAGTATGCGATTTCAAAATGGAAAAGACAACCTATGCCGCACACTTGAGAAGCAACAGACATAAAAATGCCACAGTTACCGCTACTGGCGAAGATGGCTTAAAATGGTTAGCACAACGTTTAACAACCGTATGGCCAGCTATCGCATAAAGAACGCCAGTGTCAACGATGGAGTCTCTGAGTTTCTCTGGAAGCAGAAAGAGCATTTTATTCGATTACTTAATGATAAAAGAACACAACATACAGCAATAAAAGTCTATTGCAAACTCTACGACGTTTACACCAAAATGGGTGAAGAGACTACCGATGTGAAATCCTTTAACACAAAAAATGTGGATATAACGTCTTCTAGTAATCTGGAAAATATGTACGAGGTCTTAAGCGAAACCATAAGAACAAAATCAGAGGAATTTGAAACATGTGGGTCCGGTTGGTCTTTGGAAAAGGTGCTCTATTTAGAAATAAATATTAATAAGTACAAGCCGATGTGAGGAGTTCTAGATTAAGAATAAAAATTGTGAATATGTATTTAGAAATGTGGTTTACAAAATTTAAACTGTTTTAGTAAAAATTGTTTGTAATAAAAAGTTTTAAGAATGGCTTTTAGATTTTCTTTTAGGTATAGGCTGCAGGAAAGTTATAATTTAAAGAGTGTGTGTGTAAAATGGTAAGGGGTGGTTCGATTTTAAATCTATTGAGAGATTCGGATTCTGCATAAAATTCTAGAATAACTTAATGTATTGCATGACTAAAAAATTTATAAGGACGGTCAGAATTCTGTACCAGCAAAAAATTTTAAAATAAGGGTAGCTCCCTGGGGGATGATGCAATCTAAGAAATTCCTAGAGTTTCGGGTAGCTGAGAAAATTTTAATATTAATTGATACCAAACAAGATAGTTTTATCTCGTGGGTGCGGTGCCTATAGGCACCGAGAGGTATCTCGAAAATTTTAGGGGTTAGGTTACCAATTTTTTAGGGTAGGGATGGTTGGGGTAAAAAGAATCACACAAGGCGAGAGCAAGATGGAAATCCCCCGTAAATGTCCGAAGGAGGTTCACTTCTAAAGAATTTACATGTAAATTCCCATAAGCAGGTGTATCCGGTAGATCCCATAAGGTGGATCTGTGTTCGGATGCACCAGTCCTACTACTGTTAATATGTGACAGGAACGTCCACTTAGTTATTCAAGTAAAGTACGACACCATCATCGTATCAGTAATGTAACTATGAAGACAGTATACATATATGTCTATAAGCGCTTCCCAAAATAAATAGAAAATTCTCATCCAGAATGATGTGGACGAGGCATCACAAAACCGACTTCGGGTCGTCTCGAGATCACGGCCAGCTGTAGTCCGGTGCGGTTAGGTCACTAACAGTTACAACCAAAAGTACCGAACTTTAACGCAGCCACCATATTCAATCTAGTAACTAAGTAGGTAGGTTCAGTTGTACATCAGGACGTAACAACGAACAAGGGCATAGATAGTAATCCAGGACGTAACCGGGACCTAGGACGAACTATTATACTAAGTGCTATGCAAGAAAGGAATTTCGTTGAACAATTGCTCGAGGATTTCACCAAGCCTCACAATTTCCATAGTGCACATATGGGCTAAGTAAAAAGTAAGAACCTCTTGTTCAAACACATCGTCACAAAAATTATTACAAATATTAAACAAAAAACCCTGAATAACTATCTAGATATAATCAAATAATCACATCTAGTATCGGTGCGTCTGATCAGTTGCCTAGGTATAATGTGTCATGCATTTAGAATAGGCGAAAACCGTCGTTATATTAAGAATAAACGAAAAATAACATTAGAGCGTGTATAATTGGATCAAGGTAGAGAATTGGACGTAACAAATTCGATAATACAATATAATTACTGCATATGTTTCAGCTTTTATTCAGTTTACTACAAAAGGAAACCAAAAGCAGTACGATAACGCATCGGACTTTTTTTATATTTACATAAGATTTCAACTTAGGAATGACTATTAAAGGTCAAGTAATGGAGTAGCACTGTGGTGTGATGTGACATTTTTATTTACACCATTACAACATTGATAATATCACCCTTGTCGCACTACTGTACGTTATGAAAACAACGATGATGCCGCTAAAAGTGAAACGATTCTTTTTGATACGCACAAAACCCTATAATGTGAATTCTCATTTAGATATAAGATACGACTATTTTCAAAAACATAATTTAAATAAGATCTTTTTACTTTTACTACGCAATAGTGAATGTTTGTTTACGGTATATATAATAGACTTTACCCTAGTTCTGTTCTTCAGGTAGATGCTATCTTCGCACCAGATTGAAATACCTAAATTATTAGGAAGTCGATTATTCGCTGTGAATTGAGTACTTTCGCACTTAATTCGAGATCCCAAAGCCAGATACGTGAAATGGTTCTAGAAATGATAGTGAATAATAATTGGAGTAGAATACTCAACCCTTATGTGTTGAACACGTAGTAATATTATGTACGTGTGACACGCAAGAGCTGTAAGCTTATAAATTCATAACTTCATTCAGAAACTAGAAACATGCAATTTATATTACCTTTAATTATAAAAGAAAACTTAAAAGACTTTGCTGTGATTTATAATATCTAAAATTCATACATGTTGGTTTGATAATAAATTTTAGTATTTCATATACTTCAATAACAAGAAATTGTGAGAAAGTGGACGTAATAAATTATAAATAAATAACATACTAGTTTCTTCAATTTGCTGATGTGCACGCGGAGTGTAGTAACTGTATACAAGGCGTTGCTTGCAGGTTAAAATTGCGATAACAATAATTTAATATATACGAGCATTATTTTTTAAGAAGATCGTTGGTTGCAAGGTGTGGAATGTAAGATGGGTGATCCAGTCGTTTCGATCATAAGACCAATTAGACATTGTGGTTATGTGGATACTGATACGGATAAAATGAACGTTTATTGATTAAACTTTGATTTGCCCTGCAATGGCGGGAACCCCGTAACAAGAACTTAGTGTTTCGATAGTTAATTATGGTGCTTCGACAGACCCCCTTTAAAATATTTAGGATACATCATAGTCAGAGAAGGACTACGAACAGACACACAAAAAATTGAAACTATTAAAGTACATTAAAGAAATTAATTGCTGACACCACTATAGCAATTACAATGTTTATGAATTATTTGCTCTTTAGAAATGCAGCTTTCGAGTTTTTTACTCGCCAAATTAGATGTTAAAACGATGATAATAATATAAGTTGGCCTGAGACTACAAGAGTAAAGTGCTTTTAAAAAATTAATTGCTTCTATCATAATTTCATAAATAATCATGTAGCTTGATTTATTTGCTCTTAAATTATGTAAATCCTGAATTTTTTGCTCACAAAATTAATATAAAAAACGACAAAAGGCCATTATTATTGTTTGAACATTTAATTTCGCGAGCAAAAAATTCGGGAGTTGCATATTTTAAGAGTAAATAATTCATAGAACGTAGGTATCCTTTAGTCATGCCTGCACTCAATTCCTTTAATGTACTTTACTCTTGTAGATATTGATATTTATTTCATTATTTGAAAATTTGATTTTTTCTTTTGCAAATGGTAGCAAAAAAATAGCTAATATATATTGTTAATTTTTTTATTATATTTTGTGCAGGTATTTTTTTTAGTTGGCTAGATAGCTTATATTAAGTTATCTAGCCACTTGTAACTTTTTTACAGATATATAGCAAAAAAATTGGTTTTATCAGCAAAAAAAGCAAATAATTAGCAAATAATTCCTATATATATTTTGATGTGTTCTGATAATTTAGGAGTTGCATATTTTAAGAGTAAATAATTCATAAAACGTAGATATTCTTTAGTCATGCCAGCAATTAATTTCTTTAATGTACTTTACCTTGTAGATATTGATATTTATTTTATTATTTGAAACTTTGATTTTTTTTTTGCAAAAAAATAGCAGTTAATTTATATATTGTTAAATTTTTTATTTTATTTTGTGGATGTATTTTTTTTTAGTTGACTACATAGCTTAATATTTAGCTATCTAGCCACTTGTAACTTTTTTACAGATATAGCAAAAAAGTTGGTTCTATCAGCAAAAAAAAGCAAATAATTCCTATATATATTTTGATGTGTTCTGATAATTTGGCTCAGACAGCTTAATAGACGAATGGCAGGATGGTACCGTGTGTTTATAAAAGATTTTTTAACCCTTGCGGACTCATTGCTAAATTTAATTATAGGCAGAAATAGGCGAGTAGCTATTAAATAGAACGCGGAAGCAGAAGAAGCTTTTCAAACCTTGAAATCATTGTTAAGTACTTCGCCAGTTTGTCAAGCCCAAATTTCTCTGAGAGCTTTAGCATACAGACAGATGCATTAGAAGTTGGTCTCTGAGCAGTGTTGTTACAGGGTGAAGGAGATGATGAAAGA
The DNA here is from genome assembly GCA_036346225.1 of Platerodrilus igneus. Lineage (NCBI taxonomy): Eukaryota > Metazoa > Arthropoda > Insecta > Coleoptera > Lycidae > Platerodrilus > Platerodrilus igneus. The sequence goes on along the minus strand of JARFIW010000975.1, from coordinate 535,581 downwards.
GTTATAGCTTATGTTAGTAGGTCGCTAACTAAACAGGAACGAGCGTATAGTGCGACAAAGAAAAAGCTATTAGCAGTGCTTTTTGGCGTGGAGAATATTGAAGGCGGCCAATTTAAAATTATTACAGACCATTATTCGCTAATCTGGTTGGACAGACTAAAAAGCCTATCAGGCAGATTGCAACGCTGGAGCTATCACAATTTGCATACGAGGTGGTGCACAGAAAACGAAAACACAATGTATTACCAGACGCGTTTTCTAGAGCTCCAGTGTTAGTTGATACAATAAAAATAGAATTCGTTCGGTGTGATACATGATACAAAAAATGAGCCAACAAGTTCTGCTACAGCAAAAGAGTATCCTCTGTGGAAAGTAGAAAATGAAATACGTTACAGATCTTTAGCAAAGAAACATAAAGTTTGCGCAAACTTGATTGAATGGACACAGGTGCTACCACAATCGTATAGGGAGGAAATAATAAGGCAGAACCATGATGTTCCTACTTCGGCTCACATAGGAATATTTAAGACATATTCCAAAATAGCAGAAAGTTACAAAAATGAAGTCGGACATAAGCTGCTGTGTGAAAGGCTGTGCGATTTGTCTAGCTACAAAAAGTAGTCAATTGTCGGGTACAGGACTAATTGGAAAAGAAAGAGAGATAAAACACTCATTTCAATTAATATCGATCGCTATTCTTGGATTATTTCCTAAATCGAGAAAAGGCAATTGTTATATACTAGCAGTTTATCACTGGTTTACAAAGTATGTTTCAATACATCCTTTAAAAAAGAGCAACGGCAAGTTCTATTAACAATTTTATCGAAAATCAAGTTATTCTGGTGTATGGTGTACCGCAAATAGTTACTGTTGAAAATGGCGATGCTTGTCCTAAATTTAAAATTTAATTATAATCACGACCGGCTCAAGATCGTTTTCTGCAACGTCTGTTAGGGGTAAGATTCATATTATAATTTGCATTAATACAATCATAGCCGCGTATGCATTTCCAGCACCTCATCCGTTATTTGATTTTCTAATATGGTGGAATCACCTTAAAAATTATAATCTACCCAGTGTTACCCTATATCAAAGTACACGTGCCGAACATAGAACAAGGGCTTAGAAAATCGGGATCTCCAACTCATTTTTTGTGCTACACTAAAAGCAGTAAATATATTGGATACCCATTCCACTAACCTTTTTTCAACATACCTTGCATATGGGAAGAAAGCATATAAATACGATTGCGAATCCTGCAAATCCCTTTGTGCTCACCACAGCCTGAGGACTCAACTACATTGCTCACCATAGCCCGTGAACTACCTCAACAAGTAGTGCTCCCTATAGCCTGCTTAAGAATCCGACTGGTCACGCTGCCCGCCGCTACACCTGGAGCACGTACCGCAGTGCTCTCCATAGCCTGCCTAAAATTCTGACCCGCTACGCTACCCGACGCCGTATCTGGGGCTCGTATAGTGGTGCTCTCCATAGCCTGCTCAATACCTGACTAGTTGCGCTGCCCGGCGCCGTACCTGGGGCACGCCGCATTTAATTCGTGGATAATAATCCATTTCGGATGGGCAGGAAGCCCCATTCGAACCACCAGGTTCACCGGAAGCAATTGCAGAACGTTCTACGGCGTGTCTTCCGAGACACATCTACCGCCGCCGAAGATGTTGTCACCCCTGCCGTCGTCACCAGAGCAGCTTCAGTATTCACAAGGGCTGCGGCAAGAATTCGTCCCAGCCGCCCCCACAATAACAACGTCTCGAGAGGTCATCTATTGCGGTGACGCTGAATGTATTTGTGCGCTGTACCTCCGAGATGGAATTCAGTGGTAACATGCTCGACGAGCTCTTACTGAACTTCGCAAGTAAAACCCGAGGATTTCTGAAGCCTACCGAAGACGTCCGAACCTTTCAATATTGCGTATATAGTCAATGTATAGTTTTTGTACGTATATCATTATTCTTTTATAACTCCGCGTTGTTCCACAAGTGAACCACGAAAACTTCCGAAAAGTCCCGAAGACCTCCGAAGGTGTTTGGACCTCTTCAAACAATAAATGCTTTTTTATTTTCGTTATTTAAGCTCTTACTCAGCCTCACGAGTAAAACACGATAATTTCCGAAGCCTACCGAAAACTTCCGAACTTCTCAATACTGTGTATATACTCAATGTATAGTTCTTGTATGTATATCATTATTCTTTATAACTCCGCGTTGTTCCACAAGTAAACCGCGAAGACTTCCGAAGAGTCCCGAAGACCTCCGAAGACGTTTGGACCTTTTCAAACAATAAATACTTCCTTACTTTCGTTATTCAAGCTCTTACTCAGCTTCACGCGTATAAGCGGAGGATCACCGAAGAAGTCCGAAGACTACCGAAGACCTTTGGATCTCTCCGAACTTTGTATATACCTGTCTACTTAGTATTTAAGATCCTACTTGATTCCACGAGTAACCACGAAGCCTTCAGAAGACTTCCGAAGTGGTTCAAAGTGCGTAAACTGTTCATTTTGACTTTTTACTTGTATATTTGTGTACTTATAGACTTTCTTTATTTTCTCTTGCTTGTGAACGTTAAAATAACAGTGCTAAGTCTACACACTTTCAGACGCCGCCCACCCCGACGATAACACCTGAAGCCTTTAAGCATACATTTTCCGTATGGTTGGATGCTGTAGAAGGTCGCATTAAATGGTTAGAAGTAATGGACACCTTTCATACCAGAACCGGCTTTTGTAGAAAATGCCACTTTTCTGATTTAACTCATTTTTAAGCAGTTGCCTTTTATTTTTAGTTTATGCAGAAAACCCTATTATAAATTGTTTCTCGTACTTTTATCATCGGTGAAGGTTACTTGATGTCAGCAAGGTCGAGGTCAACACTTTGTAATAAAAGATATTGGTTTATAATCCCGATAGTAGGTCAGGTATTTTTGCCATAACTGATTTTTGCGTTTTTGCAAATATTCCCAAACATAACTGATAAAGCTAATTAAAAAATTAATTCGCTATTATAGTATTAAATGTATTGGTTACTCAAATGGAATTAATTTCTTTATTGTTTGAAACAAAATATTGATAAACATTTTTAGAGTGTTAATTTAACTACTTTTCTATGTGAATTGCTTTGAGCTCAGAGTGGCGGTTAAGAGCTCATCACAGTAGCGGCCATCTTGAAATTTCTAAAGATCCAAATTTCTTTCTTATTAGCCACCCAAATTAAAAACGGTTTTAATAAAAGTTACATATAAAATAATTGTTTATGTGGGAAAGTCATTTAAGTTTTTATTTAACTGAAAAAAATTTTTTTTTGCTAATAATAGAGCGATTTAAACAAAACCAGTAACTTTCCCAAATGTGTGAATAATTTTTATAAATTTTCATCAAAAATTGCACACTACAATTCAGTTTATTTATCGAATAAATCAAATATTAGTATTTTTCAGAAAATTGCACCTGCAGTGTGCTGCTGTGGAAAAATTCAGAACTTCCATGTCACACACAATTGTAAAACAGAAATGGTTTGAATACGTGCTATATAATACAAACACAGCATACATCTATTGAAATCAAACTATCCTTATAAGAGTTTTCGACTATAGTCGTAATTGCTCGCAAATATATTTATAACTTTCATTATGGAAAATATTTAGCGTCTCAGCAATTATAAAAATGAGTTGTTCTTCATAGACTTTGAATTTATATAAATTTTTGTTGGGTTTCTTATTTAGTCAAGTAGGTAATTGATATTCCCTCAGTTTTGAGGTAAATGATAATGAAAGACTGCGTTGCAATAGAGTTCTATATTTTTTAAAAAATTTTGAAATAATATACTATATAATTGATGAAAAACTGACTTGTAATATGGTAAAAAAATGAGAGTAGTGTAAGACTTGTAATCAAAACCCACTTGACACTATATATAATTATTTTTTATTAGATTTACGTTTAAACCATTATTGTGTTTTTTCATTTATTCGTCAACCAATTAATGTAACAGCTTTGTCAATTGCATATTAGAAATTGTAAAATAACTGTGCGATGCAAATGTAAGAATGTTAAATCTTATAATTGTTTGTTCCCTAATAATTTCCTTTTACATTAGATATCGGAATTTCAAAGGTTTTCACTGATTACAAATGTTAGAGAATATGTACAATTAAAATATCTGTGAGGTTTATAACTGGACTAATAAGTTCCACAACACTGCCGTCTATATGTGCTCCGTGGTACTTCATAAACCAAGTAGGCGGAGTACTATACTAGTAGTGAGGTAGGGCCGGTCCTACTTCAAAACGCGACAGACGTATTTTCCATGTGTTGAATACGGCTGAATCGTTTTGAATTAGGATCGGCCCTATATGATTTCAATGTAAAATAGTCGTGAAAACATTTCAATGTAAAATAATTGTGAAAACATGAATTCTTCTATACTTTCCATGTAAAATGCTTGTGGGTACGTTTTGAATTAGGATCGGCTTTATATTACTTTCAATGAAACACACGTATGTTGAAAAGTGCAGAGAAGAATGTGTGTAGCTGTTTTGAATTCGGTTTTCTATCGAGAAGTTAGACGTGCACCGTTTTGAATTAGGATCGGCGTTATATACTTTTAATGTAAAATGTGAAAACCTGAATTCTTTTCAAATGTAAAATACTTGTGGGCACGTTTTGAATTAGGATCGGCTTTATATTACTTTCAATGTAACACACGTATGTTGAAAAATGTAAGTGCAGAGAAAATGTGTGTAGCTGTTTTGAATTTGGTTTTCTAGTTAGAAGTTATAAAGTATGACAGATGCAAAAAAAATATCGCATTCAAGTCAATTGTGTTTAACACGTGCACCGTTTTGAATTAGGATCGGCGTTATATACTTTTAATGTAAAAATGTGAAAACCTGAATTCTTTTCAAATGTAAAATACTTGTAGGCACGTTTTGAATTAGGATCGGCTTTATATTACTTTCAATGGAACACACGTATATTGAAAAATGTAAGTGCAGAGAAAATGTGTGTATATGTTTTGAATTTGGTTTTCTAGCTAGAAGTTATAAAGTATGACAGATGCAAAATATTGCATTCAAGTCAATTGTGTTTAATTAAAGTGGATTCTGATTTATGTTTAGAGGCTGCAAATACACACATGGGCCGGTTTCAGAATAATATGTCACTAATTTAAGAAATTAGTTTATTATTATAACACATCTAAGTCGATTGTATAAAAATTATGTATTAAATTAAAGTGGATTCTGATTTATGTGCGTTTTACTTCGAGTTTACTACCTTGTTTAAAGAAAGTCTTGTTTCAAAGAGAAACTATTATAAAATACTTTTTATTTTACAAAATTGTTGAATATTTTGATCTAACTATTTATAAATGAAAAGTATTTATTAACTCACGTTCTTGAAGTAACTGCTGCTCCCTCACCGCTAGTTCATCTTTTTTGCTTTATTATTTCTAGCTCCAAATATATACGACGCAGTAGCTTCTCTCCACGCTTTTTAAATGCGTTAAGCAACTCTACTGCATCATCTTCGTAGGATTTGTCATCTTCACAGCAAACAGTCATATTTGATTCTGTACATAACTTTTCATAGCCGACATGTTTTTGCCTGATCTGTGAGCATAACATAAAAGATTATTGTAGGTTCACCTTTTCTTTTGTATACTACCTGATGTTTCTGAGAGGTTCATAGTGTATCAACGATTCTACGATAGCCTCAGAATTTCCAGAATGGTTTTGATCTAATGTAACTTATAAATTAGTAGTGTTTTAAAAACACATGTATAAATGTGAAAAGCACTTACCGTGATATATCTATTACGTCACTATCAAAAATAGCAGCAGTATCAAGTTGAGCCGAAGAACAACCAAAACTTCTTTAATCACGTCTTCGTCAGAATGTAATATAAATTGCTCTAGAACTTTTACGTTGGTACTATTACAATTTTGACTGATGACAAGTTACTCATTTTTAAAAAGTTGCTAGTAATAGTAACTAATAATTATACAAGAGATCTGATTGAATACTGTTGGTAAATCTACGTGAAGTATTTATATTAAATAATAAACTGATCTGTTAGAAAAATTAAAATTTGCATCGTTTTCTGAAAAAATTCAGCTCTGTAATCTATTCTAATGAACAAAACAGTATGTAAGCGAATATAATTATACCTCAGCAGAAAATAATGAATTAGTTTCATTGTATGAAAAGAAATTGCAATGAATGCACATAATAAAAACCTAAATTAGATTTATTTCGTTTAGATTACCGCTGTATAAGAATTTTTTAAAGGTACTGCTAAGCAGAAATAATGAATTACATTCAAGTAATAAACTGATCTGTTAGAAAAATTAAAAATTTGCCTCGTTTTCTGAAAAATTCAGCTCTATAATCTATTCTAATAAACAAAACAGTATGTAAGCGAATATAATTATACCTCAGCAGAAATAATGAATTAGTTTCATTGTATGAAAAAGAAATTGCAATGAATGCACATAATAAAACCCTAAATTATATTTATTTCGTTTATATTACCGCTGTATAAGAATTTTTTAAAAGGTACTGCTCAGCAGAAATAATGAATTACATTCATTGACTGAAAAATAAATTGCAAAAAGGCGCTGCATATATAGGGATATAGTAATTTGTGCGAATCATGCTGAATTTTTGTAGTAAACGCTAGATGATTATGTATGTTCCATTGAAAGTAATATAAAGCCGATCCTAATTCAGGTTTTCACATTTTTTCATATGTATCCATAAAAATAGCGCTGTAATGATTGTGTGTATTTTTCTGTATACACATCATAAAATCAAAGGTCATATAAAACATTTTTCATAGTAAACGTAACTGAATGAAAAATGATGTTGTATGCGAATTCCTTTACAGCTGTTTTGCACAAAGTCGCCTTCAGTTTGTAAATACTGGAAATGCTTGCTTAGCGAATTGTTTGTCATAGTTACGTACTGAATGCAAACTCTGCTTGAAAATCATCTTGAATAAAAACGTAAATAAAGGAGATTTTTTAACAATTGCATTCAAAGCAATTCGCTATGCAATTATTTTGATTTGATGCTATTTCTTTTTACAGTTGTTTTGCTTACGTGTTTTCCGTAAACTCAGATGAATGAACCTTTTTGAAATTGTTTTGCTTACGTCAGATGATATTTAGTATAAATATTAAATAGAGAAATACGTATATTGAGTAGTGTATTTTGATTTTATTTAGAATCATGAATGCTAAAACCGTATCCGAGATTAGTGAAGCAATTTTGAGATTAACTGTAAAATGCGTGAATTTATTGAAAACAGTAAATGAAATAACGAAACACATTTTAGTTATCAAAGCAAATATTAGTATATTGAAGCTTGCTATTAGAAATAAGATATACGAAAACAATCGACAAGAAAATCCTAGTAGACTGGAATCTAATTTAGCATATCTTAAAAGCTACCTTGTACGATTGAGGCACTTGAAACGCTCTTTGGAATATCGTGGAAAAGGTGTTGATTCAACGCTTTCTAGAGGTCATACTCGAAAAAATTTGATTTGGCATGATGTACAATCATGTTTTGGAAGTCGAATAATTACGGGACTTATTACCAATTTAAATTATAGAGATCCTCTAGTGTTCTTAGACAAGGCGTTCGCTAGTTTTAAACGCAAGATTGTTGTTTGCTTAAAAAAGTCAATGTTGAAAGTTAATGTAATATTTGCAGCTAACTTTGTTAAGCCTACAACTGGCGAAATGGATTTGAAAACGTTTCCTACTGCAAATCGTCACATCGATATAAATACCAATCTCAAGCTATGGTATAAGGAGAACGTATTGAACAAGATTTCGAAGCGATTAGAAGAATTTAGCGAGAAAGATTCTGGTTGGGCAATCCGAGAAGTTTTACACTTGAAGGTAAATATAAACAATCATGATCCACTTAAAGGAGGGTGTTCAACGTTTGTACCGGTCCCGGACTTTATAAAAAGAAAAAGCTGTGGTAAATGTAATAAATAACGATCAACATTGCATTCTTTGGAGCTTGGTTTCCGCTTTATTTCCTGCTAAACAAAATAGTCATAGAATATCTAGCTATCCGCATTTTGATACAGTATTACGCTACAATTCAATTCAGTTTCCAATTGCATTAAAAGACATAAAAAATTGAAAAGCTTAACAATCTCGCAATTAACCTATATTGTATAGAAAATGCTAAAATACTACCATTTTGTTTAAGTGAAAATTTAAAAAAAATTGAACCTATTAATCTGTTAGTTTTAAATAATGATTCCTTACAATATGCTCGTCCTACAAATGCTAATGAGAATCACTTTCATTTTACTTGGATTAAGGATATGTCAAAATTATTTGCAAAACAGTTGTCTTCACATCACCATAAAAAATTTTTTTGTTATAGATGTTTAAATAATTTTAGTACAGCAGCATTACTTAAGCGTCATTCGAATTATTGCGAAAAACAGAATACTTGCTCAATAAGATTACCTGAAGAATCTGAAAAGTATCTAACATTTAAACATTTCCACTATCAAGAAAAAGTATCATTTGTAGTTTATGCAGATCTCGAATGTATACTAGAACCATGCAATGAGTCTGAGGTAATATTAAACACAGTTCGTTACCAAAGGCATATACCCTTTAGTGTAGCGTATTATTTGAAATGCTCGTATGATAATAAATATTCCAAATTTCAATTGTATCGCGGGAAGGATTGTATAGAATGGTTTGTTGCTCAATTGAAACTGATTTCAGAAACGACTAATAAAATTTTCTGTAACCCAAAACCTATGAATCCTTTAACGGAAGAACAAAAGTCAACATTTAAATTTGCCCTTCACTGTCACATTTGCAATAAACCTTTTAGTATAGATGATATTAGAGTTCGCGATCACTGCCACTTTACAGGTGAATTTCGAGGAGTGGCTCATCAAGATTGCAACATCAATTATCATAATTCTTATATGATACCGGTAGTTTTTCATAACTTATCAGGCTACGATTCGCATTTCATTATTAAAAAAATCTCGTTAGAGTTGTCAGGTTCGTTAAACATTCTGCCAATAAATAAGGAAAATACATATCTTTTACAAAATATGTAAAAGGTATGAAAGTTAGTTTTAGATTTATCGATTCATTCAGGTTTATGGCATCTAGCATCGAAAAATTAGCTTCCTACTTAGATGATAATAAAAATCCATCACCAGGAAAATTGTAACACTGATAATGAGTTTCAGTTACTTACGCGCAAAGGCATATTTCCTATGATTACATTAACTCTTGGGATAGACTCAATGAAACCGATTTACCCTGTAAAACAGCATTCTTTAATCGTTTACGCAATGAAGAAATATCAGATGAAGACTACAATCATGCTAAACACGTTTGGCAAACATTTAATATAAAAACACTAGGGACTATTCAGACCTATATTTAAAAACAGATGTACTGCTCTTGTCTGATATATTTGAAAACTTTAGAAAAACTTGTATGTTCACGTATAAGTTAGATCCGCTTCACTACTTTACGGCTCCTGGTTTAGCTCTAGATGCGATGTTAAAACGACGAACGTTAAACTCGAGTTGCTTACTGATATTGAAAAATAATGTTTTAGAACGGGGAATTCGTGGCGGTGTTTCTCAATGTTCGAATAGATATGCTAAAGCAAATAACAAATATATGAATGCAGATTATGATCCAAATTTCGATTCTAAATATTTAATGTATTTTGATGTTAATAATTTATATGGGGCTGCAATGTCTGAATATCTTCCATATGGAGATTTTGAATTTTTAGATGGTACCAGTCCAGATATAGTACGTTTAGACATACTTAATATTCCCGATGATTCTGATGTAGGATATATTTTTGAATGCGATTTACACTATCCAGTATCTTTACATGAAATACACAGTGACTTACCTTTGGCGCCTGAACATATGATACCACCAGTACCTTCAAATAAATCAAACTTAAAGAAATTACTTACAACTTTATATCCAAAACTCAACTATATTATTCACTATAAGAATTTAAAATGTATTTAAGCTACGGTTTAGAACTGAAAAAATTCATAAGGTATTTCGATTTAAACAAGCCCCTTGGTTAAAAGAATACATTGATTTGAATACGAAATTAAGACAACAGTCAAAAACAGTTTCGATATATGCTTTTATAAAATATGATAAATTCGGTTTATGGAAAATGATGGAAAACGTACGGAAAAGGAAAGATGTGAAATTAGTGAGCAAATGGGAAGGGCGGTTTGGAGCTCGTAGTTACATAGCGAAGCCTAATTTTCATAGTTGCACTGTGTTAGACAAAGATCTAGTCTTAATAGAAATGAATAAATTAGAGGTTTATTTAAACAAACTCATTTATGTAGGTTTCTCTATTCTAGATATTTCAAAACCTATTTATATGAATTTCACTATAGTTATATAAAATCGCAATTTGCTAACAAAGCAAAGTTACTGTATACAGATACGGATAGTTTGATATACGAGTTTAGCGTTGAAGATATTTACTCTTATATCAAACAAGATATTCATAGATTTGATACTTCCGATTACGACCCTCATAACAAATATCATATTCCATTATCAAATAAAAAGTTCCTGGTATTATGAAAGATGAAAACAATGGTGATATCATGCTAGAGTTTGTAGGGCTTAGATCTAAAATGTACACTTACAGAGTTCAGGATAGGATAATAAAAAGTCAAAGGGATCTTCCTTAGCAAGTATTAAGCAAATTTCTTTTGATGATTATAAGAATGCTTTGTTTTATAACCAGTCTGTACAGAAACAACAATGTTTAATTAGATCAGTCAAACATGATGTCTTTACTATTAAACAAAACAAAATTGTTCTTAATCCAAGTGATGATAAAAGAATTCTTAGTACCTCAACCACTGATACTAAACCTTGGGGTATAACTATACACTCAGAAATGACTTGTGAAGCTTCAACCGCTGACTCAAATAAAGAATGCAATTTATTTTATATCGATTAACATATAATTTTTAGTTATAAAACTTCAGTGTTATGTTTATACCTGCACAAGTACACCGTTTTTGGATGTATCTAAAAATAGGATACCTTTCAATCTGCCTGAGTTTGAACTATATTAGTATAAATGTATTGTAGAGAAAAATAGTAGTAATAACCGTTCTGTTTTAAAAAATCCAGTTTCTTAATAACATACCAGTTAGTTTATTTTGAGAAATGTATAATATGTGAAAGATATTGTAAAAGCATGTAAAAATATTAATAAATAGACTGTGATTGCTAAATGATTTATTGTTTTTCATAATTTGTAAAGGTACAGTAATAATAATAATAAAGTAATTATAATATTCTTATGCTGTTTGAGAGTGGATTGTATTTGACTATCTTATCATGAAGTATAAGGCAATGACAAGATGTATTTGGCAAAACGTTTCTGCTAGTTTCAAATTCTAATCTAATATCGACAGTACCAGATTTTAACGTTTCATTTTGTCTAGAACAATCTATGACTACTAATGGTGCAATACTTCGTAAATCTTCAGGATTAAAAGTGGTTTATTTTCCTTTTCGTAGTATGATTGCTGAAACTGAGCATACATCTCATATAACAACGCAGTCTGTTTATTCTCGAACTTCAAATTTAAGTTATCGTACGGGAAAATTTCTGAATTTAAATATAGTTTCATGTTGGTTAAATAGCAATGATCAAAACGACTGTAGTTGCTCATGTATCTATTTTTTCGGTTGGTTTGGAAACCGACAATCACAAATCTTGGTTTTTCTAATTGTGTTGTTGTTTTAATGTTCCATGTATGACGTTGCGTTTCTTGTAGAAGTTGATATTCATGCAACTCCCATCCTCTAAACGGAATATGCAAATCCTGATTTTGTGCAACGCATTCTATTAAATTAATTCGTTGAGTATCATCAACGACTACATGCGGCATTTTCCATAAAACTTTGTTTAAAACAACTTTTATTTCTTCATCGGGTGTAGGATTAATTATAGCATTAGTATCAAAACTGGAACGTAGTAAAACTAACTCATGACGTATGTTTAAAATAATTTTTAAAATCTTCGCATAATCCGAGAACCATTGAAAGGTTTATTGCAACATTAAAATTCCCATTGGCATCAACTATTTGCGAATCATCCATAGGAGACCACCCAGCGTTTTGTAAATGTTTACTTTGATTGCTATTATATGAAACATATCCTTCATTATAGACGTTAATCCAGGATTCCGAACACGATCTACAATGATACCTCCAATCTCATATCTAATTTCATCAAAAGCAGCAAAATTCCATTATTTACAAACTTTGCTGTCTGAGACGGCGTTCCATCTGTTCTAATTAATTTGCCTTCTATGTACAGCATGTTCTTCGATGGTAAGGTGTATACATCTTGTTGCTGTATAGGATTCGAATTTCATCATTATTGTTTAAAGATGTGTTAGCATAAGGTTGATGAGTATGTTTTCGATATTAACAATTGCATTATCGAAGTAAACTTTTCACGCACGTTCAGTATTTCACTATTCATTCTACTTTTTTAATTAAATAAATGCAGTCCTAACGATTGTAGAAACTGTCGGTTTTGTGTTGTTAGCGGTTTTGAAACAATCAATCGAGTGTCGATTGCTTTGAAATTTCCAGCATTTATAGCAATTCTTGACATGTTGCGTGCATTATACTTAATACCCATGGCTATTGCAGATTTTTTAAATGCAACCTTACAGTTAGCAGTTCTCCTCTGAAATTAACTAAATTTCCATCTTGATCTAACACTTTAACTATTATTTCATTTATTATACGTGACTTGATTGGTAGATATATAATCGTAGGTGGGCACTCGACAATTTTAAAACCTGCAGGTACTTGCGGAAAAAATTCGTGTATTACATGGGCTGGTTTACTATTTAAATAGGATCCGCTTGCAATATTACAATCGATTAAAACTGCATTCACTTTACAAATGTTGATTGCGTAGTCTGCTTGATGCGTGACAAATGCTAGCAATTTTGTGGATTGAAACCAAGTAGAGAACCAATTGAATCCTTTTGGTAAAATCCACATCTAGACTACATTTAATACTACATTTAAGTGTATTATTGTCAGCTGTAATTTCTATATACACTGGAGTCTTTCTAGCGCTTCGTGATTGTTCCATACGACCACACCATCTTTTATCACCTAAAGCTTTTTGAAGATATTTATTAATTTCTCTAATCTCATAAGCACCTTCAGGTATTTCTATGAATTCTCCGTTAGATCCATAATAAAATTTATTTTTATTCCTTTTTCTATGTTTGGAATTGTGTTATAAGACTCAAAATTTGTTAATCCTAATACGTACTCCGAATCATTATCCAAGTTTATAGGTGGATTAAAATTGCTTGTTAAAACTGAAGTGTTTCCCGTTAGAGTAAAAGTGTACGACATAACGACTTCGTACGCAGTTTTATGCGCTACTTAGAAATTGCAAGCATAAATGTCCGCAAAACACAGTACCGTACGATAGTTCTTGGTTAATGTTATAAAGAATTCTACATTTACCCCCGCTATTCAAATAACTTATCAACTCTGTTGGCGGTCGCAGGTTTCCGTAGCTGTCATAGTAAATAGCGCTACTACCGTACTTTTTCTAAGAGGTCCAATGCGTGCCTAAACCTTCTATTCCATCTAAATTAATTATACCACATTCTTTAAAATTAACTTTCTTGGGAAGATTGTTTCTCATGAACACACCACGGAAATATGGTACTTCTAATTGCTTAACAAACTCTATTAATTCTACATTGCTTAGTGCACGATTAGCTAAAATCAAGTTGCGTTCCTTTGAGGTTTTGCAGGGGCTAAAAAGACCAAAACCTTTTTATAAGGTTTGATGTACATGCCGTTTCCGACTGCAATGTCCTCCATTGCCTTGTTATGACGCTGTTTTTCCGCTAGTTGTTCCTTAGCTATTTTAGTATCTGAAACTGCTTTTGCAACAGCAGCTGCACCTCCAGTAAGAGTACCAAGAGCGCTTAGGCCTGCAAAATTGGTATTAGTGGTAGAAAACCTCCTGTTTTAGGAATTGATATAATACGAGCTGATTTAATATGCTTCTTTTGTTTTGCTGTATTGGCTGCCTTAATTGCTATGTTGATTGCATCCATAACATTAGATCCTTTAGACTTTTTAAAGCTGTACGTGCTTGTTTGATAATACTTTTAATACCTAGCGTACTTCTTATTTTACGTTTCTTTATCAGTTTTCTTATTTTATCGATATTTTTGTTCTCAGTGATGCACAGGCACCCATACCAAGTTTTACTTTAGCTTTCATTGCGGTAGCTACTCCAAATGCTGCTACTTTTTCACCTAAAGACGAGTCACCAGAATTTAGTCTTTCTGTAGCTAACTGAGCTAACTTCGAATCTGCTTGATGGCGTTTAGATAGATCCTTTTCTTTGGAGTATGCAATATCGTGCTCCTTACAAGCCTCGTCTAACTTGTTTATTCCTTGTCTCCTCGAGCTAACCGTTCGATTAGTTTTGTACCCGGACCGCAAAATTTGTAACCCGGAATATGCGCTTCGAATGGTAAATTGTTAATTACAGTATTTAATAGTCCGTTCCCAGTAGTTTTAGAATTATTATATGTTATCATTAGAGGACAACTATCCTCTCAAGCTGTGCAGCAAATAAATAAAATATTATGAATTAATGATTCTTTATATACTAGCCGTTTCTTATATATATATATAATTCTACTTTTTACAAATCGAATTTAGTACTTGCAAACATGCATGTTGTGAAACAATCAACACCTTTAACCATAAACAATAATGACATTGGTGCGCAATCTTTAGCTAAAAGAAAAAACATAGCGTTCTTCTACCTGCATCTATTCGATGTCTAGTTGTTGGTCCTTCAAATTGCGGTAAAACCAACGTTATGATTGGGTTGATAGAACATCCTAATGGTTTAAAGTTTGAAAACGTATATGTTTATTCTAAATCACTTTATCAACCAAAGTATCAATACCTTGAAAGTCTACTGCAACCAATAAAAGGGATCAAATATTATACATTTTCCAGTTCTGATAATATTATATCACCATCTGATGCTCGAAATAATTCTATATTTGTTTTTGATGATGTAGCTTGCGATAAACAAGGTATCATTAGGAATACTTTAGTATGGGGCGTCATAAACAAGTAGACAGTTTTTACCTTTGTCAAAGTTATACTCGTATACCTAAGCACTTACTACGTGATAATGCTAATCTTTTAGTTTTATTTAAACAAGATGATTTAAACTTAAAACATATATATGACGATCACGTCAATACTGATATGAAGTATGATAAATTCCGTGAAATATGTGCTGCTTGTTGGCGAGACAAATACGGTTTCTTAGTTGTAGACAAAGATAGTGAACCAGATCAAGGAAGGTACCGAATAGGTTTTGATCACTTCATACATATTTAAACCTTGAGAGACGCAAGTATCGTTAGCATCGAATAATTTTTTTTTTATTACAATAAACTTTTACGCAATGAATAAGGAGTCGATAAAACTTAAAAGAATTTTAATTAAGAAAAGAAACATTGTAAAAAACAAATTGCGTCAGTTAAAAGATAATGAAGTCGTCCAAGTGGAATCAATATTACCCATAACATCACGATTAGAAACTATTGCTAATAAACTGGATGGGGAAAGTGTGGTAAAGAAAGAAAAATTTAAAGAAGAAGAAGAACTGCCTCATAGCAGTGTAAAAAAAATTAAACCTACATTGCTAGAAAGGAACGTTGACTATATTGATTCGCCGGTTATTGCACAGCATATACCAAATATAAAAATGATGCCCTAGAGGTAAATGATGATGATGTTGAGAATGAATACGAAGCAGAAATTAATCGAAATGCACAAGAAGCTCAGGAATATATTCAAAGCTTTGTCGATTCACCTGGTATGACACATTATCTCGAACAGCTACATCCGCTACCTCGAGAATATATTTACAATATGTTTAAAGATGTTAAGAACGAATTTGATCATAAATATGGTATTAGGTTTAACCCTGATTCGAATGGTCTTATGATAGGCAATTCGAATTTCGCGTTGGATGATGAAAATGTTCTAATAAATGATTTGAAATATACAGGTACTCCTGGATTATACGAACTACTGTTTAAAAATATCCTGTCGGGTACAGTCCGCAAGATTTAAAGTCGTACCTTGATATTGTGAAAAGAACAAATGCTAATAGAAGATATTATTCTGAAACAGAACAAATTCAGGGTAATACTTCATATAAGTACAAAAATATAATATCTACATTAAACATACTTCCCCAAACACCCCGTAGACCTAGAACATTACCCTATAGAAAGCGTCTTGGAGACGGTATGACAATGGAAGTATCAAACAACGCAATAGATTATTTATATTGGAATGATCCCAATGAACTTGTTGATAGATTACGACTTTTAGTTTCATCACAGACTGCTGGACACACAGGTCACGGCAACGAAATAAATTCGATCATTAAAGAATTGCGCGAGGCAAAAGTAATTAGATGATATGACAATTGACAAATTTGGAAGGCACTTACATAACCGTAAAATAGATCTAAGTGAAAAGGAATATGAAAACAAAAGTGAAGGTTTTGAAACCTTGATTGAGTATAAGTTACATATGCTACATTACACGGTAGTAGCAACGTTTTACTCTAATACATTCCTCGACGGTGATAAGACATTTCTTATTTTCAATATTAAACATAATTATGAATTTCCTTATGAGGAAGCAGTCATTGAGAATATTAAAGGATACCCGCAAGACATTGAAATTCTTATAAACCAAAAAGTTATGTAATTGCACAGTTACAAGGATTTTGCTTAAACGTATGGATGTAATCAGCTTTCGTGACAGCGGTGCTATCATAAACAATACCACAATGTTTCTTGATTTTATATTAAAAGTTCCTTTCAAAGCAAGTGGAGCCGCGACATTCAAACATAGAAGTATCTTAAATAATTGTATTTAATAAATCCTGATTAGAAAAAAGTATTATGTTAGTTGCTCAATCAAAAGTGAAAGAGGATATAGTAAATGAACTTCATAAACCAGCAAGAATAAATTTCAAGAGACGCAAAGTGATAGTAAAAGGTTTAAATGACCTTCTTCAGACCGATTTGATTGAAATGCTACCATATTCGCAAACAAACAAAGGATTTAAATACATTTTAGTAGTTATTGATTGTTTCTCCAAATACGTATGGGCTGTTCCACTTAAAAGTAAAACGGGTATTGATGTTACTGCTGCAATGAAAACAATTTTAAATAAATTTAAAAATCCTCCAAGAAATTTGCAGTCTGATTTTGGTAAAGAATATTATAACAAACACTTTCAATCCTTAATGCGGACATATGGCATAAACCATTATAGTGTTTTTCTACAAAGAAAGCATGCATTGTGGAACGTGTAATTAGAACTTTAAAGGGAAAATGTGGCGCTTGTTTAATCTGAACGGTTCTTACAATTGGATAAAAAATTTAAGCGATATTGTGAAACAATACAACAATACAGTTCACAATACTATCGGAGTCAAACCTGTAAAAGTTGATAAATCAATTGAAAAAACTATTCTTAAATCATCATTTACCCACATCAAACTTGCAACCAAAATACCAAAATATTCAATTAAAGACAGTGTGAGGATTAGTAAACACAGGGAAGCATTTACGAAAGGTTACACGCCAAACTGGTCAAATGAAATTTTTAAGATTAAAAAGGTAAACGTAACCAATCCGACGACATATATATTAGAAGATCAAGACGAGAAAGAAATCAAAGGTGCATTTTATGAAACGGAGTTGCAAAAGGTTAAACATCCAGGAATTTACCTGGTAGAAAAAGTCCTAAGAAAGAGTGGAAATAAAGTATTTGTAAAATGGTTAGGCTTCTCTAACGTACACAATAGCTGGATCGATAAAAATAATGTTTGCTAGAAGTTGTTATAATAATAGTTAATAAGGCTAACATTGTAAAATTATATTAAAATAAATAATACAAACAAATCTTTCTATTGTTTTTATTATTATAAAGGAATTTTGTAAGGCTAACATTGTAAAATTATATTAAAAATAAATAATACAAACAAAATCTTTCTATTGTTTTTATTATTATCAAGCCATTCTTTTAATAAAAAGGTATTTTGTTTTGCACATTGCAGATTTTATTGCTGTGTTTACAACAATGTATGTTATATTTTAAACGATTGTTGATTTTAACTCCGATAGCTTAGGACAACCTAGTGCAAGCATATCAGTTACAAAGTTTTGCATTATATATGTTTCAATCAATTTCTTTTTTCTAGACCCTTCACAAATACTTCTTCACCGGGTCGGATAATTTGCTTCAAATAAAGCGCTATATATGTTGCACCATTCCAGCCGTTGAAGATTCATCCCAAGAAAGACCATGAATATTCCTTGTCACCCAGTCATTATGTTTTATATGATCTTGACTCAAACAACTAGACTGCATTGGCAGTTTAAAAATTTGATAAACATCCCTAACAACAAGTCCAAAACCGCAATTTCTTTGCACACAAACTCGTTTTCTTGTATTTAAATCCCGAATATCGATTATAACATGTTTGTATGTTAATATATGCAGTAAACTTCGACTAATTAAATTAATATTAGGACAATCTCCTTATATAGCAGATTACCACCATCTGCGTACTTTGCCAACCCACTTTTCAACCTTCACAAAGTGAACCATTTTGAATTAAACCGGCCCATGTGTATTTGCAGCCTCTAAACATAAATCAGAATCCACTTTAATTAAACACAATTGACTTGAATGCAATATTTTGCATCTGTCATACTTTATAACTTCTAGCTAGAAAACCAAATTCAAAACATATAACACATTTTCTCTGCATTACATTTTCAAATACGTGTGTTCCATTGAAAGTAATATAAAGCCGATCCTAATTCAAAACGTGCCACAAGTATTTTACATTTGAAAAGAATTCAGGTTTTCACATTTTCATTAAAAGTATATAACGCCGATCCTAATTCAAAACGGTGCACTTTTTAAAACAATTACTTAACAATTTTTTGCATTTCATACTTTTAATTTAAATAAAAACCAAATTCAAAACGCACAACATTTTCTTGATTACATTTTTCAACATACGTGTTTACATTAAATAATATAAAGCCGATCCTAATTCAAAAGTGCCCACAAGTATTTTACATTTGAAAAGAATTCAGGTTTTCACATTTTACATTAAAAGTATATAACGCCGATCCTAATTCAAAACGGTGCACGTCTAACTTCTCGATAGAAAACCGAATTCAAAACAGCTACACACATTCTTCTCTGCACTTTTCAACATACGTGTGTGTTTCATTGAAAGTAATATAAAGCCGATCCTAATTCAAAACGTGCCCACAAGCATTTTACATTGAAAGTATAGAAGAATTCATGTTTTCACAACTATTTTACATTGAAATGTTTTCACGACTATTTTACATTGAAATCATATAGGGCCGATCCTAATTCAAAACGATTAAGCCGTATTCTACACATGGAAAATACGTCTGTCGCGTTTTGAAGTAGGACCGGCCCTACCTCACTACTTATACTTCATATCCTTTTCTAATGAATATCTGCATCGCGACATTTTGTCCCGCCCTACGCTACCTCACTCCAACCCGCGCTTTTACAGCGGATGGTAGGTAACCTGCTATGATGAGCTCTTAAAGAAATTGCGAAACCGCCAAATTTACTTAATTTAAAAGATTTATCTTAAGAAAGTTTAAAAATAATATTTCATATACATACCTTTGAAGGTGCCTAATTGATCTGAAATTGTTTGTATGTAGAAATTTCAACTAGCTGATATTAATTACTTGTGAACATAATTATTTTGGTCTTTTGTACTGAATGGGATTTAGTGAGTTAAAATATCAGATGTTTTATTTATATATCATTTATTCAGCAAGAGTACCGTTTGGAACTTATAACAATTGTGATCAATTGCAGCTATAAACAAAAAACCCACTTGTGTTTTTCTGAGGTAAATTCTTGTGTATGGCATTTTTTTATTTTCAGGTCTTAGTCAGAATAAATCAAAAGATTGTCTGGATTACCCGAAGAAGTCTGAAAATAAAATGTGTAGTGTTGTAGCTTTTAAGAAGTTAATATTTGTTCCGTTAGCGAGTAGCAGGAAATAAATTGTCCTGTGTGTGTACTTTAAAATTTCGTTGTATCTACGGGTATTGGAAAGGTTTGTGTAATCTATCAATAATAAAGAACTATTCTTATTACAAAAGAGTTCTCGTTACAGTATTTGTAACTTTATGCATATGTCTTCTTTTAATTTTTGTAGCTGCCCTTATATAAAAGCCTGGTTTTCACAATTTAAAAGATTGTAGACCATTCTTGTGCGTTAAAGTTTTGAGTGTGTATAAAAAAGCTATAAATTTCATTGTACGAGCCATATAACAGTGTTAATAGGGGATTGAGTAAATATCTCTGTGCCTAGTACGGAGAAGATTTATTGAATAAACTACAACACCAAACCGCTCTATAATGATTTAACACGGTGTATCCCATAAGGATAGTAGCTAACTTTTATACTGTTCTACATGTCAAAACTTAACGAGCTTTCCCTCTTAATACAGCAGTCTAAGTGAATTCAATGCTACTCGTTTTAGTAGTCATGAATAATACATTTGTGCACTTGAATGATTTTCAAAACAAACAACTTCATGATACCAACCACATTAACTTAAAAGGTTTATTCAGCCTTTTAATATAGATAAGAGAAATCAATTTTTGGTAGTAGCTTAGAGCAGCAACCGATAAATTTTATGTGGGAGATTTAATATAATTGCTTTTAGTTAAATATCCGTCCCTCTGCCTTATTGTAGGCGCTAGAGGATTTAGAGGCCAGCAAGGATAGTGTAATCCCATATTCAAAAGAATGTTTCTGCTTTTGATGTATAATAAAAAATATTAGATTATAGCTATAGTAATAGGTTTAAAAATTAAATGCTAATAATGCCATTTTGAATTAATACTTCTACCGTAGCCTAACCAATTAAACATTAACTTACAATGCAAGCAAGTTACCTTTTTGAAAACAACACAAGCGAAAATCTAGTAAATTAGGAAATATAATCAGGTGTAGAATATACCGGCCAACAGAAATAACTTTTTGAATAAAAGTAACTTCTTTTTATAGTTTTTAATGCAAGAAATCCGAATATGACACTTAAAAAACTGTATTACCCACAATTTTTTTATATTTTTATGTTAAATTATTTAATAAATATGTTTTCTTAGCAAATTTAATTTCACAATAAATAGTTCTAATGGAGATTTATATAAGTATCTGAAACATTAATAAGTGCGTTGACAGCACTGGTCATGCTTTTGTAACAAGTGGTTGTTTTGTTGACAACAACATAACCTCACTTTCTATCATTAACTGCATGTTCTCAGCGCAATGTATAGTTGTGATTGTAAAAACGTTGCTAACAGTTTCTGTTATATTTGTGGTCAGTTTGTGTGACTTCGCCGTGGATCAATGTATTAAGCGTAAGACTATGGATCCCAAGGTCCCGGGTTCAAATCCCGACACGGTTGACTGCTTGAAAAATGGCAGGCGAGCATTTTTCACAAAAATTACGTGTGAGGTGTTCGCCCAAGGTCCCGGGTTCGAATCCCTACACGGTCCGCTTGAAAAATGTTAGGCGATCATTTTTCACAAAAATACACCCTCGTTCGGATGAGAGGTAAAATGGAGGTCCCGTGTATGAGTGTTGTCACGCACGCTAAAAATTCCTACCTTGCTTGGAACAGCAAGGGTTCGGCAAAATTCCAAATTTTCCAGGTAAAAAAAACTCGCTTCCTGGCCAATGTAGTACCTTCGGTTGGAGCGTTGGAAAATCACGTGTAAGGTCAGTTTGTGATAAGAAAACAATAAAAGAACCTGATAAAGTTCGTGAAAGAAGTATATTTTTCATATTTTGGAATTTGACTCAGTGATTAAAATAACTCTTGAGCACCGCATAGGGATAGTTATGCGCGCGTGAAGGTCTTGGAAAATGATCAAAAAACAAGAAGCAAGCCTTCAAATTTCATGATTCAATGATATGAAGAGTGTCAAGGAATCTTCAGATGAGTGTGGTTTTTGTAGTATTTATGTTACTGGGTACAACTCAAAAAATAATAATGCAATAAGGTACGCTAACTATTTGTCTGCCAATCAGCTAGAAAGCCATGGTCTAGATTTATCTGTTCCGAAACCACAAGAGAATTTTGATGATGTAATCTTAGACGTACCTACTGATGATGAGTTTCCATGTACAATAGTAAATGAAGAACCTGAGTTGTTCACTCAAACCGACATAAACGATTTGCTTAGGTATTTAGGTTTAACAAAAAAGTCTGTATTTCTTGGCTCTAGGTTAAAAGAAAAAAACTTGCTGGCAGTAGGGACCAACATTTATGTATATAGAAAAAAATGAAGCGTTTTCTTAATTCTTTTCACAAGAAATGATAAAATGCACTGTTCAGATATTCCCGGTTTGATGAACGACTTCAGCATTAAACATAACAATGAAGAGTAGAGGGTGTTTATAGATTCGTCTAAAACTAGCTTAAATGCTGTTCTGTTCCATAATGGTAATACGTATGCATCTCTACCTGCCGATTATTCTGTGCATATGAAGAAAAACAATGAAAACCTCAATATGGTTTTAACTAAAATAGACTATTTCGCTCATGATTGGATGATATGTGGTGACTTAAAATTCATATGCATGATTCTTGGCCAGCAAAGTGGCTTTACAAAATTTCCTTGTTGTATGTGTGAATGAGATCGTAGAGCCAGAAATCAACATTTGTGCAAAAAAACTGGCCTTCAAGAAAAGCCCTAATGCCTGGTGAGAAGAACGTCATGCGCAGGGACCTTGTAAATAAAAAAAGATTCTGCTGCCACCTCTACATATAAAGCTAGGTCTCATGAAACTGTTTGTGATAGCCTTACCCAAAGATAGTCAATATCCCATGTATCTCTGAAAAACTTCAACATCCATCAGAAGCAAAACTGAATGATGGCGTGTTTGTTGGGTCAGACATTTGCAAAATGAAGTATGATTAGAACTTTGATTCACAAACAATATTGAATGAGAACCAGGGTTGTGTATCATTCAAGCAAGTTTTTTTACAAAGTTTCTGGGAAACAAAAAGGAACCACAATACGTTTCAATTGTAACTATCATGCTAGAAAATTACAAAAAGTTAGGTTGTCTAACGAGCTTAAAACTTCACTTTTTGAATAGTCGCCTCTACTACTTTCGGACAATTTGGGTGATGTAAATGAAAAGCAAGGGGGCCTCTTCCATCAAGATATCAATATAATGGAAAAACGCTACCAAGGCCGCTGGAGCATCAATATGATAAGGAACTACTGTTGGTCACTTCATCGAGAAATTCAACACGCGATAACAAGAGAAAATGTTGCATCAGATGTTTAAGGAAAAAAGGGAAAGGAAGTATAAGTCGATTCCTACTAACAAATAGAGAGAGGTTAAAAAGTGGAAATAGAATTTAGGAAAGGAGGTATTATCTAAATTACCCAAATATTGAAAACAATTTTATGAAAAATATGCAAGACTGTTGGAAAAATGCAATGCGTTGAATAACCATAAATAGCGGAAGACTAGAGCGGCTACCTGAACCGAACGATATGGGAAAAGTGAAAGATAGTATACGGAGGTCGAAAATTTGTAAAACTATAAAGGAGTAGTACTAGAATAAATACTACGATTACAAGATATAAAATAGCTTTTAATATTATTTTAGAATCAGTATAATACCGTCTACATCCACAACCATTTATATTCAACATCAAACAGTACCAAATCTTCAGTCCAATAACATTTATCAATGGGAATTGTCACATAATTAGCCAAGGATTAAACAAAGTCGTTAGAAGCTTACAGAAATTAAGGTAAATGTGAGTTAGAGAGGTACCTCAAATTTAGATTATATAACGCAACTACAAAAAAGTACACTAAATTTAATGAGTGCCTATTAATTCATAACAATTAGTGGAGTAAAAGTTTCCAAAGTAGGAAAATAAATAGTTACCTTAATCTTACTAACTGACGCAAAATTACCCAAATAAAGTTTGTGTCATTTAAAACACACATTTATGTTATTTAATCGAAAAACTCGACAACTTGATCTAACTAAAGTATACTTAATTAATGTAGTTGCTATTACATATCAACAATAAGTTACAACTTAAAATTATTGGAAGCATTGGTGAGTCAGTCGTACAATGTAGTCAACCTCTTTTTAAGAACTATCTTTTCCACGAATCCTTCACATTATGTACAACAACAATAAAACTTGTTCGGAAAGGTTGGCATGTGACCAACGGATTTGTTTAAGTATTTAGAGAGTGGAAAATCGATTTTGCTTCTTTAGCGACTCTACGATTGTTGCTTCATTTTAAACCTGGTCGTCAAATTAGCAAAATTGTAGTATATTTTATAGCGCAGATTTATAACTAATACATCAATGCAGAGACTCCTGTCTCTAGCTTGAAGTAGAATCCGTTATTATTGATTAAGTGCACTTCGTAACCTACATTTACGTAGTCTAAGAGCCAAAGAAGAAAAAACAGAAATTGAGTGGGCTCATTGGGTGAGTGGGCGGGGTATTATACATACCAAAAATAAATAAGAAAGTCTGAAATAAAAATACACGTACTCATTCATACTCATAACAGAACATACAAAAAAGAAACCTATAATTAAACAAAATATGTATAGAACATAGTATTCCCAAACGCAAAAAAATTCAATAACCCCAATATACATATATCAAGAGAAACCCACAAACAAAATTACCCCTTAAAACGAGGAGCTGTAGTTTTTAGGTCCCACCCATCTGACTTACCCAGAGAAAAATTACCAAAGTACAACGCTAAAAACCACAGCTATAAATCATCAATATTGAGAACAAAAAAAATTATTTTTACCCTCGTGAATATCAGATAACAAATTGCACCTTTATATATCCTAAACCCTTACCTGATATCACAAGGTCGAGAATTTCTTATTAACGATGAAAGCCCAAGGTAAAGTTGGATGGAAAACGGCTTGAGGAAAAGAAAAACTCTTTAGACATAAACGGCTAGTAGAGTGTTTGCTCTGGGTAGATCATGAGCTGGGGTCATGCGTTGTTAAATGACCAAAAATATAAATAATGAGCGCCACCGAATTTTCAATACAACAACCTACAAAAATTAACTGTGCTTATATTAGGGGAATGCGGAAACCTTATATCAACACCACTGACATAGCCATAAAACCTGAATTTCACTCTTTAAAACACCAAAATCTCATACACCAAATGTCATACAGATGTCTCGACTTGACCTGTGAACAAACAAATGTACAACATGGACACCGTTTGTGTCCTCCAAAATATTTACCAAAACTAAAATAATGGAATTTTAAGTATCAAAAGTATACACCCAGGGTATTTGTAATCATTACACACAAATTCTGATCAGGGGTGACTTGTAAATTATACTTGTATTTTAAATAATAAAAAGTCATGCAAAAAAAATAGATTCTATTTGATTAAATTTCTTGATTCGTTTTACTATAATATTTTCAACTAATAATTTTTATAGAACAGAAATATACTAATAAGGATTTGTATTCAATAACATAAAGATCTCTGAATGAATCTTTCTTAATAAATTGACATAAAGATCTCTAAATAAATCTTTCTTAATAATTTTTATGTAAGGTTTTAGTTCTCTTAATTATTCATATTACATATTCTTCAAATCATAGTAGCACTATTTCGACTTTAACAATGAAATTTAATTACCTAAGTTCAGATAAAATAGCTTGTATCCATCTAAAGTTACTTTTACTTAATAGTTATTAAAAGAATTCCTCATGTTGATTAAAAATCAAAGTACATGACCTCAAAATAATTAAACATATTTTTAAATTAGCGTAACATGACATGTGAGGTCTAAATTGGATAGCTAAATATATGTTTTTTATATCTGACATAATATGTCACTAACAACTTTTTAGCTTAGTTAACGTTATCTGTATGTGCAATCATTCTGACAAGCAATAAATTTGCTACGTAATTCTTTCTTTCCTTAAACGATTTTTACGTGACTAAAGTTCAATCTAATATTTTCTTATTGAAGTTTAACTAATATTGAAAGTGATTAAATGCTAAAAACACTCATGTGTGGAGATACTGCTGTGAACAAAAAAATCGGACTATAACCTCAGCTGTCGGAAACTCCATGAACAGCTGCATTCTGCGACGCACAAATAGAAGCCACGTGAATACTTACGAAATTATTGCTGGATTTGCGAGAACTCTTTTGAATAAAACCAGAATTTAACGAAACTACTTCTGCTTGATTTTACATCATATAAAATTTAGTATTCCAAAACCAAACTAAATTTTCTTGAAATTAATACTTTGATATTACTGATGTGATAAACTTATAGAAAATTGTATATGATATTCTCATATCATATGGTTACGTGATATTGCATTATTTGATATTGCATGTATTAATGATGAGGGTGGGCTTCCATCTCCTTAGGCCTGCAGGGATCAACTGAACTGCTCTAGGTGGAACATACGAAAGAATACCATCACGCTAAAGCCGCTAGGAAACAACCTCCAGACACCAAGATTCAATCAACTCTATTTCATTTTCGGACTGTGTTACAGGCCACGTGTTTAGACACGACCATCTTGACTTTACCACGCCGCTTATCGCAGCTTGTCTCTTCAAACGTCGATAGCAAAGTGATCGAATTGACAACTCGACGAAGCTTAGCAACGAATCTTAGACCTCAAAGATAAAGGAGTCTATATGATGTTATAAATTTTATGTAGTATTTTTATTGTACGGAATTTTATAAATTATATTTTTATATTATTGCTGTTTTATTTTATATTATTGCTGTTTTATTTTATATTATTGCTGTTTTATTTTATATTAATGAACGAAGTGTAACTACGAAAAAAAAATACGTTACAACATAAATACCTAATTCGTTACATACACTTGCCGCAATAAATTCAATATGATTAACAAAAACATATTATCTCGCATAAAAGTAAGTATTTTAAATCAGTTATCCATTAAGTATTTTAACTCAGTTACACAGTAATAAGTAGTATATCCTTTTATTTTGTAGTTAGTTAAAACAGATAGTACTACATTCAGAACATGGCAAAGAGCTCCAAAATAGTTTCAAAATTTTTGTATAAACAAAGTAATTTTGTGGATGCATGAGTTTAAACAAGGAAGTCCAAATATTTAGGGGCTCAATGTAAGCAGGGACGAAACACTCACTAGCGTGTTCAAGGTGTTGAATCTCTCGTTCGCTCCTAGGACGGAAACGGTTGTTCAGATGGACCTGAGACCACGCCACTGGTGCAGCCTTCTATACCCCTAGGAGAGGCAATTCAAGGACTGTCGTGTCCCACTCAGGAAGCTAGAATGTTTACAAAAAATATTAATTTATTTAAACCGACAAGTACAGGTTTATAAAACCATCAATACTCCCTACGCTGCAAGGCGTGCGCGAAATTTTCATAAAGAAAACGGAGCGAAGAATCTAGCAATTCCGACGAGTGCTTTTTAACATTTTCAAAAAGAAAGTGAACATAAATCCGTTTAATTAAACAACCAGAGCTCCAAGTCATATTGTTATCAAGACGCGATTAAAAAACTGGAAACGCGGTTTTATCGGATAGTGCGCTACCTTAGTTTGACGAGTCTGTAAACTGGAACAATGGAAAAAACAATTATACGTTATCGGAATGTTTAACAAATGAAAAGATACCTAAAACAAGGTATTGACTTATTTAAATTTTATCATAAACTTGTCGTTTCCAAGCAAATAGATTTGCCTTAAAAATTATTGTAAAGCAGGCTTATTCTGAACACGTAAAATACATAGCATGTTGTTGAAGAATGTAAGAATAGAAACGGAATTTATTTGAACGGGTAATGAATTAACAACGGAAAAAGGGGTATTTAATTTATCCCGAAAATAAACGTAACATCTTTCACAAATACAACTAACCATTACGATTGCTAATTAATCGGACAACATACCACCAGTCGAGTGCTGAAAAGATAGATAACATACAGACGGAGAGTCACCAACTATTTGTTAAAAAGTTGGTACAAAATGGCGGCTAAAACCGGCGGCGCCTCCAGGTACTACTGCAATAAACAAGATCTAATAGCGGTAAATTCAAAATATTTAAATATTGACATTATACGATTTACCTGGAAACTTATTTTCAAAACTTAACAATATGAATGAAACAGGTTGAATAAACATTCTTTTTAGCCTATATGGTAAATAAATTAATTTTAATTCAACCTATTTTATACATATTTGTCAATTTTCAAAATAAGTTTTTAGATAAATTTATTGACGGGAGTTATTATGGTATAAATAACACAATTCAGAAAACTATGCTATACAGAAAACATTAATAACTATAGTTTATGAAAATATTCTTTACCGCAAATCGTTCAAAAATTTTGACATTTCTGATAAAATTTCTTAAAGAAAAGTTGAATATTTCCAATTGTTTAGTCGTTGCCAAGCAATGACAAATCACTGTGAGAGAATATTCGTTACTGTACTGTACAGAAATAATATATGTATACATATGGACTACAAAAAAGGCCAAGAACATGCTTTCATGGTAAGTTCTATTTAAACAATCTTAAACATTATGTAAATATAACAAACAACTAACTTCAGAATGTATTTGATTCTGAAGTAAGTTGTGTGTGATATTTTCATGTATTTTACAATTAGCACAATTATAGAATTTGTATTGTTACTTTCAAAAATACCAGCAATCATATTCAATGTGTCAAGTTTAACAATTCAATATCTTGGTAGGAACGTTTCCATGGTTACGTAAAAATTTTTACTAAGGGTTTGACAGCACCATTTATTTATAAATAAAATTAATCAGGTTTCTTTAAAATTAGTATTTTAATTTCTGTCGTTATTTAACGATTCGCGAAAAAATAGTACGTATACCACGTAAGAAAAGCAACATTCCCGGACTTCGTGTTGCTTGACTCGACTTGCGCCTCCACAAGCAATTTTCACGTCGGCCGGAAATGTTGAACTTTTCCTACTGTGTATACAATATACTATTATTATACATCACTCTTAGCAACAGTACAAAATAATGAATAAATAAGTAACCTTAATGTTATAGCCTTTTAAATTATATTACGGGATTTTTCCTATTAGGTTTTCTTTCTATGTGACCAGCTGAAAGGCACAAGAAAATTTTACGAGGATTTCCAGTAAGTGGATAGAGCCCACGGCAAGTTCCGATGGTTAATGGCTCGTAGTTGAGGCAATCTCAAAAGGCTAAGCGGCTAGTCGAACTATTTGCTCTGGGTAGAACATGAGCTGTGGGTCGGGGTTGGACTGCGACCAAAAATATAAAGAATATGGCGCCACCGAATTTTTCTATACAAAGAAGACCTTACTTAAGTCCCTTGTACAAGGCGAATGCGGAAACCTTTATTCAATTATCGCTATACAATTTATTAAAAACAACACAATCCCTAAAGTTTCTTACCTTATGGCTCGATTTTGACCTTTATACATCACTGCTACACCTGTGAACAGATTAAACAAAGATAGCACTGTTTGTGCATTTATACCCAAAATTTAAAAGTTTAATTCGAATCAACCTTCATTCATTCCAATTAAAAAGAATAGTCTTGACCAAAATAAAAATCTATTCCTTCAGTATTTAGTTATTGTGCTATTTACAAAACATCTTTTTTCCTTTAAAATAATTTTGATTAATTTAAATTCTTAAAAAATATGTACATAAGTACTTGGTTTAATAAGTACTTTTTAGTTTTAAAATATGGTCATTTCTATTAGAAATATCTAGCCAAATTTTACTTAAAAATGAGTGAGCCTGAGTTTACTTTCTGAATAATCAACTATATGTAACAATTTCGGTTGGTTTGAGTAGCACTACTATAACCTCACAAAAAAATATTCCACTCAGCTATTAGTGAAATATGTAACGTATAAATTTAATTTCTAATGATTCGAGTAAATCATGTTTCAAGTAATTAAATCAATTTTCATAAAATCTAGAATTAACTTTCCTTATCTCATAATGACATCTTCCGTAATTTCAATGTATTAAAAAAAAGATTTAAAAATGAAAATTTACAGGTTCCTGTTGTTTAATAAGAAAAATATATAGTCTGTCATTTACCTAACTTGAAGTTCAAATAACTTGATTAAACAAAAAATTATCTGTCTGCTATATCCATGCTACAGCTGACATACGAAAGCAAATTTACATACCAGATGTTCATCTGACGGAAAAATACCTGCTAGGCGTCTTGCTTCAGCACTTAAATAAAGGAAATCTCCAATTCGGTACTACCAAATTTGCTGCTTATTGAAGCTCCAAACCATATCACGGCGTCCATATTAACTAATTGATACTCGTCAAATCCACATTCGTACAAAGGTTAAATTCTTAAATTTTCTAAATTTTCCTACGTTGTATGTTGATTAAATTTACGTTGCATATTAAATAAAATTACATGCTAACAAAAATTGCATGTTATTCAAAATTTTACGTTAAACAAAAGTTCTGTTAACTAAAAGTTGCATATGATTTCAAAGTTACATATTATTTCAAAGTTGCACTGAAAAATCTTTATTTAGTAAGTTTACAAAAGCAGTACTACTTACTGTTGACCAAAGGCCCTTCAAACAAAATATCGACTCATCATCTGCGAGTTATTCTCCAGCAAGTAGACAACAAAAGTGCCGTCGGAGACGATATTATCTCACGAAAACAATTTTAAATTTCACGTGCTTCCAACACGTAGATTCCTCAAACGTCATCGTCCTTGCGGTCAAGGAACAATTCGACTTCTTCTGACGACAGCTGTATTGGAAGTGATAATCTCACGCGAGTTACCGCTTGACAACAAGCCCAACGCTACAATCGTCTAACAGAGGGAGCTCTAAGAATGACACTAATAGAAAAGTATCTTTTGTCACCGCATAAATTAAAATTTGAATTGAAAATTAATATTTTATTGGACAATATGTAATATTTATTTAGTGGATTGTGTAGCATTATTATGCTTTACGTTGGTTCTTATTAAGTAAATAGATTAATTATCTGTACACATAATGATGGAAAATAAAATCGTTACAATGCATCATAAATATAATACAGATGTACTTATCATATCAAATTTAATTAAATAAATAATTAAACTCAAATAATTGCAATTGCTTAATTAATTAAATCTATCATAAACATGCATTTGTCAATATTTTTTAGTTATCCTTTATTTTTAAATAACATACCTGTTATGCCAATCATTTTAATTTAATAATTTTCAAATAACAATAATAATATTCACAGTAGAATGACACAATAATTTAATAATTTGCCAATAGTAATGGTGCTAAACAATGCAACTAATCAATGTGAATAGGAGAACTATGATAAAAGCGTATTATAATTAGTATTTTAAACACTGACTTTAGGAATGGAACATCTGGAACATCAATCTTTTGAATTTTGCAATGAACAATAATAATACGATATACTATATAGATTAGAACAACTGCAAGATAATAAAGGCATTCCCAAACAAAACAAGTAGGATAGTGGTTAGGTTGTACCTACCTTTTCATTCAAAAGCGGAGACATACGAAGGCTAAATATATTTTGATGATAGTGCATCGCCTCTAAGCGCTACTGGATATGCGCGTTTTGTGGTTCCCGTAATTCCCTATGTATCGACTGATCTTCTTACCGTAAGATTTATAGGTCCACGCACACAAAAAACCTTGGACCTGAGCAACACACCTTTAACCCCACTGATATTAGATATGGCGTTCTTAAAACTATACAAGTAACATTTACGCCACAAAAACTACGCAATCGAAAGATATAAAAGATATATAAGCATACAAATTAGCAAGAGGGTATAGGTATTATCTAACACAGGATAATCAAGGTCATATTTACTCTTTAATAATCAATATCGTGTGGTTTAGCTCCTGAATCCTCTTATTATGGCATTAGCACACCGATGCAGCCGCACCACTTAGTATCAAAGTACGTGAACTTCCGAACAGAAGAGAACGTTCAATCGACGCCGAATAAGTTAAGGGAGACATTTATTTTGGTACCCTGAACTCCCCTGAACTCCTTGACCTAAACTGTCAAGAACTCTTTTTGCGGCACGTAAGTTCTTTAGTTTATGAAACGCTTATACAAGCAGAAAGAGCTATAAAATCAAGTTTCAGCTTATTGCTAGACTATTTAAAGCAATCCGGGATGATTTGAGAGTTCGCCAATCTACACAGTAAGAAATTTAGAGTAAATATTCCACTCTAGACAACTCTAAAAACAGTGTGTACAGGTTCACTATAAATAGAGGGAAATTTTTACACTGGCAATTTATTAAACTTTAGAGTAGAATTTACTCTAGTGCAAGGGTATTTATTTACACAACTTAGTGTATACTTTACACGTTTAAGAGTACATTGTACTTCCAT
This sequence comes from Platerodrilus igneus, assembly GCA_036346225.1. NCBI lineage: Eukaryota > Metazoa > Arthropoda > Insecta > Coleoptera > Lycidae > Platerodrilus > Platerodrilus igneus. Next base: position 502,841 of record JARFIW010000975.1, on the reverse strand, counting down.
ACTAGATAACTTAAGTCACATTCTAGTGTAGATTTCCTCACTTAGTAGGGAACATTTAAATTAAGTTTAGATGATGTTGTCATGTTTTAGAGGACATTTATTCACTGATTAGGGGACATTTTAAATAAGTTTAGACGAGTTTGGCAAATTTTAGAGTAGATTTGTACACTGATTAGGGAACAGTTTGCATAAGTTTAGGCGGGTTTGCTACTTTCTAGAGTAGATTTGTTCACTGATTAGGGAACATTTTACATCTGTTTAGATGAGTTTGCCAAATTTAGAGTACCTACACTTGTTCACTGCTTTAGAGAACATTTTAAATAAGTTTACATGAAACAACAAGTAATAATCACACAATCTCCCTAATGAAACTGTATTACCTACAAAGGTGTTAGCAACACTGTCCAAAATTCTATACACATGATTAGGTTAGCATAAACTAGGTAAAAACGATGAGAAATATCAACACACAAAAACAATTGTTAATGTAAAACATCTACCAAAAAGTCATAAGTTCACACAGAAATCTTCTTAACCTTTATATAACAACATTAACGATAATAATACCAATAATATGTTGTTATAACTATAAGTTAAGACATTTTCCCTGTGAATCTTGTGTTTTGTTTGGAAATTGTTTAGATCAAAAAATGTTTTTGTTTATTGATGTTTCCCATTGCTTTTACCTAGTTTATTGCTATGCTTATGATGGCTTAGAAATGTGGCCATAAACATGTCGCTAACACCTTCACAGTTATTAAAGTTTCATAGGTAGATTGTGTTACTACTCTTCGTTATCTCTTCAAACCTATTGCGAACTAAAATCTTCATCATTATTATAAGTTTAGCAGAGTTGTTTTAGAGTACTCATTCACAAATTCAAAGAATTAAATAATATACAATGAAGCAGATAAACTACGCCATGTTTTCTTTCTTGGACTTGATGTAACTACAACAATAAACTACATAAACACAAATTTTACACATTTTCTATTCAAACTAAAAGAATACATTGTAAAACTCAAATTGTGTTCTAGAATTCAATAAATTATAATATATTCTAACTAAAACATACAGAGCCTTAGTGACAGATTATAAATGAATGATGATTTTAGTCAGCATTCAGTAGGCAGTGCAATATATACTGGGCGTATCCGTGTGTTGTTCCGATGACATATCTTCCTTATTTAAAAAATTTGAATTTGATATTTTAAACGTGTAATATAGACCAAACGTCCTTTAAACCAGGCATAATAATATTAAACCACTTCCAGTTTAACCAGAAACGAACCTAATTTATGAACCTTAAATGACATTTTGTATATTTATTTCAAAACTTGAATTCTATGCGAAATTCCGTTTTCAGTGATGAATTACATTTTATGTTTAGAGCTCCAATGTTAATTAATATATCAAATTTTAAAAAACAAGAGGATTAGGCTTCGTAATCAAATGAACTAAATTTATTGTAATTTTGGCAGTTTGTGTTTATAGTTTATTGACCTTAACCCTTTAACAATTTAAAGCAAGTTTAAAAAAGCACAATGAATAATGATGGTTTTAGTGTTTGGTTAGATCTACTTCAATATTATTACAATTGTACGAGTGACGTAAATAAATACTTTTGTTATTTTTTAAAACTTGACATTTATTAACATTGAGCATAAACACAATGTGTAATACATCATTGAAAAGGAATTTTGCATAGAATTATAATTTTGAAATAAATATACAGGGCATCATTAAAATTTCAAAAATTAGGTTAGTTTCCGGTTAAACTGGAGGTGCTGAATATTATTATTATTATGCTTGCTGTAGAGGACGTTAGGTCTATGTTACACGTTTAAAATATCTAATCAAAATTTTTTAAAGTAAGAGAGATATGACATTACAACACGACTGAGGCAGCTGGTATGACATTAAGTCATACTTTTAAAAATCACAACCAACAAGCAGTTCATGATATAATACACAGAAAAGATAGTACGTAACTAAATTCTTATAATTAATCTTGAAAACTTGTATGACATCAAACTTTCCCAAATTATATGATTCAAAAATTGAAATGTATTTAATATAAGGTGTCTCACGTAAACCATTGGTTAGAAGAGTATGACTACAAGAGTCAGGTTAAAATAGCCAGCTCTTGGTCTATTTCAACAATATAACAAATTGAAACAATAATAATTAGAAAATAAATCTGTATTTTGGTACTAAATATGTATCCAAACCATTATGATCTTGATGCGTATTATAAGGTTCTCTATATACCAAAATTCTTAGATCTACAACATTAACACAGTTTTCTTTATGATGCACCTTGAATGCTTTAAAGTTTTCAGAATATTCACTTGTTAATAATTCATTAGTAATAAGTAATGGTAAGTCAGCAAGAACAACAATATCAACTATTCTTTCAAATTTAGGCAACATTGAATCTTGCATTCTGCCTGTACAAATAACAAATCCCTTAGCATATTGATATCCAAGCTTAATCCATTTACAGATGAATACTTCAGTATCATCAAGAAACTCTTCTATATTATCACATATCAATTTTTTATATTCATGTAGATTTCCAAAGGTAGAAGTTTTAAAGGGCCCTTTCAATAAATTGATTGCAAGTCGATTCTGAAAAATGTGGACTGTTGAACCTTGGAAGCTAACGTCTTGGCCAGATTTTTAAAGTTTCTAAATTTTGTTGCTAAATTTTTTAAAAGTGCATGTTTTCCTTCATACCTCATACACCAAAGATTCACCAACGGACCCATGCGTCGAATGACATCAGTATAATGCACCATAAAATGCATTTTTGGAGTAATATTGTGAGAAAATTCTTTCTTAAATAGTGTATGATGATCTACTACTAATGCTTCTAATTCAATTATCATATCGGAATTGATTCTAGGTGAAAAAATAATCGACATGATTTCTAAAAGTGTAAGCACAACTCTCCACTTGTGTTGCAACTCTAGAGTAAGATTTAAATCACTAATGATCAATGGCAAGAATCTTATTAAACACCAAGACTGCATTGCCCTTTGACCAATTAGTGCCCCTGCCTTATCTAATGATACAAAACTAGGCTTAATTTCTTGGTTTAAGTGTAGTGATATAATTTTATTCTATGGTTTAGGTGTTCAAGACTAATGATTTTAGCTTCAGTTAAACAGGTTAAAAATGATTTTAAATCTAATGGCACACATCCCTCCAAAACATCATGCATTATATCTACTGATATAGAGTCAAACAAATTAAAATAATGCAATTCATTAAGTACACTTTCTTGTTTTAGTCCATAGTAATGTTTTTCTGCACCTAGATGTAGGTAATGTTCCTTGGATGTTTCAAAAGTGCGCATCAACACTGGATTCACACTTAGTACTTCTTTAACATCTTTTTTATGAACTAAACACATTCTGCAATAGTAGTTAGCTTGGAATGATTCCACCATACCATGTAAAGTATTTGCTGCCAAGTTATCATGTGCAAGAGAAACTAATGTTCCGAAAACAGGCTGCTCCAATTCATTGATTATAAGACCTTCTGTTTCAAGTATTTTAATATCATCAACAATCGGCTTTAAAATATTGTTTATTGAAATACTTTGCAAGTTAGTGTTTAATTTCAGATCCGAAGTAAAAAAACAATGCCAATAAATGTATATTACTAAGGTGTGTATTTAAAGCCCTTGCAAAGTTTTTCACAGTGAAGTAAATGGCACCAATTTTATGAGCACCTGTTTTGCTACCTAATGGGTTTGTAGTTTCAAAATCATCGTAATACAATTGTAAGTTCAATACGTATTTTTTTTTACTTGAAAATGGGAATAGTCTGAAGATATGTGCCTTTAACAAACAATTCGTTATTCTTATTAGAATGTATTAGAAGCTGGTCAACAGTGTCTAAATTTTTCGATATCAGCAGAGTAAGAGTCTCCAAGATGGGAACGTACTGAAAAGTACAAGCAATATTGCGCTGAATGTAGGTTTGACTTGTTCGATCATAAACATTATCTGTGCGATGGCCTAGAACTACTTCTCTAGGTTTGACATATTCTAAAGTATTTACAAACTTCTTGCGTTTATATTCAGTAGAGTAGTTCGAAATTTCTTGCTTAAACGAATCATAAAAATCAATAATGTGTAAAGTTTGATTTAAACTGGACCCTAATATATTTGTAAAAAGATGTTCAATCAATTCAGAAAGCGAATTAAGTAATACTTGCATTTGTGGCTCAGTTAAAGTAATATTTAAAAGCTGTAACATAAACATTTTCATTATATCATTTGCACTAAGGTTTTCTTTTTCCAAATCATGGGATTCAGAGTGTTCATTTTGTACTTCAGTATTAAGAAATGATACATTTTCTTGAGAAAAATTGTTTTCAGACTTTACAGTATTTGAATTCGACGTGTGCACGTTCATACAACTAAACCCAACATTTTGGTCATCATTATATGTTTTTCATGTTTTAGTAGGTGTTTTCTGTACCCATTGAAAGTGTTATACGTATATAGACAACCAGATAAACAACATTGCAAAAATAATTTGGGTCCATCAAAAAAAGAATGAACTATCCTTAAATGTTTGATGGTGTCTCTACAGTTTTCAAGCTTAACCTTACACATATAACAAATAAACATTTTAAAAATAAAAATACAATATACAGTGTGAGCGAACTTACTTTGTCAGGTACTATAAAATTCGTGAACGTAATTCAGACATTTTAGGAGTATAAACTACAGAATCCAGTTCAATTTGAAAATAATATGTTTGCATAAATTCAAAAAAATGCTTTAAATGTTCATCATATTTTAGATTAAAAACATAGTGACACATAAACAGAATTTCAAAAGCTTTAGCAGCTGAACTTAAGTAAGGACATGGAATGGTTTTACGATCTACAGCAATATTATACTGAATTATGGCACATTTGTTTGCACCCTGTGCAATAATAAATGGTTGATTTGTTTTTTGGTTATTATGAATTTCTTCAATTGAAGTATTTGGCTAAAAAATCTGATTTAGTTATATATTGAAATAATACAACATTACTTACAGGTTTATATACAATTAGCTTATCAGATTAGAACACTGCTGTACAGATTTATTTCTGCCCTTAGGCGATGGTGGAAGCATTTTCAAAATTGCCAATAATGCCCTGGTAGGCTTGTCACAACCTGAAACATGACACTTCTATTTAGCAAAACTTAATTAATAAATTTTCAATACTAACAAATAGGTTTTATAAATAAGTTTAGGATTTTATGCAGTAAAGGTGTAAATGAAGTAATCCAGACGTTACAAAATTTTTACCTGTTTCTGTAGCTGTTTGTTCTATAATTGTATTGTTTGGATGCTTCACTACTTTTTGATAAATATCTAAAATTTTTGGCGTATCCTCTAGAAAATGTTTTTCAAAATGTAGTTTTTTTTCATACAATTGGGCAAAATCATCCTCAATCTATAACGTATAAGATTAATGTAAATAATATTAACAGAAGGAGCAATAGAACTTACATAAGATGAGGAATCAAGGAATTTTGGAAATTCTTGAAGAATGTTTGTTTCTAAAAATTTTCTATATTGGTAGGTAAATATCATTTTTGTTTTAATTATTTCCAAATTATCCTCATTGTATGGAATGTGTTTCAAAAACTCAACTGCCTCTTCAATTTCAGGAGTTTTTAAGTCAAATACCGAGTAACTTTTTTTGATAACAGGAAACATGCTGGGACTACTGCTTTTTGTATTGCGTTTAGCATTAGTTTTCTTATTGAAGCTTCTGGCAATGGTGCGAAGTCGCCAAGCTATATATCCTTCTCCGTCATTATTGTTTGTATAGAAAGCTTCCTACAACCAAAATTTAAATATACTACAACAAGCTGAGTCATTGATTCACATACATATCCTGTCTGTCCCATAGGATCACACAAATTTGGAAATAAACTAATAATGGCTTCCCGCAAATTACGCTTAGCAAATTCAGGTACTTTCAGGCCATATTTTTCAATAAGTTTGCTGCAGGTTATCTGAATTAGCTTCATCCTAATAGGATTAGGCAATAAATTTTCTTTGCTATATGTATCAAATATTATATCACCATTTCTAGCTAATATAATTTCCTTCCATTGCTTAAAAAGAAAAGACAATTCAGTATATTGGCTAATACTTTTTCATTGTGCACAAGGCAAGACCACTATATCTAACATGCAACATGCCATGCGTAACCCACAGATCATGCATAAACAAAAACTTTTCACTTGTAGCTATGGCAATTCTATACAACTTTAGTGTTAATGTTATATTTCCATGCAACTTATTTCTCAAGTTTCCACTCACCTGGGGTGAAAGAATATCATTATAAGTTGTAGGTTGTATTGCATTTTGAATAGTGACTGGAACATCACTATTTTCATCATCAGACAAAATAGACGACATAGACGTTCCAGAAGGAGATTCACAATTTAGCGGTTCGTTGTAATTAAAATTAGAAACGGCAGATATAGTTGACCTGGATTCCGGTAAGGGATCTTAAAAGTTTTCGAAATTGATTAAATAGGTAGTATAGTAAAACTAGACTGTAAAAAGAAAATTACCATATATTAATATAAAAATTACTCGTTTTGGTTTATCATTATGTTGTAATTGTACTTTTGTACGTACCAGCATCAAGCTTGTGAACAGTTGTTACTAATAATTCAACGGGTTTATCGCTATCAAAGAGCTCATTAATGTAATCAGTAAAAACATCCTGTTCAAGGAATGCTCCATCATATGTCATAAACAAGATATCTTCCCCCAGTTCCATAAATTTTGATTTTGCTTAAACAGAACCTTAAGTTTAAATGTGTGAATTTATAAGAAATTTTACAGATTAGACCTAAGATAAACACACCGCAAAACATAGAGGATAGTGGAATTCTGATACAACAAACCCTAAGGTAGCGCGATATTTGATTTATTACAGAATCCGTAGAAAACGGTCATTTATATAAACATTGTAAACACTCCGTTATTCAGTTTTGAAATATTAGTATAGACATCTTTGAGGGTTATTGCTACACTGACAGACCAAAAAGGGACCAACCAACAATCTGATACCGATATATCAACAATATTTTGGTTTTTCTGATATATTGGAATCAGTGATGTTTATTTACCGATATTCAGAAACATTTCAAATTTTTACTCATGTGAACGTAGTTTAGTCTGTATAGCGCTGTAAAGCACGATATATAGACTTGAAAAAATTCCACATGAATAAATGTAGTTATTCGTTTGCCCTTAAAAGTGTAGATAGTGTTGGCCGTTCATTTCACACGTATCGTGTTCACTAGACAGAATTAACAGCATCAAGTACAGAAGATAGTGCTAAATTACATTAATTGAAATTGAGGTGATGTTGGTAATGTAAGGTTGTTCATTGTATTTAAAAAACTATAATAAATTTAATTAACTTCAAAGTTCAATTTTTATCCATCTATCTATCTCGATTATTATAGGGTATAAATATATCAAGCATATATTTTAGCACTATTTTCTAGATGCAGTTTGAGATAGTCTAAAATGTAAGTGAGCATTCACAACAGACACACCCTCGGCCGTATGATTCAAGATTTTTGATGTGTCAAGTAAGCATTCGTCTGTATTTTCATTATAAAATTTATATTGCACATGTATTAAGCATATTTGTTAGAATAACTAGGGATTAAAAACAGGCTGGTTCTTTGTCGATACACTAATAGAATTTTGACGTTTGTATTTTGTATATCTTAACATAAGTGTTACACTATACCCTTCATTTCAATTACTTCAATTTTAAATCATTAGACATTTCATGGTGCTCCAGCGAGATTGTGTCACTGCAAACAAACACACGTAATATCTTTAACAGTTGCAAAACATGATAGACAAGCAACAAAGTGTTTTTGCAAATTCCCTTCCAACAAAATAGAAAACAGAATATATTCCAAACGTCTGCAAGCGCTATTAAAGCTGTTGCAACAGATTTTTCCACAGTTCGAAATTATTCTAACTATAAGAATCAAAACGTTTGGAGGTTAAGTTCATTGCTCCTTGTTCATGTTAGTAGGTATTTCAAATAAAAACTTACCTAATTCCACATAGTCATCATAAATGAAATCTTTTTCGACTTTCACTAATTTCGAAATCTGAAGATATTTTAATTTAATAAACCTCATGGCTTTTCCTGGAAAATAATTTTTTATAATAAGTACAGTGGCTATATAAGTAGGTACGACTATTTATTATGTGTTTTCAATTTTGAAACAATAAATCTAAAATGTGCTTTTTATACTTACATAATATGTAATTATAATAATGAAGAGTAATATTCCTAGTCCTACAAGGTGCAAGAAGCGGCAAGTGAAGCGTGAACTACCGATCATACAAACGACGGTTAAGAAGCAATTAATGACATTCCATTACTTGTCATAATGGCGGCGGTGTCTCGAATCTCGATGATGCGACTGGAAAGTTGTAGTTGGACACAGGGATTTTCCACCACTATTATAAAATTAGTGTAATATTTTACACTATGCAAATTGAAAATACGTTTTTTCACGTATACATGGTATTTCGAAACATTTAGAGGGAATTCAACATCAAAGTTATTTATTTAGAGAATAAATGATTCCTTTCTAAACAGAGTGAAACTAGAGTGACGTTTCACACTTGATTATTACTCTAAAATTTTTACCATTAACACTAGCATTTTTACACGGGTCTGATTTTTTACTGTGCATGAGGTAAAGAATTAAAAATCTTGTGTGTGCACTCTAGGAGGATCTATCGCAGTTTTAACATGTTTACAATTTTTCTGTTATTATGTATATATTTGTTAGGTGAACTATCAATAGCGATTATTGGTAATTCCACAATTTTCTATTAATTTTAGTAAACTTTGCTTGCATTGATAACCATTTTTGAATATTAACTGAAAACCTTACTGGATATGGAAAAATGTAGGAGATTGAAGTATTTTTAAAACGTATAAGGAATTCAGAAACAGCACCATATACCTAAAAAAAAGTAGCAGACCGAAAGCTTAAAACTACAGGAAATACAGAAACATTACCAGAACTGGCAAAAAATTAAGAGATTGAAAAGTTTTTAAAAACTATAAGGAATTTAAAATTGATGCTCCGTAGATCAGCCCATTAACTGGAGAGCGGTTTTGGAATGTAGCGCTTGTTGGTGCCAAAAAATGTAAGACCCTGTAGATTGTAATGCACTGTCATTATGTATAAGTGTAGAGATTTTGTATTATTTTAAAAGAAGTGGAAATTACATATAGACGGTAGAATTATTAAAATTTTGACGTCCTATATTTAATATATAATTAAAAAACACACCCTATAACTTGTTGTAAACGTTTTCTATTAGAAAGTGTTGCAGTTAACCACAAGTTTATATAAATTTAAGAAATGCAAAAAAATCAGTAGAAAATTACCACTTTTATTGGTTTCTTCTTGAAGAATGGAAAGTACTCATTTGCATGTGAATTCAACTCTTTCATTTGCCCAAATTTAATCTAAATTGCTATTGAATCAAAGACCGTTACGTTCCGTCCCGAAAGTCGATTCCTGTTCATCCCTTCAGTTTTTCAAGAGTATGGAGGGTTAAGCAAACGACTGGAGCTAATTTAGAATCCGGCGGAAACATTTCTCAGACTTCTTATCTGTGTCTCTTGTACTTGCTTCTTGAAGCATCGCGTTTCCGTCAAGATTTTATTCTGGAAGTATAAAATCTGTACTTCGTGAAATGCTTGCTGTTAGATATAATTAGTTATAAAGTTAAGAAGTATTTCACAAGCGGGTGGTGCATACAATATAAACGACTTCTGAGTTATTATCAATTAGAAGATCATTTATCTTACTTTGGACTAAATAGCAGCCGTTGTTTTCTTTGCATTCGGGAGTATATAAAAGCGTTGAATGACATGCAGAAAAGTGTTAGAAGCTCGTGCTTATATACTTAATGTTTTTGGCTTTTTTTTTCAGAAAAGGTATAGTCAAAGCGCTCCAATATTTTTGTGCTACATAATCGAATATCGATTCTTATATCTCAAAAGTTTTAAAGAACACTTAAAAGTATTTTAAGAATCACAACAGGAATTATTGTTGTTACAAACCTCAATAGCTAAACTGCAACGAAACGCTTAAAAAGGCAAATCTTAATACCGCGGTTGTTGTTTTATTTGGCACTCATCGCCGCAAAGTTAATAGGAGGATAGCGTTACAAATTTCTGCAGACTTATAAAACGGCGTTTATTAATGGTTTGTATGTTCCAGACCTTAAGTGCAATATGGCAAACTTTATGAAGTTTTCTAAACATAAATACTTTTTGCGAGTTAAAATAGTTTACTTTGGCGATTGAAAATCGTACCCCCAGAATTATAGTCCATAGTTTAGAAAATAAGAGAAATGCAAGGTGTCTGAATGGCGAATCATCTGCCAATTTTATGTGTAATGATTACTTTGCGTATTGTCACAATGGCGAAACAATTTCTTGGTTTTAAATGATTCTATTTTTTGGAAACCATGAAACAAGCGCACCTCTTTTTATGCAAAATTCTTCTATAATAGTATGTCTATTTTCGTATGCATGTAATAGTTGACGATTATAAAAAGAAGCACACTGCCGTTTTTCCCCCAATACTATTTATTCGCTTGCCTTGTTCTGATGAAGTCCGTATCTGTGTAAATGACAATTCTGATTCAAGTCAAGATTACGTGTTACGCTACAGCACTACGTGCGATGTTGTATACCGCTTTGGATTATCTTTCATATTTCATAAAGGTGCACTACAACACTCTACTCACTGTTGTATTTTTATTTCTTTTAGTATATGTGAAGTCCAGTAATACAATGATTGAAGACTTTCCTTACACCTGAATGGGTGTATAAAATGGTATTCTCTACTAGTACACCAATGCCGACAAGTGCGGAAAACTTTTTTAGACTGCAGGTCAAAATAAAAAAAAAATGTTTGGAGTTGGTGGAATTTTCAATTCAAAATAGTCCGTTTTGGTAAGCAATAAGACAAATCTTATTGAAAAAATATTTACAGTACGTGTAGCGTGATACTTTAAAGATGAATATCCAACATACAAAACTCCATCTATGCATAAAGAAGGTACTATAACGATTTCCGGAACTGACCGGGTTGGCGGCGCTGATTATGAAGGAAGTAGTTAGAGGCAAACGGTCAAAATAAAAATGTGTTTCTCACAGCTCTATAGGTAGTCCATGCGATGATCGAGCTTGAGAAACATTGTCTACGGTAAAAAGTACGGCGCTTTGTCTAGAAGCCTCTGCACAGAATTTGAAGATTAGAAACAAAATGCTGCCAGAACATTCAAGTAACTTTATTAAATGGCAACATACAATAACAGTAGTATGCTCGCCAGGAGGACGTATTCATATTGCACAAATTTTACAAACCGTACTAATTGATTTGTTTTACAAAACAAAAATACACATTAATTATAACCCTGCTTACATTTTGACCATCTAAATGTTTAGGTACTAAGGCAAAGCCAATTAATAAATATTTTGTATAACGGCATTTGATAAGGCTGAAATACTAATGATATTGTTGTGAACGATTCAATGGCAGTGTTCGTTGTTTACCTAAAGCATTTAACAGGGACATAAAAGATACGGGAAAACTCCACACTAAGGTATTACTGCCACAGTTCAGAATGATTATTGCCGCGCGTTGTGTTTCAATTTATTAATCATTTGTTTCTACGTAACACGTTCTGATTGGTCGAAACAACTATGTGTATCCCATTCAAGCCCGTGGGAAATTAGGTTGACATTACTTTCCCACGAAATACATAATAACAATTACTATTTCTAAAAATTTGGAGGATAATTTACATCACCCATTTTCTAGCTAACTTAAAATGTGAAAATCCCTAGATTCTAAAACCATTTTACAAAACTATGTGCAATACACTTAAATTAATGATTAGAAATTTTGTAACAAAATTATTAATTACAATCTTTGGAGAGTAACAGCTTCTAGAACGTTATACATGTTAGGACAAGCGGTTGTAAAGTATTTTGTTGAATTTGTTTATTAAGTTTTTGCGCTACGTGGCGATCATTAATAATATTGATTTGACGTGGCGATAATTTAGCACCCCTGTCTATTAATTCCAATATATTTGTGTATTTACAATAATTGGTTTTAATTAGAAAGCGTGCCCTTAGTCATCAAATTTTTGTTTTAAAGGAGTGTTGAGCGAGATATCACTTCTGCCTGTTGTTATATTACCAATAGCTTGTGCAGTAGGTAGTATTATTTCAAACAGCAAAACGGTTTGTTGTACAGGCAATTTTGCTAAGCATAATTAAAGCATTAGTGTCGTATAGATAAAAATAAAGATTACTTATCAAGTGTTGAACTTTTGCATTATATAAGACTGAGATGTAAAAAAGAAAATTACGATATAGTAAAGTTGTTAGCGATTGGGAGTGTCCACTAATGGACAGGGTAATTCGATTAAATAAAGTTAGAACAGTTTGTTTAAAGTTAGCGATGGGAATGACTGATATGCAAAATAGTACTTTGAAGTTGGCGGATCAATTAGGTGCCACCTGAAATTAATCGTCAAAAACAGTAGAACAGATATACCGCGTGGGAAAAATTACTATAAGAGTTACATTGGGGTTAGGAAAGATAAAAAAACAAATTTTAAATTTCTGTTCCAGATACAAATTGCAGCCTATGGCTAACCTGAGTAAATTAGATAATTTATGCCAAAAGCTAGTGCATCAGAAAATAAGTGAAAAGGAAGTGTTTGCGAATTAAGGTCTTAGATTGGGTAGAAAGTAAAGAACATTGATGAATAATTTCGAAAAATTTCAGAAGGCATTCAAAAATATATATTGGGTGAAAATGAGGAAAGGAATTATACTGTGAGTAGGGTAAAATGGCCAAGTTTGGAGTTACCACCTTCCACCTTCCGTATTTCACTTTCCACATTTCACCTTCCACTTTCCGCCCTCCACATTCCACTGTCATTTTTACAGCTATCGTTTGACTGCTGTTACTTTGATATATGTCACTTATGACTGTTGTTACTTTTACAATACACCTATTTTTCAGGTCATTTTGACAATCCACCAGTTTTCGTACAACTTATGTAACACTTTAAATAAAGTCGACACTTTCTTAAACTTACTTGTTTCGTTGATAACAACTGTAAAAGTAAAACTGTGTAATTTATTTGAATTTTACGTCCTTATATATTGAAAGTGAAAGGTAGAAAGAGATATAAACAGGTGCAAGGTGGAATATGAAACGTGCAAGGTTTACAGTGGACGGTGGAAGGCGGATGGTAGAAGGTGGAGGGTGAAAGGTGGAAAGTGGAAAGCTGAAGGTGGAAGGCGGAAGGCGGAAGGCAGAAAGTGGATGGTGGAGGCGGAAGGCAGCAGGCATAAGGCGGGAGGCGAAAGGCGGAAAGCAGAAGGCGGAAGGCGGCCGGCAGAAAGCGGAAAGCGTAAGACCGAAGGCGGAAGGCGGATGGAAAATGGCGGAAAACAAAAATCGGATACCGAATGCGAAATGTAAAGGCGGAAGCCGGAAAGTGGAAGGGGTAGGTAGGAACGGGAAGGTATATGGAACGCGAAAGGTAAAATGTAAGAGAAGGAAGGTGGAAGAAAGATGTGGATGGGAAAATGTGAAAGGTAGAATGTAGAAGGAAAATGTGAAAAGAGTTATAAGATTTATTTTAAACTAAAAATCAATTTTAAATTTAGATCTGTATAAAAACTTCTTCAGGCCAGATTTTTTGTTAAAATAGAAAATGTTACCATTTGATAAACTCTAGAAAGTGAAACTTTTAGCAAAATTTATGGGTAGTAGTCATACGTGTACGTCTTTCTCTTGTTAAATGTGTTAACCGAACCTTGTGTTATATCCATATCAAAAAAAAACATTGTTCCACCTCTTCCAGGGTAAAACTTCAATTCTCTATGGCATTCCAGATATACATAATAAACTAATTTTTTATTTATAAACGTTTTATTAGCGTGTAAAGAATTTGATGGGTCCAAAGTTCCTTAGTTCGAATCTTCAATTAATTTAACCTTTGACCTACCCATAGTCAAGACCTAAAAATTCTCAATAAAGGTAGTACACATCCTTTTTAAAACCTATTTTTATCTTATAAATATCTAGTTTATACTACTAGCTATCTGCATTCACCATCTATTTTAATACATATACATATTTGCAGACAAAATTTTTCTAACCTAAGTTAGGTATATAAATCAAATCTTTATTCTCATCTTGCAACTGTCTCCTCTTTAATCTATTGGATAATGCACGCTTTCTATCACTGCCCGATGGATATTCACTTTTTTCGTGCTAAGCGATTTTACATCGGTAGTCTTACGATCAAAACACACTTTGGTACAGGAACAACCGTAAAACACGTAACTAGTCTGTATCACTGTATACTTGTTTAACATGGTACGGACTAAACAAATAATAATTTTTAAGGACACGATTTTTAAATAATAAAATAATAATGCAACTATAGAACCAAATAACCCTACTTCTAAGACAAAATCGCCCTACTACTAAGACAAATTTGCCTCTGCACTTGGACGAATTTTACTAATTTGAATAATTACTACACCGTGATTGTTGGACTTATTCTCCACACCTACACAATTAATCGATAAGCCGCTAAAACTGCATATGGAAATAACGTAATGTATCATATTTTCTCTGTTCTTAATATTTTCCTCCGGACAGGAAAAGCCAGAGAATGTCGAAGACGTCCGAACAACACAGACGGGGATTGAGTAGAGTAAAAACGATCGTAATAAAACGAATTTTGCGTGTAAACATGCAAGCGCTACAAAAATATTGTCATCTACAGATTAGAATTGATCAATAGCCATAGAAAAACATTCCGATCGTCACAGGAGATTAAGTAGGGTAACAACAAAAGTAATAAACAGCTTTTGCATGTAAACACCCAAGCACAACAAAATATCGTATTTAATCAATTTTATACGAATCTTTTTTATTCGAGCTAATATATTTTCGGTAGTCCCTCTAACGAATTACCTAATTATCATCTGCAAGTTGAGCCTAACACAAAACACATATGGAAAATGTATATTCTTCTTTAATAATTTCCAACCCTTCTATGCAATAGCTTATTTACAGCCACATTTTTTAACCTTTACACTATATCTAGTAGGTACTATTTTCGAGAACTTTCCGCACAAACTACTATTAAAGATCGTCCACATCTCTTTTTCTTAACAGAAAATTTGTACAGAATTTATGTTGTTTTAATAAGAATCGTGTATAGTAAAAATTTACACGTGCCTATTTTGGTGTAATAGTTATAGTACTTGGTTTGTACTCAGGAGACCAGGTTTCGAATCCTGCAGTACTTTATCTCTAAGAATTTTGTGACATTCTATACAGAATATTTCAAACACAAATTGTGACGTAAGCAAAATTGGTGGGTGTGTCAAAGTGACAGTTGTGTCAAGATGGTGAATGCGTTCGAGTGATGTCAGCAGGTAGGGATAGGGTGGAAGTAATGACAAAGAAAAAGTGGAATTAGAAAAATCACATGCTATATTAGAAACTATAATATTAGTTACTAGTAAAAAATTTATAACTCAAGAAATGTTAAATGAAAGAAATAAATTTGAAAATGTTGCAAAAGTGAAAGGGAGGCATAAAAATTAAAAATTTCAGAGTAAGATAAATAGGTTGTTATGCAGGCTAAAGATGATGGATGTAGAATGTTTTCAAGGAATTTAAATCGGCTTTAAATAAGGGTATGTCCTGTATAACCTATGAAAGGAATTTGGATACTCTTCAAGAAAGCTAGTGACAGAAATAAAGCAATAAACGGTCAAGCACGCATAACATTAACAAATTAAAAAATACAGTTGGTGATAGGAAAAGTTATACCGAAATCTTTTATTATGCTGAATCAAATTTAGTTAATATCAAGAAATTAAATGAAGTAGAGGATTACGAAGCAAAATTCAAAACACAAAGAACATAAATTCAAAATCGGCTAGAAGCTAAACTTAAGAAAAGACGAGAAATGTATCAATTACCATCAGAGTTAATTAGATATATGGCTGGAAATATTTAAAGTGCTTCTCATCAGAATGAAGGTGAGAAATATGTTTAGACTTTACAAGGAATAATTTAGTGATGCCTCCAAAACAAGAAACAGAAATAATAATTAAAAGAACGAATAATAAGATTTATAATAAAATCGAAAAATTAGTGAAAAATCAATTTGGATTTAAGAAATACAGAGGTACTAAGACTAAGGTTAGTATTAGAAGATAGAATGAGAGTAGGGAAACTACCAATGGCAATTTACCGAGAGGTTAGGGCATTTGCCTATATAGTGTGAAATACACAACTTGGGTACTAGAGAAAACTGAAACAGATTTCAAAAATAGGCGGGCAATCTTCAATTTATATTTCAAACAAATAGTAGTAATAGAAGTAGGTCAGGGATATGCTTTATCATAGATTTATTTCAACTTGTACATACTACCAGCAATAAATAAAATCAATGGGTTAGAAGAGATAGGTGCCGTAATTCAGGAAGAAAAAATTCAAATGTTGAAGAATGCTGACAGAAATTAGAAATAAATGTTAGAAATATGACTAAATAAAATGAAGGAATTTTTGATTGAGATTTAGGCTTGAAAATAACAAAACCGAAAGAAGGATGATAAAAAACGATAAAAACTTTTCGAAAAGCAATTGTCAGAAGAAATAAAAAAAGCAAAGTAACCTTTTTGAGCTAGAAAGGCGAATTACAAATGAAAATTGGGATACATGTAGGTATAAAAGTAGAATAGCTAAAGGTAGAAAACTTTTAAAGCGCGAGATACAAATCCAAAATACGGAATAACTGTAGCTGGCGGGAAATAGTTATTGAAAAGCTACATTTGGAGCTACACGACTGTGCAACATGGACATGAGGCAAAGGAAAATTAGAAGGTAGGAAGTTTTCAAATTTTGTGCTCTAGACCTAATATCAAGTGAATAGATTAAGTTGTTAACCATAGGGTGCCAGAAATTGCTCTGAAAGGTGAACTGCCATAGTTCTAATTAAAAGAAAATGTGACAAGATTATTCATACTGTTGTAACGAAAACACCTTTGTAATAATGACACTTCTTCCTTATCAAGTGTGTTACCTGCAAGGCGAGCGGGCCAGTAAGAAATGAACAAAATTGGTAACCGAATGCTGGACTGAATTACAAGTAACAAAGGAGTGGAAATAAGGAGAAAAGGAACGAATGCCGGACTAAACACAGTCGGAGATTGAAAGGGAGGGGATCTAATAAACGAAACAACAGGACACACGACGCAATTCGGCTTTTGTAAAACATATGTACCTGAAAGGATAACTAAACACAGAAACACATGTAAATTACAACTCTAGTAAGTAACTTTTATGGATTTGGATAGCAAACAATATTAAATTGCTGGTTTAAACACAAAAATCTGAATTCTTCACTACACACGTACTGATATATAATATTAATTATTTTCAAGTTTTCAAGTTTTTTCTAAATAGGGGACAACACCATTATACACCACCTTTAAGTATTGCCCCAAAATTTATAATAACACGAGTGTCATTTAGCCACTGTGATTAATAACAATCAACAATATCGTACATAAATATAACAAGTATCATACCTACTTCGACGATGACTAATGCGCTTCAAATAGAACCTGCTAACACCTACGAAAGAAAGTACATATTGACAATCATGTCTTTAGGCGCAGTAATCGTTAACATCTAATAATTAGTAACTAACACAACTGGTGGATAATTATCAAGTGTATCTGTAATTGCAAAACCAATTACAGAGTTACCTATCAATACAGAAATATGATCATACCAAGCTACACTAAACCCTTATTCTAGTAATAACATTATTAAGTAGACAACAATGTATTGCTCACTATCTCTTAATATTTACCTACTACCAGCACATTAACGTATCGTAAGTAAATCGAGTAATCATATCTGCTGACATTTAATGAAATTCGTTCAAGTAGACTTTTGAGGATTTTAGGTAACTGCATGGTTCGTACTTTATCATAAATTCATCTGAATACAATGGTAGTCAAACAAGGTGTGTAGTTACGACAATATGAAATTGCTGTAGTACGACCAAGTAAGCAATGGTTTATGGACCTAAGAAATAGGGCGTAAAATTCACAGATTATTGGATACAAACCGTGCTAAAAATATTGACGTTTCTATTAAAGAATCATCACCCTTCAATTACCTATCAGTCACGTAAAAAGGGAAAGCACGTTTTTCATCATAAAAATGTTGTAACTGTTGGATTGAGTTTATATTAATATCACACAAAGAAAAATTCAAACTAATGCTAGAAATATAGTAAACTAATTCCACCAATGTACCTATAATATTGTTTTATGAAGAATGGTCACGGAAATTGCATATAGAACAGAATTAGGTTTGAGCATATTTCTATCTTTCAAAGATAACACAGTCTCTTAACCTAATTACAATTAAACAAGCAACATTTAGGATATCCTTATCAAACACTTGTCTAGATAAGAAACCAGAAAGTGTGATATAAATATGTGGACTAGTGAATTAAATAAAGGACGAGCAACATTGGTTGCATAACTAAGCTTACTTGAAATAATAAAAGTGTAGCAAACCAGTAAAAATTGAAATGGTTTTTAAATTAAACGTGCACTGAATTTACAAAGATTGAACGTAACCACTGATTACACAAGCCCTCACGTTGTTTTGTAGAGATCACTAGCCTACTTGATAAGGAGAATATCCTTAGGTGTTCAAAACAAATTTTAGTGTATTGTTTGTTGGGAAGGATCACTTCAGCCTACGTGGTGAAGAGAATTTCCTCAGAAGAGTTTCTTGAACAACTTTTAATTTTTAAAACTTTTTATTTTTTAGTTTACTATTGATGATGACCACCTAGTAGTCGAAATAAGTATATATATATATATATATATATTGCTGTAATTGTAGGGTTAATTTAGGGGTAGGTTAAGTCATTCGGGTCGTAGAATAAGCAAGGGAAACTCCCAAGTAACAGAAACATATAATTATAGATATTAGAAGAGTAGATAGGTTATTATAAATATTATTAGTTGCAAGCACACTGTATATAGCAGTACAAATAATTAAAACACATATCCAAGAGTAGCTACTAGCAAAGCTTAGAATTTAAAAAGGTTATGAAACGCATTAAAATTAAATCAGTGAAAAACCTACATGTAATGGCTAGATAAACATTCATAAAGTGTGTTAAGATATTATCGTAAACGCACGCAGAAATTATGCATTATTTAAAAGCGTACGTGATCTAAGAGAAATAAAGTTGTTCGAAAATCCAATTTATTAGAAAATAAACAAACGCCAAATTTATTATATTTAGATTAGAATAAGGCCAACATGTACGAAAATTCCTGGGATTTCTGAAGTAGATGTAAGGTATAACACTTGAATTGCGTTACTTTGAGCACCTCGTCATGCAAGCCTAGCCTAGCACGTAAAGCCAGCGAATCACAAACAAAGGGGGACGATCCTATAAATATTTTGAGAATTGAATATCGAGTTAGTATACTTTGAAACTGGGCAGTTACTATACTTGAAAGTGCCAAATATTTACGTGAATAATAAATAATTGTTAACAGTGAAATTCTAGAGTGTATATTTGTGAAAATTGTGCCGTATTTCTTAGACATAAGTAAGTAATATTTAGGAAATTATAACATTTCTAATAATAAATAAAACATGACTCTAAATGTCGATCTAAATGTCGATATGAATGTCGATCTGAATCTCTATCTGAATGTCCATCTGAATGACAATCTGAAATACGATCTAAATTACAATTAAAATAATGTTACGATTCCTGTAGAACCTTAAATTGTACGCTATTACGATCAAAAATACAATTTTGAAAAATGCTGCCTGTACAAGCAAATTGATGGTAAATATTCTATTGCGAAAATGAAAATCTTTCATTGGAACAAACGTACTTCAATTCTTAGGAGCACCCATGAAAATACTTCAGGTTAGAGATTTTGATATGACTTATTTTAAAACTGTTTTATCTCAAATATTTTTGATATGATTTATTTTTAAACTGTTTTATCTCAATCATAATTTAAAGTGTAAAAGTCAACAAATTGGGGATTTCTTGCGTAAATTTTATAAAAAGTTATAGACAGCTTGAAACGTTTCGATAAGTCTTTAAAGGTAATAAAATCTCGTTTTGCTGGCTTGTTTTTTGATTAATACTATCTTGGATTTTTTATATGTATGTATAGGTGCATGCGTAAAGTTGAATTACCATTTCAAATCGAACTAGTAATTGAAAACCACTAAAAGAACGGCTACAGCAGGATTTGAACCTGCGACCTCTGATTTTCCGGATCAGCGCTCTAACCAACTGAGCTATATATCCAATTGTTTAGATGATGTTATAATTAATACTACTGAAGCTTGGCTCTTGTTACCGATTTTCAATTACGTCTTGCATTTTAAGGAAATTAATACTAGTTATATACATAATTCATGTACTAATAACTAGATCATCCCATTTTGCAGCGTTCGGATAATACAAAGATGTAATTATATCATTATAGAGAAGAATAATCCGAACGTTGCAAAATGGGATGATCTAGTTATTAGTACATGAATTATGTATATAAATAGTATTAATTTCCTTAAAATGCAAGACGTAATTGAAAATCGGTAACAAGGGCCAAGCTTCAGTAGTATTCATTATAACATCATCTAAACAATTGGCTATTTAGCTCAGTTGGTTAGAGCACTGATCCGGAAAATCAGAGGTCGCAGGTTCAAATCCTGCTGTAGCCGTTCTTTTAGTGTTTTTCAATTACTAGTTCGATTTGAAATGGTAATTCAACTTTACATATAAAGTTGGGTTTTCATTTCATCTTAAAACTATTAATAAATATTAATATAAACCTGCATTTGCATTCCAAATGTAGATTATTCTTCTCTCTCTCTCTCTCGTATATTTTTATACGTATATTTTTTGTGGTACAGGGCTATTAATTATATTCATTTCTATTGTGCCACTGTGTTCTAATTTATTATTATTAACCAAAATTGTTTTCAAATGATTACCGCCACATGAAGTGTCACGTCATTTAATTGTTGTAGCCAATTATGGAAACTACATATCATATTGGCCTAAATAGTAACTACCCCTCAGACTAAGATGTTCAACAAACGTTATTGGCGTTACGCTGTTCTGCATTGACGAAGCGATAAAAACATCAATAACCATCACTATTAGGTTTCAGTTCTTGAACTGGTTGGACGGGTACTTCCATTGTTTTCTATTCTGAGTTAACCTACACATATCCATGAATCTCCCCACAGCCCACGTTCTTCACTATTTATGTGCTATAGTCTAATCTAGGTCTATCTCTGCCTCTCTATTTCCTTTTCTCTGCTTCTAATATATCTCGCACTATTCCCGCATGTCTTGGTATGTGTCCTATCATCCTATCTCTCCGATTTTTTACTTTTTTCCACACATTTCCGTTTTTAACCACCATTTGTAGTATCTCATTCTCCTAACTTTGTCTATCCATGATATCTTAATCATACGTCAGTAACACCACATTTCATAAACCAAACAAATTTTATTCTTGCATCTTAAAGCCAGAAATTTTCATTTTATCTACATGGTTTGTTTGCATTTTGGTGTTCTATTAATACTATATATAAATTTCTATTCTCGACATTAATTCCGGACGCATCAGTCAAACGTGTACCAGCAATTTCAAACACAGTAAAGTGCTTTAGAGTATGAGAAACGAAATAGAAGCAATCGAAGAAAATTAAATATTCTGCCCTTTGATGAAACCGTCTGTCAAAATTTCTCTGAACTTGAAATATACCTATTGCCTTTCGATATCGGAGTAAAGATAATTATTTGAAAATACGAATATAAATTAAGTGTAAAATGTAAGTATATGTAAATGAGCAAAGCCTAAAACTGCTTTTAATGAAAACGAAAGAAACATTGACGTCATACACTGTTTATGCATGTGGGTTGAAATAAACGTAGGTTCTGTTAGTTAAATTTGAACTGAACTACAAAGTTTACATACATTTATGTAAAGCAAAAGAAAATAGCAAAAGTCATTTTGTGCTTGTTCTTCGAGAAAGGAAAGTATTCATTTATATATGAATCTAATTATATTATTTACCAAATATAAGCTAAATTTCCATTGGATCAAACAGTGTAACCATCTTCTGGAAAGTCGATTCCTGTTCATTTCCTAAGCTTTTTAAGAGCATGGGGGATTACGCAAACGACTGAAGCTAATTTAGAATCCGGCGGAAACATTTCTCCAATTTCTTATCTGTGTTTCTTGTACTTACTCCTTGAAACATCTTTGTTTTCGTCGAGATTTTATTCTGCAAGCTAGAAATCGGTACTACGTCAAATAGTTACCTATAGATATAATTAGTTAGAAGTTTAGGGAATATTTTGCTGGCGTGTGCATACGAACATAAGTAACTTCTTTGTGTTTATCAATTAGGAAACCATTTATTTTACTTTGGACTAATCGGCTGTTGTTTTCTTCGTTTTCGAGAGTATATAAAAGCATTAAATGACATTCAAGAAAGTATTAGAAGTTCGCGCTTTCTAACTTAAAGCTTTATGGTTTTATAATTTAGTAAATATAGTCAAAACGCTTTAGGATTTTGGTGCTACATAATCCAATATTGTGTCTTTGGTTTTAAAAGCTTTCAAGAACACTTAAGAGATTAACAACTGTGATACGATTTTTTTTTGCAGGGCTTGATCCAATGTGCATCAAAACACTTAAAGAGAAGAACTTTAATATCTAGTTGGATGTATTATAGTATCCAACGCCGCAAAGTTAATATAAGGGTAGCATCATAAATTTTTACAAACGGCAAAAATGATTTTTAATAATGCCAGTTACACATCCCCCAAATTAAATATATGTATATTTAATAGAACTATTGAATCTTAACTTAACTTGCAACATTGTATAATTCAAGGATAGATAATAAAAGATTAATGGAAGTCAGACAGAAGACATGAGGACAAATGTGAATATAATGTATTCCAGACCTAACCTGACTCTGCAGGTGCAGGTCACAATAGACTATAAAAGAACTTATTGTTAGAATTAAAATAATGAATAATAAATGAATAAAGAAATAAGCAGACATGAGCTCTGCAGATCCCACAAGCAATGTGAGGGGCAAGGACAACATAAATACCCTGGAAAGCCCAAGGAGGTCAGTCGGTCTTGAGCCTCACAACTTTAACATTGTTGGTTTAAATATAGTTTCAACTTAGAATAATTTTGATACAGTACTTGTAAGCTCAACTTCAATTTGCAATTTCTGTATAAGTAAAATTTGTTAGAAGAGTTTTTGGAAGAAGACTTTAAAAAGGCAGCTCCCAAAGGCCAAAACCTAACTTCCTTTGCAAAATATTCGCACCTTTTAGCTTAATATACTCGTATACTCCATCAAAAGAATCTCTTAAATATAGCTACTCTTTCTGCGTCACTCAAAAGAATTAGCTTTAGCAGTTAAAAATCGAACCTTTTGCATGTAGTCCTTCAGTCAAGAAAACAAAAGGAGAGCGTATGGTGTCAGATCAAACTGTGTAGAAAAGAATCCGACAATTTTAGCTTAAAGGTCTTTCAAAAACTTTTGCTTGACGTGCGGAGCAGCAAAGCAACTTAATGGTGTAGAATGGCCTCAGTTTTTGAAAACCGTAGATAAGCATTTTGACTAACATCCGGAACATATTATTTTATGTATCAACGTCAAATTTTGAACGCGATGATTGTAAGAAGTAATGCGGATTTTTTCCCAATAATTTTCGCTTACGTTGCTTAATTGGAGCTAGTATCACTACAAAGGCTGTTATGAGTAAAATGTGCGTTACGTTATAAAGTTGAATTAGCTTTGAAGGGGCACCAACAGTTTAAAGGCTGCGCCGCCTAACTGCGGCGGTGTAAGAGTGGGTTCCTATGGATGAAATAATAAGAATAATAAAAATAGTATACATTTTGAGTGTTTGAAAGACAGTGACGTGAGGGAGTTGGTTGTCATTTTACGCGCGGGTTAAGAGCATCAATAACAGATTACAGGTATAAATTTCGTAGCATGCTTATACTTATATTTAGTTTTATACTCGTTATATAAGAATTCACGATTCTTTTGGTAAAATAAAGAGGACCGTTAACCTGGCCCTCGCAATGTCTCATAGTGAAGAAAATGCTAGCGCAGCTTAATTATACTTAGCGCAACCTAGCGCACCCCTCAGCAAAACTAGCGCAGCAAAATTACTGTATTTAAAGGACTAAATCGGTTGGAGGGGCTAAATTAACGTTAGCCCCCTGTTAGAAATACTTAGAGTGCTAGCGCAGATTACTTAGACCTCGCGCAACCTAGCGCACCCGAAATAATAGCTAGCGCAGGCATACAAAGTTCATTATTTTAGCTTTTTATCTGGGGGGGGGCTAAGTTAACGCCCCCCCATGCTGGAGGTGTTATATCATACTGCTGGCGCAGATTACATAGGGCTAGCGCAACCTAGGCACTCCAAGAGATAGCTAGTGCAAGCACAGAAACTCTATTACAGTTACTTGTTTCTGAGGCCCTTTAGCAATTAGTTACGACTGTTTCCAAGCAACTCGCTTTCAACATTCTTTTTTTGCTAATCTAGGTCCAATACACCTGCGTAAACAAGCATTCAGTTTTCTTTAAACAAAAACTTATTAGGGAATCTAGTCCAAATAATAGTCAAATCTGGAATAACGTCAGCAGTTTATCTTATAAGAGCAAAACTTTTGTTTAACAAGTACCCCCATAGTAATCATCCTGGAACATCTTGTGTGTTCATGCTGAGAGTACACTATTTAATGCGGTTAATAAATCGTTTGATAACTTTTATATGGCGCGGAATCTTACCACATGCATTTCTTGCAATGCTAAAGCAATAGAACTTCATTTTGTTTCTGTGGAGGTGTATATGGTATTCGAAAGTTAAATACAGAGGTAGTTGATCATATATCTCCAAAAAATGGTATTTGAAAGTTGCCTAGCCTGCTCTGAAAAACAAATACGAAGGACAATAATTTTTGAAAATATTTTTGTGTTGATCGAACCCATAAATATTGACAAGCCTACTTTAGAACTACAAGTGCCATTAGATACTATACCAAATTCCTTAAAAATTTTTGAACAAACATTTATTTGAAGAGCAGTTGTCGGTTATCAAGGTACGTCTAATCCAGATCACTTTGGTCATTTTGTTGCATATGGCTACCGACATAATGGAAAATGGGTATTGTACAATTTTATTAACAAAATCACAACCTGTATCGCCAACTACATTTATCAAATGTATTTTGTTGTTTTATACTATTTAGTGATAAATTTCCGTGTAACTTAACGATTGATAATTCATATTATATTTAATAAACAGTCTTGTGATGTTGTTAGTTGAACTATTTAAAGCCACTTGCATAGATCTTTAGAGCATTAACAGATTCTTCCGACTTCAAGCGTTGCAAGCGCATAAAAAAATATTAAGACAGGATGTCGCTTATTATATATTTTTAAAAATTTTGTAAGCTAGTACGTTCTTTCCAAGTTAATAGGTATTCTTAAAACACTAATTTCCCTAATATAGCCATTATGTTCCGCTATAGTGTGTTAGACGAACAGATTCAGTAAAGAAAATAATTGGATGATCTTTAGAAGCACAAAACAAACTTGATTCGCAGCGTAGAGATTGACATACCACGGATGGATATATGTTTATGCCACCAAAAAAGCGACCACATTGTAGCTATTATGCCTGCGCTAACTATTTTTCGGGTGGGCTAGGTTGCGCTAACTCTAGGTATCCTACGCTAGCATTATAAGTAAATACTTTTAACATGGAGTGGAAAACGTTAATATAGCCCCGCCCCAACCGATTTAATCCCTAAATGCGGTAATTTTGCTGTGCTAGCTTTGGTATGAGGTGCGACAGGTTGTGCTACGTCTAAGTACTACAGAAGCTGGGCGTGACAGTCTGTGTCGTCTTGAGGGCCATTTAACTCTTGGGAGCTTTTCGGCTTGATGGTGATGGTGATGGGTTTTGAGGTGTTGCATTTTGGTGGTTGGTGTTAGACTTTTTTTTTGTAAGGTTGAAATACTGTTAGTTTGGTAGATACATACAAAAATATAAAAATTATACATAAATATAAATAAATATACATAGATATACATGGTAAGGCTGGTTTTTTGTTTTTTGTTTTTTTTTAGGTTGAATACATAAATATACATAGACATACATACATGAATTTTATGGTAGAACGGCCTTTTTTTAATTTTTTTTTCTTTCTTTTTTTATTTTCTTTTTTATGTTGAAGTACAAATATATATAAATAAACATATATATATATATATATATATATATATATATATATCGAGTGGTCCTCTGGTGGGGCTGTTGTATATGGCAGTGATGTTTAATATATATATATATATATATATATATATATATATATATATATATATATATATACACACACAATTATACATAGATATATATAAATAAAGTTGACGGTAGGTGTTAGGTTAGCAGATACATAAAAATATAAAAATTATACATAAATATACATAAATATACATAGATTTACAAGTATACATACATAAATTTGGTGGGAAAGCTGGTGTTTTTTTTTATATTAATAGGCGAGTACAGATATATTGTGTCGGTGTAAATGTTGGAGTGTGTTTGGTTTATGGGTTAGTCATCGTCAAGTATTCGTCTTGGTTCATTTTTGCGTTGTTGTCGAGTCCCATGAATGTTGGCGATGTTGGGTGAAAAGGTTGTGTGGAGTTGTCGAGTCTCTGGTATGTGTTTGTGGCTAGTTTTCTTATGTGTTGTTGGAGAGTGTGTATTTGTAGGTCGTGTCTTAGGTTTTCGTTGCATATGAACCATGGAACTCCTGTGATGAGTTGGAGTATGTTGTTTTGTAATGCTTCTAGTTTTTGTGTGTTGGTGTGGCTTATGTATGTGTACCAGGCTTCAGATGCGTATGTGATAATTGGGCGTATGTATGTTTTGTAAATGTTTAAACGTGTGTGGATTGGAAGTGTGCTATGGTGTGTAAGTACTGAGTGTAGAAGTCCTTTGGTTTTTCGTGCTTTTTGTGTTATGGTTTTTAGATGTAGTGTGAAGTGTAGTTGTCTGTCTATGTGTACTCCTAGGTATTTTATAGTAGGTTCCAAGTGAGTGTGTGTTGATTAAGTGAGGGTGGATCGTGTAAACTTGTGCGGTGTCTTGAGAAAAGAATGGCTTCCGACTTATTCTCGTTCAGGGCCATTTTCCACTTACTGAACCAGTCAGATAAAACGTCAAGTTGTCGTTGGAGAGCGTTGATAGCGTATGTGGGATGTCTGCCTTTGGCCATGTATAGTGTGTCGTCGGCGTAAAGTGCGCATGTGATGTGTGGTCTACAAGGTATGTCGAATATGTATGAATTGAATAGTGTGGGGGAAAGGCCGCCTCCCTGTGGTACCCCAGCCGACATGGGTGTAATGGTGGAGGTTGTGTGTTCGACTCTGACTTATAGGTGTCTGTGTGATAGATAGCTGTGTATGAGTTTTAGGTATTGAAATGGTAGTTGGTGATGTATTGCGAGTTTGTAGAGTTAACCATGGTGCCAGACCTTGTCGAAGACATTTTTTATGTCGATTGCTACTGCAGCTGTAGTGTTGGCCGTGTTAAAGTTTTCTGCGATTGTGTCTATGACGTGTATGATTTGTTGTGTAGTGGAATGGTGTACTCGGAAACCAAATTGTTTCTGTCTGATGTGTATGTGTTCTTAAAGATGTGGTAAGAGTAACTTCTCGAAGGTCTTGCCTTTGGTGTTGAGTAATCAAATGGGTCTGTAATTGTGTTGATCTGTACGTGTTTTGTTGGGTTTGGGTATCATGATGACGGTGGCTAGTTTCCATGCGGCTGGGAAGTGTTGATGTCGTGTGATGGCGTTGTATATGTCAGTGAGATAGTTTAGTGTTGACTTGCTGATGTTTTGTAAATCGATGTTTGTTATATCGTCGGGTCCTGGTGCTTTCTTTCTGTTATGTTCTAGTATGATTCGTGCTACGTCGTTGTTTGTGAAAAGTGGTATTGGGTTTGTGGTGTTATTTGTTTGTGTGTTTTCTAGGATGGCGTTAACTGTCAGTTTTATTGTGTGTATGTGTTGGTGAAGGGTTGATGGGTTGGGGGTGAATGTGTCTTGCAGTGTCTTTGCGAATTCTTTTGCTCGTTCTTTAGGTGTATATAGTCGTGTTCCGTTAGTGTCTATGAGTGGTGTTGTTCCTGCATTGTTTCGTGATTTCAGTTTTTTGTTTAGTTTGTAGAGGTTGCCTTCGGTGTTGAGTGTGTGTTGTACGTATGATGTCCATGTGTCTTTGTCGTGTTCGTCTAGTAGGTCTTTGATGTATCTCTGTTGTGCGTTCAGTCGTGTTTTAATAGCTGGATCTCGTGTGAGTTTAAAAAGTTTAACTAGGCGTTTTTGTCGCGTATGGCTTCGTGTATGTGTGTAGAGAGCTCTTTGTGTTGTGTTATTTGTTTAGTGTAGGTGCTGTGTTTCTTTGCGTTCTGTATAAGTTGTGTGATTTCTGTGACTGCTTCGTCGAGGTCTTGTGTGGTGTGTATGGGTGGTCTGTTTGTTAGAGTGTGTCTTTGAAAGTATTTTTCTTATTTGTGTATGCTTTTGTGGTGAATTTGCTTAGTCTGTGCATGCTTGTGTTTAGTGTGATAATGACTGGGAGATGGTCGGAGCTGAGGTCGTGGATTACCTGACTGGAGCAGGGGAAGGGAATGTTTCTTAGGATGGAGATATCTTGAACGTCTGGAGGGTGATTAGGGTTGGATGGGATGCGTGTAGGTTCGTTGGGTCCGAGTATGTCGTAATTGTTGTTGTTGGCGTGATCGTAAAGTATGCGTCCCTTTACATTTCGTGCTGTTGATCCCCATGATTCATGTTTCGCGTTAAAGTCGGCTGCTATGAGTGTTGGTGTGTGTCCTGTAAGTAGTGTATCAATGTCGTTTTTATCGAGTGGTCCTCTGGTGGGGCTGTTGTATATGGCAGTGATGTTTAATAGTATGTTGTTAGTTTTAATCTGTATGGTTTGGGCGTCCATGTTTGTTGGTGGTAAGTCAAGTGGTAGGTGTGTGATTCGTTTGTGAACAAGTACGGCTACTCCTCCGTGAGCGTTTTGTCCTGGTATTGTTAGTGGGTGATCGTATCTGTATGTCTGGTAGCCGCTAACGTTGAGTGGTTTCCTTGGTGTCAGTTTCGTCTCGCCAATGAGTGCTATGTCGATGTCGTAGTGTTTTAAAAAGTGTCGTAATTCTGTCATCTTGTTCGTGATACCGTTGGCGTTCCAGGAAAGGATGGCGATGTCACGTCTTGAGTGTGGTGTGTTAGGCATTGCAGTGTCCTATGACGTCTGTGAGTGCTGAGAATAGTAATGGAATGATTGATTCACCTGCTGTGTATGCTGCGATGAGTCGTTGTATTCATGTAAATATTTTGTTCATTATGTTCGTGAGTGCTGGTGATGTGTTCGAAACCTTCTAAACTGATTTTGTATGCTCTCTATACACGTGTGTGTTCACTTTAGTGTCTAAACGAATACTACATCTAAGTAACCTGCGCTAGCAATATAACTAAATACTTTTAATATGGAGGGGGATAACGTTAATCTAGCTCCGCCCCCAACCGATTTAATCTCCTAAATGCGCTAAGTTTGCTGCGATAGCATTGGTAAAGGGTGCGCTAGGTTGCGCTAGGTCTAATTAAGCTAAGCTAGCATTTTGAGCACATTCAGACATTATGAGACATTATCTAAGATAAAGTGTTAACTCTGAGATCTTTGTGTGTTATTGTAGGAGTATCTAAAGCATGTTAACCTAATAAATTTAGTGATTAGCAGTTAATAGAACAAAAACAAGAGCATCTCATGTGGTGACCATCGGAGCATATAATTTGATATTGTAATTGAAAATTAACAGGCAAAGTTGTAAACGAATTACTTATGTTGAAGCATTTATTTTAAACTAAATAGAACATATTCGTTAATCCTCGACTGATCGCGACGGAGTATTAAAATATTGGAAGAGAAAGAGACAGGGAGTGCAGCAGCCTTGCACCTGGAATGATGATGATCCGTAGCTGACAGGCTTTATAAACAAGTGGAATTTAACACGTAAACTAACAAATAGAAGAAGGGTTGAAATGCGGGTGTATGGGCATGCCTTATTTAATTGAATAAAACTGAATAATATTTAATTATTGCAAGATAGAATGTGAACAAAAATTAAGTCTTTCTTATTAAAACGATAATTAGCAGTACGAGATGGTGTAAATTAAGTTATATACACTTCGAGCTATTACCAATTTTTAATTATTCTCTTATTAAACTTAAAAGAAAAGAAAAATGGCATGTTCTTTGTTTTTCGGTTTGTATACCCTATAGTGTGCTTCATTCAGTATTGAAATTATACAGGTATAACCAAGGAAGGTAAAGATTTTGAGCGCGGAAGAATCTAATAGGTGCCGATTAGTATCTAATGGTTTACCGTTGGTACTACTGGGTCTAACGAAAGGAATTGCTTCACTACAAAACAGTGGGATCTTTTTTCGTTCAACAAATTGAAACGATTTTTTTTTTCTCTCTAATTGTTGGCTCCGCTAGCCTCACGCATGGGCGCTAGTGTAACGTATTTTCTAACTCACTGGCCTGACGTTGCCGGCACCAGTGAAACATATTTTCTTGACTTACTAAAACACTACTTTATTATCACCATGCTCCAAGTCAGGTGTCTGCAAAACAAAGTCTTCCGACATAACTAGGGGTCTATTCCTTGGGTAGAGCTATGAGCAATGGGGGGGTAAGTCGAAATCTGTGGGGGTCACACTCAAACTAAAACAAACAGGCGCCACCAAGTCCAGATTGATTTATATTAATGGCATAGCAAATTTCTAAGGGCGGACTTGGAGACCCAAAGAAAAAAAGATCGCCTTCGCTGACATACAAACTTGTCTTAACAGAATAAGACACTGCTCCTGTAAGAAAGAATAATAGTTAAGTCACCTAAAAAATGGGAACACTATTTGCGTCCCTCAAGTATACCTAAAATGCATAGAGAATATTTCCTACATACTGGAATCATAAAATTTAACTCTTGCTGTCTTTTGTTTATCAGGTCTGATCAAACCAGATCAGAATAAAAACTTTAAATGTAGATTATTAATTTACTAGAAAGAATTTTCTTTGTTTCAGTAAATAAAATTTCATTATAATTAAATAAAATAAATATTTGATATTCTTGCAAAATTGTTGTAAGGTTTATCAACTGATCCTTACTCAAATATATTACAGTTCAGTGTAACTAACAATATTAAGGTTTTTTATAACCCAACCAGATCTGTGTAGGTCACTTACAAATGAATATACGAAATTTTCTCATTAATTTAACAAAATTAATATTAGTTTGAAGTCAAAAGAATCACCAAGAAATTCTCTAATTTTATCAAAAGTGGCAGTACTGTAATGCTAAACATCTGTAAGCCATTGTGCAATTGTTGACGGCATTGTTCAAACAAACAGGTGACGTAATAGCAGCTGTTAATTTACGTTGTAGCCACGTGTAGTCACATATTTACGGAACTAAGTGAAATCAAACCCGATACTGGGGAAAACCAGTCTAATCACAGGTAAACTGAATAACAATTTTGTATATCCAACAAACAAAATGAAATAATGTACTTTCAGAAGGAAGTACTGAGGAAATTCTTAATTCTATTACGAACCGAATACCGGCTGTCGTCCTTGGTTGCAATGGAAACAACTTCGCAGTGCGGGGCCTGCAGCTAAATATGCTTGTTTTCCATGCTTTAATACAGATGTAGGAGCGAAGCGGATTTCTCACATTGGTTCACGGCAGCATTACTTCATAGCGTACTCCTCCGTTGTCTAATTTTATTTACAAATATAATCTTTCATTGCGTAGTCCATAAGTTAAGGTTTCTAAATTGTAACTTCAAAGTGGTCGTGCAGTTTCTAATTTATCGTTGCAATTTCTGACGTATTGTTGCGCTAAATAAATTTTAAATTAGCTAATATGATAACGAATATGCAAAATGTGGATTAAGTACTAACCGTTACTCAGGAAGTGTTTCACCAAAATAAGGCGACCCGGAGGTCACTCGCCATTCTTTTGAATGCATCTTCACGCTGCCTTTAACTATCGACGAGTGCGCTCGCTGCGTTCTTGCATGGTGGGAGGATCATAAGTGGGGTTCTCGAACCTCTCACGCGCGCGCCAGTGGCTGTGGAATTGCACCGAACTCCGAAACAAATAGACTACTAATCCTAGATATAGTAATACTATAAAAATTTGATTGTTACTCGAATCTTTATTTTAGTTAATAAAGGTATTTCAATATTCATTGTACGTTTAATGAATAGGTTCTTTTACTGCTAAAATAAAATTGTTACAAAATAATAAAAAGATAAAGTGGAGTTAAAAATAAATGTGTTGTAGAAAATAAGTCGTATTTAGCGCATTTTAAAAAATGAGAGGGGGAGGGCAATTAAGTTACAGTGCTTATGGGGTCATTTATCTTACTGCATTTATAAATAAAAATCAAAAATTCAGAAGTTCCCGATGATTATAGAGAAAGTTCGTTATCTTCTATGCAGATTTCTCTGAAGCCTTTAAAGAGAGATATTGGAGTATAGAGGGAAAGATTTATACCTTAACATGAATGGTAATTTCAAAGCGAGAAGCAGGGTAGAATATTTTTTAAATTTTGTAAGGGAGGCAAGTTTCTTATAAACATTTTCCTGACGAAGTACAAAGAGGTGTTGTTACTCCGGGTTTCATGAAAATAGATGGAGTCAAGAAATATTTATTTAAAATTGACAAAATTTATAATAGGGAGAATGGGACGATTTATCTGATGCAATGAAACGAGTAGGAATTATAGGGAGGATAGAGGAACACGTGATCGTAATTCGTTTGAGATGGTCGTAACCTATAGGTAGTAATTCTGCCATTATGGGTGTTCAGGAGCAAAAATCTACTACCAATGATATGAGAAATGTGCGTTTGAATACGCGTGCTTATAATGATAGTCAGATGTTGTTGAGTGGTAATCAAAGTACTGAGGTTGTAGAAGAGGTTTCAGTACCGTGTACCAATGCTAACGTATTTAGTATGTGTTGTATTGTATTAATAGATAATGGCAGTGGTATTTCTGCCGTATTGGATAGATTTTATGAGGTTTTGGTGGCTTTACAGATTTTTTTTGATCTGCCGGTAATAGATATTGATATTGCGGTAGTTGTAAGTGCAAGAACACAAAAGATTACATGACAGATAGGTATCATGTAGTAAAGTTCGTCCTGGGTAAAGAAAGGGGAAGTCCCTTACATATTAATCTTTTAACTGCGACCAATAAATTTAAAATGCATCTGATAAAGAAAATAGTAAATTACTTGGCAAGCATCAATATTCGGAGCAGGAGCTGGTAGCCTTTGCTGCAAAAGCTGAATTATTAAATGATATATAAAAAGAAGATCCTTGTGGTTTATTAACAAAACATGCCGAGACTTTTGCTGAAAAGATTAAAGTGTTAGAGGGCATTATGAGGACAGTGCGACAGAGAACAATAAGGGTATTAAAAACGGTACAAGTTGCATGAATGAGTTTTATTTAAAAGCGTGACAAAGACTCGTCCGGGTATAAAATTTGTGTGCCTCTGCGGCAAGCGGTTGCCTTAGGGCGGCCTGGAATATAACGATTTACTAATGCCTTGCTTAGTACCAAGTTGGTATAGTCCATCGTGTATTATATTCATGACAATGGCTAGAATATTTGGAGCATCATAACAGCCACTATCAACTTCAGGTACTGATATCCTTACAGTTGTACCTAGAGATACCGATTGAAATCTTCTGTCGCTACGTTTCAACATTTTTGCTGTTTGTTTCTTTAGGTTTTCAACTGCACACTGCGATTTTCGGTAGCAACTTGATTCCTCGAGC
The DNA here is from genome assembly GCA_036346225.1 of Platerodrilus igneus. Lineage (NCBI taxonomy): Eukaryota > Metazoa > Arthropoda > Insecta > Coleoptera > Lycidae > Platerodrilus > Platerodrilus igneus. The sequence continues at coordinate 468,609 of JARFIW010000975.1, read as the reverse complement.
ATAAAAAACATAAAACCTAATACCAATGACCATCATTATTTGGTTTATCGGACACACCACAAATTGAATGAGTATGCTGCTTGCATCCTTTGCAAGTCCGAGTTCCACTTGTCTCTTTCAAACGTACACATCATGATGGTAAAGCGTTTGGTATCTGAACATCAGTTATATTATCTATATTCAAGGGAACTGTGGAAGTATCATCACATGACTCAGACGTTGCACAAGTTATATCTTGGGATGATATTATTTTTGCATTACGACGTTCATTGATATTGTTGATAACTTTCTCTAAATATTCTTCAGTCTCCAGATTTTGTGCAACTTTTACTCCACATCCAAAGGGCGCCTCGTAAGGTGTTCGCTTGATTCCAGAATGATAGACTCGTTTTTTCATAAGCTGTTTAAATTTTAAACCTTCACTCCAATGTCCATTATCATTATCTTGCATCCACACGGTCAACATGTTTTTTACATTTTGGTTTGCTTTTTCAACGCTACCATGCACAATGGTCAATGATAGTCAGTACTTTTTCAGATTGTAAACAATCTGATTTACAAATTTCTTGCCATTGTCCGATTGAAGTATAGCAGGGGTGCCAATTAGTGTAAAATATCTAATACCACGTAAAAGACTTCTTCTGCTCGTTTCAATTTAAGTCCTTTCAATACAAGAAATTTAGTCAAGTGGTCTTGGTTAACCAATATAAACTTGTAGTCAGCATCTGGACGAGACAAAGTCGATCAAGTCTACCTGACAGCGGGAATTAAACTCCAAAGAAATTATAGGCTATACAACAATACCTATACCTTTTTTAAGAGCTTCTGGTTTTTGCGGACAAGGTTGAATGTAAAACTCTATATAAAATCGGGTTACATTTTTATATCGACCTGACAGTTCTTTAATCATACGATCTTTTTCCCGTGGCCGACAGAAATATGAGCTTCATACAAAACATCAAATAGTTCACTATCAGAAACATAGTAGATAATACTGTTCCCAGTTTCCTTAACAGGTCAAATAAGTTTGCTTTTCTGATCAATTGTGAGTACATCATAACGTTTAATAACCAATAATCCCACGGAACCTTTTTTGTAGTCGACTTCGCAATATTCACATCATTAAATAACACTGCATACTGTTCATCCTCAATATGAACACAACTTTTTCTCTTTGAATTTCGTTTAGTTTTTAGTTCATTGTAAAATTTGGCTTTCATAAGCACCAAACGTGATTCGGACATCGTGACAAATAAGAATATTATGCTTGCTGACGGGTTTAGACACGAATAACACGCGGATGCCTCGCTAATGGATTCCGACCCCACCACCATACCTTTTGAATAAATTCTCATCCTTATTTCAATCATTGTCGGTTATTAAAATTAAACTTGCATTTTATACAATGCCTAGAAAACCTATGTAATATCATTGTCTGGTGATTTCAGGAATTGGAAATAATACCTAGGAAATCTATACAATGCCGGATTTCATGCTTTGTCGTTAACATATATACCATGTTAATTTTTTTTTCAGTAGGAAATGGATTGTGCATTCTTTTGTTTTGTTTTTTAAAACCCTACAATGTTTGAGTGCCTTAGGATGGCATTCATTTTCTTTCTCTCTTCTCTGCCACTGTAATTGGGCATTTCGTTACTGATTTCGTTCTTTTCTTACTGGACCATTTGCCATATATGTAACACGCTTCACTCCACAGGGACCCACATGCATCCGAGGAATAGACGCAACGTCCATGGATTGACGTTCTTGGACAGATCTTACTGTACGCTGAAGTGAAACTGGACGGCATACTTTTCACTGATCCTCGTATAAGATTATTTACGGAGTGTCATTCTAATGTAAGTAAAATATTTTATTTCTGTGTTAACAGTCTTGAGCAGAGCAGCGCTACTCTCTATTCGATTGTGTTTGTGAACCGAAAAGCAGGCATGGCTTTTTATGTTAGGTAATGTAATCTATATGTATATGTTTATTTTCAACATACGATTGTAGTTGTCGGACTTGTATTTATCTTAATCAAAGTAATTTGTGTTATTTATAAGCGTCTTCCGTTGTCAAGACTTTCTCCTCATTATAAAACCCTTAATCGTTGTTTTGATGCTGCAGAAATTGTTCTATCGTCTATTGACCAAAGAATCATTTTCCTCTTACGATGCAACCTGGATGATACCCACAATATCCAATCTTAACCTTCTTCTTTCTCGCTCTAATCCTTCTTAACTACCAAATTGATTATAAATAACAACTACCAAATGTCGTTTCAATACGACATTTAACGTCTAAAATAATTGAGAAACTGTCAGACCTATGTCGGATTAACCTGAATAATAACACCCCTAAGATACTTGGGTAGCTTTCGGTATAACGCTGTTCTGAATCGACAATTCTGTAAGAATATTGTCAGACCATTTTTCAGTAAACATTTTCATTATAACTACACCGCTTGTTTGCAATTGAGAGTTCTATCAATACCTTATATAGATTTCCCTTCCAGTTTTTAATTGTGGTCGCATTTAGCCAAGCGTGTATTACACGCTTTTTGAATTGCGTTGCTTCACTTTTAATTTGGCGACTAAACCAAGCGCAACAAAGTGTAGCAGAATATGAAAAGCGGAGTTGAAGCTATCAAAGTAAATTAAATATTCGAGACTCTGAAAAGTATATTACGCAATATTTCCTCGAATTTTTACATATATTAAACTTTTCAAAATTTAAAGATATGAATATATGAAGCCAATATATCTGAAGCAATGGAAAATAACGAAAAGTGATGTATATGTAAATTGGCATACACAAAGCATTGCTTTTAATGAACATATATGCTACGAAAGAAACATTTGCGAATGTTCTGGTACTAAAAATGCAAATACATGTTACAGCTACTTTGAGGAAGAAGTATACTGTTTCCAATAGTATAGATGGTATACAGTGGCAGTGTTTTTTATAAACTGAATTTTTGTTTAGCACTTACGCAGCTTTTATTAATCAAGTAGGTTTTAGTACTCTGTTACAAGTTTTATTCATTCTGATGGGATATCGGTTACAAGATAAATTTAAATTTATAGCTGTAATCCGCACTTGTAATTTTAGAAAGCCTTGGCAAACAACTGTCTGTTTATTACATTTTGGTATTCTTATACGATAGTTAGCACGTTGCACATGCAACGGTAAATTTTCACTTTAAATTTAATAAGAAATTGTTTGCCGTTGAAATATATAATGTTTACCAAACTTAATACTTCTATGTGCAACTTCAGGAAATAATATGTTAAACAACTCAAAAGCACTTACCTCGGCCACTCCTAGTTATGTACTATCTTACGATAACTGATCTAAAGTTGAGAGCACAGAATCCTCTTGGTCAGGACGGGTTCATCGGCCTTTGGCTGCACTAAACTACCATTTAAAAAAATAAAGCTGAGGTAAAACCAAAGCATCTATTGGAAAAAACGTAAAGCTGACAAGTTCAGTTCTAGTTGAGTTTGAATGTTAAATAGGTTAACAAATAATTGATGACCAATTGCATGCAGTTGGATCACAAAAGCTAGAATTAAAAATATGAATAAATACTTGTTTTAAATACTATATGTTTAAGTACAAAACAACATTCATATGCAAATTATGATAGCAGATATAATACTCGTCTTTGGAAAAGTAAATATGTTCTTATCTCTAAAATATAATACCAGTCGTTGATAGCACTGCTAAGTTGTTTCTCCACAGGATATTGGAAAACGGATAAAAGAAAATCCTCAGGAATCCCCATACAACTTCTTTTTTCTTTACGACCCACAACAATGTCCACAAAATCCAACGCAAAAATTCAGCCTTCACAATATATAAATTCTTAATAAAATTTCCCCATAAAGGATCCGATGTACAAGATAATGATTGCGCGTAAAATAAGATAAGCTATAATAAAAAAAAGGTACCCACATTCAAAGACAAATGGTTACTATAAATTCCAGCAAAAATGCCATTTATCAAAATAACGTAAATTGGTTTATAAAGCTTCGACTAAAATAAATCCCAACAAATTACAATCGGATGGCTATTCATAAATTGAATAAACTTATAAATTTTAGAAGAGCCAGTAACACAAGTCTTTTCTTCTTGAGGATCAAAATTCAACAAGAGCTAACGGTTATCAACTATAAATTGACGGTCAAAATTAATCTTGATAGATTAATAAAATATAAACATAGGTGGAACACTTTCGAACTAGTACTCAAACGTAGTATCAAAGTTTTACTAACTTGAATTAAAAATTCTGAATATCGAACGAGCATGTACCCTTAAAAAAATGAAAAATCTAATAGAGAAATAATTTTGTAAATCATTATAAGATCAATACTTCGAATAAACAATAGACAAAAATAAATTAGCTTAACAAAACGAAACGTCAATGACTGATTCCTTCAAACAATCAGTTTAACAGAACTGCGCGTGATGACCATGTGTTGCACTGATATCAATATCTAAATTAGAATAAAGAATTTATTAATCTGGAATAAACTTTGAATGTATATAAATAATAGATAATTTAGAAACGCAATGTTAATCTTAAAATTCTGAAATCTCTGTACTATTTTTCTGCAACGGCAAGATGACTAGAAAATCACTTTGAATAAATGAAACGAAAATCTTGCAATTGATTTCTTCTACTTGAAAATTATGAAGCGAATATATTCTAATATTTATTACAAGAACAGTAATAATTTTGTTAATACTACAAATAAATTATTAATCGTAAATTTTATATAATAGTAACTTTCCCTTAATGACGAACACCCAAGTACATTAACTTCTATAAGACTGAAAATAAAACCATCACCTAAATTACATGTACTAAATCTTAATTACTAAAGGTACAAATACAATAAAATTGATGACAGCAAAACTCGACAAAATTGACTGTCATACACATACACAGTCGTGGTTAAAAGAGAGTTTTCTGAAGCTAACATCTGAAACAAAAACTAAAAATAGGGTTTGATTGATGGTATCCCTAGCGTTTACTTTGGAGTGTGCCCGATCCACAAGACACAAACAAAATGAATGGGGAGGGATCCGTAATGCTGGATAGCAGCTGCCAGCTCTGCTTACCGGTACGACCCTATGTTTCTTAGAATTGTATATCGTTATCAGATCACAGACGGAACGTGATTCCACTCTTCTACGCGAGTCAAACTTCGAATTCTTTGAACCCTGTTCCAAACAAACGTGACCCACTCTTCTCGCCGAATTTAAGCACGGTGGTTGAATAGGTCCAGAAGTAACATTTTACTTCTCTAAAATTCTCTGAACTTTGTAACTGGCCGAGGCTTTTCCCCACCTTCGAGCTATAAGATTTCTTTCTTTATACCGGATTAATGAGAAACACTAACCAATCTAAGTAATCCCAGGGCGCCAAATATTTAGTTCATAAATATTAAATAATATTCTACTTATCGGGTTCTCCCACAACACTAATAATTGATACAAAACACGAATTCCAGTCAAAGACAACTGCCAAATTTAATAAACTCTTCGTTGATAACACAAGAAATAATCTTATATCAAATAATAATCTAATACTAGCCGTGTATTACAATAAACCATGAACCCTAGATAATGTTACGATAATAACTTGTTTAAATCAAGGACAATGAAAATCACAAATTCATTGCACTCACCCCTTTGGCGTGATGAATGTTCACAAATCGCACGATGAGCCGTCTTACTTCAGCCTCACGCGCAGCACTCGACCTTCAACCTAATTATGGAGTACAAACAACACCCGGTTGTAATTCAGCAACTACCGTCGTAAGCTCACGTTTGTGTAAGATTATATTGTTATATACTTAAAACCAACTCCAAGGATTCGTTTCAGTTATACTATACTGATAACACGCGTAATCTTATTCAATCATAAAGCACGTATGATTCGCACTATCATTGCAAATATACCTCCTACAAAACTCCACTAAAATCATCCGACGTCTTTTCCGGTTGGACGTTTTACCTTTACACCCCCCCTCCCCATTCGTTTGCATCTGTCGATCCGCGCAACCCCCACAAACCTGCCGTGTCCACATGATGCGAATGTCTTCATGTATGTAAAACGCTACTACCCGACACACTTAAACTTTTCATATAACAGGAATAACATACTTTAAATTAATAACTACGATTTATTACAGGGCGGTTTGTCTCAACTTCGGATGCAAGTCTGGCTGTTATAGTAGCAGCCAACAACTCCAATCTAGGAATGGTGAGTTTTTCAAAGGCGCTACTCTTGTTTTACCCGCTACCAAACTAATATTTACGTCATTATCATGTTCCACTAATAAAAATATCACTGCTGCGTAAGCTTCACTACTACCCCGGTAAAAAAATATGAATACCTTTATCACCAATTTGAGGGTCGCCATGTAGCCATAGTGGTATATGAATGTTTTGAAGATGTGGCAACTCCTTTACCCAAGTGATAATGCGTACTTAGCCTCTTCATCGACAAGATTATCTCATCGTAACTTCATCTTCCAAGTTCTTTGAAGAAATACTTTTGGAAGCACTGTCGCCAGGCATGTGAATCCAATCGAATCAAACATACGCTGTGTTGTACAGACAATTTTTCGTTGTCCCATTCAGTAAAACCTCATAATCCATTTCCAATACTTGTTTGTTGGATATGGATGTATCTTTATGGGATTCCGAGATAATCTCAGAACAGTTACGTTAGAACTATGAAGATCGGACGCGTGTGTGTACTCCCACATCTTAACTCGAATTATCCTTTGGCCATTATTTGAGTAGATAAAGGCGTCTAACTCTTCCGTACTAGAAAAGCTGGTAGTACAATTGTCCACATAAAAGCTATTCTTCAAGTGCTGTATCGTAGCTGCGGAAAATCTTGATTCCTTTATGATTCGATCTAAATAATACTCAATAGGCATTCCTAGCAAGTATGGGCTACAGCATACACCAAAAATCACTCTCCTGTATCTATAAACAATTTGTTCTTGGTTTTTGTTAACCCATAAAAAACGTATAAGGTCACGATCACTGCTACAAAATCCGATTTGTAAAAGTGCTTTCTTGATATCGGATATTAAGCCTAAACGTGACGTTCTATAATCAGGATCGTATTCAATGACTATTAAATTTTAATGTTTTCTGAAGAGTTTTTATGTATGGTCACTTCTAACTCTCTTTGTGGTCTCTTCTCAGAAGGGTCAGTGATGCCACGCACATCCAATCTCCACAACTCTGTAGCAATTACGTCTTTAACAAACAAAGTCAGAAGGATATTTGTAACGTATTTCGTTTTGTTTTTGTTGGGTACTTTGCCCATTAACGTCAAACCCAGTAAAGTTTCTACTGCTACAAGGTCACATTTCAGTACGTGCTGTTCTCCAGTTAAAAGTTTTTCTGCAACAACCGTCCCAATTAAGACTCCAATTTTACCGAATCGGATAAATTAGCCACATTTATGTTCATCTTTCGAAGTTCTTCTGACCAACTACCATCATCTAGCGAAGCAATAACATCACAAATTTTTGGTTGTTCAAAGCTTCAAACGGACAAGGTAACTGTCATCTATACTTGAAATGTGCACGTCACAGCAAGTATGACGTTTTTCAAGTAAAACCGATCCTCCAAATAGGGCGTGAATATACTTTTCATTTCGCTTACTATAATATCCCATTTCTGTGGCGGTAAATTTAAGAATGTAAGGTCGTTGGGATCAATTGACTTCGCGCTCTAAATTTTCATTCCACAATTTGATTCTTAGCGTTTGTAGAAACACCTGTACGTGTGTTTTATTGGCTAACACTTTTTGAATTTTGCAGGTATCTTCCTTCAAACCGTCTTTATCGATTTTAGCGGCCGGTTGTGTTAGCTGCTTTTGACTTTTGTAAAGCTCTGGACAGAATAAAATTAAATGTCTCTAACGACAAAATTGACAGCGGCTTTGTGCTTTGCATTTTTGACTTAAATGTCCGAGCTTTAGGCACAGGAAATACGCACCTTTAACCTTTAAATGTTTCTGTTTGTTAAAGCAGTCTTCTCTCATATGCGTTCTCTCTCAAAACCAACACCTTTGTTGATCAATCCAGTCGCAGTTGAAACAGAAATACTTTTTGTTCTGGTGTTTACCTTCTTCGTTCGAATCCCGATACGGTCCGCTTGAAAAATGTTAGGCGAGCATTTTTCACAAAAATGCACCCTCGTTCGGATGAGAGGTAAAATGGAGGTCCCGTGTGCGAGTGTTGTCACGCACGTTAAAGATCCCTACCTTGCTTGGAACAGCAAGGGTTCGGCAAAATTCAAAATTTTCCAGGTAACAAAAACTCGCTTCCTGGCCAATGTAGTACCTTCGGGTGGAGCATTGGAAAATCACATGTAATGTTTACCTTCTTCGTCTTCACCATGTTAACATCCTGAACAAAACCTTCACCAGTTATCTAACGCGTTCTTCACTTTCCACTTCGGTTTTCAAAAACTGCTTTAGTTCCTCTAATTTGGCCGTAGTTTTCTCACTCCCGTTTTTAGTAAACTGTGTAGACCTTTGCCAAATTTTGAGTAAGTCTTCTGGCAAATAAGATTCGACTAACGGGTATAACATAGCCGCACACTTATCAGTGGTTACGCCCAATGACTCTAATGCTCTTGGCTGAATTTCGATTTTATAGTATAAGTTGAGTAAATGTAGTTCTCCTTGCAAAAACTTTATTGAGACATATCTTTAACAATTCGCGAACGTACACTTCCACTTACAGTTCGTCGATACCAAATCAAGATTTTAAGCTTTCTATAGCTTTTCGTAATTAGCTGCTGTTGGGGGAAAGCTTTCAACAAGTTTCCTTGTTCTAGAACCTGGTATGGTAGCTCGAAATAAATATTGAAATTTGTCTTCTTTATCTATACTCAGTTTGTCCTTGCTCTTCTTAAATTGACTCCAGAACGGTAACCAGTCACACACTTCACTACCAAACTTATTAAGCTCAATTTTGGGCAATTTAAAGCTGCATTGTTGTATAGGAGCCCAAAGCGTGTTTTGACTAACCACTTGTGAATGTACCGACGGCGCGTCTTGTTTTGTAAGAAGAGTATGATAGCGTACATACAATTTTGTAACGGTAGAAAAATATTCATCGGCAGATCGTCTTCCGAGACGTCAGCCTCTAACATAAAATCATACATTTGCTGGTCTATTTCTCGAATTGAATCTTGCTTTTGTTGCAGTACTTCGTAAGTTGTTTATATTTCGGGCACAATAAAACTTTCCTTTCCCTTCATTTGAGTTAGTAAATTTGCGTTTTTTGCGAAGAAACTACGCTAAACAGCTCTTGACTTCTTTAGTCGTGTTTTATTTGTAATAAATTAAAACGTTCTCCACTATCTCGGTTTTCAATACTATACTAACTCCGGTATACACAAACGCGGTAGAACAGTCCCGTCACTGTCGCCAAATGTCGTTACAAGATACAAATACTACCCGTATAAGCTCTTGAATGTTCGATACCACATTTTCTTATTTGCCGATTATCTGAATTTTGCTTGGATCAACTTAGACTTCGGATGAATCATAGATTTATTGCAAACTTGAACAATCTTTCAAAAACTACTTATCAATAATATCAACCTTATTTTTTGTTTTTTCAGCACAAGGCTAATATATTTTCTGGTCAGCATTGCATGGTTGATTCCGCGACAACTGGTTTAAAGCCGTTGGCGCATATCTTCTCTGTTCCGGTATATCAACTCACCCTCTGGCTTATGCTCTCAGTTTGGAGCAAACCCCAGCTAGCGTTTATTTCTTTGAGCGTCTTCCACTTTTCTAGGAGCTACTATTTCACCAAGCTTTATACTTTTCGCGAGCTCGCGAGCTCGTTTTTGGGTTGAGGTATTTTGAAAAAGTCTCACTATTCCTTTTGGCGAGCCCAGGTTTGTCATAAGCGTGTTAAATAAAATAGCAACCGCTTGGTGAATGTTATTTAGCTCTACATATAACTGAGGTGTCTTTGAATTTCGATTTTTGTTAATCACGAATAATAACATGCTCTTTCAAGCTAATTCTACCGTACTTAAAGCACAGTTATTTGATATTCTAATTTTTATTTATTGATAACAAGGGATCTGACCATAATCTTCGGTTTTTTAAGAAATATTTGTAAATGCCATAAAGCAAAATGTTGCCTAGACTGTGATTCTATTAAGATACTAACAGAAATAAGATATGATGCCATTTATATTTTTTCTATATAAAAAATGCTGCGTAGAGACTAGTTTTGACCAATTTTCATATTAATTCGTGCTTGTGAAAGGCTTTCAAGATAGATCTTGTTAACCAGGGTTTTTTATTAGTGTCATATTTAATTTGCAGTCACTCTGACAAGCAAAAGAAAATATGCATATACTCAGTTTTTTCAGGTTAATGTAATTAAAGCAACCTGGTCATATTGCATTGACTTATAGTGTTTGTCATTTGTGATTACTTGTATGAGATTTATAAAAATTCCCAATCAGCATTTTAACGCCACAACGACGTTGTTATTTCACACTTGATGTCGGATTGTAACGGTGGCACGACCTTCAAGCAATCCACTTCTATACCTATTTGGGAATCAACTTTGAGTCTATTCGACGTCATCACTCGACCGAAATAGTCAGTAAAGGTATACAAATTTACACCTTTTCTAACGTAATCGTGAAGCCGACAATATGGCATTTAAGTCGCCACCGGTACAAATTTCAGAACTAGTTTTTTAATAATAGTATATAACAGTAAACAAATATCTACGTATTCTAGCAACATCTAAGCTTACCCAATTATACTCTTTGATGCTTTTAATTATGAGGTGATATGTGTGTTATTTAAAATGAAAATTGTGTACGGACAAACCTGAAAATAAAACGAAGGGCACTTTACAAGTAAAACTGGGATAGGTATGTTGAAAAAATTAAGACGCCTTATCAAATATTTCTCCAAAACTATTATAATAATAGTACATGGATGTATTTTAATATTTAATTTTTTACATAATTAAAGTATTGCAGGGCTTCTACAACCCACATCGTTACAAAATAATATCTTTTCAAATAGTAACTACCTCTAATAATGCAAAATCTATATTTTTAAAAATGTCCATATGCAATGGCCGTACACATTTGTGTTAAAAAACAAAGTGGCATTCTTTTAACCCTAAAATAAATTAAGAACAAATAATTATACTAATTCCGACTATTAGCAACAAAACTTACATAATGCTCTTACTAATTCCGACATGTAGTCCAAATACATATCATAAACTGCACTGTGTAAGACTTCTGGTGCAAACTTTTACATCATAAATCGACTTATGGTAATAATAAGGTCCAACACCTTATAGTGCCGACAAGTCCTAGGTATTTTATTCGTTTATATAACGTATAAATTGCAGGAATATTTAGTAATTCATCCTTAGAATCGGGCGCTTGCTGAGAGATTTGCAGCTTTCCCAAATCTATTTATATGTGTATAAAATACATAACCAAAACAAAATTGATGTGTATATTAAGAATTTGGTAATTAAAATTATACAATAACGAACGATGATGTGATGTCGTTCAAAACTGAACAATTACTGTCAGTCACTCAATGTATAGAGAAAATTATTCGTATAGATAAACACACCTTAGACCTACTTAGTAGTTTGACAATCACCAATCAACCTTTTCTGATCTCACTAAAACCTGCATAACTTATAAATCTAATTCAATCGTCGGATAGAAGTTCTTGTATAATCTGCTAGTACATTAGTGGAGTTTCGACGTTATTTTAACGTCGTATGAAAGTTGCGTTTATACTTGAGTATATATTATATAGACCGACCACAATTTGTGGAAATAGTCGTCTAGATGTGTTACGTTCATTTTCGTAAATGATTGATTAGTTTATATGCAATAATTTTTAACTTAAATCCCCTTTCGTGTATTAAAATTTGTATTGTAATTAATAATAAACAACCTATATATTTTACTTGATAAATCTTTCGACTCGTTAAAAATAAATATCCTTTCTAAGAATTTCTTAACGTGGAATTTACGCCATAATTAGATAGGCGTCTTTCCAGGTATTCACTAATTAGATGCTGGTGTGTTTTCCTTTTTTAAAGAATTCGGCGAATTTATTTCAATAAAATTCGGGTTTTCCTGTTTTATTTCCATGAGCTTTGGTGTTTTAACTAAACAAAGGTAATATTCACTTTCTGTTCGAATAGCAACAAGAAAACATCCGTCCTGCTTTGCTTTGTTCTGTTTTTTTTCCTTATGCGAATTGCTGGCACGCATTATAGCGTGGTGAGTATATAGGGTTTATAAAACAATACTTTTCGGCTTCAATAAATTAATATATTGTTCGTAATTATACTAGCTTACTGCGGGGGACACGTTAATCCCTTGAGCTGTCGTTTCTTCCGGTAATGGGAGGTCAAATGCGTTCTGCCTGGGCGTAGGCCTACCCACTCGCTGACGTGGACCAGCGACAGCCTCCACCCCGATGTCAGTAACTCGAGGGTGAGTTCTGTTTCTCTTCTTTGTATCCGCTTCTCACTTTGGAACCAGAACGCCTGTGATTGTACCGTTCAACTATGGCATTGCTAAATTTAATTGTTACATACAAAAATTGAACTATTTTAGGTATTTCCTGCTCTTTTCGAACTGCTTTACTATTTGGTTATAAATTACTAAAACTATACTAATTATTACTGTAAAAACTGCTTAAAGACTTGCGGGTACATTTGAAAATGTTGCTATTATGAATGTACATATAGTTTAAGTTTATATTTACGATGATTTAGAACTGTGGTTTTTAGGGTTGCGTTTGTTTCTCTTTTTTTCTAGTTACTGTCAGGGGGTAGTTGCCTAAAAACTACATCTCGCCATTTTAATGAATAATTTTTTTTTACTGTGTTGTGTACATATTTTGTGTAATTATAAGTTCTTTCTTTTCCTTTGCATGTTTTGTTCTGAGTGTGAATGAGGAAGTGTTTATATATTTTTTTCTATTTATTGCAGTTGTTTTTTTAATTTATCCATAGGTATAAGACCCCACCCACTCACCGATTGAGCCCGGTCATCCTTTTTTTTCTTTTTCTTGTTTTTTTTTTAAGTTACGTCAATGCACGTAGCATAAAATATTGACGCCCTGGGGTGGGGCTGCGATTTTTTTTTTGGGAATTAATTTCTGCTGCGATTCTTTTTGTGATTAATTTCGGCTGCGATTTTATTTAATTAATTTTTTCTGCGATGTGGTTTTCGTTAATTTTTATGTGCTGCGATTTTGTTTTATGTAACTTTGGCTCCGATTTTTTTTTGTTTATTATTGTTAGTGCCTAAGTTTCTACATGACCCTCATTTTCTCGGCTTGATATTACTTATGTTTCTTTCCTTACGTTCAATATTATTGGTTGGCTTATTTCAGATTATTGGTCTTGTGTTTTCGCCAATAATCCTAGTCCATTGAAAACGCTGGCGCCCAAGATTTTTCTTTTTTCTTTCTTCCCTCTCTGTATATTTTGTTCTCCTTGTCACGTCTAAAGTTAATATTTTCTTTCCTCCGATTTTTTCTTTATTCTACAGCCCTATTCTAATTTCTATTTTGTTGTTTCGCTCCTATTGGTGTTCCCGAAGTGTATCCGTTGGATCTGTTTTAAATTGTCCTGTATTCGCAATAATTTTCTTTTCTTTTGAGCTTTTATTGAGTTACGGTTAGCCTTTATTTCGTTACCTTCTACCCATTTCTTTCTTGTTCGTATTCAAAACGACTTCTTTTTCGGCTTCCTACCACGGTCTCCCTGTGTGGGCGTAGAATGTAAAATTTTCTGGCAATCCAAATACTCTTACCGTACGTGATTTTTTGGAACGAGTCGAAAAACTCCGATGAGCTCACCAACTATCAGAATTGGATTTATTTGAGTCTGCAGTGGATTTGTTCGAGGCTGATGCTTTACTTTAGTATCGTGGTTTTCGACATAGGTTTTCTGACTGGAAGTCGTTGTCCAATTTAGTAATTCTTCATTTTGAACACATGGAGCTTATTTATAAGGCTACTACAATTGAGAAAATACTTTTGCTTTACATGACCGAGTTGTTAAGATTTCTCCGACGCCTACGAGTAGATCCTATACTTCTTCCGTATGTTTTACTGTTCTTCTTTCTTGTTCTACTCGTACTCGTCTGGTCATATGCTTTAATTGCGACAAACCTTGTCATGTTTCGACCCGTTGTACTAGTCCTAAAGTACTCCATTGTTATGGTTGCGGACATAAGGGAGTTACTCGCCACAACTGCCCCAACCGTCATCCTACTACTAATAGGTCTTCGAATAATTCTTCAAATTCTGCCCTCACCTCTAGTTGCCTAACTTCTTTTACTTCTCATTCTACGTTCTCTTCGACACTTTATTTAGGTCATCCCGCTCCTACTATCAAAACCTAATCTTCTTCAGCAAATATAGCTTCTAACAAAATTTCCTCCGTTTCTAGTTCTGCCTCCTATTCTACTCCTTCTTCTTCTCGCCCTACTTATTCATTCTCACCCCAAAATGTGCCTCCACCACGCTTACAACCCGTGCTTCGAATTAGTGACTAGCAGCTAGCTTTTCAAGAGTTTGTTCCCGCTTTCCTAAACGATTTTACCAAAGAATTTTCTGTCGTGTTTGCAAGCACAAAGGTCGCTAAAATCACCATAACCTCTAATTCAGTCTGCGAAGGTCCTTTAATGCCTCTTCCCGTTTTTGTCAAAATTTTACCTGTCCCTGCTTTCTTAAATGATTCTAGTCAAGAAATTGCTGTCGTACCTACAATAAAGGCTGTAGCGAAATGGGCGATAACTCCTAATTTAGTCAGCAAAAGTTCTGTCGAAGTTCACGAACCTGTACCCTTAGTATCTGTTGCGGTTGCTGTCAAAATTCTACAGGTTCCAGCTTTCTTAAATTGTTCTGTTAAAGTTAGTGAACCCGTAGCTGTGATGCCTGTTGCTGTTGTCGTTAAAGCTTTACCTGATCCTGTTTCGTTTCCTACTCTTACTCATTTTTCTCATGCTGACAAAACGCTACTTACTTCTGATCTTTTAACTAAGTTTGGTGAAATTAGCTGATGTTTCTTTCTCTACTGTTGTTGAAGTTGTTCCTGGTACTGTCTGTTCTTGTAATGCTGACGAACTTCTACCTGATTCTGCTCCTTTTCCTAAGGTGGATACGTCCACAACCAATGCTGTTTTCTTTCCTAACTGTGATACTTATAGTCCTGCACATAATGTCAATGAAATTTTATCTGCTTCTATCCTTTTCTCTAACGTAACTGAAGTGTGTTCCACTTGTGCTTCTTTGCGTCAGGTTGGTTCTCGTACAGCCAATACTTTTTCCTTTTCTATCCTTGATATACTGACCTCCCATGATGTATCCTTTTCTGCCATTGACTTTCTTACCACTAATCTTAACAATAAACAACGTCCTTCTATGACGCGTTTTGAGTTTTCTAAACCACTCTTGCCACTTGCTAAACCTAGTGCTATAACTACTACACCCCTGCTATTCCTATTTGGCAGAAAAGTGCCCAAAAGAGGCAGATCTATTTCTATACTCCTTCAGAACCTGAGGATATAGGTCGACGAAACCCTAATGTCCTTGATCTTGTTTCGTTCTCCTTTTGGTGGCGTAAACTCCTTAAGCCCAATACCTAGTCCTCGTGCCCACGATTCTGATGACGGCTTTGCTCTCCTTCGGACATGAATTTTGGATTTACGATTTCGTTTTCTTCCCTGTTTTGCGGGGTTTTCTTTCGTCTTCCTTCTTCTTCTTCACCCGTGTGGGTGCGGGAATAGAATAGTCCCACGGTACGACCTGCCTGTCGTAAAAGGCGACTACAGCGGTCCAACACATACACATACAGACTTCATACACACACTCCATAAACGCACACACTTCATGCATCCACTCATTTCTATTTGGTTCTCCTTCGTTTCTTCTCTTTTTAAGTTTTTTTTCTTCACCCTTGTGGGTCCTGGAATAGAATAGTCCCATGGTACGACCTGCCTGTCGTAAGAGGCGACTACAGCGGTCACACACAAACACACACGCACACTTGATACACGCATAACACATACACACACCCTTTTTACAACCCCACACACACACACACCACACACATACACACCCGCACGCACACGCCCACACCTACTCATACCTAACTACACTGGGATTCTGTTTTATTTTCTTTTGTACGATTTTAGTTTTGTTTTTGGGTTTTATACTTGGTGTTGGTATTATTCTTTTTGGTTTTTTCTATTTTCCCTCGTTCCTTTAACTCCACTTTTCTCTCCCTATCCTTTTGTTGGTCTTCTTTGCCGTCGATCCCTGGACAGATTGTGTTTCGTCCATCCGCTCCTGTGGTAGGTGTTTTCTAGTCCGTCTTTCTTTCTTCGGAAATCACGAGTCAGTCGACTTTAGGACTAGTCAGCATTTCTCTTATTCGGATTTCGTTCGTTGCAATTCTTCGTTACCACAGTTGAGAGTACATCGTTTCCTTTTACCAGCGTTCCTCCTATCTTCTTCTCGAGCTCCCTTGTTGTTCCTTTTGTTTACCTGAGGCTTGACCTTTGGGTCTTCTTCTGGCTGTACTGTTGGTTTTCTTCCTCGTTCCTTTACTTCTTTTAAGGTTGAAGACCTTACTGTTTCTTCACAAGAAATATCCGTCCTCCGACGACTTTTTTAGTGTCGATGCCATTCCATCTTTGTCCTCGATGATTGTTACCTTTATTTTTCCTTTTCCTATGTCCTTTTTATTTTTGGTTTTTGTCGCGTTCTTTGCTCCGTCGAGCCGGATGAAAATTCTTTTTAGTTTTTTGTTTTTTTGGAGTTTTTCCGTTAGTTTTTTTTTGTAACGAGTTTTTTTTTTAGTTTCCAAGCGAATTTGTTTTTGTTGATCCTACCCACTCCCATTATTTTTCTTCCCGACCCCGACCCTTTAATTTTGCTGGGGGGGTGGAGGAATTTGATACGTTCATTTTCGTAGATGATTGATTAGTTTATATACAATAATTTTTAACTTAAATCCCCTTTTGTGTATTAAAATTTGCATTGTAATTAATAATAAATATCCTATATATTTTACTTGATAAATTTTTCTGCTCATTAAAAATAAATATTCTTTCTGAAAATTTTTTAACGTGGAATTTACGCCATAATTAGATAGGCGTCTTTCCAAATGTTCACTAATTAAATGCTGGTGTGTTTTCCCTTTTTAAAAAATTCGGCGACTTTATTTCAATAAAATTCGTATTTTCCTGTTTTATTTCCTTGAGCTTTGGTGCTCTAACTAAACAAAAGTAATATTTACTTTCTGTTCGAATAGCAACAAGAAAACCTCCTTCCTGCTTTGCTTCGTTCCGTCTTTTTTTTGTTATCCAAATTGCTGGCACGCATTATAGCATGGTGGGTATATAAGGTTTTAAAACAATACTTCTCGGCCTCAGTAAATTAATTTATTGTTCGTAATTATTCTAGCTTCCTGCGGTGGACACGTTAATCCCTTGAGCTGTCGTTTTTTCCGGTAATGGGAGGTCAAATGTGTTCTGCCTGGGCGTAGGCCTACCCACTCGCTGACGTGGACCAGCGACAGCCTCCACCACGATGTCAGTAACTCGAGGGTGAGTTCTTTTTTTTCTTTGTATCCGCTTCTCACTTCGGAACCAGAACGCCTGTGATTGTAGCGTTCAACTATGGCATTGCTAAATTTAATTATTACATACGCAAATTATTGAACTATTTTGGGTATTTCCTGCTCTTTTTGTACTGCTTTACGATTTGGTTATAAATTACTAAAACTATACTAATTATTACTGTAAAAACTGCTTAAAAACTTCGGGTACATTTGAAAATGTTGCCATTATGTATGTACATATAGTTTAAGTTTATATTTACGAAGATCTAGAACTATGGTTTTTATGGTTGCGTTTGTTTCTCTTTTTTTCTAGTTACTGTCAGGGGGTAGTTGCCTAAAAACTACAGCTCGCCATTTTAATTAATAATTTTTTTTTACTGTGTTAAGTACATATTTTGTGTAATTATAAGCTCTTACTTTTCCTTTGTATGTTTTGTTCTGAGTGTGAACGAGGGAGTGTTTATATATATTTTTTCTATTTATTGTAGGTTCCTTTTTAATTTATCCATAGATATAAGATCCCACCCACTCACCGATTGAGCCCGGTCATCCTTTCTTTCTCTTTCTTGGTTTTTTATAGGTTACGTCAATGTACGTAGCAGATGTTACTTGGGTTGCAAGTCAAAGCTTATGTTGTAAGGTTTTCTGCAAGCATGTCCTAATCTATCAATCAAAAGGCAATTAACTGCCGTTCTTTCGTGTTATCCGAGCAGAACTAATCCGATAGCTTATAAAACAAAACGGGATGATTAGCTTTCAGGAAACATCACAAAACAAGTTATTTCTTAAACACTGCTTAAGTATTTTTTACCTTTGAAAACATTTATTGCATCAGACGAAAATTCTAAACGTAGAATTATTTGATGCTGCTGACCATATGAATTTATTTGTCATGTAGGTAACAATAAAGTAACCTACATTGTGATGCTTAATGAGATTAAAGTGACTTTGGAAATCGTTTTTATGCTTAGGTACCAACACTATTGCTTAAGTGTATACTGACTTTGTACGTCAAAGTTTATGTCATACCGTTTTATAAATTCTGTTTAAAAACGACAGAAATTGATATGCTTGCCTATTAGAGGGACATTGTCACTGCAAAATAACTCATTTTGATCAGAAATTCGGTTGTTAACTCCAATATCACTCTAAAGCATGATATCTATAGGTAAACTAATCGTGTTAAAGAGTTTTTCAGTCGAAATAAACGTAGCATAAATTTAACACAAATCAACATCTGCAGTGAATTTACGCTACAGTATGATCTCATAACCGAAACATCAAATAAAAAGTTTCCAAGAAGGAAAGTTTACAATTTACTTCTGAACGATAACTCTTAAGGGTACTTCGCAAAGCTTTGTAGCGATTACTTCTATTCAAAAGTTTACAACTACGAACTTTATAATTAAGGATTTTCTCTAAGCTTATAGAAGTTTTGGTTATTTAATATTATCCGATTACTACGTCTTCCTTTGGTTTCAAAGTACGTTGGTAAAGCGAGTTAACTTCTAATCAGGAATTGTTCCAATAAGCTCATAACTTTTTTAGGGATAGGCGTTCTACTTAATTATTATGTATATTTAGAAGAAAGCGTTATCGATATTATTCCTACATGCGTCTGCCTGCTTCAAAATGCCGAATATGGAAATTTGTTGTAAGGAATATATGAACAATATAACGAGGTTTTTTTAAGTTGACTGACTAGCTGTTGATTGTTATGGCGTATGGTTTAAAATGACTTTAGAGCCTAGAAGACGTCGCAGCTTTATCCAAGAAACTGGAACACTGAAAATCCTTTAAAGAAATTGGCGAACGAGAGGGGGGCTACAGTCAACCGAGGAAAGAATCAACCGTGGAAAATAACCAAATCCGAGCCTCAAAATCGCTGTTATGCGGCTGAAAAGAGGGAATGGCTAGGAAAATACATAAACCGTGGAAAATAACCGAATCTGTGACTCAAAATCGCTGTTGTGCGGCTGAAAGGTGGGAGGGCTAGATAAATACATAAAGGTTTTGATAAATTGGAATCGCCTGTAGCTATTGCTTGACCTTACCTTAATAGATGTATGCTATTTTATTTGCATAACTGCTATTTATGAACATGAAATGTGTATTTGTTTGGACACTTGCAGTAAGTCTTGCAGCTTTTTATTAAAAAACTGCAAATAAGCGTAGTGTGAGGAAAGCGCACAAGATGTTTTCTTCTCGATTCGAAGAAGAAGTCGCTTTACAACTAACGCAACTAAATAGACGTTAATAAAAAACTATTATTAGTTAATAAACAAATTAAAGATATATAACAAATAGCAGACATCAACCAGGGGTGTGGAAAATGTCTTCAAGCGTTCAGCAATATTTAATTGTCTGATGGAAACGTTCACTTTAGACTGCGTCATAAGGAAAATATCCCCAAAGAATTGTAAACAACTTCATTTTAATTTTGTCAAAATAATTGTTCTATCACTGATGACCACTAAATAGTAGAAATAAGAGGCTAGTTGTGCAGAGAAATTTTATAAATTAATTGGTGGATAAGGCCCTATATACACGGTGTCCGGTAAAAAGAAGATAATCCTATCGATGCGGATAGAGGACCTCGTGGCTGTTCAGAAAATGTAAATTCATGTTCAGTAAGAGTCGCGCGGTTTTCAAAATAATTGGGTTTCTTTCAGATTTTTTAAAATTGACTACCTTGTTCACTTTCTTTGGTGTCGTGGTTACAAACGATGTCATTTTCTCATTCCTTTATTTTAGTATTATTCTTGAATAGTGGTGTTAACAAATTTGCATTATTATTTTTGCGTCACTGTTGAATTTTTGTTTTTAGAAAAGTTGATATCTTAAAATTTATAAATTCATAATTTTTTTGCTTAAGTGTAAGCTATCATGGTGTAAAAAAGATGCACGAAGATCAGGGTGGCCAATTGGTATATATGCGGCCTATTTAACAGAGACTCTAAAATAGTATGACGCATGTATATTTTGGGATATTATTGCTATTAATTTGGATAATGAGCTCCTTTTACCATTCTGCGATAATAGGCCAAATTCATTAGTTACTTTAGTGTACTAGTGCATTTAATGATTGTTTGCAAACAATACATAATTAATGGCGATTCAAGAAAGTGTGTTTGGGGTAAAGTCTAAAATAAAGATCAAAATAAAATAATATACCTTTAGTTTCAACTACAATACGTATTCGGATTGTCCACCGCCTACCCGGATGGAGGCTCTACATCATCTTACAAATGATCTTCGTAGCATCCGCGAGCGTTTGCGCTTACAAATTTCACAAGCAGCAGCTTCTACACGATAACGCAAAGACACATTGGTCTGCAGTACACTTTTACTTTTAGATAGTCTCAATAAAAGGAGTCGAGTGGATTCAAGCCTGTTGAGCGCGAGGCCACAATATTGGACTCAAATTACCAATCCACCTCTCTAAATAGTTTTTTCTAAGTGCCTTCGAACTGCTACAATATAATGTGTGAGGCAACCATTGTTTTGCAACCACATCGTCCTTCTCAACGCGATATGCACGTCTTCCAATAAAAGTGCAATTTTATTTTCAAGAAATTTCAAATAACGTTGGCCATTTAAAATTTCTGGTAATTCATATGAGCCTATTATCTCGCAATTTAAAATCGCAGTCCATAAATTTATTTTAAAACGGTATTGGAATTTGTCTTCGCGCATTATGCGTGGATTTTCTCCCAGGCGTATACATTATGAACGTTCAAAAACTCACCTTTCCCCACGATGATTTATTGGTCCTCAGAATTTTAATTATTGATCTTCGTCTAACTTAGCAAGAATCCATTGACTAAAAACACTCTAGTCAAATAGTTCCTAGGTTGAAATGTTTGCAGGCGTGTGAGGTGAAATGGATGTAGTTGATTTTTTTGTAGGATTTTGTGGAGAGTTAATTTTCCTATTCCGATGCGTCGTGTTTTGGACCGTGGAGAAGTTGATGAATCGGCTTCAATTTCATCCAACACCATTTCGTCATATACATGCACAGACTTTCCTTCGTAAATACCACCCACATTGCGACTGGGAATTAGACTTTCGCAACACGCTGTAATTAGAATAAAATTTTTGCAAATTTATCCTGGTGACTATCAGCTATATACTAAAGCTCTCTATTTTAATCTGATATCACTAGGTCGAGTATTTCTTCTTTAAACTCCAAGCCCAGGGTAATGTCGGATGGAAAACGGCTATAATCAAAGAAAACTCTTAAGGGTTAAACGGCTAGTAGAGTGTTAGCTCTGGGTAGATCATGAGCATGGGTCATGGGTGGATAACTGACCAAAAATAGTTTTAATAGGCGCCACCGTATTTTTTAATACAAGTGCCAACAAAAATTTAACTGTGTTTGTATAAGGGAAATGCGGAAACCTTATGTTAACACCACTATCTTAGCCATAAAATTTGAATTTCACTCTTTATCACACACTTACCAAAACATCGACCACCAGTTATTAAACAGTTGTCTCAGCTGTACCTGTGAACAAACAAAACACCACATGGACATCATTTGTGTCCTTAAAAGCATATGCCCAAAAATATAATAAGAGAATTTAAACATCTATGAAATACTAAAGGCATTTATTTTCTTCTCTCTATCTGTTTTTCTTAAGGAGGATTTGCTCTAGTTTACTTTTTCATATTTTAAATATTGAATAATAAAACGACTTTATGAAAAACAAAAGGAATTCTATTCATATGGAAATCTGACTATATACATGCGACTGCAATACATATGTTTACTATCTTGTCATTAATTTTTATAAAAAGAATTTTGTATAATTTAACCTTCAGAATAAATACGTATAAATTAATCGTTTCTATAAAATTTAGTTTAAGCAAATATGTCATAATTTATTAGTTCCTAACACAGGATTTTATTTTTACTATAATCATAGAAGCGCTTCCTTGACCATTCACAAAAAATTCGATCGTCAGGACAATAACGACCTTAAAATGTAACTACTCAATTTTAACGGTAATCTACTAAAAGAATATACGTGAATTTCAGTTTCAATAAAAGACTTTTACATGACGTGCATGTTTTCAATTAAACAAAATATAAAATTAAACCAAGACTGCGTCAGGCGTTTAGATTCTGAATATCTCAACACATTGTGTGCTTGTACAAGTGACTGACAACCTAGATATTTATACGTTGTTTTACAAACTTTAAGAAAGTACTTTATATTTTCTGTTACTCTAATAATTAACGTAGAAAATTTCATAATAATTTACTATAGCTTCAAACACTCACGTGTAGACAAAAGAACTGCAGGTGGAAAATCACGACCTCAGCTGTTGTATTTATTTCATCGTATTAGTCATCAGTTAGATTGAAGTGTCAAGGTTCTTTGTAACATCAACCATTTCCATACTGCGTAGTTAGATAAAAAGACGAAACCATAGCTGTTTACCATTAATTACTGTGACGGAAAATTATTATAATT
Source organism: Platerodrilus igneus (assembly GCA_036346225.1). Taxonomy (NCBI): domain Eukaryota; kingdom Metazoa; phylum Arthropoda; class Insecta; order Coleoptera; family Lycidae; genus Platerodrilus; species Platerodrilus igneus. The sequence goes on along the minus strand of JARFIW010000975.1, from coordinate 445,418 downwards.
TACATTGAAAACCGTTGCTGTAAACCTGTCCATATGATATTGCACTAAAGTGAGTAAGTGTTAGTCTAATATATTTTATTATTCTATACCAACTGTATTAAAATGATGTATATTATCAATCCATTTTCTCAGCTCAAGTTTTCTTCTTCACTCGATTAGATGCCTCGTGTTTCTGACGGGTCATCATCTTGACTTTATCTCTCGTCTACAAAAAGCGGCTTCACTCTAGGACGTTGGAGACCAAAGTGCCGGTTATCAACTTGACAGCGCTTGGTAACAAGCTTTAGAATATATATCTTCTAGAATCCATGTGTTATTATGAACATTATACTTTAATTTTTATTGGCTGAATATTTACGAATTAAATACTTTAAAATTTATTTGTTTTATTATTAATTTATTAGGCTAGGTGTAACTAGAAAAAAATACGTTACACAGCCTCTTCCCAAGAGAAAAATTCGAGGTATGGAGAATTTTTCTAAAAAATTTTGCAACTGAAACTTCAAACTTATTCTTCTTAACTGTACCAACCTCTTACACGTCACAACAAGACGACACAAATTTTAACTATACCTAATGATGAGTTTAACAAAAAAATATCAGGATCATTTGCTAATTGATACGGGGGGTATTAATGCATGGGATTGAGTGATTAGTAACTGCGCGTACTACACGCCTATAAAGGGACAAATCCGGGAAGTCAGCCAGTATATACGTCAATCGGTTAAGTATATTTAGGGGTATCTAACACTCAGTGGATGCATGTCATCTATAGTTACAAACGCAACAACCATATCAAAAAAAATTTTTTCTTTTTTTTTTTAAAATGAAAAATATTTTACTACAAATCAGAACTGTAATAAACAAAATGGATTGGACATTATAATCACTACTAAACAAAAATCTGTACAACGAATATTTTTCTCTAATTTAATATATCTATCTTAAAGATTTATGTGCATAAAATTGATGAATTTAGTAAGTACCAAAAGCTGTTAGATACAAAGTCTATTCACGAAACGAATCTCTAACACTCGAGAAACAGACAAAGTATTAACAATACATATTCATCAACAAGACACTTTTAGTCTTTGAGTGAGCATCTCACAATATTTTCTGTAAGATCTCTATTCTACATACTCAACTATCTCTCTCAAAAATTATATAACCTCAATGACTCATCACTAAAGAACTCTAAAACCACTAACGAATCATATATTGAGCCTATTGGGTGACCACCACCAACTACTCACAAAAACTCTTCATGAACTATCCTAGCTCATGTACACTCTCAATAAGAATAAGCACATTAGGCCTAGTCTCAAACTATTAAACCAAAACTCAAGCATTCCTTTAATGCTTAACATTCTATCACACTCTAACTATATGACTACATACTCAATACTCTACCAAACACCCTCTATACTCTCTATCATATATTCCATTACTGAATACGTATTACTTCACTGAATACATATCCATCTCTATATACCTGCAACATCTCTATGCATATGCTGCATTCTCAAACACCTCAAAAAAATATCATCATTCAAAATCCATAAACATATCCTTGTCGTCATCAAAATTATCATTTAACACTTCTTTATCGTCATCAGAGATTTTCATTTAACACTCCTTTATCGTCATCAAAATTTTCATTTAACACTCCTTTATCGTCATCAAAATTTTCATTTAACACATGCAATATCTAAATCAACAAACATATTAAGCTCTATTACTACTAAAACATAAATTAATTTATAAAAATTTTCCCAACTTTAAACTTGTCTAACTTAAGGATTCAAAACACGGACTAAAGAGAATTACAACTGACATCAACTATACTCGAAGTACTTAAGGATCAGAAACATTGTTAATAACTTCAACTTCATCTTCATCAATCGCAGAATATGGCTTTAAGTCTTTGATATGCCATCGACCCGCCTTAGAACCATCCATGTTACTCAACTCATAAACTAAATTAGTAATCTTTCTCCTAACCACACATAAAACAAACTTTGGTGCGAGTTTAGCAGTGAATTTATCGCCTGCACTTGATAAAACCTTGTTCACTCTCCACACCTTATCACCAACCTCAAAGCACACATTTCTTCTTCTCAAATTATATTGGCGACTAGCTCGCTCATAGGCTACATGTAAATTGCCATGCACCTCTTTAAAGATATCGAAGAGCCCTTGTCGATCCGAGACATATAATGGTCGGCTGCCTGGGATAAATTCAATATCGTCTTTGGGTACATAACCACTACTGTAAAACCTCCCGCTTACTGGAACACTACGACCGAAAAGTAAAAAAATTAGGGGTGTAACCAGTAGAGTGATGTTTTGAGGAGTTAATAGCATATTGAATTTGAGGTAGTTCTGAGTCCCATGAATCGTGTGTATCAACATACGAACGAATAGCAGTACCCACAGTTTTGTTAATCCTCTCCACAAAATTACACTGTGGAGAATAGACTGTATTATACCATATTTTCTGAATATCGTATTTATTACAAAGGGTTTTAAAGATTCTACCTGATAATTGAGGTCCATTGTCACATATAACGAATTGTGGGACGCCAAATACTAGAAAAACTTTTTCTTCCATAAAACGTTGTATGCTGTGAGCTTTCGCACTTCGTAGAGGATGTAACAATGTATATTTGGTGAACCAATCACCTACTACTAATAACCATTTATGTCCAAGTTTCGAGCGTGGAAACGGACCCATCAAATCTAGTGCTATTGTCTGAAAGGGAAACTTTACTTCCTTCTCTTTACCCATTAAACCAAGGGGACCAACGTGCGATGACTTTTGAGCGCCGCATGTTAAACATTTCTTACAAAATCGGAGTACATCTACATTCATTTTAGGCCAATAATAACGTTCCTGTATTCTCGAATTAGTCTTAGCAACACCAAAGTGCCCCGCAACTGAAGGAACATGACAAGAGCGAATGATTTCCTCTCGTTGAGCTATAGGTACCAAATATTTCCATTCATTTAAATTTGAAGATACGGGAAGATTGGAGGGGAAGAAATTTAAATACAAAATTATTTTCTACTTTCCATTGAGGGTAACTTTCTGGAGAAGACAAAATTTTATTCCTCAACGAAACGTACCACGGGTCTAATTTCTCTAAATTAACTTCGATTAGGTCGACAATGGGATTGTCCGGAGGGTTGCGCGACTAAGACAATCGGGCACAACATTAAATTTACCTTTCCTATGGACCAGATCGAACGTATGTTGTTTCAAACGTACTGCCCACCTGGCTAATGTACCAGTCGGATTTTGAATATTATTTAACCACAACAAAGAAAAATGATCTGTCACTACTGTAAAACGGGTACCTTCAACCCATGGTCTAAATTTCTCAATCGCAAAGATTACTGCCAGACATTCTCTTTCAGTAACCGAATAATTCCTCTCAGCTCGATTTAGCGTTTTACTCGCATACGAAATCACATGTTCAGTGTCGTCAATTTTCTGAATCAAAACAGCTCCTAATCCCGTGTCACTAGCATCACATTCGATGATGAATGGAAGCGAATAGTCCGGCTGCGATAGTAACGGAGCAGAAACTAGAGCTTGTTTAATCTGTATAAACGACGCTTCAGCCTCAGGATTCCACATAACTCCTTGTCCTTTCTTTTTCCTCTTAATAAGATCATTGGTAGATGACACTAACGAAGAGAAGTTCCGGATGTACCGACGGTACCAACTGCACATACCCAAAATCGTTTAACTTCTGTCGTAGTTTTCGGACGTGGAAAGTTTACCATAGCTGATATCTTATCAGGATCAGCCCGAAGAGAGTTAGAGCCAACTATGTGACCCAGAAACTTTAAAGATTTTTGAAAAACTCGCATTTTTCAAATTAATTGTCAAATTTGCTTCCTTGAGACGTTCTCTAACATCTGCAAGAAGTTTTAGGTGTTCTTCAAATGTAGAAGACACTAGTATTACATCGTCAAGATAACAGAAAACATGAGGTTCATAACGTGGTCCAAATATAGCATCCACAAGTCTTTGTTGGGTTTGAGCTGCATTTCGAAGTCCAAACGGTACACAAGTGAAACGATATTGACCTCTAGAAACAATGCTAAAAGCAGTTTTGTCTTTAGAACTTTCCGAAAGAGGATTTGCCAAAAACTTTTCTCATATCTAAACTAGAGATATAATTAGCACCTCGTAATAAATTAAGAATCCTGTCTATGTTTGCCATAGGGTAACTGTCATGCTTAGTGACATCATTTAACATTCGCCCATCGAAGCAAAATCTATATTCGTCACTGGACTTCTTTTTAACCAATAGTACGGGAGAGCAATACGGACTAACACAAGGTTCCACCACTCCTAACTTTAACATATCATCTAGTTCTCTATTCAATATTTCGTTCATATAGGGCGACATAACGTACGGTTTCCTACGAACTGGCTTGGAGTCGCCTGTATCAATGAACATCTCGATTTTATTAGTACGGCCCAATCTATTCTCACTACTTATCTCATTATACGTATCTATAACGGCTTGAGCTTGCTTTCGACGCTCAACCGACAATTCTTCTAAACTAAACAAACTATCTTTATAATCTAAAGACAAGGACGACTGTCCAACATAAGAGATATGATTTCCCATATCATCGCCAATATACCAAGAATTGTTTTAAAGTCAGCAACTAGACCAAACAATTTAGCAAAATCAGTCCCAAAGATGAAGGCATGAGGCAACGAAGGCACAACTAACGCGTTCAAAATACGGCATTCCGATCCGATACGGATGGGCAAATCAACTGAACCTTCTACCAATTTTAACGAACCATCTGCAGTCGATACCCCTTTCTTTTCAGATGTAAAAACATTCAATTTCATTTTTTCAATCACTGGAACGGCGAGGGAACCAACTATCGACGTAGTACATCCAGAATCAAATAAACCTGTAATATCCATGTCAAATAACTTCACCATCACATACGGGCGATTATCATATGGCTTCTCCTCAAACAATGCGTTAGCTTTAGGTGGAGCTCTATTCCTGCAAAAATTTCTAACTACCTGAAGCCATCGCGACCACTCCTCTTTACAACATAGACCTTCTCGAGCACACAACATATCTGTAGCCTCTTGTCTAAGCCCATGGGAATCGGTATTCAACTTCTGTTCTTTTATTCTTTGAATTGGACACGACGGACAAGTGATACTAGTCACTCCTTTACGACCACAACCATAACAAAATAATCTCTTGAAAGATCTACAAACATTGAAAGTATGACCATCACGTGAACAATTCCAACAAATCAATTTACGCTTAATAAATGAGTTACCTACTCCACTCATTTCTGTCATTGGGGTGGCAGAATTAAGAACTTGTACTGGGGAATGTGAAGACGGAGGGGTATAAACACGACTTGAAACATTCTGAAATGAACTAGGGGTTTTGTTTCTAAAATGTGGATTAAAATAATTAAAAGGCTGTTTGTGACTATATGACGTAACTGAAACAGACTTATGTTTACTCAACGAAGCTTCTTCTAACCTCTTACATAATTTGACTAACGTACTAATATTCTCGATCTCTGTAAGAGCAAGATGCTGAATGAAATATGGCAATAAATTTTTCTTGACTATTCTAACTTTAGTGTGTTCTGCAGGAATAATAGGTAATCGGTTAAATAAACTTTCCATGTTAGCAATGAACAATACAACAGATTCACCGTTCTTCTGTAATCTCTTCTTGATTTTTCCCAAATATCGTCTTCAGGATGTGCTGGCAGGAAATCCTCCTTTAGTCTACTAACTAACGAACTCCAATCTGTTAACGAACCACAAACGCAACGATACCATAGCAAGGCATCACCGGTAAATAATTCAACTGCAGAATTAAACAATTCCATCTCAGATACCTTTCGAGACTGTGCAATGTCACTGATGTTTTCTAAAATTGATATAAGAGAGATGGGTTTCCTGAATATTTTAACGACCAAGATGCTATAGGAACTGACTGTGTGACATATGTAACTGTTGGAACGGGCACATTAGATGCAGCAACAGAATTTACGTTAATATCTTTACTATTTGAACTTGTATCTTTATTTAATTTCTCATGCAGATCTGCTTCCACAACAAGAATAGTAGCCAAACTTTCATTTTAAATAACACCATTTCCTCAAAATTTTCTTTAGGGAGCTTTAACCGTTGTATTCTACCTGTAAGATGCACTAATCTTGACCTTATCCTTTTAAAATTGACTCTGCGGGATCATCCATAAATTCTAACAAAACATTTTTAACGGACTCTATACTAGACTCAATCTCTGCTTTCTCTACTTCGAAATCTACTTTATAATAAGAAGGATCTATCAAACAACCTGGTTTATCTGCTTCTTTGGCCAACAACCTTGCTAAAATTTTCTTTTATCTGAAACTGGTCTTGAATTTTCAATGCCTCTAATGTTCAATTCATATTCTAACTCATTTTAAGTAAATGTACGATGCTATAAGTTTCTGCCATAATTAAATATCGGAATATCTCTAATGTAACTCAATTATAAAATTTTGAAGATGAAATCTCAAACGAACGAATGTCCTAACTATATAGAAAACCCACTGTAAACTGTAACAAACTTTAACAAAATGAAACAAAAACTATTTACTAGAATCAATGCAAACCTCAGTCGGTAGATATAAGTGTGATGAAGATAACTACTAAATATTCCAGCCTATAAGTGAAGTTATTCAAGCCTCTAAATGAAATTCCAGCCCCTAAATGAATTTCCAGCCCCACGTTGCGAGCGCAAGTGTAATTAAAATAAAATTTTTGCAAATTTATCCTGGTGACTATCAGCTATATACTAAAGCTCTCTATTTTAATCTGATATCACTAGGTCGAGTATTTCTTCTTTCAACTCCAAGCCCAGGGTAATGTCGGATGGAAAACGGCTATAGACAAAGAAAACTCTTAAGGGTTAAACGGCTAGTAGAGTGTTAGCTCTGGGTAGATCATGAGCATGGGTCATGGGTGGATAACTGACCAAAAATAGTTTTAATAGGCGCCACCGTATTTTTAATACAAGTGCCAACAAAATTTAACTGTGTTTGTATAAGGAAATGCGGAAACCTTATGTTAACACCACTATCTTAGCCATAAAATTTGAATTTCACTCTTTATCACACACTTACCAAAACATCGACCACCAGTTATTAAACAGTTGTCTCAGCTGTACCTGTGAACAAACAAAAACACCACATGGACATCATTTGTGTCCTTAAAAGCATATGCCCAAAAATATAATAAGAGAATTTAAACATCTATGAAATACTAAAGGCATTTATTTTCTTCTCTCTATCTGTTTTTCTTAAGGAGGATTTGCTCTAGTTTACTTTTCATATTTTAAATATTGAATAATAAAACGACTTTATGAAAAACAAAAGGAATTCTATTCATATGGAAATCTGACTATATACATGCGACTGCAATACATATGTTTACTATCTTGTCATTAATTTTTATAAAAAGAATTTTGTATAATTTAACCTTCAGAATAAATACGTATAAATTAATCGTTTCTATAAAATTTAGTTTAAGCAAATATGTCATAATTTATTAGTTCCTAACACAGGATTTTATTTTACTATAATCATAGAAGCGCTTCCTTGACCATTCACAAAAAAAATTCGATCGTCAGGACAATAACGACCTTAAAATGTAACTACTCAATTTTAACGGTAATCTACTAAAAGAATATACGTGAATTTCAGTATCAATAAAAGACTTTTACATGACGTGCATGTTTTCAATTAAACAAAATATAAAATTAAATCAAGACTGCGTCTGGCGTTTAGATTCTGAATATCTCAACACATTGTGTGCTTGTACTAGTGACTGACAACCTAGATATTTATACGTTGTTTTACAAACTTTAAGAAAGTACTTTATATTTTCTGTTACTCTAATAATTAACGTAGAAAATTTCATAATAATTTACTATAGCTTCAAACACTCACGTGTAGACAAAAGAACTGCAGGTGTAAAATCACGACCTCAGCTGTTGTATTTATTTCATCGTATTAGTCATCAGTTAGATTGAAGTGTCAAGGTTCTTTGTAACATCAACCATTTCCATACTGCGTAGTTAGATAAAAGGACGAAACCATAGCTGTTTACCATTAATTACTGTGACGGAAAATTATTATAATTTACATTGAAAACCGTTGCTGTAAACCTGTCCATATGATATTGCACTAAAGTGAGTAAGTGTTAGTCTAATATATTTTATTATTCTATACCAACTGTATTAAAATGATGTATATTATCAATCCATTTTCTCAGCTCAAGTTTTCTTCTTCACTCGATTAGATGCCTCGTGTTTCTGACGGGTCATCATCTTGACTTTATCTCTCGTCTACAAAAAGCGGCTTCACTCTAGGACGTTGGAGACCAAAGTGCCGGTTATCAACTTGACAGCGCTTGGTAACAAGCTTTAGAATATATATCTTCTAGAATCCATGTGTTATTATGAACATTATACTTTAATTTTTATTGGCTGAATATTTACGAATTAAATACTTTAAAATTTATTTGTTTTATTATTAATTTATTAGGCTAAGTGTAACTAGAAAAAAAATACGTTACAACGCATTGTAACTCTAATAAAAAACCGATAATCAGGATGGCGTGCATTCAAATATATTTCTAGGCAGGGTGCAGCAGCTGCATTCGCCGTAAATCAAATGCATGTAAACATATTTCCTTGCTCAATACTGTAATCGAAGGATTTACATCCACCAACTATTTTGAAAATAACGAACAATAGTTCGGCGTAACGCCTAATCGTTGTTAGTCGACAATTCAGAACCGTATTCCAAAAATAGTCGGAGTTCACAGTTCACACAACAATATCAAAAATCATTTACGATAAACCAGAGCAGGTGTATCGCACGCGAAGAAGCACATAAACGCATTGATAATAACTTGTTATTGAATAAAATAGTGCAATCATATATTGTTCTTATTCACTCAAACAATGTTATATCCTCACATAGTACACGCCGCAAACTGCGTGCTATAGTTCTTGCAATTTCTAAATCGACTTTCGTCATCAATATTTGTGATTTCATATATTGACGCCGTTGCCACTATCAAAATAGCAATTCCTCGTAACTACAATGTAGCTATCGGTACAATATAGATTTTGCAAGTATTTAGTAATTGCTGACGGAATATAGTTTGTTATTTTTTAAAAAGTAACTTGTACAATGATTTTATACTGACAAAATTGCAGCCTGAACTGTTTAGCTTAATAATAAATGTTATTATGTGAGAATTTGTACTAGTGAGCATATTTTAAATATTTTAATTGATTGATTTTAATGTGTTGTATATTCTTAATTAAATAGCCACACGCATGTTATACCGGGCACGGAATAATAGCCACCAATAACCAAAACTTCCAGAGGTTATGTTTATAAAACTTAAGTAAGAAGACGACCAGTTATGAAATTTTGTTTTTAAGGTTTGCCCTCTACTTCCTAAACGTAAACCGGACATGGTTTATTCACCCAAACAAAAATAACGTCAGCCTGTTCTGAAAAAAACAATTTTAAATGCAAGTAAGAATAACACAAAATGCGGGACAAAAACTACTCAAGAGGTTAATGACATGAAATAAGAACGCCAACGAAAATCTAACATAACCAATACAAGTAATATTAGTTGTCAACAAATGTCTCAAATGAAGGCGGCAACATTGCAAAATGTACAAACCGAAAAGGAAACTTTTTCTGGAGTTAGAATAAGACAAGAAAATCATTTGTAGTTGATATGGCGTGACGTCATTTGTGATGAAAGTCGGTTTAGAAATTGCGAGAACTATATCTTACTTTTTAAGTTTTAGAGTAAAGAAAACGCGAGTAGTTATGAGTCTATTCGCTTCAGATCGGTAAAAGGGCAGGCTCAACAATATGAATAAGTTAGTCGTGCGCACGCATCGCATGTTGTAATACGGATATACTAATTTGCTACTATGATATGTAACACCACTCTATCTGTATCGTAATTAATGTTGTACAAGCAACTTATTTGTAAGGGATGCAATACATGCGGTAGACAATTCTAATACTCACAAACATGAAAATCTGAAGTTATTTTATTTTATTTTTATCTTTATTATACTTTATCTCACGCACCCTTTCTTGAAAACCCATTAATCATGTGTAGTTTGCAAAGAGTAATTAAATGCAGTGGTACTATCCTTTCCTCTAAATACGCGTACTTTTACTGAAAGATATTGTCACTTGTATTACTTAAAATGAATAAAGCTCTATATACCAAGAGTTAAATACCTGTTATTTACCTAATGTATGAATTAACTATTTCTATGCTAAATATGCGTCCTATTGTTGTAAGATGTGTTTATTTTCGTCGCTTAAAACTACTTATGCTCTATATGCAGGGTGTTAATTGCTTACTATTTACATAATATCTAAATTACTTAATTTTCTTTTAAATAAATGCAGTTTTCTGCTTCCTATCGCAATTTATGGTTGCTGCACGACACTTGCTATACAATACACCCCTAAACAACCCCTTATCACAGCAATATATATATATATATATTGCTGTGATAAGTGGTTGTGTAAGGGTGTATTTTACAGCAATTGTCGTTTAGTAACCATAAATTACGATAGGAAGCAGAAAACTGCATTTATTTAGGAGAAAATTAACTAATTCTTATATTATGTAAATAGTAAGCATTTAACACTCTGCATATAGAGTATAAGTAGTTTTAAGCGACGCAAATAGACACATCTTATAACAATAGGACGCATAGTTAGCATAGAAATAGGTAATTCATACATTAGGTGAATAACAAAGATTCTACACCCGGCTTCATTAATTTTAAGTAATGCAAATAACGATATTTTTTAGTAAAAGCATGCGTATTTAGAAGAGAATGATAATAGATGTAATTAAACACGCATTCAAAAGGTTTCTAATTAGTTATGATATAATACGGAGATAAGAAATAAAACATAAAGAAGCCTTGTGTAAGTGCGTAGAAACAATCAACATTTTTTGATAGTAAATGTAATCAAGGATGCGTAAATAAATAAAGATACACGAAAATCAAAGTTAAAATTGCATCAGGTATTTTTGTATAACATGAAAAACGCGATTATTTACTCAAAACAACGTATGGTTTGATAACAAAGCATCTGTAGCAAACAACCATTACTCGAAAAGCTAAGTATATTACATCAGAAAACCATTTCAAGTGTAGGAAATACCAAAACCTCATTGGTTAAGATAGCGACGGACTTGCTAAAAGCCAAATCCACATCCAAGTTGGATCAGCCCATATATTAACAGCGAGCAATGATAACAGTGCTCAGTTTTAACTCAACAAGGCCAAGCTGCGTTACTCTGAACCTAAAAGTCACGCGTAATAATATTTTAATAGTGAAAATGTATAGTGACAGATAAGATACAAATATGAAGAATTCTATTGCCAATTAACGTGAGTACAATTTTGGGTAATTTATGTAAACTAATAATATAATAATAATAGAGCTTCGAGGCTGATAACCATAATTCGAATAAGGTGTAATAATATAATAATTCCGAATTGGTGGAGAATAACTTCGAGGCTGATGACTATAATTCGAGTAAGATGTATCAAAATAATAATTCCGAATTGGTGGAGAATAATTTCGAAATTGAAATGGGTGTATAAGAAATTCCGAATTGGTGGAGAATAATTTCGAATGGCATGTCAATAAGCCAAATGTATAATAAATCCGAGTGTATGGATAATCTTAGTTGGTTGATAATATTTCAAATGTGTTGATGACAATAATTCTGAATTGATGTTGGTTGATAATGGATGGTATAAAAATTTAAATGCATGGAAAATTCTAATTGATGGTATAATATTTTAAAGCGTCGATGATTTTGGGTACAACTTTGAGTTGCGAGAATCAATAAAGAAGCACGAAGTAAGCAGAGCAGGTTAGATCTTATTAGTTTTAAGACATTTTTTCTATTTGAATTTGAATTTTGAATTTGCTTAATTAATATAAAAGTGTAACAGAGTCAGCAACAAACTTTGAATACGTTAAAAGTACATAATGTTATAAAGGGGTTTTGAACGTTCCAGACTTGTTTGATATAAAGGGTAGTTTTTGGTGACTTTAGATTGATTGCAAAGCATATGAATTTTGAGATAAATAAGACTTATAATATTGATTGATTGAAAAGTGTATTTTAATCATTTTCAAAACCTGTACATAATATTTCTTTTTATTATATGGAATTAATTGACTTCATTTTATAATTCAAACAAAGAGGTAATCATAAAGGGGTAAAAGAGAGAAAAATTGATCATCGTAACGTTGTGCAGAATAATAAAAGCTAGCCGTGGCAGAATAATAAATAAAATTTGTGGGAGTGAAATTTGATTAGGAAAACACAGAGAGGTGGAGTTATAATTAGAATACGCCATTGACACCGAGTACGGCGTTATTATATTAATTTTATTGGACGGCCCAACGTCGGGGCTCGATAGTTCCAGTTAATTGCAATATATATATATATATATATATATATATATATATATATTGTGCAATTGCACAAGCCACTTGATTATAATACCATGGTGTCAGTTAATAAACTGAAACAATAAAAATCTATGCTAAACCCAAATGATCATTTCAAATCGAGCCAAAGTGGTAAATGAAAGTATCCGGACAGGATTCGAATTAATGGATGACAAAAATTACAAATGTAATTAAAAGTTAGGCATTTATTATTTAGAATGCAATCGCGCACATTCTGCCTTCCAGAAAATCGATAAATTATTGTATATAAGGAAGCGTTTACTAAAAACGAGGATTCTTTCGATTGATTCGATTCTTAAATTCGATCGTGAAGTGTTATTTTGATTTAAGTCGCGAACTGTTGCTTTGCAAAGGTAAAATTTGAAATATGCAGCAAGCATATTGTAGTTTAATAATTACGATGGTACAATGAATATAGAGGTGATGTTTTAAATGCAAATTGCATTTTAAAAAATGGAATTTATTAATTACAATAAAGAGGGAAAATTTTTCAATATAACACTACTTTAAAAATTTTATTAAATAATCGAAAGGAAAATTTAACAAAAATAGGTACTTTAGTGACTGCTGTTTGAAATGAGAATTTTAAATATGGAAAATCTTGTAAGCTGATTTGACCTCAATTTGAAATAATAAGATATTTAATTAAGAGGAGCGTTTTGATGGATTCTGCAAGTATTGCTTTTAGATTAATTTTTAGCTGATATTGGAGTATTTGTATTTAATTTAAGGTAGAGTAATAAGTGTTAATCATATAATATTTTTTAATGAAGATTTTTTGCAAGGAAAGTTTGTTCAGAGTTTGAAACATTCATACCCTTCAATAGATTAACTGTCAAGGATTTTTTTAACCAAAACAAATCCTACAATCGTGGAAATAATCACAACCAGGTAAACCATCGATAAAAGATGAAATTTAATTCCGAAAATTTAAAATAAGGCAAGGAACAATTTTTTTATAATAAGTACTTCTTAGAAATTAGTTAATGTTTGAAAGAAATGATGTTGTAGATGCTTTTGTATGAGATGAAAATATTTTATACTGTATAAATGCTTTGTGATATTGCAGTGTTTGATTTCAATTTGAAAACTCCGTCAATTCCGTTGAGCTAACCACGCAAAGTTAGGAAGGTAAGTGAACAATTTCAAGTTTTACGAATTGCTGCATCTGTATCACAGCACTCTTTTAGCATCACAACAGTGTACGGTCTTACCATTGCACTCTTTTAGTGCCACTTACCCCAACACACACACACACACACACACACACACACACACGCACACGCACACACACACACAACACACACACACACATATATACAGAGTGTTTCAGAATAAAGTACCGTAAATTGGGTAATATATAGATCTTAACCAGTTATCAAGAAAAGTTTGATAACAGTTTCCTGTAAACCCACCCGCATTTATTATGCAGGGTGATGAAGTGATATTGAAAAATACGTGTTTTTTTAAATATTTTCATTCATGGAAGAGGCTTTAACTTGAAAATAGGTCCACACCCTGTACTTCATAAAAATTAAAACTTATAATTATTCCTCATACAATTTGCCGCAAAAAGGTACTCTTCGTTAATCTCTGTAGAGCTTTCCATTTTCGAGATATTTTAAATTAAGTCATAATCAACTCATGCATAAAAACAACGTATTATTAATTTTTTCAAAAATGCAGAGGTTTAGTTTATGAATTCGGAACTAGTATCTGACTCAAATCAAATATATTTAGTAAAAAAAGAAACCAATTAATAAACTTGTCAATGTTTACAAACAGAAGAATATTGAACTCTACAAGCTAAAATTTACTTACTGACCCGCTACAAACTACAAAACAGAAATTAGCTCATATCGCTCATTATTTAAGTAAATGTTCAAAGTGACGTCCTCCAACTTGAATACATTATCGGACTCGTTTCTTTCCTACTAATCTGATGAGTGTTTTTTTTTTCCTACAATAAACCTAGAATTGGCTAAGTTACTAAAAACATTTTCCATCCTCTCTCTTAACTACCGACCAGTATTAATAGGTTCAGAATAAACTATTTTCGTTTTAAAATACCCCATATTCTAAAAGTCCATAGGATTTAACTCAGGGGATCGAGGTGTCCAATTAATTAGAACATTTACTCCACGTCCAATTTACATGCCAGGGAAATTGTTATTTATTCAACTACCTTCTATTTAATGCAAAATGAGGTGTTGCCCGGTCCTGCATGAACCACATGTTAAGTATTTGATAACGAGGAACATTTTTAGATAAACCTATTAAACGTTCTCTTAAAAACCTGTATATCGCTCCCAAATTAAATTTTCTTCCAAAATAAATGGTCCCATCAGCTGACTATGTATTATTCCAGTCCAAAAATTTATTTTAAGTTTATGCAGAAAACTGCACGTTTTCGTGAAATGTGGGTTTTCATCTGACCACACATGCTCATTATGCATGTTCAATATGCCATTTCTGTTAAAGATTGCTTCATCAGTAAAAAGAATATTCTTAACAACTTCATTATCTCTTTTAATTTGTCTTAGCAGCCAGCCGAAAACTCGACTCTAGGTTGGTAGTCGGTTTCTAAAAGGTCCTGAACCTATTGCTGATGATAGGGACACATAGTTGATGATTTAGAATTCTCCAACATGTTACCTGATAAACTCCTGTTTGTAGCAAAAGTCTTCTGATACTTATTTCTTCGTTCTCCTCTACTAAATTTTAAATATTTTCCTCATTTCTCAATGTGCATTTTACTCTTTCACTTCCACAATGTTGAGCAGCAGGTAAAACAGATCGAGTTACCCTTATCCGTCTATCTACTGCTACAAAAGTTTTTCTATTGGAAACAATGCGTCCTGGATATTTATATGCATATCTTCTTACAGCTGATGTTCTATACAGATCTCCACCTAGTATCAAGCGTATCATGCGATCTTGGTTGAATGTAAACCGCATTCCATAATAAATATCTGTTTTTTAATACGAGTAGAATGAACGTGGAATGAGGAATGTTTGTTTGGAGTTTTCAATGTCAAGTCTTCAGTTAATGGTTTGCAGTGCAGTAAAACGCTTATTTGTAGTACTTGCAATATAGATTATTCTAAAAGTGCTTGAATATATTATTTGCAATTTTTTTCAGACACTACAGAATTCTACTAATAGCTGATAATCCTTCTAGCAATA
Organism: Platerodrilus igneus; assembly: GCA_036346225.1. NCBI lineage: Eukaryota > Metazoa > Arthropoda > Insecta > Coleoptera > Lycidae > Platerodrilus > Platerodrilus igneus. Next base: position 429,611 of record JARFIW010000975.1, on the reverse strand, counting down.
GCATAATATCTTAGCTGATAATAAGATAATTATATCAATACATGTTTAGACTCTAGCACGTCTATTTAATATCTGCTGTATATGTTTCCAGATAGACCTACTGGGCTTAAATAGGTAAATTAGTAATATTTTATATAATTATTTAGATTCTATAACATCATTCTAGAAAAAGTAATAGATCTGCAACCAAGCTATCAATTTCAACCTGCTTCATAGATATCGTGAAATTATGGAAGTAAATAATAGTCCTTTTTTGATTTTTCTTAAACAATTATAAATTTATTGAACCAATGTTATATGTTAATTCCATCCTTACACTTTTTTGTGTTTGAGAAATGGCAAACTGTAAAACTTTACAGTAAGGTGTTATAAAAGCAGTCAGATGGTAAAGAATTCAATAACCAAATAATTTTGTACAACCTGATATTTAAATTATATATGTCTTTAAGTGCAGTGCGAGTTACATATCCCGTAAATCAATATATACGTATAATTAAGTAGAAATCATTAAAACTTAAGTTAGATGCAACAATGTATAATTGAAGGACATATTACAAAAGGTTAATGGAAGTTCATATACCAGACATGAGAACGGATGTGAATACATCGTATTCCAGACGTAACTTGACACTGCAGGTGCAGGTCACAATAAACTGTAAGAAACTTATTGTTGGAATTAAGATTGTTACTTTGTATTGTATAAATGGATAAAGAAAGTAGCAGACATGATCTCTGCAATTCCCATAAGCAATGTGAGGAGCCCAAGATGGTCAGTCCGTCTCAAGCTTCACAACTTTAACATTGTTGTTTGTTAAAGCTACTCCAAATTTGTTTAATTAAATTTAATTAGTGAAAGTAATTGAAAAGTAATTTTTGATTATTAAAAGCGTTATTGAATATAACGCAACCATTTGTTAATTTCCACTTGTAATTTCTGTTTTAAATAAATTTGTTAGAAGAGTTTTTCGAAGAAGCTTTTTAAAAAGTCGCTCCAAGAGGCCCAAAATCTAATTTGCGCATCAATGAATTATGCGGAATTCACAGTAATTTTAATACGACTTTAACTAATCAATGCAAGTTGGTTGGTGTTGAACACATTCGTTGTTATACTAATGCTATGCTGTTTCTTTTTCACTTTTAATAAGGTGGCTGAACTAAAGAATCGTTTATTGCGCGACTTTGCCTCCTCCCTCAAATTTGTTTAAGGCGACTTTGTTAATGGATGTAGTGGAAATCATATCCCATATTTTCTCCGATTTATATAAAAACTTATCATTTTCAGGTTGGTTGGTGCAACTGAATAATTCCACTTAAATCTCTCTACTCACTCCCATACTCTCGATAACCTTATCTCCTAGTAATGTCCAATCTAGTCGGCCATTAGCGAAACTAAAGTAGTCGAGTATCATTTTGGTTACTCTTTAAAATCATGTAGTTTTCAATACAAGTTGAAACGACTTTTGCTTTACAAAAGACTGAAACGTCTTTTTGTTCTATTGTACTGAAAGCACCACTGAAACGTTATTTCTTTTACATTAAGGCGCTAGTGAATCAAAAGTCTTTCGACATAGCTAGGGGTCTATTCCTGGGTAGAGCAATAAGAAGTGGGGGGCAAGTCAAATTCTGTTTGCAAACCAAAGCCAAGCTAAATCAAATAGGCGCCACCATGTCCTGAGATAATTACGATAATTGCAAAGCACAGTTCTAAGGGCGGACGTGGAAACCCAAAAATAAAATGATCGCCTTCGTTAACAAAAACCTGTCTTATTAAAATAAGACGCAGCTCCTGTAAGAGATTGCAATGATTAAATATATAAAATGTAGAACGCCATTTGTGTCCTATAAAAATATTAAAAAAATAAAAAATGTATATCCAATATGATATTGGCAGCAAATTATTACTCAGAAAAATTTTACCTATGTGTAATTAGATTCGATCGCATTTGACCAAAATAAAAGCCTCAAATTTGAACTAATTGTTTACTAAAAAAACTCTCTTTTAAAATTTCGGACTTTGTAACAAGAAAAAAATTGTCATTAACAACTACATCAAAGTTAAAGTTTTGACTTTTTTTAAAACAACCAACTATTCTTTAAACATGAACCTGTTATAAATATTTGAGTGATAATAATTTGTAAGCATAACACACTGAATTACGTTCTAACCTGGGCAGATCTTTTCAGGTAGATTACAATTACTAGAATCTTACATAACGTGGATTTGAACTTTCATATTTACGTTTAATAATTTATGTATAGATAAAAGCTGACCACAAAAATAGGAATGTTTTGTTTAAATTCCATTACAGTGCACAAAGCATCTGCTTTCAAGACAACATCTGTCAACTGTGCAAAACAAAAAAATATGACGTTAAAAACATACGTTGAAATTATCGAAGGTTCAAATGGAACAAAGCTTGTTATTATAGAAAGCTAATCTGACAAAATTTTGTTCTACGGCTTATAAAACCAGTTCAACAATAATTGAAATTTACACAATTTACATGTTGTAAACATAATAGCAAGTTTACGTGCTCTAACCTTTAAAACACATGAATGAAATATCTTATAACTAATAACGAACCAAAACTGCTTTTGTTGCTTCACGATAAATTGAGATGGAAATTTCGTTCTTCAAACAAAGTTACCAGCCATTTGTAATTAGATACGATTGCATCCAAATTAACATCCATAATTTCTTACTAGACAAATTTCTTATTAGACAAATTTTAAATTGACTGTTCCTAAATAACGGTAAATCTAAATTTTTGGATCCTACATGACGAATTCTACATGTTTCATTCTACGTGTCGCGCTAAATAAATTAATTCAAATTAAATTAGTTCGTAAAATATATACTTTACCAACCGTTAGTAGAAGATATCTCAATAGTTAATAATTGATGCGAAGGTTTCCAGCCTCTAGCCGAAAATACATCTTAATAAAGCTGTTGCCAGCGGCCGACTAACTTGTCGAAACTAGAACCGAGTGGCCGGGACGTTAGAGGCGTGGAATACGAAATAAACAACTAGAGATGCGCTTGGAAATAGCTTTATGTGACACAGATATATTAATATAAGTAGATCAATAAGGAACAATGCACGCTTAGCGCATTATTCTTGTAATTCAATGCAATTAATTATTATTGAAAATAAAAATGTTACAAAGTAATGCATTAATATAACCTGTGTGTTGTAGATCATCCAACCAGTTATTTATTGTATAATTGATAAAGTAAATAAAATGCAACAGTGTATAAATAAAGTAAAATATCGCCAACAATTTAAATTATAATAAAATTATATATCCAACTTAATATTTACCTTTATAAATCACTATTCGTAATATGTGAGAAATATCAACCAGAGGTGTGCATAATTTTCGCAATTTTTTTCCACAAAACCAAATTAATGATAAAAATTTAAAGCTCCGGGGACATCTATAGAAAAATGTAAATTACAAATAAATTTGTGATGGTTTCAAGTTTCAGCCCTTTGGCCTAAGTGAGCTTTGCTGATTTATTAATTGATTGTACGTCACGATTTGAATTAACTTTCTATACTATCTAACAGTGTTCACTTTTAAAAATATTTGTCTCATTTGCTTAAACGCCGTTAATAAGTCCTTTCTTTTTATTCCTAAAAGCTTTAGATAATTTGCGAGCATGCAAATATTCCTAGTTTTCTATAGCAATTTCATAAGAAAATAAGAATATGTATGTAGGAATAAATAAATATTGAGTTTGTGTCCTCGTTATCTAATAAATCCAAAATTTCTAGTTTTGATATACTGCTACTGTTACAGCAGATTCGATGGAAACAGTTGTCAGGAGACGGTTTTATCGCTTCCCTGAGGCATTCACTCCCAACACAAAGACTTATAAAGCTTGAAAACCTTTTTAGGGAAAAACATAGAGTATAGCACTTATGTGGTATATCGTATGCTGTAAGAGTAAGAGAATTGGTTTCGATAAGATAAAGTGCCCTTTTATGAGGCGTGTTACAATTTAGTGAAAACTAATAAGTGAAACAAATATTTCTATTGAACTCCGGTGAATCACTCAAATTATTGTGTTCATTTTATAAAAGAATTTAGTGTTGACTGCAAAACAAGATTTTCAAATATTCAGCTCGTCGAACACCGCTTAACAAAGTGTTGTTAAAAGTAAGCGTTTCTCCCCTCCCCAAGCGTACTTGCAAACTCATTATTGTTAAAAAGAAAAGACCATTTACATAAATGACTGCAGAATGCTCAACAAAGAAAAGTTGTTCCTTCGTGTAGTAATTGACGGTTTTGGGAAAGAAGTTAAGCGCTCTACAGAATGGTAACAGCTATCTTTGGCTCGGTAGTAGTTTGCTGCGTTTGCTTAAAATTTTTATCGAACTACTGTTACTCTGTCTGAATTGTTACATAATAGTCGCTATACGCGTTCTATTTTTAATGCTTTCAATAGAATTGGTCTTGTGCTTGGTTGCCCTTGACTAATTCCGGTGTTTCTGTACTTACTTGTTTTCCTATTTTTGATTGATTTCTTGTTAAAACGGGTTGTTGTTCATCATCGTGGTTGATCCTGTGATTGTATTATTCTATTTCTATTGTTTTCTTTAAGATTCGTTTCGTTTAGTTTATTATTAGCAAGTATATAGGGCGGGTTCTAGCGCCATCGGAGGCGGTCATTGACCCCTAGTGACGTTATATTTTGTGTGTGTCGTCAGGGGTCGCACGTCTGCTGGGATCATTGACCTTTGTATTTCGAAGTAGGTTATTGGTATAGGGTGACGTCATCGGTCGGGTTCGTTAATTCGGCGTTCGACTTGAGCGGTCGTATTTGAACATGGGTGATTGACTTTTGCTTTCTGGTTCTTGTGGTGGTTCTTTGTAACATATAAATTTTCCTGCAAATTTATTCGTTGACTTTACCGCTGTGCATCTATTATTTTAGTCTTTATTCAACAACGTTTATATTATTGATTCATTCGATATTGCATATTTAATAACCAACAAACTTCAAGGCACACTACAATTTCAATTACAATTACAATCTACTACGTATCACGTCGTCATTACTGATAACATGTATACAAACCTATTCGCGTGCTCCTACTTCTTTGTAATATCTAAGATTTTCAAGTTGTTCCGACGATTCGTGACAGATAGTCACTTTTCGTTTCCTCGTTGAACTGAAAGGTCGTTTGGTGTGTTTAAAAAAACACTCAAGATGGTGAGGAATTTAAATTTTCCTGGCAGAGACGCCGTAATAAAGGCACAGTGTTTTAAAAGTTGTCTGTGACAACTTGTGTATAAGTGTACTATACAAACTCTTCTTGGCGACGGTTTGTTTGAATGTGTAATCATATTAAAATTAATTATGCAATTTATTACAGTGCAACTCCGATAACTTCGATGTAATTCTATGTAACTTCGATGCAACCTTAGGTTATCTTGAACATATTCTATTTGGTTTGGTTCAAGCAAATTTTATGGAACTCGTTAAAAATATAAATGCGTAAGCAATTTTGTTGGACAAATGGTGGATTCCGTTATGCAGCTACACCTGGCGTGTTTAGTTGATGAACGACATATCATTTGAAGGTTATAGGTCATTGCCGTTATGGAAAAGAACGTTTAAGTTTTTAAGATAAGGCTGCAAAGTTCATTACGTAATCTATGTATGTAATGAATTCTTTTCTGAAGTTTGTAACTACCTCAGGTTGTTGTATACAATTCATTATGGCTCGTGCGAATAATTTTGTTAATTAATTTGCTAAAATCTTATTTTGTTAAAATGTAAAGTTACAATGAGTATAACAATTTTTTGTAATTAATGGTGTGTACAACCTTGGAAATTGTATCTCACTGGTTGTATATAGACGATAGTAACATATGCAGAGATACAATCATGATAGGTATTTTGTTTACCACAAATGGAAATACCAACATGCTGATTTAATAGGGCCTAAGTCCTATATAATGAAGTTTAAACTTTGATTAATTAATTAATTGATAATATTTGCCAAAATTAAGTCAATTTTTTGAAGAACTGTAAAGTCTTAGTAGCGCTACCCCAGACTATTGATTTTGAAAAATAATGTTCAAAAGTTAAATATCTAATTCAAGAAACTACATTCATAAAAATTTTATTTTTTATTAAGTACACTTATAATTTAAAATGTTCATTACTTATCTTAAAAGAGAATATAGAGTTATTTTTGACTTCAGTTCATTACTCAGTAATCATTAAATTTCTCCAAAGTTTGTTAGGTATTTAAAATGTTAAACTTGCCCGAATGTGTACCACGATATAGTGGAAACTAATTGAAACTGAATCAAAGATTTCATGCTTATACTGGTTCGTAAGATATATAGGGTATATATGTTGGTAGTATTTATGTTTCAGAGACGTCCTAGTCATCGTTAGTTCAGTGAAGAAGACGACCAGATGTAAGCAACATATTTGTGACAATCAAACTTTGTATTTAAAGTGGTTAGCGATAATCTAGGTTTCCAAATTTTCCCTTTAAGCAGATTGATTTAGTCAGTTGCTTTATAAAAAATTTAGATGGCGTGCATTATCTTGTTTTTTCCAACTTTAATAAACCCACTGCCCAAATCTCATGCGACCGTGGGTCAAAAACTCAGTTAGCTAAAAGTTTTAAGAGTTTTCTTATACTAAAAGCCAATTTCTATCCTAACCTTACGCTGGGCTTGTTTCAGTTACATAAGAATTCTCGATAGGTAATATAAAAATCTACCACGATTTATTTTATTGTGGATTAGATTTAATATACATCACATCTTGACCTTTGTTACTAGCGCGTATTTTCACGCTACTCAAGCTCCTGCAAGTCGGGGTCAATTACCTGTCGTTGGTGGCTTCTTTGTTCTTTGGTTTCGTTTTTTTTTGTGTTCCCGCATTTTGCGGTTGTTTCTTGGAGGATATGGTTGACTTTGTTTTCCCGCGGTTTTTATTTCGCGTGACTCAAGCTGCTGGAAGTTGGTGTCATGACCTGTCTGTAGTGGGTTCGTTGATCTTTGATTTTCACGTTTATAACGGACGAGTCGTCGCAGCGAATACTGCTTGTTTAGTATCGTTGAACTTCGTGCGCTTTTATTAGGTGACTCATTGCACCTGACTGAAGGACGATGATCGAGTTAGTGACATCTCGGGGACAGTGTTCTTAATCTAGTCACTGACCAATATAGTTAACCTAATTTCAGTTAGTGTAGACCTAGTAACCTACCGCATTACTACCGACACTGACTGAACTACTAACTTGCTTACCTCCGAACAGTACAGTCGTCGCAGACTCTGTCTGGGTGAGGTCATTAATCTTTGGTTTTGCGCGTTTCTGTTGATAAACTGTAACTCCTTGGTCCATCAATGTTGGGCCTCTTTTACTCGGCGTGACAGTCTACTACGTCACGAGCGTAAACGTCATATCATCATACAAGTGTTTATGTAAAGGAATCGCCAATGAACGTCGATAAACCGTCCGCCCTTACGAGGAGATGTAGAATGCGTGTAAATAAGATGCTAAGAAAGTAACAACAACAACAACAACAGTAACAACAACAACAATAGCAACACCGCTCAATGGAGTAAAGCCACACAACAGGTTAAATAACACCTATTATTTGTGTAGCAGTACCATTTTTCCCAATTTAGCTTTTCTAGCCAAAACTGCTGTAAGAGAATTTTATTCGCTATGGTGTGCACGGGTGATGGAGTCCCAACGGATCAAACATTTGTGCAATCCCTGAAAGCATATAACGTTTCGTTGTCTTGAGCATAGAAGTCATAGAAACGGACAAAATGTGAAAGGAATGCTTGGATTGCAGGTTTATGTTTAATTTGCCAGATCCGATTAAAGGCATCTGTGGACTCTCAACAGATGTGAAATTACACTGCTGTACATTACGTGCTAAAATTGTTGTATGACTTGAAGCAACGCATCCAAGTCTTTTGCAAAATTGGGAGGTTTGGACCAAACTGAATTTGCCCTATACACAAGAGTTTGCTAAAATTGTGGTAATCCTATCAAAACGTTGTTAGTATCCTCAGGTTGATTGAACGTACAGTCAGAAAGTTTAATATTGTGCGAAATTGCGAGGCTGTCGCACTCAACGTGAAAATTAGACAAAATATCTGCGATTTCTTCAAGAACCAAACACGAAACCTTAATCTTGAAATGTTTGTGTAAAGCGCCTAAAGTTCGGCGTGGCACTTAGTATATATTCTAGCAATGGCCTTGCCTAAACCCCAATAACTGCCATATTTGCATAACGAAGAGTATGAATGTTAGTGCTTTTGCACCGATCTGAATGTATAAAATTGGATTGAGATCCTAAATCCAACAGATTTCGAACATTGTGACACCTATCGCACTAGAAAATATTATTGCCATTGCTGTTGGCAACAGAACTTGAATGTCATTTGCACAAAATCAGTCGTAGCTTGATTGGACTCAACAGAAGGTACTGTGGATTTGTGGGCTCTGGTTGACTTTCTTTTCATGAAGAGCATTATACGTAGCCTTACATTTCTTGCATGTAGACTTGGAAAGACATTGATTGAGGAAATCTATATTTCTTTGAAAGGCACTTGTTCAAACAGGTCTGAAACGTTTTTATCTTTGAGATTCTATTACCTGTAGATAATTTATCTCCTATATATAATGCATGCATTCATGCACCCTTACAATGAACACACAAAAGATTATTGGCAACAAATAATTTTGAATAAGCTATTGACGATTTTATAGATCTTTCTGGCCCTGTCTTAACCTGCATCGACTCTAAAGTTCCTAGGAAATTAGCAGAATTTTTTAGGAATTCTTTGCATTCCGAAAGTGTGGGTAGTTCTGACTCAAGAATTTTTCAATACCTCCCATTCACGAAAGGTGTGGGAGTCAAATTTTTTTTTTAAACAATATAGACGATCAGAAACTCTAAAAGCTGCTGATCCGAAGCCAATGATGTCAGTAGTGTAAAGTGCTTAAATATCACCTTATTTATTTGATATAGCTTGGTTGGTTAACAATCCTGTATATCATAAAATAACTAAGCACGTAGATATTAGATATCATTTTATAAAATAATGTTGCAGTAACAAATCTATTGATGCTAAATATTTAGGAAGTCAAAATGTACCTGCTGACATGTTAATAAAACATTGCCTATTGTAGATATGAACATTGTGTAGATGCACTAAAAGTGTTAAAAATTAGTCGAGCCAAATAAGCTTGAATGCCAAAGCAATATTTACCTACCGTATAAAAAAAAGTGTTAAAAATAGAAGCTTTTTGTTTATTGTTTTAAGGTTGGCTGTGAAAACTAAACAAGTAGTTCCGATTTGAAACATTCTTTAGAAACGATGTGTTATTTATTCCTTGTTAAAAGTCAGTTAAGATTTATACTTACAGTTCCTTTAAAGATGAAATTGGTCTTTCGTTAATCAGAACAACTATTTCTAATATATTCAATTTTAGCATAATTATTTTTTATAACTTTACTATATTTTCTTTCTTCCTACATTCGATAAGTCAAAGTCAAATTGAAATTAAATTATTGCAGATTATACTTTGACCCGCTGGTGCAAAGTGGTTTTCTAAAATCTTTGAGTTTAGAAAGTTACACAATCTGGTCCAAATACGGTGTGTAGCATAATGCTACTCCCTAAGGTTAAATTCGTTCATTTCCTACCGCAAAGTTGCTTCCAATTTTATAAACTTCTGTGGTCAATACTAATTGCGTTACGCTTGTAGAATCTAAAATTGGTTCCGTAATACAGAAGTTGTGGTAAAATAATTTATCCTATTAAACAGGAATATAAAATTTACCCATATACATAGATACAAAAACGTACTCTTTCAGTAGACTGTAATTTCACGTGTATGCATTTTTATAAAATTATATAAAACGTAAAATATTTACCTTACACAGTCCTTGTGATAATTTTTAGATGCATCTATTCAACGTTTGTATTGGCGGTCTAGAAGATTATCTGAAATATATTAGGCCTTTGCATATGAAATACCAGATTTATTAAACTTCTAAAGTATTAATCTATTTGATCAATTTGGTTTTGGCTTATTACGCTGCATTTTCTTTTTAGATTTCATAGATAATACAAAATTCAATTTCTTGTCAATTGACATACCAATCATTCTTCAACAACTCTAAAAATGCTGCCAATACATGACATTCGGGTTCTTTCCAATTTTCAATTTAAAACAGTTTTAACTGCCACAGTAGCGGGTAATATACTTAACCAGGCATATAAGGATGACAGAATGTACCGTCAATATAAAAATTTTCGCAGCGAAAATTTTGCCTTAGAAAATGAAACACGTGGACGACCGGCTACGACTAACGAGGAGTTACGGGAAGAAGTTGAACGATATTTGACGAATTTGCTAGAAAACTATGCAGAGATACTCGCCATATCAATAAGCACCTTAAGTCTCAAGTTAATCAGCTTTGAAAGCTGAAAAACTCCATAGATAAGTTCACGAGTTAACAACTTGAATTGCTCCGGGTTTAAGGGCGCTAATAGAAAGAGAGAAGGGGTCGTCGACGGTATCGCTCAGTGGTATTACGAGACCCTGATGAATATTCTTAACATGCCAAAACAAAATGTCTTGGCAATCCGGAAATCTTATGGTATTGAGTACAGATATATGTAATTCAGGCTGCAGTAGGGATTAATCAATTGACTCGAATATCGCGCAAGTTCACTGAACGATGTAAAGTCAATCAGGGGCTGGTTATTCACCAGCGACCACTCCTTATTACTCTTAACGATAATAATAAATGTTCTTGATACTTATCCTTGATATATTTCTTAAATCTATCAATATAGAGCATGAAAATGGTACACATAAACATAAATTCCCATACAAATCAGTCGTTACAATTAGCAACTTAATCTATAGAACTTACACCAACAGTTTTAGTGCAACGAACACATGACCATCAACTGAATTCCTAACACACGGGTGACGTATGTTGCTGACCTGATTCGTAAAAACAAGTTTATAACAGCCAACCTTCACTACTAATTTCTCTAACCCTCCGGAACAATTACACAACAATCATATTTAGCTGCAGCTTTTCCTTCACTGATGGAAATACATACGCACGCGGCACGCTAAAACCACCATCATCGTTGACGACAATTGCGACGTTGAAGCTTTTTTTTTGCTCCTTGTTTTATAAATTTCAGGGTTTTGTACCCTATGATTTATGAGCTTGACTTGGTTCCTTTGCGACAAAGTGGTCGCTTGGAATGATTCTTCTTTTTCTTCTTCTTCTTTTTTTTTGTGATTGCTTCCTACTCCAGGCAGCGTCTGATGCTTGAGTTGGTATGATGTCGCCAGGTATCGTTCATTTTTTTCTCCTTTCGTTCTTAGTAATCTCCTCTAGGGATTCCATTTTTAGTGTTTTTATAATTTCTGTATTGGGGTTTATCTGTATGCATTGGTGGCCGTGCGATATATCCGCATTCTGAACTGTTCAAGTTTTTAAGCTGACTGGGTAGAATTCGGTTTGCCCATATCTGGCATTCGTACATAAGCTGTGCTTTCACTATCCCTTTGACTAACGTTAGTCTTCCTCGTTGGCTGAGCCGCTCTTCGCTAATAATTTTGTGAATACGTTTAGCCGACCATTTGCCGATGTTTTTGTTCCTTTTGGCGTGCTTTGTAAAGTTGCCTTGGTGGCTGAATGCGATCCCTATATAATTTATTGTCTGTTTGCATTTTATTATGTGATTTCCGATTTTGATTTTTCTGTTGAAGTAGTGCTTGTCGCTTAGACGTGCTGCTTCCGATTTGTTTGTGTTAATCTGCAGTCTCCAGTCTGTTGCCCACTTTACGATTTTTCTCGACATGTTCTCGGCAGATGTTACGGTAGAGTGTATTAGTTTCCCCATTGTTAAAATGGCGATGTCATCTGCATACTGTAGAACCTTGTGCTTACTGTCTTTTGGTATATCAGAGACCAGTACATTGAAAAAAGTTGGCGACAGTGAGGACCCTAGGGGTACTCCTTTCTTCGCTTCTTTTATTGCTGATAATTTTTTGCCTATTTTGACAGTGAAATATTTTTGTTGCAGGAAGTGTTCCGCTATATTCATTAGATGTCTTGGGACCCTCATCTGCTTCAGTTTGAACATTATTCCCGCGCGCCAGGCTTGCCATATGCCTTTTCCATATCGAGCAATATCGTAAGTTGTTGCATGCTTTTTCTCTTTGCAGATTCTTGGTGTTTGGCGAGGTTTTCTGCCTGTTTTATGGCGTCTAGCTTCTTCCTGAACCAAAATTGGGTACTTGGAATCTTGCGATTTATCTCTAGGTAACCCTACAGGTGTTCGTTTAGTAGTTTTCAAAAAGTTTGGATAGCGAGCATAGCAGGCTTATCGGCCTTCGGTTCTCCGGCTTTAGCGGATCTTTTCTCTTCTTGCGTATGGTGACTATTATTGAAATCTTCCACGTCTTTGGATATTCTTGCCGATGTATTATTTTGGCAAATGCTTTTGCTATTCCGCTTACTAGAGGTAGAAGGGCATGCACTAGTGCTTCGTTTGGAGTTGTGCCATTGCCTGGAGCTTTCCTCCTCGGTAGTTTGTTTATCATGCCCTGCACTCTTTCCTGCGGCCAGATGTTTTCTTTTGAGACGTCGACGTGTGCTCTTTGGTGGATTCGTACTGTGTTTCTTCAGTAGATTGGCTGTTTGTGAGGGGTTGGTCTCGTGTTCGCAAACTGTTCTTGTAGGTGTAGTGCCATGCTCTCGGCCTTTTACGTACCTGAGAAAGCCCATTTACCATTGTGAAAGATGGCATGTTTTTTGCCCTCTCTTTGCGAAACGCTCTGGCTATTTTTCCGTAGTTTCTGCGTGTATGGGTCGTTGTCTCTGTCTATGTGGTCTATCGTATTTTCCAATCGTTGTTCTCTCTTCTTTTTAACCATTTTTCTCGCTGCCTCTATTTCTCTGTTTAATTGTGTTTTGTCCTGCGCTGCTTTTGTTCTGATATACTTTTGTTTTACTTTGTACTTTTGTCTTAAAATTTCCTTCTCCTTTTGGGTGAGGTGTAGGTCTGACTCGTTTCTCTTGCGTGTTGTTGTTGAACTTTCAATACCTTTTTGTATTTTCGCGGTTAGTTCCTCTATCTCGTCGTCCACTGTTTCTCGTCCTGTAAGCTTGTAGTCCGTCATGATCTGTTTGTATTTTGCACAGTAGGTGGATTTAATCAGATCTTCGCTTTTTGTTAGCCTCCTCGTTGTCCTGAACCTATTCATCGTTGATGATTTAGAATTCTCCAACATGTTACCTGATAAACTCCTGTTTGTAGCGAAAGTCTTCTGATACTAATTCCTGTGTTCTCCTCTACTAAATTTTTAATATTTTCTTCATTTCTCAATGTGCGTTTTACTCTTTCAATTCCACAATGTTGAGCAGCAGGTAAAACAGATCCAGTTACCCTTATCCGTCTATCTACTGCTACAAAAGTTTTTCTATAGGAAACAATGTGTCCTGGATATTTATATGCATATCTTCTTACAGCTGATGTTCTATATAGATCTCTACCTAGTATTAAGCGTATCATGCAATCTTGGTTGAATGTAAACCGCATTCCATAATAAATATCTGTTTTTTAATACGAGTAGAATGAACGTGGAATGAGGAATGTTTATTTGGAGTTTTCAATGTGAAGTCTTCAGTTAATGTTTTGCAGTGCAGTAAAAAACTCTTATCTGTAGTACTTGCAAGATAGATTATTCTAAAAATGCTTGACTATCTTATTTGCAATTTTTTTGAAACACTACAGAATTCTACTAATAGATGATAATTCTACTAGCAGTAGCATAATACCTCAGCTGATAATAAAATAATTATATCAATACATGTTTAGACTCTAGCACGTCTATATAATATTTGCTGTATATGTTTCCAGATAGACCTACTGGGCTTAAATAGGTAAATTAGTAACATTTTATATAATCATTTAATTCTATAACATCATTCTAGAAAAAGTAATAGATCTGCAACCAAGCTATCAATGTCAACCTGCTTCATAGACATCGTGAAATTATGGAAGTAAATAATAGTCCTTCTTTGATTTTTCTTAAACAATTATTTATTTATTGAACCAATGTTATATGTTATTTTTCAATTACAGACAATTTCCACCTTTACATTTTTTTGTTTGAGAAGTGGCAAACTGTAAAACTTTACAGTAAAGTGTTATAAAAGCAGCCAAACGGTAAAGAATTCAACAATCAAATAATTTTGTAGAACCTGATATTTAAATTATATATATCTTTAAGTGCAGTGCGAGTTACATATCCCCCAAATCAATATATATGTATAATTAAATAGAAATTATTCAAACTTAAGTTAGATGCAACAATGTATAATTGAAGGACAGATTACAAAAGGTTAATGGAAGTTCATAAGCCAGACATGAGAACGGATGTGAATGCATTGTATTTCAGACGTAGCTTGACACTGCAGGTGCAGGTGACAATAGACCGAAAGAAACTTATTGTTAGAATTAAGATTGTCACTTTGTATTGTATAAATGAATAAAGAAAATAGCCGACATGAGCTCTGCAATTCCCACAAGCAATGTGAGGAGCCCAAGATGGTCAGTCAGTCTCAAGCTTCACAACTTTAACATTGTTGTTTGTTAAAGCTACTCAAAATTAGTTTAATTAAATTTAATTAGTGAAAGTAATTGAAAAGTAATTTTTGATTATTAAAAGCGTTCTTGAATATAACGCAACCATTTGTTAATTTCCACTTGTAATTTCTGTTTTAAGTAAATTTGTTAGAAGAGCTTTCGATGAAGCTTTTTAAAAAATCGCTCCAAGAGGCCCAAAATGTAACTTGCGCATCAATGAATTATGCGGAATTCACAGTAATTTTAATACGACTTTAATTAATCAATGCAAGTTGGTTGGTGTTGAACACATTCGTTGTTATACTAATGCTATGCTGTTTCTTTTTTACTTTTAATACGGTGGCTGAACTAAAGAATCGTTTATTGCGCGACTTTGCCTCCTCCCTCAAATTTGTTTAAGGAGACTTTGTTAATGGACGTAGTGGAAATCATATCCTATATTTTCTCCGATTTATATAAAAACTTATCATTTGCAGGTTGGTTGGTGCAACTGAATAATCCCACTTAAATCTCACAACTCACTCCCATACTCTCCATAACCTTATATCTCCAAGTAATGTCCAATCTAGTCGGCCATTAGCGAAACTAAAGTAGTCGAGTATCATTTTGGTTACTCTTTAAAATCATGTAGTTTGCAATACAAGTAATGCATTAACATAACCTGTGTGTTGCAGATCATTTAACCAGTTATTTATTGTATAATTGATAAAGTAAATAAAATGCAACAGTGTATAAATAAAGTAAAATATCGCCAACAATTTAAATTATAATAAAATTATATATCCAACTTAATATTTACCTTCATAAATCATTATTCGTAATTTGTGAGAAATATCAATCAGAGGTGTGCATAATTTTCCTAATTTTTTTCCACAAAACCAAGTTAATGATAAAAATTTAAAGCTCCGGGGACATCTATAGAAAAATGTAAATTACAAATAAATTTGTGATGGTTTCAAGTTTCAGCCCTTTGGCCTAAGTGAGCTTTGCTGATTTATTAATTGATTGTACCTCACGATTTGAATTAACTTTCTATACAATCTAACAGTGTTCAGTTTTAAAATAAAAATATTTGTTATCATTTGCTTAAACGCCGTTAATAAGTCGTTTCTTTTTATTCCTAAAAGCTTTAGATAATTTGCGAGCATGCAAATATTCCTAGTTTTCTATAGCAATTTCATAAGAAAATAAGAATATGTATGTTGGAATAAATAAATATTGAGGTTGTGTCTTCGTTATCTAATAAATCCAAAATTTCTAGTTTTGAACACCGCTTAACAAAGTGTTGTTAAAAGTAAGCTTTTTCCCCTCCCCAAGCGTACTAGCAAACTCATTATTGTTAAACAGAGAAGACCCTTTACACACATGACTGCAGAATGCACAACAAAGAAAAGTTGTTCATTTCGTGTAGTAATTGATGGTTTTTGGAAAGAAGATAGTCGCTCGACAGAATGGCTATCTTTAGCTCGGTAGTAGTTTGCTGCGTTTGCTTAAATTTTTTATCGAACTACTGTTACTCTGTCTGAATTGTTACATAAGAGTCGCTATGCGCGTTCTATTTTTAATGCTTTTAATAGAATTGGTCTTGTGCTTGGTTGCCTTTGACTAATTCCGGTGTTTCTGTACTTACTTGTTTTCCTATTTTTGATTGATTTCTTGTTAAAACGGATTGTTGTTCATCATCGCGGTTGATCCTGTGATTGTATTATTCTGTTTCTATTGTTTTCTTTAAGATTCGTTTCGCTTAGTTTATTATTAGCAAGTATATAGGGCGGGTTCTAGCGCCTTCGGAGGCGGTCATTGACCCTTGTGACGTTATATTTCGTGTGTGTCGTCAGGGGTCGCACGTCTGCTGGGATCATTGACCTTTGTATTTCGAAGTAGGTTATTGGTATAGGGTGACGTCATCGGTCGGGTTCGTTAACTCGGCGTTCGACTTGAGCGGTCGTACTTGAACATGGACGATTGACCTTTGATTTCTGGTTCTTGTGGTGGTTCTTTGTAACATAAATTTTCCTGCAAATTTATTCGTTGACTTTACCGCTGTGCATCTATTATTTTAGTCTTTATTCAACAACGTTTATATTATTGATTCATTCGATATTGCATATTTAATAACCAACAAACTTCAAGGCTCGTGCGAATAATTTTGTTAATTAATTTGCTAAAAGCTTATTTTGTTAAAATGTAAAGTTACAATGAGTATAACAATTTTTTGTAATTAATGGTATGTACAACCTTGGAAATTGTACCTCACCGGTTGTATATAGACGATAGTAACATATGCAGACACACAATCATGATAGGTATTTTGTTTACCACAAATGGAAATTCCAACATACTGATTTAATAGGGCCTAAGTCCTATATAATGAAGTTTAAACTTAGAAGACTTTGAAGAACTGTAAAGTCTTAGTAGCGCTACCCCAGACTATTGATTATAAAAAATTATGTCCAAAAGTTAAATATCTAATTCAAGAAACTACATTCATAAAAATTTTATTTTTTCATTAAGTACACTTATAATTTAAAATGTTCATTACTTATCTTAAAAGAGAATATAGAGTTATTTTTGACTTCAGTTTATTACTCAGTAATCATTAATTTTCTCCAAAGTTTGTTAGGTATTTAAAAGGTTAAACTTGCCCGAATGTGTACCACGATATAGTGGAAACTAATTGAAACTGAATCAAAGATTTCATGCCTATACTGGTTCGTAAGATATATAGGGCATCTATGTTGGTAGTATTTATGTTTCAGAGACGCCCTAGTCATCGTTAGTTCAGTGAAGAAGACGACCAGATGTAAGCAGCATATTTGTGACAATCAAACTTTGTATTTAAAGTGGTTAGCGATAATCTAGGTTTACAAATTTTCCCTTTAAGCAGATTGATTTAGTCAGTTGCTTTATAAAAAATTTAGATGGCGTGCATTATCTTGTTTTTTCCAACTTGAATAAACCCACTGCCTAAATCTCATGCGACCGTGGGTCAAAAACTCAGTTAGCTAAAAGTTTTAAGAGTTTTCTTTTACTTAAAGCCAATTTCTATCCTAACCTTACCCTGGGCTTGTTTCAGTTACATAAGAATTCTCGATAGGTAATATTAAAATCTACGACGATTTATTTCACTGTGGATTAGATTTAATATACATCACATCTTGACCTTTGTTATTAGCACGTATTTTCACGCTACTCAAGCTCTTGCAAGTCGGGGTCAATTACCTGTCGTTGGTGGCTTCTTTGTTCTTTGGTTTCGCGTTTTTTTTGTGTTCCCGCATTTTGCGGTTGTTTCTTGGAGGATATGGTTGACTTTGTTTTCCCGCGGTTTTTATTTCGCGTGACTCATGCTGCTGGAAGTTGGTGTCATGACCTGTCTGTAGTGGGTTCATTGATCTTTGATTTTCACGTTTATAACGGACGAGTCGTCGCAACGGACACTGCTTGTTTAGTATCGTCGAACTTCGTGCGCTTTTATTAGGTGACTCATTGCACCTGACTGAAGGACGATGACCGAGTTTAGTGACATTTCCGGACAGTGTTCTTAATCTTGTCACTGACCAATATAGTTAAGCTAATTTTAGTTAGTGTAGACCTAGTAACCTACCGCCTTACTGCCGACACTAACTGAACTACTAACTTGCTTACCTCCGAACAGTACAGTCGTCGCAGACTCTGTCTGGGTGAGGTCATTGATCTTTGGTTTTGCGCGTTTCTGTTGATAAACTGTAACTCCTTGGTCCATCAATGTTGGGCCTCTATTACTCGGCGTGACAGTCTACTACGTCACGAGTTTATTCTTAACATGCCAAAACAAAATATCTTGACAATCCGGGTAATCATGGTAATGAGTACAGGTAAATGTAATTGAAGCTGAAGTAGGAATTAGTTAATTGATTCAAATATCGCACAAGTTCACAGAACGATGTAAAGTCAAACAGGGGCTGGTTATTCACCAGCCACTACTCCTTAAGTTCTTGATAATAATCCTTGATATATTTCTTAAATCTATTAATATAAAACTTGAAATTGGTACACATAAACATAAATCTTCATACAAATAATCAGTCAATACAATTAATTACTTGATCTATCACACTTACTGCAACATTTTTAATGCAACGAACACGTGACGATCAGCTGAATTCCTAACACACAGATGACGTACGTTGCTGACTTGATTCGTAAAACAAGTTTAAAACAGCTAATCTGCACTACTAATACCTCTCACCCTCCAAAAGAACTACACAACAATTATATCTAGCTGCAGCTTTTCCTTCACTGACGGAGTTCCAGTCAGACCTCGAGAGAAATAACATCGCGAGAGAACGACTAAAATCTACTTACAGTGAAAAACTTCGGATCAACTCCACGGTTTTCATCGAAGACATGCGAGTGAGCTGAACTTCAAGCTGCTGAAGAGGTGTACATCAAGAGCCTCTGCATTTGGTGTACACCATCGTTATTAACCGCTCTTTTCAGAGTGAGCCAATACCAATGCCAGCGAAGGACTTTCTAAAGACACGGGCATCAGTTACCATCACCGACAACACTTCCGACATGAACTACGAGAACGCCTCTACACGCAGATGACGTGACGACCGATCATCCTCCGAAACATAACACAACAAGAAGCAGAAATCCAACACCCATAAAATAAAAATCGAACCGCAGACATTCACTACAACTACCACACCAGACCCCGACACCATTACGACTTCGATCACCACAGACAGGTAGAAACCATCGACTAGCAAAAGCTACGTCAACGCCGCCGCCGCCACCATCTCCACAATGGACACTTCCAATACGGAAAGACGTTCACAGCCTCAGACACGGACAAGCAGTAACCGCATCCCTCCTATTTTTATCGACAAGTTCCAAAACTTCATACAGCACACCAAGGAGCTAAACCGACATCTACAAAACAAGGTTGACATCCGAGCAACTAGACAAGGAGCAAGAATAATACCCACCGACAGCACGCAATTCAGATACCTGCAGGACTGCTTAAAGACGAACAAATCGATTTCTACGCATACACCATCAGATCCGAACGCGAACTTAAAATAACCATCAAGGGCTTAGCCGCCAACATTACGACAGAAGACACCAAGACCGAACTCACCAACATGGGGTACAAAATCAACTACGTGATTAAGCTACAGAATAAAGAACGAGAATACTGCAACACCGCCCTCATATCTTTGAAGAACAACCCGACATCTACCGGTATCTACAACTTGTCAACGTTACTGTACTGCAGCCACATTAAAGTAGCTGCATTCGAAAGCAGGGTGAAGCTCCCACAATGCCTTTCGTGCCAACGGTTTAGACATTTGGGCCTAAACTGCGGCTACAAATCTTGCTGTGTTAAATGAGCCAAGTAACACCTGGCAGCGGATTGCAAGAAAAGCAGGGGTTACCACCTATATGCGCCAACTGCAGTGGCCCACATCCGGCTAAATACCGAAACAACCCTGCATAGCACCAACAACTGCGCAAGAGATACACCACCGCTACTCAGCAACGACGCAACCCACTAACAGCACAAAAAACCGAAGACGACGGATTCAATGCAAGCAAAAATGGACGACACGGAGCTCCAACAATCGCCCCATTAATTACTCCAAAAACCATCGCCAAAGACAACACAAATACTTCAGAAGACGAAAAACAATCAAGCTCCGAAGAAGAGACACGCTGATAATCAATACAGAACAAAAGCAAGAACCGACGAGGAAAGAAGAAGACCAACACCAACCCAAAGCCACCCACCACCACCGTCACAAAATCACCGACGAACATAAGAAGCAACAGAGACGAGCAGCGAAGTAACAGAATGACTATAACGCCTACCACACAACCACAAGCAGAGCCGTCCCCCAGCTTCACCCCAACGATGACACTACTTTTTAATAAAATTCTGCAATGGGCAAAAAGACTCATAAGTGTCTATATGGCTGGAACATTCGAAACTGCCTTACTATGGACGGCAATGTGCGACATACTGAAAACCTATAATGGACAATAGACCAACGCCAAGAAACTTAGTACTCCTCTCCTGAAACTCCAACGGGATACAGAACAGGATGAGGGAACTGAATCACTTCCTGCAGCATCACAACGTGGACGTCGCAATGATTGGGGAAGCAAGACTACCTGCACACAGACAACTCAGCCTAGCGAATTACAACATCTACAGTAAAGAACGCGACCTAAAACCAGGACAACCAGCACACGGAGGAGTTGCCATTTTGATACACAACCGACTACTTCACGAACAACTCCAACTACACTCGACTGCTTTAGACAGCGCGGGCGTCAGGTTAAAAGCCAACGGGCAATTCTTTAAAGCAATAGCTGTCTACAGAAGTCAAACCAGCACGGAAATACGCCAAGACATCGACGATCTGCTACAGGAAGATACACCAACAATAATCTCTGGAGACTTAAATGCCAAACATGAAGCCTGGGGAGCAATAACTACCAACAAGAGCGGTCGCATCCTCTACACACACTCTTTCGGCAAGGACTTCGATATCGTATCACCAAATGCACCGACAAGAATCCCACCAGACAGAACACAAAGAACAGACATCCTCGACATCTTAATCATAAAGAACATACCGTACCCGCTCGACATAGAAGTTATTCAAGACCTCATTTCGGATCATCTATCAATCGTCACCGAAATACGGACACAACCACAGACGACACACTGGCGCACCAGGATAAAACATAATTGACGAAAGTTCAACAAGGCTCTCCAAAGGAAAATCACTGACGGAAACCTAGACATAAACAACACACAAGATATTGACAAGTCACTACAGTATCTTACGAAGACCATCCAAGAGTCAATGCAACAGTGTTCCGTAGAGACTGCTACCCGAGACAAAAGACCTGACATCCCACGATACATAAAAGAGGTCATCAACGAAAAGGAAGCCTTCGTCAGAAGGTGAAAGAACACACGAGATTCACAAGTGAAAACACAACTTAACCGAAAGCAACGCGCAATCAAGATTATGCTGGATGAATATTACGACGAATGCTGGACCAACCACGTCAACTACACAATACAAACAGAAGAAAACTTGTACAGACTAAACCATCAACTTATGACACGAAAGAACTTTGGCCCCGCACCCCTACATGGAGAAAATGGAATGCTGTACAGCGCCGAAGAGCGAGCAGCCAAATTTACCCAAGTTCTCCAAAATACGTTCTCAGAAAACTCAACAACAGACAACATATTCACTAACTTCAAGAATATATCAAATACTACAGGCACCTGCAGAGAACGACATTCTACACATAACTCCACAAAAATTAAATAATACTAGCTATAGCTAGACAAAGTATTAGGAAAATTCCAGGAAAAGACGGAATCACGCACATTGCATTAAAACACATAACAAAATAGACACTGGCGTTCATTGCAAAAATATTTAACAGCATAATCAACCACAAATACTCCCGAGACTTATGGAAAACGGTAATAGTGGCAATAATTCCAAAATCAGGGAAGAAGAGGATGGACGCCGAGAACTACAGACCAATCTCCTTACTGAGCACGTTATCCAAAATCTTCGAACGATTACTACTGACAAAACTAAAACCACTGCTGAAAGACAGACCAGAACAATACGGATTCAAGCAACAGCACTCCACCACATTACAAGCCATCCGGGTAATAAGCAACATAGCCACGAACTACAACCGAGGACTAACCACAGTCGCCTTCGGCATCAAAAACACCTTTAACAAGGTATAGAACAACGGACTGCTGCTTAAGCTTGCCACCATACACAATCTTCCGACGCCTTACATCCAATTGTTACGATGTTTCCTGACCAACAAGAAAATACTGGTGAAAGTAGAAGACATCCTGTCACCAGAAACTCCCGTCACAGCCGGAGTCCCATAAGGAAGCTGCCTTTCACCAACGTGATTCAACGCATGCATCCAGAACTTACCATGCCGCAAAAAAGTTTTCTGCGACATGTACACCGACGACACCCTGCTCCTAACAGCCGGACGAAACGCTAAGGAAACAACAGCAAAAATGCAAAAACAGTTTGACACACTACCGGACTGGTTCCAACAGTGGAAAATAAAATTCTCCAGACGCAAGAAAGGACAAACACCGCCGACGTTAGAAGACCATGGGCTGGTTTGAAACAAATCAATAAAATATTTAGGGGTACACATGGACAAGCAACTAACGTTCAGAAAACACGTCACTAAAACGACAAACAAAGCCCGAAGAGCAAAAGACTTCATCCACGGAATACTCGTCCACAAAAATAGACTACCAATAGACACCAGGCCACAAACTTACAAGATATACTCACGTCACAGACTGAGCTACGCATCGGGGGCATGGTACACCTACATTTCAGAAACAAACAGAAACAAACTTGAAGCATTCCAAAATAAGACCGTTGGGACCATCACCGGAGCACCATGATTCGTTAGAAACGTAACCCTAAGGCAGGACCTTAGACTACAAGCGCGAAAAAACCACTTTAAGACGCTGGCGATATCGCACACATTCAGCACATCGCACCTCCGCTGGACGGAAACACACACAAACTCAAGAAAATACTCAGAAGCATATTAGATATCTGAACCGTAAACACATACACCAATCACACAAATCCTTTCGCCAGCAAGACTGACACGAAGATACCATTTCCCACCCTCTGCAGGCAGAGAACCAGAGATTTATAAAGCAGTAAAATCAGTTAGCTACGAGACTGCCAAAATTAATTGATTAAAGCTGTAGAAGGAAGTTAGACTTGAGACGTCCAGAATCGACCAAGCTCTTCACTGATGGAAGTACATACGCACGCGGCACGCTAAAACCACCATCCTTGACGACGTTGAAACCTCACATATCTTTTCTCTTTATACAAAACATCGCCCGGCGATATTTAACAACGTGTCACTTTTGATTCAATAAGATACTCCTTCGTACTACAAAGGTGCTGAAGTATTCCTACTTAGACTTTTGAATAAGATAAACACTGGTTGTTTAACGACAAACTCTACACTTCGAAAAACATTCGAGTACCTCACTTCACTGTACGACGCTTCCCTACCATAGAGAACATGCAGTAGGAGAGACCAATTACATGTTAAGAAGTGAGGATCACAATGGCGGCTAAAATCGGTGGCGCCTCCAGGGACTACTGGAATAAATAATTAGTTAATAGTGATAAATTCAAAATATTAAGGTATTAACACTACAAGATTTACCTAAAATATGTGGTAAATAAATGAATTTTAATTCAACCTATTTCATACATATTTGTCAATTTTCAAAATATATGTTTAGATAAATTTATTGATTAGAATTATCATGGTATAAACACTATTCAGAAAATTAATCGAAACAGAAAAATTAATAATAATAGTTTATTGATGGAAATATACTTTATTAAACAACACCCTTAGCAACAATACAAAATAATGAATAAACAGGTAACTTTAACATATCATAAATATAATACAGATGTACTCATCATATCAAATTTAATTAAATAAATAATGAAACACAAATAATTGCAACATAAAAAATCCTGTTCCTTATTTAATTAAATCTATTATAGACATGCATTAGTCAATATATTCTAGTTTTCCTTTATAGAATAACCTACCTGTTATTAAAATCGTTTTAATTTAATATTTTTTAAATAACAATAATAATATTTACAATAAAATTACACAATAAAGAAGAACTACACTAAAAGATTATTTAATTAAAAATTTTATATGCTGATTTATAAAATAACGTATCTGTTATGCCAACACTTTTTATTTAATAACTTCCCAATAACAATGGTACTGAACAATGCAACTAATCAATGGAAAACGGAGAACTATGTTAAAACCGTATTATAATTAGTGTTTTAAACACTGATTTAAAGAATGGAATACATATAACATCAATGTTTTGAATTTCGCAATGAACAACAATAATATGCTACTTACTATAGACTACAATAACCGCAAGATAGTGAAGGCATTCCCAAATAAAACAAGTAGGATAGAGGTTAGGTTGTTCCTCTTTTTCATTTAAAAGCTAAAACATACGAAAGATAAATATATTTCGATGATACTAGAGCGCCTCCAAGCGCTAATGGATATTCACGTAATTTAGTTCCCATAATTTCCTATGTATCGGATGATCTCCTTTTATTTATCTACGGTTCCAACGCGACCCACCTAGCAATGAACTAACCAATACAGATGGCAAAATAAGCGCGCCACAAACTGCAAACAAACTGCGACGGTTGCATGCGTCATTTTCATTATTTAATTTAAATAAGAAATGAATCCTCTATGACAATCGCAAGCATTCTGGACAATGGTTAAATCGTGCTGAAGCTCCAAGGTGTCAGACGAGAGCACAACTCCGTCCGAAAAGGGTTATGGTGACAGTGTGTTGCACTTGTGAAAGCGTGCGTCATTATTCTTTATTGTAGCCCGGTGAAATCATCACCGCAGGTTCATATTGCAGGAAATTTTCTGTATGAAAAATTACGAGATAAACAACCGCCTCTGGTTAATCGACCGTCACTGATGCTTTTGAATGGAAAAATAGACTACAGGTATCACAAATGACCGCAAGAAAGCTTTCTGAGTTGGGATACGAAGCTCTTGATCATTCCCTACATTTGATGTTTCAATGCTCCACCCAAATGTACTACATTGGCCAGAAAGCGTGTTTTTTACCTGGGAATTTTAAATTTTCCTTTGATATTCCAAGTGCGCGACAACACTCACATACGGACCTACATTTTACCTCGCATTCAAACGAAAGCTAATTTTTCTGAAAAATGCTCCTCAAACATTTTTCAAGCGACCCGTGTCGGGAATGGAACCCGGGACCTTGGGCTTAGTAATCACATGCGAACCAACTAAGCCACGGAACCGCCAGTTCTTGATCATTCACCACATGTGCCTAATTTGTCACCTACAAATTATCATTTCTTCCTATACCTCGGAAAATACTTGCAGAATTGTCGTTTTATTGTCGATGCTCTGTAATTGACGCATTTGTAGAATTTTTAAGTCTTACAGATACAATTTCTTCTGCGAAGGAATTGATACATTACCTGAATGTAGGCAACGCTATCGATGGTAATTGCGATTATTTTTCTGAATAAATGCTTTTAAATCAAAACTTATGGGGTTTTATTTTTACGAGGCTTGTTCAATTGAAACCCATCGTTAATTCAGGAAAAATTTATTGACAACTGAATTTACAAATAATTACCACTACGATTAAGGCACATATCCCATTGTTTCGTCAACCTATGTACAGCCTGCCTAAAGAAATCTTGTGGTTGCTGCTCGAAGAATTCTTTCACGACATTCTGTACTTCTTCTTCCAACTGAAAACGGTCTCCTTTTAACGCTTTTTTCAGTGGCCCAAAGATGTGAAAATCGCAAGGCGATAATCGGGACTATAGGGTGGATGCTCTAATATCCTCCATTTCTTTCGCTGTAGATTTTCTTTCACCACGTTGGCAACATGAGGTCGAGCATTGTCATGAAGCAGAATGACACCATGTGAAAGCTTCAATTGACATTTTTGTCTTATTGCTTGATGGAGCTTGTTCAAAATTTCATTATACAGGTTTGCGTTGATATGCACCCGAAGTCCTGTGTATGAATTTTCAATGGTTGCAAACCTTTAGCACACAGAAATTGAATGACCGCACGCTGATCACATTTGGTCGGATTGTTAACAACAAACGTCATTTCAAAGCCACAATACTTAAAATCGCTGTCAAATATATACAAGAGAAACTGACCAGTGGGAAGTTTTCAAACACCACTAACGTTGCAAAACGTCAGTTGAGTGATTACAATTGTTTCCAAGGCTAACCTGACCAAAGATGGGTTTCAATTGAACAAGCCTCGTATATTCAAATATCACACATTTCATATGCAGACTAATACATTGGCACCCTTAGTACTTACGTTTGAAAAGTGCATACACGGTACCGCGTTGAGATTATAATATCGAAAAACGCGTGTGCCTGAAAATCTGTTTAAATAAATTTTTATATATATATATATATATATATATATATATATATATATATATATATATATATATATATACTTTATAGTTATTTATAAAATTTATTATGTAGTTTCGGTTCAATTCTGTACTTCCACACTTTAGTAGTGTTGGTTTTATCACCTGATGGCGGTTTTATTTACTTTTGCCATAGTACAGTGATTGTTTCGAAATTATATCATTATAATAGCTTCGATTACTTCATAGGGTTCTTGGGAACTATTCCACTCTGATGAGGCTAACTAGCCGAAACCATTGGTCAGTGGATGTTTCCTCCCTATGAAGTAATAAAGCTTATGTTTTGTTAATGGCTATATAACTACCAGCCCGATTTGTATTTGTCAATGGCTCTTATTATTTTCATAAGAGTTTGTTTACAGATACATCTTACTTTTATATATATATATATATATATATATATATATATTATTATGTAAGGGGGTATAAGGTTTCTAAAGGTATATTTGTATTAATAGGGGTGTATGCCAAACGATAGGATCAATATTTCAGATTTAATAATTTAAAAACTATATAATTTTGCTATACTTTACATACGTTAAAGTATGTACCATTTCAGATTGAAACTTATATGCCAAAAGGTAGATAACATGACTTTATGACGTTGATATAATGCACGGTACTTGAGGTTTTATACTGAGTTGATATTTCATGAGCCAGTTGAGAGTACATTTGCCGTCGGAAAGCCGAACGCATTTATGGATATCTGCAATATAACAAAGCGTCCAGGTCGTGTATAAATTATTTGGCTTTTCCTTTTATAGAATCAAACTTTTGGACGAATTGTAAATCAAAATTTAAAGTGAATCAAAATGTAAAAGGTTATTGGAGTTTAGTGAAGTGTTTTGGACCAATAGTAGAAATTTAAAATTATTATAAAGACTGTAGCGAAGGTATGTTGGACACTGAAAGAAAGATGATTTGTTATTGGATGTTATATGTTTAAAAATGTTATTCTAGTAAGCTAAGTTTGTTGATTTAATAACTAAGCAAAATAAATAAGGGACTTTCTTTTCGAATTTGTTCAGATAAAGACCTATTTTATGAAACCTGCGTTAAGTTGTAAAATATTTTGAAATAAAAGTTTATATGTGTATCAACGAGTATTATTTAATAAAGGGTGAAAGTAAATAAAGGCGACGAATATATAAAAGGAGTTTAAAAGTGGTTAATAGTGCAACGGGAAAGGCAACGAGTATTTAAAGAAGATTTGGAAGTGGTTATTAGTGGAACGGGGAAAGCGACGGATATTTGTTTGAGAAGATTGGTGTTGGTTTTGGTATAGATTTGGTATAACGGCAGTAAGGGATAGGAGTGGATAAAGAAGGCATCGACGACATAAGTAATTTTGGATTGAATTGAGAAGATTAAACGGCAGTAAGGACATCGTATGGATAATTGGAATAGCAGGACTAGGAGTGATGTGTATTAGGACAGCGGGTTTGAATTGGATTGTGCGAAGATAGGATTAAGTGGGATACGAAGCAGAGGAACAGGAGATCGATATACGAAGAGGAAGAACTAACGCAGGGGAAGTAGACAACGGTTTTTTGCTAAATTCTAAATTGGGGTAAATTTATTTCAGGTTTGGGTCATCGAAATTGTTTTTAAGAACACCTGGAGGCAGTACGCAAGCGGACAGTGTTGGAGAATCTTTTGTAAAAGTGCGTACGGCGATTTCGAACTTGAGCCAGCAGTTAAAGAAAGGCCTTCAGCGCGGTATATTTCTGGTAAGTACCGTAAATATATCATAACGTCAAAAATTAAAGTCATAAACAGTTACATAAATTAATTTGGCATCAGGCAACTTTGATATATTAAAATTTGGCATACATAATAAATTCAGTACATTAAAAAAGTGGTAAAACAAACGAGGGTGCAGTTTGGTTGGGTAGAGCACATCTACTCACGATTGAACTCACGGTGAGTAGGTGAGAAAACCCTGAGATTAAAGTTTCAAATAGTCGAGGCATATAAAATATAGTAATTAGTAAAAAAAGAACCAACCAAACGTTTGCTAAAGCACCTCGATTTGAAATCATTAGGGACGACGACAAAAGTCGTTAAACAAATTTTGTTTAAAGTTAAAAAGTAATAAATAAAGAAGGTATTAGCCCAAAACGAAAGTAAAGTAATAGGGGTGATATAATATAAAATAAAATAAGGGCGGGGATATAAGAATATATATATATATATATATATATATATATATATATATTGTAGTGGTTTTAAAGGGCTAAATCTACGTATAAACAAGGTAATTTCAAACACCCTGTATAAAGGAAACAACCAGAATTTACGTGCGAAATTTATTTCATTTAGTTCATTTTAAAGTAACAAATATTACCATAATTTTACAATTAGTGATTAAAATTGTGTAAGGTTCATAAAGAAAATAAATTGTAGAAACCAATGCAAATTAAATTAAACTATAATTGAGTTTAATTGAACGGGTAATTACGTATAATACGCATAAAAGCATAAAAAATCGATAATACCAAGGTGAAACGCTTTGCTAACACATAAACAGCCGTTGGATATAAAATACCTTAAAGAGCCAACTTCAAAAAATGTTGTGTTAAAACGTTGGTTAATTGAACACCTGCATGTTTTCGAAATGTCAGGTTCCCCTTATTTGTGTAGATAAAAAAGAGTATTCCAAGTATATCTGGTAAACGGCTGGAGGGTTCGCGTAAATATTAACTAAAAGTTTCCTTAAAGTGCAGAAAGAACAGAGGGTCAATGAAATACGTCGGAATGAGACAGGCATAATAACATCCCACTTCAAAAAGCACGTATACAAGTCAACATGGAGTAAAGTTAAAACGCGGACAGTAATATTGATTTCTACCAATCAATTATACAAGTTTATAAATAAAACATATAATATACATAAGAAAGGGACAGCGTTAATATAGGCGGGATTTTTAAGACGACAATGGATATACTATTGGTCGATATATTTAGTTCTAGAACAGACAAACACGAGAATATTTGAAGTCGGGTTTATTGGAAAATATCGTAACGACGCGCTAAATTTCGGGGATTTGGAAAACGGTTGAAACAAAATTTGAGGAAGTGTTATTTTAAATTAGTTTTTTCACGGAAGAGCGGCCTAGAGGTGGCATTTGGAATCATATAAATACTTGAAGAGAATTAGCATCGCTCTCTCTATTAACTTCGATCTTTTAGTATTTTCACCGCTTCAGAATACGAGTTTGTAAGTGTACATATTTTTAAATTATATAGTACAGTGGTGACCTCATAATTTGATACGCGAATAGTCGCGAGTCTAAATTTTAATTTGAGGTGCAACATTTATCTTAAACAAGCTCGTGAAGTGACGTGAAGTAACGTAAATTTAAATTAAATTAAACTATAGTACGCAATTATGAAAGAAGTGTAATTAATTTGAAGTTGGATCTGAATGCACCGTAAAGGCAAAGCAATACGGCACAACTTAAATGGTGTTCATCTACAAATACCTAGAGGCGACCAGCAGAGCAGAACGAAACAACTTAACGGCGTGTGACGTGTGAGAGTGAATTTTGAAGGTATTGTGCATTGTTTTGCGTATTGAAAATAATACGTATAACTAACTTTATTATGGTATTTAAATAGAAATCTAAAGGTGTACATAAAGCTTGTTAACGTTCCATCAGGAATTTAAAATTTTTATTGTTACGAGTACACGGGTTTTTTTGTTTGTTGTAAGAGTATGCGAAGTACAAAAGCATACATTAATCATAATTAACTGGGTTATCATGAGCTCACCATACTCCAGAATATACTAATTTAGAATAAATTATAAATAAAGAAAGAAAATAAGGTATTATTCAGGGCCCATTTACTCCGGGTATATTCAATGTGTTTGATATTTTAAATTAAAATCCAGGACAGTACAAAAATAGGATTTATTGAGGTGTAACTAGATTACTGAAATGTGGATAATCTTATATTTTATTTGTAAATAGTGATAAATAAATATTGTATGATGGTTGTATTATTTTGTGGTTTTATTGAGTGTGTGCGTAAACGATACAGAGTAGAATAGTAAATCTAGGTATCCAAAAGGAGGCCCAACTGAGCTAGCCTGGGAGCTGAAGAAGAATTAAGGTGATGAAGAGAGGAATCTGGGTAAGAGTTAAATTTTTTAATTAAATTTGTCTACTGTGTGCAATTTTCGATTTTGTAAAAATGAAAATAAATTAATTTTCGAATCAACTGAGATTCCTGAGAGCAGACACGGCAATTTATGGCACCCAACGTGAGGCTCGATTTCTTATAGGTTACGCGGCAATATATATATATATATATATATATATATATATATATATATATCAAGTGCGTTATCATAGACTAAGTTATATTATGATGGCAAGATTAAATCAAAACATTTTTGGATAATATACAGTAGATGGAACCTTATTAAAGCAAGAGGGTATACAGCGAACGTAATGTGCTTTTCTCTAATCGACCACAAGATTATATACAAGATAGTCTGAATTATTTCTAGAAAACATTCGACATTGGATACTGCTAAAAATTTAGAAAAATTATTATATGAGCTATATATTGGAAACACCTTTTAATGGTATGTAAACTATTCTCTGATACTTTTCCAGATAGTCGAACGAAAATTTGTGCAAAATGTAAAATTTTTGTGCAGAATAAATGTACAGAAAATGGTTCCAAAAGCTCAGAAACAAATATAGAAACTGAAATAAAATATACATAGTATTTGTGTGGGATCTGCAATTGTGACAGCAAACAGAGGTTTCACTTTACAACTAAAAACATGCAGTTCCATTTACTGTAACGAACCATACGTTATGTACCAAGTATTAAGATTGGCACCAGATAACCCTCCAACAAGCTTAACTTATCTTGTCTCAATCACAGTAGCTACGCCTGCAATTAGAAGAGGGAGAACGTATATAAACAACTCTGAATGAACCAAAAATTCGGACTTTGTCGATTATTAACAAAGATCACTTACTAGCATTTTTGTGATTCGAATCCAAGATTACAGCATTGCGCTAATTAACGATACACCACACAGGCAGTGACGGTTTTCCTGGTGAAACACATATTTATTCTCCAGTCACACCACCCATAATTATCCCGGTTTGAGCAGTACACCATCGGTGATTGTTATTCAGGCAGCACGCCATAACTCCATCATTACACCGCCAGTGATTGATATTCAATAAATCTATTCCTTTACACGGTCAGTAATTCAATTTGAACCCTACTCTTAATCGCTTATACCTGGAGTCTCAGAGCACCACCTTCTCGACGCCGCTGGCGGATTAGCTCTTATCACCGAATTCACGTCATTCAGACGTACGACAATGAACCGCCAAAACATAGGCATTGCCACCGTTGTTGATAGTCACTTCCTGAGTTTCTGTATATTCTTTTGGCCGATAACAATTTATAATAACATTTCCTTAGGTCAACTATATATATTACATTATATCCACCTCCTTTTTTTATTTTATTTTATATAATTTAAAACTAATTCTAATTTATTTATTTTTTAGAACTGCTTAATAAGTCATTAAATTTCAATGCGCTTCAGGTGTTGGTCATTTGAAACTTTTAAAATCCAAACAGATTTTATTTTTATTTAGTCATTATGAATACACCTCGGCTAAGCAATGATACTTTTTTTCTCAGGGTAAATTTTTTTAGTACAAGACTTATTTAACTAGGGTTCTAAAAGCGTAAAGATGCGTAGGCTGTTGAAGTAGCATTTTCTTAATAGCAATAAATATTTTCTCAATATTTAGGGTTTACTACAAAACTACGCTTGTTACAAAAAATTATATATTACAAAATTTGTAAGGGAATCTTATGTAACAGTGTTTAGCGAGCCGTAAGCTTTTGACCAAACTAGTGTATTAGTAAGGGTTGGGAGGAGGTGGGGGTGAAAGCAAAAGGGCTAGCGGTCGGGAATTTGTCAATGTATAGTCCCTATAAGATGTACCAAAAGCCTGCAAAATTTCAGCTTTCGCTTAATTAGTTGCAATATGAAACCTTTATTGACTGGGCTAGTTATTATAAGGGCTGATACATCAGCTCTCACTATAGCAATCTATTTTATTAGTAAGCTTTGTTGTATATCATTTTGAAGCTAATTAAATTGTCTGTAAGCTATATATTACATTTTTCTCACGATAACAAGAGTAAAAATGCGTATTCTTGAAGTTGCATTTTCCTATTAACAATGTAACAAATACGTATTCTGTGGTACTAACTATAGTAGCCCCTTGTTACAGCTCTGTGAAATCTGACCCTTTTTATTCCGCCTAATAATATCAGAAGAGACGGTATCCTTGTAGAGGCGTCCGTTATCATCATTTAAATAGCTTTGGATTTATCATAATAAAACATTTAATCGAAACAACTTCTCTAAATTTGCACCAAGAACAAATCGTCTTACGTATGCGCTACTAGTGTTGCTTAATCAGTAGGCAGTCTACATCCACCTTCAAGAATTACTGAACTAACATAGCGCTTGCGCGAAATATCACGAAGTGACGCTTGAGGTGGATGACCTGCTTCTGACGTGGAGGGTATCAACAGGCGGGCTCAACCATGTTGCACGACGACAGCGGTCAAAGAGCATTGAGATAAACGTGCTGCCGCATTTTTGCACCAGCTGGTCCCTCAGAATTGCGATTTAGGTCAAGAGAAAGTTTATGGTCGTTTCGGAAGAAGGCTCGAGATGTAGTTTCCCCGGGTTCCGGCCAGGCGACCAAAACACTATATGTGGCGACAACGTGACCGTCGATCCTTGACGTTTGTTAACGGTAAGATCATTATTGGTAGGTAATCCTTAAACTAAAAGGATCTTTAATTTTCCTAGCACTTTGGTGAGATTGTGACTAGAAAACTCTATTGTTATGGAATGGATTTGAAGTCGTTTGTAGAGGTTTTTTTTGGTAGAACAGTGTGATAAGAAGATGTTGGCCATTTACTTTAGGACTCTTATTGTACGAAGTCTTTGTTAACCAGATACAGTCCTAAGTTAGTAGATCAGAAACTTTTCTAGAGCAACAGCTCCGTATTACATGCAAAAACCAGGTATTTAAAATTCCTGCTGACATAGAAATTAATTCCTGGTGAGTGTTTGATAATTTTGTATTAATTACAGCAGGAGCTTTGTTTCCATGTCTTCTAAATTTTTGAAAAATGAATTGTTAATGATGTTTAATTTTAAGAGAAGGTTAAATTGACGATATTAGATTTGCATTTAGGTTCTAACATAAAAGGTCGTAGAAGTAATAATATTCTAACAATCTTATATCAGGCTTATTTTCTTAATTAGTGATAAATTATAGAAACAAAAAAAAAACACTTGGCTGTATCAAAAGTAATCTAAGGTTGTTCTGTAAAACACGTAAAGTACGCATGTGTCCAAAAACAAAAGGTTGTTAAGTTCACTTTCTATTTAAAAATGTTTAGTTATAATATGCTCGATATTTAGTAAAGTAGCTATGTCATTTCTGTGCCATGACAAATTAAAAATTTTATTGATTTATATTATTTACATTCTATTTAATTGTAATGAATACAACAAGTTAAGCTCAGTTGAAACATACGTAAACCAATCTAACAGATCTGTCAATTGGGTAATAAGAATCTATTGTAAAATAGTAGCAAACGTAAAGATCTCACTATGTAAAGAGAAATTTATGGATTTATAGAAATCAATTTTACGATTGAACGTTATATATGTGACGATATTCAACAAAAAAGGAATTACTTTTAGATTACATTTATGGTTTAAAACTCTGTCTTTTTATTTTGTGAATAGTTAAATTTAATGACACTACAGCTGAGAAAATAGATTTTGAATATTGAATTTAGAGGAATACTGAAATAGTGTAAGGTAATAGAAAAGACGCACTTGATTTTTCTCTGACGTCCATTTTCTTAGGTAAGACACTTTTAATGTGGTGATTTCATGACGATTGGCTTATAAGTACTGTAGTATTCCTTTATTGTAAGGCACAAATTGTGTCTTTTAATTAAAATTTACTGTGTGACATTTTCATTCAGGGTCGTCGTGATAGAAACTGAAGTAGATACGTTCAAGAGGTTTCCAGATGTGTTGTTTTATATAAGTTGTAAGTTTTTTTGACAATCATTATATCCTGTGAGTTTCTACATCTTCTCATAGGATACTTTTGTTTCTTTTATTGTCCATATAGATGCGGTGGTGCTCAATTCTCCCTCCCCTTTTTCATTCCTGATTAGACTTGAGTTTACTTTGTAGCCACGTCCATCTCATGGCTCACCCTTGGGGTAATTCCCAGATTAAGCCGCGAATATCGTGAAGATCGTAAGTCTAAGAGAAGTGATAAAAAAATCACTTCGCTGATGAACAGCGTCAAAATAGTCACATTGACGTACCATACTCGCCAAGCAATCAAGATCACTTCAACAATATCAGTTTTCTTAACATTCATAGGTTTTGCGGTAAAACTACGCTAACTAAAAAAAATTTGTGTATAACATAATTTATAAAGAATCTTATTATAAAAAAAGAAATCAAGTGAATAACTATATTGGTTTGCAAGCTGCCGACGTTTAACCAAACCACTCTACTTGTAAGGTTTGGAAAGGAGTGGGGTAAAAGCAAAAGGGGTTGAAGTCGAGTATTTGGTGTTTTACAATCACTAAAACATGTACTAAAAACCTGGCAAAATTTAGCTTTCCCCTAATTAGTTGCGATAATACGTGTTTTTCTTCCTTTATTGACTCTGCTAGGTAGTTAGTTTGCAATCACCTTCAAAATTGTTGGTGGTTCATGTTTTTAAATACTCTTCGATAATATGTGAGAGTTTTAAAAAATTTGTCTATCCCTTAAGCAGGTAAAGTTTTTAGTTTAGGAGTTATAGTTACCCTTCGCAGATTGATATCGAAGTGTTGAGGGTGAGTAATAAGTGCAAAAGTATTCAGCAATAAATTGAAAAGGTGAACATACTAAATATTAATGTTTGTTGTTTACTGAAGCTTTTCTGGAGAACCGTGGGTAACTTGCACGAATTAAAATTTCTGTTTTTCCTCATGCATATTATGTACTAAAGTTTTCACGTTTATATGTACGTTACTTTATATTAATACACTTTTATGATTTTAATTTCTTAGATTTGTTTATCATGGTCGTTTGTTGTGATAATGAGTCGAGATCGCTTGAAAAGCAAAATTTCTAGGCCAAGTTATTGTATAAAATTTTGCGTAGTGGAGTATAAAATTTTTTAAAAATAGCTGCTAGCTTTTATTGAAATTAGGATTCGTCATATTTTAACTTAAATAACTACGTTTTTATCGAGCTTAGTAAGAACTGGAAGTTTGCCTCAATCGTCTATTTATGAATGTACTTAAGT
Source organism: Platerodrilus igneus (assembly GCA_036346225.1). NCBI lineage: Eukaryota > Metazoa > Arthropoda > Insecta > Coleoptera > Lycidae > Platerodrilus > Platerodrilus igneus. Next base: position 393,409 of record JARFIW010000975.1, on the reverse strand, counting down.
TAGAAATGCTTTCTCTGATTTTGGAAAACTATATTACAAATACCAAAAATCGCACATCTAATGTTTACAATTTTCTAAATAATACTATAAATCAATGCAGACATTTCTAAATCCGTGTTTCATTTAACTTACACGTTGGCAATAACATTGTGGAAACGGAAACTATCACGATGCAAATAATTTCAAGTTTACGCGCGTTACATATGGTAGCGTACAATAGAATCTATGCGTGACTATGTAACATTAAGTTGGTTATCAAGATTCCTTTCGGTAACAATTACTGTTTTTTACTTAAATTAGTTTCCTTGTCCACGTTTTATTATGCTCAGTATTATTCCCTTTATGACCTGCAAAATATGACTAACTCTAAACTATGATATTTATGGAGCTGAAACGATTCAAATATTCTGCAAAATAATGAAGCTAAATTTGGCGCTAATGGTTGAGAGAACCTGATTTCATACTTAATGATACAGGGAATTTATTCAGCACTTCCCAAATCGACCCCAAAAGTTATAAATTCTAAGTTTCTAAGAGCAAATATATTTTACTTTTTTTCGGCACGAGTATAAAGAGTTAGTTTCAAAATATGATACTTCGATATTATACTAATTGCATTAATTACTGAAATAATTTAAACATTTCAGGTAGACCTGCAGATAAATAAAATAAATGTTCAAAATTGTTGTTAGCGTTGTATAGAGCGCATGTAAAATCTCCATAGAGCTCAAAAACAAGATTTCAACCAACCACCTTTTGATTTATATACAGGCGCTCTTATCAAACAAGTTTGACAAGATCGACAAATTGCAACTAATACATTAACTTACGTTTTAAATACGTAAGAATTAACGACGGATTCCTTTTGACATAAAATATTTGTTGAAAATGATGAAAGCGAAAACTTTTGTAATACTATATAACCTTAACCCCGCATTCAAATATAAAACACCGGGTAATTAATATAACACTAACACTAACCACGTACCCCAGTAGTCCTATACAGATGCGACGTTTCCGGTTTTCGGGGCGGGTTCCGTAGCTGTTTCCTACTGCTTGGTATGTTGCTGCTGGTGCTTCTCTCTAGACGATACACTATTAAGAAAAAGGTAAGGAGGTGGGAACCACTAGTCGATATTATCGATCGCTCGAAGCACTCGCACACGTCGGTACTACAACGTAAGACGGTAAGAAAGTGTACTGAGATATTCTACATCTCTCACGTAAATATCTACTCGCTCCAGTCGAGGTTGACACATTTCCACGCGCGTTGGTGGGAACAAAGCCGTTTCAACGTAAGAATTGTCATGTAACCATACACGCCAACCACTAAGATAAGCAGTGTCCTATATATCAATGTGAACCAAAACTTAGAGTTGTTTTCACAGGCGGTAACGTTATGATTGTTGTTTGCTGGGAATTTGCCCCTCGCCGAGTTCTAAAATGTCCCTAAATCTAAATTAAACAATATTATGTTGGAGTTTTAAAATAAAGTGTAACAATCGCCTTAAAGCTTCAAAAGGAATAACAAAAAAGAAGAAAAATGTTTTTTGTACTAAAGCTTACACATACACAGGAGACTCCACCTGCATTTGTCCATAGGCGCCACCTGGTTTTTTAAACCGTAACAAAAGCTGCGATACCAGGAAACAAAAATGAGCAGCCACCTGATTTTAAGACTTAGTCAAACTCAGCGCGCACAGGTCTTGTTTGCTGCAGCTCCAACCGTACAAATTTATTCGGAAGCACGAGACTCACATACTTATTACTACACTTACTTTACTATAAATCTAACTACAAAAGTTTTTCTTTCACATTAATTGAAGAATGCGTGCAAATTCCACCTGTTTCCTTAAACATATTTTCCAAAGTTGAACAAATGTATACTAGCTTTAGCAATCTAAGGCAAAACAGAGTGCAGAAGCAGAAAAGTTAAGTTGTTACGGTATTACGTGCAGACAAGAAAGAAAGAAATAAAGTAAGTAAAGAATTTCTGCCACACCGAATACCGCAACAAAACAGAAGGGTAGAACAGAAATTCAAAAAAATTGGATTTTGTGCTAGCTCAAAATCGTGGAAGGTTAGAGTGGATCACACAAAAGTGGTTTTGTTATGTGAATTCCTAGTGAAAGAAAACAGTGTATTATGCAAACCTAAATGAACTTTTAAAATATACCATCGTGATATAGGCAAAGTGAGCTTTGAAGTTATTAAGTTTTCGCTTTTTTCAATTTTAATCTGTTTATTTAAACGTAAGTTCAAGAAATTTTATTTTAGCCTATATTTATTCACATTGTATGAAGCTTCTAGTTTGACGTTATGCTTTTTAGGTCTAGTCTATAACATTGAAGTTTTATTCACAAAAGCCAATGTTTTCGTAAAATAATAATACGTTGTATAAGGAAATTAATTCAAGCCATTTAAACAACAGCTGGATGCAGCACGGATACCAAATAACGTCAGATGTCTATTACATTTTATGTCATACTAATTTATTCTTGTATTTTTACTGCGTAGTAACTAATTACAGGTAATTAGGATAAAAAGCACATGTGTAATAAAGATTAATGAAAATTAATATAAGAAGCACACATATAATAAATGACATACACTTAATTATCACATCATGCAATGAGTCAGCCCACTGAAAAGATATAGAAATTCGAGAACCTTTGATGTATTGAAATTTTATCATACAAAAGCGGTAAATAATTAGAAAGTATTTATTGAAGGTTGGTCGATCTATTTATAAAGTGTTTGCTGACGATACTTTTGATCGGTAACTATCAATTGTAAGAGCTGTAATGTTTAAATGGCATGCAAGGTCATGCGATCTTTAAATATTGGTTAAAACAATTTTTTTAACAAAACTAAAATTTTATCGAAATAAGAAGAATCTGAACGGAATTATAACGTTAATAGAGTATAAAGAAAGGAATTGAAACTTAGTTTACAGATGCAGTTATTACAGTACAAAATTGAAATAGAAATTTCAACAAAGACATTGGTTGAACTATTGATTTTGTAACTGCAGGTACAACTTTATTTAAAATCTTTTAAAAGACATTTCGTGATATAGGTAGATTAAACTTGTATAATATTTTTACTTATAGAAACTTTTGTGTGAATGGCTATTGTAATGTTGTTTTGAGGTCTGATCACTTAACGTTTTCTCTCGGAGGTAAAAGTTTCTTTTTGCACTTATCCATAACTAATTTTAATAATTTATACATAGTGTGACATACATAAGAAAGTTTGAAGCAGATTATATGTTAATGACTGGTAGTTGTGAAATGTTATTTTTTCTCTGACTAAAGCTGTCAAATTATATTGGTAAGTTTTTAGATTGAAATATAAGTAATTTTTTTTATGAATAATGTGTACTTAAGAAAAATTGTTTATGAATATGGCGACTGTTATAATTGGAACGATTGTTTCAAAATATTTTTGTCATTAGAAATTTTTGCATATCCTACTTATCATACTGTAGCAAATTTTTCTCTAAACTATCACAGTCTTAAAAAAATATAATATTTTCATGACGTTGGGTCAGCACCTCGCTAGCTATACTACTCATGTCAAATAAATGTGGCCTAGAATCTCCCAATCTAGCCTATTCGTGTTATTTTCAAAATGGACACGTTCCAATTTATCTTCATTATATGCATAATCTTTAGTCTTAAATGATTTACTATCAATAACTTCCAACATGTCTCCACAATTTATAGGGAGTCTTGACTCTCCATTCACCAATTCCAGATATTCTTCTTTTAATAACACTTCATATCTGACTTTACCTGGACATGTAACAACTATTCATCCAGTTTCTACATTATCCTCTAATTATCTCTCAAACTGGTTTACTCTTATACTTTTAACTCCCTCGTCCTCTTTCACGTTACCAATCCCTTTCTTTTTTCCTATTCTTTCAAATCCTTCTTACATCTACATAATTAAATAAATGTTTGAACTAACCACATGCCATTCCTCCATATTTGTACATACGCAATTTCACAGAAAGATTCGATCCTTTAATGGGAATTATCCCAAATGAGTTATTAAGCTATGCTTTCTCTACTATATTATCACTATTTAATATTATACTACCTTTATTTGTTTCATTTTTAAGAGCTGCATTACCAGAAGGTTTCTTTATCTTCTCTTCAGCTTCGAAATTATATCATTTTCATCAATTTCATTTATTATTACCACCACTTCAACATTATCTTCTGCACACTTTGCAATAATTCCGACTTTTTCTCTAAAAACGATTCTCTTTTAACTTCAGAAGGGCACCTAACACTTAAACTCTTATCGCCTTTCTCTTCCATATCCTTCTCAAATTGATTCAGATTCATACAATCTCCTTCTATCGTTATATGGACTTACTTGTCACATTTAATCTTTTCATCCCCCAAAGTCATTACTTTATTCTCAGTATCTATTATACCCCTCATCTTACGAATAAAATCCATTCCCAGAATGACATCAACTCTTAACCCTGGCACTATTAAAAACTCTTGCTCAGCCTCCATCTTGCCCAACTTAATTTTCAGAGTTATAATACCGTTGATAACTGCAAACTTCTTATTAAATGGCGATTCTAAATTATTTCTTTTGATAGGGATAACTTTCTGTATTAACTCCTCTAAATTATCTATTATGAATATGAATCCATCACTTCCTTCTCTCAACTCTTGTGTCTAAAAGTAATTTAATCTCGCTTTCTTCTACTTGTAATTTCATTATACGTAGTACATCATTTTTACATTAACTTTTAAATCATTTTTCAAATCAAGTTTTAGAAATGCGCATGTTCGTATTTATTAATTCCTATACTCTCGTCGTTTGATTTGTCTGCTTCTAAAAATTCTACCTTCTTGACGTTCCAGGTTGATTCACAATCTCTGCGAATGTTCTACTATTATTATTACTACAGTATTGCCCGAAATAAACAGTACTGAAACTAAGTTGGCGGTGTTTTTATGCGTGCGCTGTCACACTCAAGTTAGCTAGTATAGACCTGTCAAGTAAACCTCAAACAAGTAATTAGTAAGGCCTAATTGTTAAAAATGGTGTTAAGTACAGAGGAGAAAGTGTTTCTGGTAGAGCATTATTTTCGTTCATACGGAATCGGCCGACGTAATGGTGCAAGTTTGCTATACGTGTCTGATCAATTCACACAAAGGTTTAATAAACGTTCTCCAAGTAATGCTGTAATTTTGAAGGTTATTGAAAAGTTTAGAAATACAGGTAGTGTATTGTGCCAACGAAAAGGAAACTCGGGGCGTCCCAGGACAGTTAACAACAACAATAACCATGAACGTGTTTTTGAGCAAATCTTAGAAAATCCGAAAGTCAGCCAGGCAAGGACAGCGTTACAACTTGATTTAAAAAGAACTTCCTTTCAAAGAATCCTGAAGGAGCTGGGTACATTTTCGTATGTGATTCAGGTACATCAACAACTACATCCTCGGGATTATCGCAGTAGAGTGGAATATTGCGCCAGAATTCTCGCGTTACAGTATGAAAATCCTGAATTTTTGAAAAATGTTTGGTTTTCAGACGAAGCACATTTTCACTTGTCAGGCTATGTGAATCGTCGCACAAATCGATTTCTGGGCTTTGCCAGACCCGATGAGGTTCAAGAGGTTCCTTTACATAGTGAAAAAGTGAGTGTCTGGTGTGCTGTTTCCGGACACGGAATCATTGGTCCGTACTTTATCGAAGAGAATGGTAGGCAAGTCACACTTAATCAACAGAGGTACAGACAAATTTTAACACGATTTATCCCTGATCTACGTCAATTCTGTCGTGCACGTAACTTGGCATTTCGAAACCAATTTTTCAGCAGGACGGGGCAACTTGCCATACTGCTGCCGCAATTCGTCAATTTCTTCAAGAACATTTTCCAAGCAAATTCATATCACGATTTACTGACTTCCCTTATCCTTCACATTCTCCAGACCTCACACCTCCAGACGCATACATTTGGGGCATGGTTAAAAATGCCGTTTTCAAACGGGCACCACAAACCATCGATGAATTAAAGGATGCCGTTAGAGTCTTCTTTGCAGCCCTGAGACAACCCTTATTCAATAACATGACCAGAAACTTAGAACATCGTTATGAAGTCTGTCTCGAACGAGGAGGTGCACATTTAGAACATATAATAAAGTGTCAATAATATGTATTTTTTAAATATACAAAACAATTACAATTTCAGTACTGTTTATTTCGGGCAATACTGTACTATTCGTTCCATCTCTTTGTATATTTGTTACATTTTCCCTTCCTAGGGTTACGGTTCTATTCTCAATGGTACGGTATTCATTGTTCCCTTTCCCCGTCTGTCCTGATGGCATTTTCTCTACGCCAATTATTTCTCTGGAAATTTCTCTTTTCAAAAGTCTTGCATTGGTGCCTCTCCTGTCCATTATGCCTTTGGAACCTAAATGCATTCATGGGCAAGTTCCTTGGTCTAGTCTTCGCCCTTCTTGGTTGAGCCATTTCATCGTATCGTTGAAGATACTCCAAAAACACATCTTTATCTACTATATTTTTTAAGGCTACGTGTTGCCTTCCTTCTATTTCAAAGTAGCCTGCTAAATATTTTATAATCTGTTGTCCTATAAAGAAGATTAAGTTGCTTGATAATGCTAAATTTCTTAATGGCATACAACTCTCTTGTTATGCCTGAACAACTACTATATTTGCCCATCAATAATTCATGTGTAACTTAAAATTACTGGTTATTCCCCCCAGAAATGTCTGAAAATTTTAATCTCAAAATCTTTATTTTCAGCATAATTTAATTATAATGATTTTCAACTCAAATCCCGTTGGCGTTAAAAACGAAAATTTATTCCGCAAATTAAAATAACTCTTTCGCTTGTTGATTCATTCTCAGTTTGCATAAATTCGATTTCGATTATTAAGTCCTAGAGCCTAATTACTAATAAATATCCTTTCGAAGAATTAATTAACGTAAAGTTTATGCTACTATTAATTAGGCAAAAACGTGTTCTAAGTACCCAATAATGAATTCGTCGAACTGAAACCGCGTATTATCTCAATAAACCGTGTTTTTTTAGTTTTAATCCAGAAGAACGATATAACTTGGAGCTCTAATTATTTAAGAAAACAAAATTGATGTTCATTTTCCGTTTCCATATTCAACGCTACGATCAAACATGATGGTCATGTTCGTTCGTTTTCCGTTCTAAAAACTTTTTGTGCACACACCGCTGTGTGCTCCTCCCGGTGGATAGAACCGGTGGTGGTCTGGCCCTGATTGATGAGGCGCTTGCCCCTTGCTTTTATGGAGGGCATACACGGGATACGTGAGCCCAATTCCATCCGTTCTGCCCTGCCCTTGGGGAGGGTGTAATCCGTCCCTCGCTGCTACATCGTGGGTGAGTATTTGCTAAATATTTTATTATATGGGTATCAGGTCGTTGTTGAAACCACATATGTCCACGGTTCTCGAGATGAATGACCTTGTTGGTTGTACAATGACACGGATCTATTAGGATAGTATTATATGTTTGATTCTCTACGTACCATGCTGATCCAAAGCTGTTGGTTTTAGAGTGGTATTTTGTTCCTTTTTTGTTCAAAATTAATATAGGGTAGTAACGTAAAACCGGCAGCTCACCATTTTAAAAATGATTTGTAATTTTTTTATTTTTCGCTAGGTTTAGTTTGTAATTATTGATTGTTTGTCTCCTTTTTTTGTACTCATCATCATTAGGTCTTCAGTCCTGGAACCGGTTAGACGTGTACCCTCATTGTTTCCTATTCTGAACTAACCTACACATTTCCCTGAAATTTGCAGTCTGTATCTATCACTATCTGATCTATGTCTACATCTACCTCCTCTTTCCTATCTCTGCTTGTAATAAATCCCATACTATTCCCAAAAAATGCTTTAGAACGTATTCTGTCCTTCTACTTCTCCTATTTTTCCACAGATATGCTTGTTACACTACTATTTCTATAACTTATTTGTCATTAACTTTGTCTGTCCATGCTATCATCCTCATACATCTGAAGCACAGCATTCCAAAAAGCTGCTACCGTTTTCTGTCTGCTTTTCCTACTGCCCGTATTTCATAGGCATACTGTGCTGTGCTCCACACATATGCTTTCAACTATTTTCTTCTTGTTTCTGTTTATTCTCTTTTATCATAGGCGCTCTTCTTTCTTGTTAGAAGCAGTTCGGTTCCCTTCTATTATTTTACATTATATATCCTATTTCTCCGACATTCAGTGGTTGTGAAGGGGGGTAAGCAGCCTGTGGCTGCCAAGAACCCCCAGCACTTAAACATTTGCCGATTTAATATTTTTTCCAATATGTCTCATCGCACAGTCAACATTAGTTGTAGGCATTTCACAACCAACACCTGTAGTTGTGTATAATAGTCATCAGATTTATCTGCGCTTATTTTTTCGTCATTAGGTTTTCTGTCTCAAAACTGGTTGGCCACGTACCTGCACTTATTTATATTCTGAACTAGCGTACACAGTTCCCTGAAATTCTCACACACCCTATATATAATTCGGTTTCCCTTCTATTGTTTTATAATTTTGTATCCTATCTCACCGAGATTCGGTGATGGGGTTAAGCAGCCTGTGGCTGCCAAGATCCCCCAGCACTTAGAGATTTGCTGAATTAATAATTCTCCAGTAAGTCCTTACACAATTAACATTATTCAAGAATATTGCGCAACTAATACTTGTAGTGGCTTATAATAATCATGATGTTTAAGTACAGTTACTTTTTTCGTCATTAGTTTATTCATCTTGAGACTGGTTGGATGCGTACCTCCATTGATTTCTATTCTGAGCTAGTAGTAGTCTAACCTAGGTCTACCTTTGCTTCTCTTTTTCCTATCTCTGTTCCAATATATTCCGCACTATTCCCTCATGCCGTAGTATGTGGCCTATCATCCTATCTCTTTTATTTTTTACCGTTTCCCACATATTTCTTTCTTCCCCTACTATTTTTAATACATCTTCCTTCTTAACTTTGTCTGTCCATGATATCTCCATCATACGTCTGTAGCACCACATTTCAAAGGCTTCTGCCTTTTTCTTGTCTGCTTCTCCTACTGTCCAGGCTTCACAGCCGTACAGTGCTGTGCTCCACACATCTTTTAAGCAATTTTTTTCTTGTTTCTATGTTTGTTGTCTTTTAACACAGTAGTTTCTTTTTCTTGTTCAATGCAGAACGACTTTGTGCTAATCTTTGTTTTATATCTTTTGCGCTTTTTCTATTTTGCGTTATTTGGCTTCCTAGGTAGCAGAAATCCTTAACTACTTGTAAGTTCTTGTTACCTATTTGTATTGTTGTTTTTGATTTATTTTTCCCTCCTTTGCATATTAGTATTTTAATTTTATTTTTGTTAATTTGCATACCATAGCCCTCTGTTAGAACCGTTTCTACTTCATTAACAGCAGCTTCTAACTCTTCCTTGCTAGCTGCTAATACCGCTATACCATTTGCAAATCTAAGCATATCAATTTTTTGTCCCTGCATAGTAATTCCAAATGTTGTTACGTGCCGAAATCGGCACTAAACACTCTCAATTAAGTTTTAATTTGTAAGAATTTCGCGCCATAAATTTAAAAGGACGTGCGCATATTTCCGTCACTTGGGACAGAGCGTTTGCGCCAGATTGCGCCGACGCGGTGTGCCAAGAAAGGAGAAGGGGATTTCCGGCATACGTGTTGGGACTGGTGATCGAGACTCGAGGAAATATAGTTGTCTTGTGTGTCTTGTCGTGTCTTTTTTGTGTTATGTAGATTCCTTTTGCTTTCTCTTGATTATCGTTCCTTATATACCAGTTCCTGTCGCTCCCTACATATAGGAAGAAGAAAATTAAATTTGGGTTCAACCAGGGCCGACCAATCACCCATGCCCGAGAAGGATCACGGAGCCCTGCTGTAGCGATCATGGAGTACCGCTGGAGTCGCCCTACATGTTTACGTAAGTACCCCCTTGGGCTTTTCTTTAAAATTAGTATAACTTTTTATTGTGTTGCAATAATTCGCATATTGTGTGACGTGATATTTAATTTGCGCGTCATTTTTACAATTATGTAACATGGCTACCAACAATTTCGTCTGTAAGTACATTAAAACATAAATAATTAATTAATTCAATGCCTTATTCCTTGTTCTTTATGGAAATTGTTGTTTTGATATTATATTACATATAATTATATGCCTGTATTTTTTGGGTTTAACTTTTAAAAGTGTTTTTAAATCATGTATAAATTATGTTGCTCTGATATTGTGCTAAAAGTGTTTTCTTAGTAATTTAAACAGCTATAACCTGCAAATCTTTTTTTAAAGAATTTTTCTTCAAATACAGCTAACGCAATTATCTAAGTATATCTTTTACCTTTCAAAACCCTGTAATAACCTGGATTTCTGTATATCTGCTCTTTTAAACACTACAACAATGAAGTTGTTGTTAACGTTTTGTATTTAAGCTCATTTACGATAGTTGTTGATAAATTCCGCGATATCAAAAGAATATTTTAATAATTTGGAATACTGTTTCTCTATACATGTATCGTAGAATATTTCTTTTGTGTAGCGAGTATGATTTGTTTTGATAACATATTTTTTTAGACATCGATATTCCAACGTAGTATTTTAAGATCTATTTGGTCTAGGCCAGATTTTTCTTCCATGTTGGTCGCGCAGCTGTATGTAAGTCTGGACGAGACCCATAAAGGGCCGGTCGCTCAGCATTACTTGTCTAAACGAGACCTCGGAGGTAAGTAAGTCTAGTAAGTCTAGTAATTTCTAAATCATTTTTTAAGAATGATGTTGGAGTTTTTTTTTAATAGTCTAGATGAAACTCAAACGAGGGCTTCTTATCCTAGCAAGTATATGTGTTACAGGATATCTTTCTGTTTTTCAACAATTTTATCAGTAAATCGAGTTTTGATTACTGTTATCTCTTCACATATCGATTTAAACTACATTAGTTGGCATAAAATTATCTTTAAAATCGTTCAACCCTACGTACATCCAAAAAATTTTCACGTTTTATTCTCTTAACGATTTACCTAATGGTTTTTTTTCTTTACTATCAATTAGTTAACTTCAATTACTTATTCTTTCCCTTATACAGCACCTAACGTCTACACGTTTAACTTATTTACCATAAGGTACCTATCTTTTTGCTTCTGATTGATTTTTCCTTAAACTTACCGTTACTTATATATCGCTTTATTGTTTAGATCCCCCAGTATAACCCTATTGCTTCATTTAATTAATCCTCGTACCTTTCCTGCAACATATTATTTTGTTTTCAGTATTTATCTTACATCGTTTAATTGTGTGGTAATTGTCGTAACTTTGGTTGTAATAACTGATTTTGAGTGGATGCTTTCTTCTTTGGTCTCACATAGGAAACGCGGCCTTTGCCTTTGTAAGAAATAGTTCATATTCGCAGTTGCAAAAAACTAGAACTTTCTATTCCATGCGTTTTTCCTCTGAATTATTACAGTTGCCCACATTATCCTATATCATTATTTGTTTCTTTTTCTACTAAGTCATCATAACATATAAACATTTTTTTCGTGTTTTTTATTAAACTTCGTGGTGTGGTGCTATCGCTTTTTATTGGTATCTTATCAAATTCTCGGTTGTTTTAGCATATTGGGATAGTGTGTCTGTATTTAATTGCTTATAATTAGGCATTTTTGTGTGTTTAGGGCGTTACCGTTTTAAAAAATTACCTTGAAACAGTGGGTTTTTTGTGAATGTATCTGTAGTGATACTTTTAAGTTGTTGTGTCAACTTTAGTCTGATTTTCTTATCGTAGTGGATGCACTCGTTAGGAAAATGATTGTACTAGTTCTCTTAAGAGTCTAGTGAATCAATAACTTATAATATACCTTAACTTGTCGGTTTAATATCGCAGGTGATCCTTCAGACCGACCCGTGTTTTATAGGGACAACTCTCTACCTTCTCTCAGACGCTTGTCCAAAAACTCTACTTTTTCTTATCCTGCTGTCCCCGTTTCTGCCTTATCTTTCTTTCGGTAGACCTGTTCTCGTCCCAGAACACCCGTTTACCACATAAGAGTGATTTTTCCCTCACTCCGGGCTACTGACTACATTGGCTGGTTGAGTAGTGCTTTCCTATCCACCTTTTCTGTCTCTTTAGCTCAATGCGAGCCCTTCCTCTATTTTCTTCTACCTGGAAGTGCCTCTTATGCATTCCAAATACCTACTTCCCTCTTTTTCCTATTTCTACTGCCTTTTCATTTCCGTTAGTCACCGTGTGGTTGCGCGGGGGGTTTTCACAGACATTATAATTTGAATAAGGGCCGCTATACTTGCGGCCACGTCCCCAATGCTTCACCCGAAGGTACTACATTGGGTTTAAACGCGAAAATAAACGTGCTTCTGATTTATTTTAACTTCATAATTAATCCACCGTAAATAAAAATCTAACAGACTGAAACAAAAACTAAAAACAGAGTTTAAATAATGGTATCCCTAGCGTTGACTTTGGAGTGTGCCCGATCAACAAGAGGAGCAAAAATTAGAGGGGGAGGGATCCGTAATACCGGATAGCAGACGCCGGCTCTGCTTACCAGTGCGACCTGAAAGGTCGACTTAAAACTATCCAAATCTAGCTAGCGGTGTGCCAAGAAAGGAGAAGGGGGATTTCCAACATACGTGTTGGGACTGGTGATCGAGACTCGAGGAAATTGTAGTTGTCTTGTATGTCTTTTCGTGTCTTTTTTGTGTATGTAGATTCCTTTTGCCTTCTCTTGATTATCGTTCCTTATATACCAGTTCCTGTCGCTCCCTACATATAGGAAGAAGACAATTAAATTTGGATTCGACCAGGACCGACCAATCACACACGCCCGAGAAGGATCACGGAACCCTGCTGTAACGATCATAGAGTACCGCTGGAGTCGTCCTACATGTTTATGTAAGTACCCCCTTGAGGTTTTCTTTAAAATTAGTATAACTTTTTATTGTGTTGCAATAATTCGCATATTGTGTCACGTAATATTTAATTTGCGCGTCATTTTTACAATTATGTAACACGGCTACCAACTGACTGTAGTCGCTCGCGTAACCGCACGACGGGGGTATAATAATGTCTTCCTGCATTTGACAGTATTCAATGTCTCTTCATTGTACAAGTTAAAAATTAATGGGGATGTGGCACATCCCTGTCTCACCCCTTTTCTAATATTTACTTATTTACGTTCTGGCTCTAATTCTATTACTGCTCTTTGCTCTTTGTATAAACTATGTACTATTTGTCTATCCCTATAACACATTCCAATCTTTTTGAGTATTTCGAACATCTTTTTCCATTTTCCAATGTCGAATGCTTTTTCAGATCTACAAGCCCTATATACACGTTTTCTCCTTTTACTATCGTTTTTTCCATTATCACTCTCAGAGCTAAGATAGCCTCCCTGTTCCCCTGTTTCGCCTAAACCCAAATTAATCTTCTCCTAATATCTTTTCAGCTCGTTTTTCCCTTCGTCTTTGTACAATTCTAGTTAATATTTTTGACGCGTGTGTTGTCAAACTTATGGTTCGAAAATTTTCACATCTATCGACGCCTTTATTTTTTGGTATAGTTACTATGATATTACGTTTGAAATCTATGGGAATCTCGCCTGTCTCGTTCATATAGCTTACAAGTTGAAAGAGACGTTCTGCTACTGCTTGTCTAGCGGCTTTTAAAGTTTCTGCTTGCACCTTATCTGTACCCGGCGCCTTGCCATTTTTCAGACCCTTTAAAGCTAATTCATACTCATCTCTAGGTATAGGATATCCCAAATCATCATTTTCAATGTCTGATTCCTGTTCTAATGCTGATAGATTCTCTCCTGCATATAAATCTCTTATATATTCTTATCATCTATCCACTTTCTCTACATTTTCTATAATGTCGTTTCCTCCCGCGTCCTTTATATTTTTGCTTTACGGTTTTATATCCCGAAAATTCATTCTAATTAGTTTGTGTGCTTCATCTGTCTTTCCTACTTGCATCTTAGTTTGTATCTCTTTGCACTTTTCATCAATCCATTGTTCTTTAGCTTTCCTGCATTTGCGAATAATTTCCCATTTTATAGCTTTGTATCTCTGTTTTCCTGTATCGTCAGATTCATTTTTGTATTTTCGTCTTTCTTCTATTAAATTCAGGATATCCTTTGTTATCCATAGTTTCTTATTTTTGTTTTTGCTTATACCGCAAAATATCTCTGGCCGCCATATTTAGACTAGATTTAATGTTTTACGATTCTATTTCTACTACCTTAATATCAGATATTTTCCCGATATCTTTCAGCAATTCATTTAACTTTTTTCAAATCTTTTTTGAATATCTCTATCTTTTAGTTTCTTAAAGTCAAAGTGCCTTCTTCCGTTTTTTTTTCAAATTTTTAAATTTAAGTGCGGCCTTCATAATTACGATGTTGTGGTCAGTGTCTATATCTGCTTCAGGGAGCTTCTACAGTCTTTTACTTGATTCCTAAACCGTTGTCTAACAAGAATGTAATCTATTTGATATCTTCCTATATCTCCTGGCATCTTCCACGTATATCGTTTTCTAGCATGATGTTGAAATACTGTGTTTGTAATGATTAAATTGTTCTTGTCGCAAATTTCTACCAGCCTATTTTCCCTGTCGTTCCTCGTGCCTAAATCAAATAAACCTTCTACCGCCCCTACGTTACCCTCACTTACCACTGCATTAAAATCCTTTGTAATTATTAAATTTTCATGTTCTTTTACGTATCTTAATAAGTTTTTGATATCTTTGTAATCGCTTCTACCTCTTCGTCACTGTAGCTAGAGGTTGGCATGTATACCTGTATTATTACTGTGTTTACCGGTTTAGATTCTAATCTAACCATGAGTATTCTTACATTCTTTTGTAAGTAATTTTCCACACAGCATCCTATCTTTTTTCGCATAACTATTCCCACACCCAAATTTCCTTCCTCTGCTCCTGTATAAATTACCCTGAAGTTTCCACTCCCAGAATTCCCAGCTTCTGGCCTCCGAACTTCGCTAATCCCTACTATGTCTAGTGCTAACCTATTCGTTTCCAGTTTTAAGTTCTCTAGCTTACCTACTTGCTTCATACTTCTAACATTCCACGCTTCGACTCGCAATATGTTCCCGATTCTTATTCTGGACTTTCCGATCGCATCTTCCGAAGTAGTCCCCTCCCGAAGATCCGAATGGAGGACTATTTTAACTCCGGAATCTTTTATCCCAGAGAATTCCATCATGTTTATTTCAATTTAAGTACGCTGTGTACTTGGGAATTAATGTGGTGGTTTCCCGTTGCCTTCGATATTGCGGTAGTGTGTCTTAGACTGCCATACCGACCCCTATAGTCTCTGCCAATCTAAGTACCGAAAGAGCTGCTGCCTTTTTTCGAGAACTCGTTTTAGTCAGTTCCTCACTAACGACCCCACTAATTTGGTTAAACCTTTAGTTCGGCTTTTAGCTCATTGAAACGTGCAAGCCATTTCACGTGTTCTAGTAATCTAGAACTTCGGCAAGGTGCATGTCCATTCGAAATGGTCTGATACTCTCTATATAAAACTACGTCATTGTACGTAACAAACTCAACTCACTTTCAATCAGTTTAAACCAATCTATGCACCCCATTTCAACATGGACTCACAATATTTAACTTTGATTGTTTATCCCAACTCTTTGTATTAAAGTTTTTAGGTTATTTAAAAATTATTATCCCCATAAAATTTGAAGCTTTGTTCCAACGGAACACTGGTTGGTATTTATCGCGTACGTTCCCCAACATGGATATTTTTAACTTTATCTTCTAAATCTTTAAACTTATTTCACAAGTCTATTTTCAGTTTTCCCAGATCATTTCTAAATGTTTTAAATCCAGCTTGGAAGCTTCCGTCTATTTCGTTTACTTTTCGAAATTTTTCCCATTTGTTTCTTTCCCACTTGTGTCCTAATTCGCCTTTATTTGAAAATTTCTTCTTTAACGTCATCCATATCCAAAATTTGTACCACTTTTCCTCTAATTTCAAATTTTATTTCTTCTGTTGTTTTATTAGCGTCTCTTACAAAAGGAAGAGTTCCACAAAATTTTATAAGACAAGAAACTTTAATATTCAAACGCTTAACCGAGCCCTAGGTTGAGACGCCGCTAAAAAAAAGTACAATGACAACGACCTCACGTTGGAGCGCCGCTAAAAGAGTGCTGTAACGCGTCTTTGAGTTGGGGTTTGTCCAAATTATTGATGTAACTAGGTACAGCAATGGGAAATTTGAAAATACTATCTTACTATTCTTTTCTTTTCCTGGCTATCTCAACAAAAATTATTCAGGGAATTATACGAAGATAAAATGAAACTCCGTAGTCTCAAGAAACATCTATACATTCAAAAACACTCTTCTTTCATACAAAAGAATCTATAAAACAGTTTACAATTTAAGTTCATACAGAAAATAATTCCTTCGAGTACATTAATTAAAGGGTACAAAATCCTCCTTAATTAATGGTTGGATAATTTGCCGATTTTTATGTTGATATGAATTCTAATTAATTGTAGACCGGCAACAATCACCTTAACCAACTAAGTAGTATATAATATAGTTTATTTATCTTTTTTAAACTCTACCTTTAATAGGTAATTGGTATTACCGGTGCTAAGCTCTAGACTTTAGTCTAAGCGGTAGAAAGCATGGTTCAGGGGGGGAATAGATATTAAAAAATTTAAACTAAATATGCCACTACATTCAGAAGAAAAGGGGAATGTAGAAGCCAGAAGTTAGCTACAAAGATGAAATACCTGAAATAAATTACAAGATTAAAAATATAACATATGAGGCAGCAGTTTGCTCCTCCAATATATTTCAAAATAACATGATATTGTAAGTATCTTTATATATTGTAGTATTAACCTTTATGAAAGTATTTTATATACTTAAAAATTTTATACCTTTTTGTTTTAAATAAAAATGTTCTAGGTTTCTTAGAAAAGTATAATGTAGCATAATATCCTTTAACAAATTATATGTTATAACAAAAATTGAACGTATTTATAATTCAGATACAAAAGAATGTTTGTGCAAAAGTAACTTAGCTTTCTTTAAATATCTTTTTATAAATTGAAAATATAACTCTCTTGATTTTAAATTTCACATCAATAATGGAATTTAACGTTTGGTTCTAATAAAAATGCAACAATATTTATAGCATGTAGAAATCGGATCCGTTAACTACTTACAATTGGAATGAATAGATTTTAAGCTTCATTAATATAGTAAGTAAATGAACAACGTTTCCTACTCAGATAATAAAAGAGGCAAAATTATACTTAGACAAAAAAATTTAAATCAGTAGCATGATTTATACAAGTTACATATCTAAGTAAGTCGAAGTATAGAATTTTGATAAGCAAAAACAACACATTTCTATAAACTCATAGGAGTATTAAAATGTTCCTTTTTAATCATAATAAGAGGTAGACAATATACAACTTTACTTGATAGCTGTTATATCAAATTATGTTTAATTTAGTAAGAACTATGTTTAGGTTTAAATGTATTGATCAATATTGTCTAATTATTCAATCAATGTGAAATACACCCTGTTCCTAAGTGTTAAATTCACTTTAACTTTATGAAATATTTATAGTCAAATTAGGTTTTATTATACCATTGTTATAATGTAAACAAATGTAGTTGACAAATGGCATCTGTCGAATAAAAGTATAACTAGTACGCACCTTGAGTATTCAGTTTGACACCTGTAATACCAACCAGATATAAGTATTGATGTCGTGCTGTTTACGTAGCAAATTATTGTTGCATGAACTTTGACCATGCCTCTTCGCAGATAATTAAAACATTTATTTAATTTAACTAAGTTGAAATCTTGCGATCTTGTACCAAGCAATTGTAGTACTTTGAAATTCTGTACATCCTAGATAGGCGTAAATATATATAACACGGCGATTCTTCAAAAACCCGATGCTGACAGTCTTGAGTGTGCACCTTAAACGAATTATGATATTACGTGATGAACTAACGTACCGAAAAATTGCTTTGCATTCTTAATACAAATAAAAATCATCACGTCGACCATTCTCGACGCTTTATTCAATTCTCCACACTATCGTGATTCTTAGGTCCGAGGACGCTAAACGAGCCATGTTGGTTTGATAAGCAGCGACCTTAGACTCCCTTTTCGATTACGAACAAGTTCATATTTACTCCACACCTCCGTCTTCGTATATGTTCGGTAGCGGGCTGTGCATATTACCACGTATTTCATAATGATGTTAATTAGGAATGTGTTTATTTATCTACATTATAAATGTAATAATATATTTGTATTAAATCACTTAAGAATATAAATTAAATGTTGTAAACAACAACTGGCTCAATTGTTGTGATATAATTATTTTGTCCCGACGTATTAGCCACAGCTAATTAGATATAGCAACTGTATAGTGGGCACTACAAGGTGTGTTGCATATATTAGGGTTTACTTATAATTACATAATAAAATCCTTATTGAGGTTATTTTGACAAACGGTACATTTGAAAATGTTACATCTTATTGGTTGGATGTTCTGGCATTTCTTATTTTATTGGAAATACAACAGTATTACAAAGCAGTATTATCAAAAACTTAAGCAACGTAAGTATATAATTTCTATAAATTCCAACCAACATTTTCTAAGCTTTCTTTCACAATATCAAAGTTAATATACGTTGCATGTTTATGAGTATTTGATTTTATGTCAATCTGCTACCCTTGCGTGTCAAAAATGTATAATACTGCTATATGTTTAGCACGTAAAGCGTTTGTATTTCCTCATACAATTATTATTGGTATCATTGCCGCATCTATTTTGTATGTCAAGTTCTGTGATGTTAATTGAGTGTAAAGCACCCTATTTACTAAAATAACAAATTTCCCAATAATTTAATAACGAGCAAGATAATGACACTTACATGACTACATTTGAATATAAATAATTAAAGTTTTGTAAACTATAGAAATTTGTACTTTAGGCACACAACTATTCAACTATCTATCAAAAACCATGACCTGTAATTAGGCATATTGATCTAAATTAGGCGCAGGTCTGTGCTGCTTAGAAAGTCTAATCTTGTGGATTTAATTTCAAACACAGGCATCAATAAAATAAGTTTTTCAGCTTTAATTGAAGTGTTAGAATTTTAAATGAAGGACTTTATTTGTTAAGTAATTTCAGTCTATAATTTTAATTTTGTGTGAAGTTTTTGCTTTCTGTTTATCCCAACTGGGAGTAACCATCCTTTAGTAGCGACGTACCAGAATACTTAACAACTAACACGTAATTGTGTTTAGACCAAAAACGAGGATTGGTTGGTAAGAAGCGTACGCTCGCTCCTAAGTCATAATGGTCTTTTTTAAATATTTTTTAGCCATTACATAGCATGCCACCTAAGCGTTAAAGCATGTCCGTTTTCCCTAAAACAATGTTTTACTTAGTTTAACATGTTATGGTGTTATTTGGTTACTTTCTTTGATGTGTTGTAACATGTTTAATTTCAGCAATAATTATTCGCATTGAATTACGAGGATAATGCGCTAAGCGTGCCTTATTCCTTATTGATCTGCTTATATTAAATTATCTGTGTGACATAAAGTTACTTTGTCAAGCATCTCTAGTTGTTTCTTTCGTATTCCCCACCTCTAACGTCGCTATGATTCGGGTCTTGCTTCGTCGAGTGAGTCGCCCACTAGCAACCGCTTTATCAAGATGTATTCCCGGCTAGAGGCAGGCGACCTTCGAATAAATTACTAATGTAAACAGGTCAGGTCGTGCTAGACCTGAAACTATTTTGATACCTTTTACTAACGCGCGTCATGTAGAATTCTTCATGTAGAATACGTCATGTAGAATTCGTCATGTAGAATTCGTCATGTAAAATTCATCATTTAGGATTCATCATTTAGGATTCGTCACTTAAGATTTGTCAATTTAGAATTTGCCTACTAAGAATTTGTTAACTAAGAATTCGTCAACTAAGAATTATGGATGTTGGTTTTGATTGCAGTCGTCCCAACTTAGAAATGGCTAGTAACCTTGCTTGAAGAATAAGAATTTCCATCTCGATTTGTCGTGGAGCAACAGAGGCAGTTTGGTTCGTTATTAGATATAAGATATTTCATGCATGTGTTTTAAATGTCATAAAAATTTGATAAACAGACTATCATATTGTAACGGGCTACTACTACCGCGTTTCTTTAATTTAAAACAAGTAATAACAAACGTCTTTATTACTTACTGTTCACAAGTCTAATTAACAGTATATGCCTTATTTATAGATGTTTTCAGTCCACTTAACAATGAAGCACTACTACACTAATGAATTGACAAGCACTAATATCTTCTTAAACTAACTCCTCTACCATAAGTCCATTAACCACTAACACAACTATTTATTTATACACTTCTATTTATTTATGTACACTACAAGCTGCATGTACATTAGACACAGCATATCACATTTATGTAATACTTCTAAAAGCTCCACTACGCTTACTGTACACGATATAATTTATATTAGACATTCAAGAATAGACTAACTCTTACATTCATAAGCGGTCTTATATATACTCTGGATTACAAGGATGACTCATGCTCCCGTAACTTCTAGAACAATTCTGGAATCCTTGAGAATACGCCGTGCCCCGAGCGTTTTGTGTGTAATTGATTGCTAGAAGAATTCTCGTATCCTGAAAAGTATGCAGAGTCTACAGCGCTTGTGTGTTTGATGGGTTGCCTAGTAGTAGCTCGCAACACTGCCCCCTCTTTAAAACCGTTACGTCTCGTAACTGTAGATACATTTTGGCGCCAAGTGGATGACTGATGACGGTATCGGCAGCTATCTCCTCTGGTGCATCCACCACGTCGTTGGAAATAACAGTCAACACTCTTTTCTTGGTCTTGGTAGGCAACCGGTTGAAAACAACAAACAAGGACCTGGATGTTGGTTCCTGAAAACTACTTCTAGCATATTTCGGACTATCCTCCAATCCAAGCGATCCAGTCCGCAGCCCAGCTTGGGCACCGCTAGTCTCGTTACTCCATTTTCCATCATCTGCGCCTTGAGATTTAGCAAAGCCTCCCATAGATGTCCATAACTAGGTCTCTGCCATGAAGAATTTTTGGTGACCAGATAGTAAACATAACGATTTTTATCTTGAAGAACCAAAGCTTTTCCTACAGTTGGCCGCTGTTGTACTAATTCATCCACACATCCAAACTTTTCTTGAAAACAACAGCTATTCCCTTGACATTTTCAGATCTTGAGCTACGCAATATGCAAGGAATACTCTTCTGGTGCTCTAAACAGGTCCTGCTGTTTTCAACAACAACGCCAAATCTCGCCTTAGCGGAACCACCATACGCCGCCATAAAACCCTCAAAATCTACATTTGGCTCATGATTAATAACTTGCCGAACACCATTATCATTATTCGAGTCTTCCTGGTTGTTGCCAGCGTAGGATGTTAAACGGTCAAAGTGTACCACTTTCGGTTTACCACGAGGGGATCTTCTGATCCGGTACACTACATCATTAATCCTTTTAACACTTCGTACGGCCCTTCCCATTGTCTTTGTAGTTTTGGCGACAATCCACGTTTTCTTTGTGGATTATACAACCACACCAAATCTCCAGGTTGATAACCACCTTCTTGTGCTCTCGTGTCATATTGTGATTTCATTCGATCGCTTGCTGCCTGGATATTCTTTCGGACGTTTTCGTGAATGCTATTTGATCTTTCACGAAGCTTACTAACGTAATCTTCACCGGCGATCTCTTCTCCAGGTTTAAATCAAACTGAAGATCACATGGTAGCCGCAGTTCACGTCCTAGCATTACGCAAGCGGGCGAGTATCCTGTGCTGTCGTGTACCGAAGATCGGTACGCCAGTAGGAATAAATGTAAATATTGGTCCCAGTCTCGTTGATGTTCAGAGACAACTTTGGCCAGGTACTTTCCCAACGTCCTGTTCATTCTTTCAACCATTCCATCCGATTGAGGATGAAGTGGCGTGGTTCTAGTTTTCCTGATTTCAAGGTGTTTGCAGACGTTATGAAACAACGCCGATTCGAAGTTTCGACCTTGATCGGAGTGTAATTCCAACGGAACTCCAAAACGACAAAACAACTCCTGACTAGTACATCTGCAACCGTCTCGGCTTCTTGGTTAGGTATAGCATATGCCTCCGGCCATTTGGTAAAATAATCCATTGCAACCAAGATGTATTTATTTCCTTTCTCTGATTCAGGAAACGGACCAGCTATATCAATGGCTACCCTCTCAAAAGGATTCCCCACGTTATACTGTCTCATTGGGGCTTTCCGTTTTGAGACCGGGCCATTTGCAGAGGCACACAATTCACATTTCCGGCACCACTCCTTCACATCTTCTTTGCAGTTCACCCAATAGAATCTTTCTCTCACTCTTGCGAGAGTTCTTTTCACGCCAAAGTGCCCTCCGGAAATACCGTCGTGCAAGTGCTGCAACACTTCCGGCACTCTGCTTCTCGGCACTATCACTTGAAGTCTCTCAGTGCCATCTTCAAATTCCAGGCGTCTTTTCAAGATTCTATTTTCCATCATCAAGGAGTCCCACTGTGCCCAGTATGCCTTCAGGCTCCTACTTAAAATACTAATTTCTTCCCAAGCTGGTCGTTGTCCTCTATTTTTCCACTCAATAATTCGTCCCAATTCGGCGTCATTCTCCTGGTCCTCTCGCATTCTCTCGGGTTGCCAAGTATCATCGGTTACCGTCATTCTATGGATGACACTTATTTTCTCTTCCATCTTGGAGCAATGATTGCAGTCCACCGGACAAGGTCTCCTTGATAGAGCGTCTGCATTTCGATGGCTAGTTCCTACACGATGTTCTGTATCAAAGTCATATTCCTGCAGCCGCTCTATCCACCTTGCCACTTGCCCATCAGGATTTCGAAACTGCAATAACCATTTTAATGCAGCATGGTCTGTTCTCAACAGGAATTTACGGCCGTATAAGTACTTATAAAAGTGCTCTACGGATTTGACAACGGCCAACAGCTCCCTTCTTGTCACACAATAGTTTCTTTCCGGCCGCGACAAGACTTTGCTAAAATACCCAATAACTTTTTCTTGTCCGTCCTGCACTTGAGAAAGAACGTCTCCTATAGCTGTGTTACTGGCATCGGTATCCAACACAAACTTCCCCTCCATCCGTGGATAACTCAAAATTGGTGCTGTAACTAGCAGCCGTTTCAGTTGTTCAAATGCCCTGTGGCAGTCGTCATTCCAATCATATTCTTGTCCATCTTCGGTTAATTTTGTTAACGGTTTGGCAATGTTTGCAAACCCAAGTATAAAACGTCGGTAATATGTGCACAATTCTAGAAAACTGCGTAGTTGGTGTATATCTGCTGGTGTAGGCCACTCTTGTACCGTTTTTATTTTGTCAGGGTCAGCTCTTATTCCGGTCTCCGAAACGACATGTCCTAGGTATTTCACCTCTTTTCCAAATAGGTGGCACTTCTTGGGGCTTAATGTAAGGTTTGCCCGCGTAATCTTTGGAATATCTCCTCTAGGTTCTTAAGATGTTCTTCAAAAGACCGGCCTAACACTATCACGTCGTCCAGGTACACCAGACATGTCTTCCAGGACAGTCCACGCAGTACCGACTCCATCAATCGTTCAAAAGTAGCAGGAGCATTGCATAATCCAAATGGCATGACCTTGAACTGCCATAATCCAGTTCCAATTGTAAAGGCAGTCTTTTCTTTATCGTTTGGCTCCAAGCCTACCTGCCAGTATCCGCTTTTCAAGTCCAAGGTCGAAAACCATTTAGATCCGGATAGAGTATCTAAGGTGTCATCAATTCTGGGCAAAGGATAGCTGTCTTTCTTTGTCACATTGTTAAGCCGCCGGTAGTCTACACAAAACCTTGTCGACCCGTCCTTTTCTTGACAAGCACTACCGGTGATGCCCATGGACTATTCGAGGGTTCAATCACTCCTGTTCTTCCATATCGGTGATAATTTGCTCAGCTTCCTTACATTTTGCCAAAGGAAGCCGCCTGGGGTGTTGTCTTATCGGTTGCGCATCTCCAGTATTGATCTTGTGTTGCACAACATTCGTCCTTCCCTTCTCACTATCATCCAGTGCAAACACACCTCGATATCGTCCGACCAGTTCTTTTACCTTGCCCAGTTGATCGCCATTTAATCCTTGACACGAGGGTATCAACATATCCAGCAATTTCTGTGAGCAACCGTTGGTTGGTTTATTTTCGTGTCGTCCATACAACGTTTAATATGACATACTGGAATGCAACTTCCCACAATCATGCCTTTCTTCAGGGTCACTGTATGGGGATTAATGTTCAGCACCCTTACTGGTACCATGTTTCGAGACTTTACCAGCGTTCTTCCAATCAGAAGTCCCTCCTGACCCATTCCCGATTCAGTTGCTTCCATCATGCATACTTGTCCTTCCCGGAGCGTACCATCCGGGTGTCCCATTACTATCATTTCCGCCTTCTCGGGTATTTTCACATCGCAAATCATTCGTACTTGCATCGTCTGGTTACTCCTACCTTGAAATGGAATCTCATCATCATCTATCCGAAGCACATTTTTTTTCATGTTTACATGAAACCCATATTCTCTCATGAGATCCATTCCCAAGATCACTTCTTCTGTAATTTCAGCTACCAACACTCGATGATTAATTAATTTGTCCCCAATTGTCAACATAACGGCAGTCTCTCCGTGAGTACCAATCTTCTCGCCACTTGCCGTTCGGAGACACACCGATACAGGTAGCACTTTTCCACGACCAACCAAATCTGGTCTCACAATAGTTCTTGTCGCTCCTGTATCCACAAGTAATCGGACAACCCTACCATTAATTCTACCATTGATATAAATGCTGTCCAGACTTTCCACCGACGATGCAGCACGGATGATAATCTCCGGGGCACTACGCTGTGCTGTCGAAGTTCGCCCCCTTACATGGACCAGCTTTGGCACAACCGGTTGTTTCTTTGGTTGAGTACAGCGTCTCTGCATATGGCCAACTTCGCCGCAACTCCAGCATCGTAGACGCCATCTCCGCGGTCGTTGTCTTTTCAGCCTTTCCGCCTTTCGCTTTTCAAACACACGATTGATTATTTCATCTATGCTGTTCTGAGCTTGACCAGGTTCCTCAAGGGAAAACCAAGCTTTGTGACTCATTCTGTGTGATGTCTGCTTAGCTGCTTCAAATTCAAGCGCATGAGCCAGTGCGTCATCTAACATTTTTGGCCGTGCTAATCTTAGCGCTTGCTGTATTTCGCTATCTTTAACGCCATCCACAAATGTTTGTACAGCCAGTTGTTCGAGGAAACTATCTGGTGCCGTTGGATATGCCAATCTAACTAATCTGGCGATGTCAGCTTCGAATTCTTGCAGGCTTTCACTTGTCTTTTGCGAGCGGTTCTTAACTTGTGCGTGGTAAACCTGTTGAAGGTGAGCGTCTCCATATCTCATCTCAAGCTTCGATGTTAAGAGGCCGTAATCATTCTGCTGGTGATCGGGAATCGTTTGTAAGATGTTAAGAGCTTCCCCCCGTAGGGCCACTATTAGAGAGATATCCTTCTCTTTGTTGCACCAACCGTTGGCCATTGCAGCAGCTTCAAATTGTTTCAAATATGTGGGCCAAGGTGTTTTACCATCGAATGTAGGTGGTTTTACTTTAAATTTAGACGGAATTGACTCGCTTCTTTCCGTGGTTCTTATTTCTGGAATGTTCTGATTAACAACTTGGCTTGGCAATTCAAGTGGCCGCGTTGTTAGTGAAATCATTTGTTCTTGAAGCCTCATCACATCTTCTTCCATTTTACCAATTTACTGTCCAACTTTTGCTCAACTGTTTTTACCTGTTCAGTGACATCTTCTTTCAATGCAATGGAGCTTGCTATTAATCTTTGTTCTAACGTGGCCGTCTTTTCATTCAACTCTTCCATTTTCATCGCGTTTTCACTAAACCGTTCTTCTATTTTCTTAGCATTTTCACTTAACCTTTCGGTAAGGTTTGATTCCAGTTCAACTGACCTCACTAAGTTTTCATTTAGTGTCACTTCCAGTTTAGCCGACCTCTCCTCCATTTTCTCAGCATTTTCACTAAGTGTCAATTCTAGTTTAGCCGACCTTTCCTCCATACCGGATTTAAAATCCTTGAGGAAATTCATTAAAGTTTCTGCTTCCATCTTACTTTGACTTCTTGTAGCTGGCATATACAAATTACTTAAATGTCTTTAGACTTGTGTTTTAAATTAATCACTATATACCCCACACCTGACACCAGTGTAACGGGCTACTACTACCGCGTTTCTTTAATTTAAAACAAGTAATAACAAACGTCTTTATTACTTACTGTTCACAAGTCTAATTAACAGTATATGCCTTATTTATAGATGTTTTCAGTCCACTTAACAATGAAGCACTACTACACTAATGAATTGACAAGCACTAATATCTTCTTAAACTAACTCCTCTACCATAAGTCCATTAACCACTAACACAACTGTTTATTTATACACTTCTATTTATTTATGTACACTACAAGCTGCATGTACATTAGACACAGCATATCACATTTATGTAATACTTCTAAAAACTCCACTACGCTTACTGTACACGATATAATTTATATTAGACATTCAAGAATAGACTAACTCTTACATTCATAAGCGGTCTTATATATACTCTGGATTACAAGGATGACTCATGCTCCCGTAACTTCTAGAACAATTCTGGAATCCTTGAGAATACGCCGTGCCCCGAGCGTTTTGTGTGTAATTGATTGCTAGAAGAATTCTCGTATCCTGAAAAGTATGCAGAGTCTACAGCGCTTGTGTGTTTGATGGGTTGCCTAGTAGTAGCTCGCAACAATATAAAGCACGTTAAGTTGCTATTATGTGTTCAACATGTAATCTGAGTAATTCTCAATTATTGTTGAACTGGTTTTATAAGCCGTAGAACTAAATTTTGTCAAGTTAGGTTTATATAATTACAAGCTTTGTTCCATCTGAACCTTAGATAATTTCAACGTATGTTTTCGACGTCATACTTTTTTTGTGTTGCACAGTTGACAGATGTTGTCATGAAAGCACATGCTTCGTGCAGCTGTCATTGAATTTAAACTAAATATTCTTATTTTTGTGATAGCATTTATCTACATGTAAATTATAAAATCTAAATCTGAAAATTTAAAGACACGCTGTGTAAGAATCTAGAAATTGTAATCTAAATACTCACTGTATGTTTGTTGTGGTTTGTTTAACATTCTTCTTAATTTTCTTTGGGAATTAAACCACTTATATTTTTTAAAATCAACTTTATTTACGTTTCGATCCATAACCTAAGATCGTTGTCAAAATAATAAAAACTTCAAGTTTGACATTTATGACATAAATTGAAGGTAACTTTGATTTATTGATGTTCGAAATATTTGGTTTAGGTACACAAAGCAAAAATTTTTAAAGTTTAAAGGAATGATTGCCTTCAATTTGTGTTGCGACCTGGGATCGACTTTCTTTAGGTAGCCAATATGCTTAACGTGAAATCAGCTGATTAATTTTTATTGGTGAATTTTATATAAATTTAATAACTTAAAATTGGAAAACATTTTTTAACATGTATCTATTTATACAATCGAGAGGATGGTTATTAAAGAAGTGTGCAATTGTGTTACCGTAAGGCTTAAGCAGTCTTTTTTTATATTTATTTTGAGGGGAAAAATCATTATGATTTAAGTTACCTCTTTGGTAGATTTTAACATGGTTTTTATTTTTATTATTTTGACAACGATCCTAGGTTATGGATCAAAACGTAAATAAAGTTGATTTTAAAAAATATAAGTGGTTTAGTTCCCAAAGAAAATTAAGAAGAATTGTAATCTACCTGAAGAGATCTGCCTAGGTTAGAACGTTAATTCAGTGTATTATGCTTACAAATTATTTTCACTCAAATGTTTAAAGCAGGTTCATGTTTGAAGTGTAGTTGTTTGTTTTTAAAAGTCAAAACCTTGACTTTGATATAGATATTAATGGTGAAATTTTTTTTAGTTGTTAAAAAGTTCTGAAATTTTAAAAAGAGAGTTTTTTTAGTAAACAATTAGTTAAACTTTGAGGCTTTTATTTTGGTCAAATGCGATCAAATCTGATTACACAAAGGTAAAATTTTTGAGTAATAATTTTGTGCCAATATCATATTGGATATACATTATTTATTTTTTTTGATACTTTTATAGGACACAAACGGTGTTCTACATTTTTATTTATTTAATCTTTACAATTTCTTACAGGAGCTGCGTCTTATTTTTGTAAGACAAGTTTTTGTTAACGAAGGCGATCGTTTTATCTTTGGGTTTCCACGTCCGCCCTTAGAACTGTGCTCTGCTATTATCGTGATTATCTCAGGACTTGGTAGCGCCTATTTAGCTTAGTTTAGCTTTGGTTTGCAAACAAAATTCGACTTACCCCCCACTTCTTATTGCTCTACCCAGGAATAGACCCCTAGCTATGTCGGAAAATTTTTGTTCACTGGCGCCCATTTGGAAAAATAAGTAACACTGACGCCACGACATATACATAAAAACAAAATAAGTTACACTGTCGCCGGAATGTGGGGCTGGTATAAACAAGAGTGGTATCAGTGTTGTGAATTTTGTGTTTTGTATGTATAGTTTGTTGTGTCTTGTAAGATACTTCATGTGATGGTTGTATGTTGTGTTACGGTTGTTTGTAGTTTTACATCTGGGTTGTATGGTTGTGTTTTCTTTGGTTGCATTCCGCTCAGTTCTTGACTATCCGCCGCCGAAAATCAGAAGCTGAGCGATCTACGTTTGCTGCACTCGTTCTCAGCAATCGGAAACCGGGAGGGCATGGGCTACATGCCCTACTGTGCATGATGTTCTTTGCTGTTGTGTGTTGTGTGTTGATGAATATGCATTGGTCCATTCGCTTCACATTAATTGTTGTTAGAGTTCAATTTGATTTGTACAATATTTATTTTGTATAAGATTTTTCTACGTACATTATTTTAGAGGAATGTTGGATTGCCTTGGTAGTTTTACAGTTTTGTGTGTTGTCGCAATAATTTTATAGTTAATTTAGTATAAATAAGAGTTCTTATTCTACTATTGTTAATTTGCTTATAGTTCATTTATTTTAGCTTTAGGATGACGTCAAATGTGGTAATAAAGTGTTAGCAACTGTATGTAAATAAATACCTAGAATTCGGTTTGAAGGATACTCAACACATAAAGGTTGGTAGTTATGTATGATGTTGCCACCAATTCTTCTTACCGATGGAAATATTTGTGTATTATTCATTAAATATATTAGAATTTAAACTAACATTGGCAATGTAGCCTTTTATCCTGTTGTGACGTCATCATAAAGTTAAATTGAATGGATTATACAATCTAATTTGTCATATGTAGCCACGTGCGATACTACTTAAATGTTGTGTCTGCAGTCCGCAGTCTGCAGTGTTTATTACTCCTCGTCGCCAGGAACGTTTGCTCTTGGAATATCCAAGGAGTTTTGTTGCTTGCTTTGTTGGTTGTTCTGTTTTTGAAAAGTTGTAGCACTACACGTTTTCACTGTTGTTTGTGAAGTTTTTAGGTAACTATGTTTGTCAGCGTATTTATACTTTGGAACAGGTTTTCACACATGAGTGTTTCTTTCTGGATGTGTTTTTCTGTGTTGATGTTGTTTTCGATTTTCCTCGCATTCAAATAATATGTGTTTTAGTTTTTCTCCTCATGTGCACGTTTCGTCTTGTGTGACATGTACCTTTCTTGTATGGTGGATATGGTTCACGTCCCTGGTTGATTACAATTTGCAGCCATATTCCCGTCTATACAGGATGTATCTGAAATAAGGATTGAGCTCTTAATAAGCGATTCCTCACGTTAAATAAAGTAACTTTTGCTATTAGAAGTTTTTTGAAAAGGTGTTCAGTTTGAGAAATATTTGCAATTGAAATATAGGGGATGTTTTCTAAATAAGATTTCATCTTATATGGGGCGTATAAGCAAAACGTGTAAATTCTAGTAATTTAAAAAAAATGACCAAAATTCAAAAAGAAGTACAAAATTTTCAGTACAAGAAAACCTAAATACCGTCCAAATGATCATTTCAAATCAAGCTGATAATTAAAAAAAATATATAAAGTCTTGGACAGGACTTGAAACTGTATGTTACTCTTTCCAGGATTATGCGTTTACCAATTACGCCACCGAGGACAGATGAAGACAATTCGGAGATTTGCAAATTTAAATTGTGTACACAACTATACATAAACCTAACCTTCAATTACGTTTAGCATTTTCGTCAATTACATCTGCCATTGCCAAGTTATTGACTTATGTCAGTTATAGACAGGAAGCAACGCTCAAAATTACGGCAATAAGCCAAGTATTAAATATATAAATATTTTAGGTAGTTTGTTTACACAAGGTAAGTTGATAAATACTAAAGTATTACGGTTAATGAGATGAAATAATAACTTAGACTATTCTGCAAATCCCTAATGATCATTTCAAGTTTCAAGTCCTGTCGAAGACCTTATATTTTTTCTTTTTTCAACTACTAGGTCGTTTTGAAATGATCATTTAGGCTTTGCATAAAAGTCGTTGTTTCATCTTATTAATTGTAATACATTAGTATCTATCAACTTACCCTATGTAAAAAACTACCTAAAGTATTTATATATACATATATATATATATATATATATATATATATTGCTGTGATAAGAGGTTGTTTAGGGGTGTATTGTATAGCAGTAATCATAAAGTGCAATAGGAAGCAGAAAACTGCATCTATTTAACAGAAAATTAAGTAATTTAGATATTATGTAAATAGTAAGCAATTAACACCCTGTATATAAAGCATAATTAGTTTTAAGCGACACATCTTACAACAATGGGACGCATATTTAGCATAGAAATAAGTAATTCATACATTAGGTAAATAACAAGTATTTAACACTCGGTATATAGAAATTTATTAATTTTAAGCAATGCAAGTAACAATATCTTTCAGTAAAAGTACGCGTATTTAGAGGAAAGAATAGTGCATGTAATTAAACACGCATTGAAAAGGGTTCTAATCAGTTATAATATAATACGAAGATAAGAGATAAAACCTAACAAAGCCTTGTGTAAGTGCGTAGAAACAATCAACATTTTTGATAAGAAAATGCAGTTCAAAAACGCATAAAATAGACGAAAGTAAAATTGAAATTACATCATGTATTTTTGTTTAATTATGGAAAAGGCGATATCTACACAAAACAACGTATGGTCTAGATAACGAGGCATCTGTGGCAAATAACCATTACCCGGAAAACCGATTATATTACATCAGAAACTACTTCAAGATGCATCAAACACAAAGACCTTATTGGTTAAGATAGCTACAGGCTTGTTGAAAACCCAACCCACATGCAAGTGGGATCAGTCTATATTTAACAGCGAACTAATGATAAGACAGTTGAGTTTTAATTAAAGAGGGCAAAGCTGCGCCACTTTGAATCAAAAAGTCACGCGTAATTTTAAATGTTTACTAAAATAGATAGTGACAAGTAAGTGCTAATAATATAATAATAGGGCTTCGAATGTGATGCTAATAATTCAAATCCTAATTGGGTGACAATAATTCCGAATGTGATATAATAATTTTGAATGGATGGATAATTCGAGGATAGATATAATAATTCAAATCTTAGTTGGTTGATAATAAATCCTAATGGATGGTATAATAATTTAAATGCATGGAAAATTCTAATTGATGGTATAACATTTCAAGTGTATGGATAATTCAAATATGGGGATATTTTAAATGGATTAATATAATATTTCAAATCAGCGTCGACGATTTTGGTACAATTTTGAGTTGCAAGAATCAATAAATAAGCACTAAGTAATTTATGGGGTTCAATCAAGCACATCAAGGGATAGACGAAGATAACAGGTCAGATCTAATTAGTTCTAAGATATTTTTTCTATTTAAATTTGAATACTGAATTTACGTAATTTATATAAAAGTGTAACGAAGTCAGCACAAACATTGCATACGTTAAAAGTACGTAACATTATAAAAGGGTTTAGAACGTTCTAGGTTTCTTTGAAAAAAAGGGTACTTTTTGGTGACTTTAGATTGATTGCAAAGTATATAAATTTTGGGATAAATAAGACTTATGATATTGATTGATTGAAGGGTGTATTTTAATAATTTTCAAAACTTGTACATATTATTTCTTTTCATTATATGGAATTAATTGACTTCATTTTATAATTCAAACAAAGAGGTAATCATAAAGGGGCGGAGAAGAAAAAATTGATCATTGTAACGTTGTGCACTCTGTGTAGATTAATAAAAGCTAGCCGTGGCATAATAGTAAAATTAGTGAGATTTAAATTTGATTAGAAAACACAGAGAGGTGGAGTTATAGAAAAGGTCCATTAACACCGAGTACGGCGTTATCATATCAATATATGTAAATATATATATATATATATATATATATATATATATATATATTATTGCGGTGATGAGTAGGCTTTGAAAGGTCAATAGGACAAGCAGGTATTTATTTATAAGCACCCTGTAAATAAAAATCAATCATTTATTTATTTAAAAGCTTCAATAGTTGGATTGGGATTAAATTACAATTTATAGTGTAGGTTTATTTGGTAGACGTTAATATAAGACAAGGATAACAATTAAGATCGATGAGAAGGTCAAAAATCGTGTACATTAATTGATAATTTTAAAGCTTTGCAGTAGAAAAATCAATAATTTATGCAAGGAACGTTTATTTAATATAGCATATGTTAAAAGCTTCCGTAGAATGCTACAACCTTGAATATCGAAAACACGTTTAAAACCGTCAAGTATTTCAGGGAACAAACTTGGGGTAGATAAACATTTACGGAAAAGTCAGTGTACGTTGAAAATAATTCTTGGTAGTTTAAACTAACGGACGACTCATGGCTAACAACAGTGCTTGACTAGTTCAAAACAAATCCATATATTCCTGAGACACACTATATCTAATACATAACAAAGAAAGTTGAAAGATAGCAGGTGGCGATATGACAAGTAGTTTCAAACGCGGGACAGAAGAGTGTAGTTTAAAAACAAATAGGCGATACCGAGATGCAACATGTTTGTGATGTTATTGAGTTTTCAAGGCGCACGTGTAGGAAGGAAATATTAACCGTAGACGACAGAGCAATAGTGGGACTATTAAAAAGGATGAAAAATATGCGGTGGATAAAGATAGCAGTAGAGTGGAAATATCGTTGACGTTGTATGTAGCAAGACAAGACAGAGAGACACAAGGTGATTATTAGAGCATGAGTGCAATAACAATATAGACACAGACATAAGAGGCGTGTTTAGGATTTGTTAGAAGGAATAGTAGAGGGGCGGTTTTACATGGAAAACACGGACGGTTGACCAATTTAATTAGTTTTTCGAAGAATGTATCGTTGGAGTGGTAGAATTGGTAGTTTTGAAAGTTCGTTATGTTGTTTGTACAGAAGAATTTCGAGAAACGATGTGGCGGTAGCTACAATTCACAGAAATCTGAGTGAAAATACGCTTATTTTCTGATTCACTTCGCTTACATTGAGTACTGTTGAGAAGACATCCTAGCTTAAAAATCGGGTGATAGTGCAGTCCGCCATATGTATTTTTCAGTGTTATAAAAGCACAAGTAGGTGCAATTGAAGTAAACGGGCTGAACATATTTGTATAAATAATTATAACAAATAATGCTGGATGTTACTGAGGTAAGCGAATAAATTACATCTTGAATAAAAGTACTGGTTGGACGTTAAGTGGAGTTTAAACTCTGGAGGAGTAGCTGTACTGAAGGCATTCACTTATCGTTGGGAAATTAGATGAACAAGTCGAAATGGAATGGTTGTCCTAGTTAGAAAGCAGAAATTAGGGGTAGTCCAGGAACGTGAGCTTTATGGACGTCATCTACAAAGGCGGCGATTTCGAAGAACACTGCAGGTAACAAATTTTTTTTTATTGAACTGTTGTGGTGGTATTGATTTATAAAAACTATGAGTGATTTGAGTTACTTGGTAAAAAATTTTATGTACTGAAAACTAATTAGATTACATATGGAAAGACGCTTTTCTATTTTAAATGTAAGGGTGTAAATACATGCAATTTTTTTTATGTTAGGAGTAAACGGGTCTCTATTGTAGTTTGTTAATGCAGTGTTATATGCATACAGAATAAAAAGGGTTTATACTGAGCTCATCACAGACCTGGAAAAAGTAAATTTAGGGTTTCAGGATAGGTCCATCTACTTCTAAATGAAATGTTGAAGTATATAGGAACACAAAAGTCACAAGACGTAAATTGAATTAAAGTGTGAAATGTTTTACTATAAATAGATTGTAAATATTGACCGTGTGTGAAGTATAATTTATCTTATATGAATAAAAGGGTGTATGTTTTTGTCGAAAGATTTTATTTTGAGTTTTTTTTTTTTTAATGTAAAGGTATTGAGAGTAGGAGTTGCCGCGGAAGATTAGCTTGGAGAAGCATAAATTGTTTATTGAAATAAAAATTCGAGGAGTTTGGTTTTGAGTTCAGCTAGCGTAAGTAGAAATTCATAAGAGGGGCACTTCCAAAGGTAAGTGGCATTATAGACAGAGAGGATCTACAACAAATTTATGACAGTCTAATATTGGGACTCGATTTTTAGAACCGATGTTAGAGCCGATTCCATAGGTACTACAGCAATAAATATGGCGTCCAACATTGGGGTTCGATGTTAGGGCTTTTTTCTAGGTAAAACTACAGAAATATATATATATATATATATATATATATATATATGATTAAAAAATCGGATTATACAACGTAAAAGCGATGCCAAGATTGGTAAATTGTGCTGTGCATTGTCTTCATATCTTTATGATTCTAAACACCAAGTGAATTTTGATAACACCAAGATTTTGGATATTGAGAGTAACTACTACAAAAGACTGTTCCTAGAATCGTTTCATATTTACCGACAACGTGATCCTTTAAATAACAAGTTGGATATTAATAATTTAAATGTCGTATATTCGGGGTTATATAGTGTTAATGATAAAAAGCGTACGTAGATAGCATTGTTTTCTATATAAATGAATCACGTTTAGTTTTATAGTTCCTATTTGTCCTTGTTATCGTCTTGTATTAGATTTATATTGTTATCTTTCGTACTCGTATTATACCTTGTTTTCCGATGATAATTTTTGTAAGAACCATTATCATATAGTAATTGTGGTGTGTTACTCTAGCACAGTTATATATTTTATGCGGATTGTAGTGTTTAATGTATTTTTAATTTTTTGACTTGCTACTTTTAATTTTAGTGTCATGTAATTATTTATTAATGCTGTGAGTTATGTATGAAACTGCGTTCCTTATTTTGTTACTATCATTTATATAAAGTCAAAGTAATCATGTAAGTAGATAAATTGTATTGTTTCAGATCTTGTGACTATTTCAGCAAATTTTAGTCTTTGAAAAAAGCATAATTCGTGTGCCAAAACGTTAAAATAGAATTACAATTTAACACTGTAGTTTTTGTTGCTGTATGAACGATTGCATCCCAAGATTTTAACAACTATTATATTAACTATATATATTATAGTGGCTTTAAAATGTCAAAAATAAATATAAAAGAAACAATTTCAAAACACCCTGTATAACGAAACAACCAGTAATTACGTGCGAATTTGTATTAGTTAATTCATTTTTGAGTATCAAGTATTAACAAAATTTTATAAATAATTAATGAAATTTAAGTAGGTTTGCAAAGAAATTAAATGGTAGAAACCAATGTCATTAATTAATTAATTAATTTGTATTTAATTGAACGATTATGGTGTATAATATGCATAAAAGCGTGGAAAGGTCAATGATACCAAGGCGAAACGCGTGGCTAACAAGCAAATATATCAGGAGGGTAGAAAATACATCGAACTCAGAATCGTGGAAATATATTTAAAACGTTCGTGTTAGCAGTTGAACACCTGCGTATTTTTAAATGTCAAGTTTCCAATTATTTTTGTAGATAACGAACAAATTATTCTAAGGATTGTACAGACGGTCGAATATTCACGGGAAATGCTAGATGAGGGGTTATTTTACTCACGTAGACAGTCCACGTGGGTTTAAATAGCATATAGACTGGAATATTAATTTTCTACCACTAAGACCAGGTTAGAAAAAGACAGAGAAAACATATAAGCACAAGACCAAAATAGTATAGGAGGGATTTGTAAAACGTCATTAGAGCTACGATTGGTTGATATGTTTAGTTTCACTTAATATGAACGCGAGGATGGTGTTGCATCATTTTCTTGAAAGATTATAATTAGGAATAAAAATTCGCGGATTTGAAAATGGGGTTGAGTGCATAATTTTGAGAATATGTGTTGTGAGCAGAGGATTTCGCGCTAGGCAGGTATGGAGAGGTTACATTTCAAAAATATAAATAGTTTCGGAAAATACGATTAAAGCCCTTATTATTTCGATCGTCCCAAAGTCAACACGAGTTGTAAGTATTACAAAATCATTTAAATTGTTTTGCTTAGCTGTAGCCTCTTAAATTAAAAAACGCGGTTAATGTGCCGAGAGTATAAATTCTTTTATTGAGGTATTACCTATAAAATTTTATTCAACTCGTGTCGGGATATTAAGTAACGTAGCTTACTGTGAAAGAAGTATAATTGAAATGAAATTTGGAATTTGGTTACACCGAGAAGGCGTTTACAGTTCAACTTGGATGGGGTTAGTCTAGAAATCGAGGAAAACGACCTGCAGTCCAGATAGAAAATACATGGCATCATCTGCTAGAGCGGAGATCTTCCACAAGTTCCAGGTAACGATTTAAATTGGTGATTTCTATAAACTGTAAATATTGGGGGTGGCGTATGAGAGTGTTATTCAAGGTAGTGTGAATTATTTGCATATTGAACTGAATATGTGTAAATAACTATATTACGGTATTCAACTAGAAATTCGAAGGTGTTTATAAAGCTTTTAAACGTTCCATTAGAATGTGAAAATTTCTGTGAAGAGTACATGGCTTTGTTTTTTTTTGTATTTTAAGAGTATGCACAGTAGAAGAGCATACATTATGCAGAATTAGTTGGGTATTATGAGCTCACCATACCCCACAGTTTACTTAGATTACCAAAATAAATAAATAAATTATAAAGAAGGAATTTTAGAGAAAGTATTATTCAAGGTCCATTTACTCCGAGTACGTTTTATGTGTTTGATAATTAAAAAGGTAAATACAGGACATTACGAAATAAGAGTTACTAAAGTGTAATGTGTACAATAAAATATGTACAGTGTTGAGTTGCAATTGTAATTAGGAATAAATAAAAGATTGTATGTTGATTGTATTTTGTGGTTTTATTGGGAGTTCGTGAATGATAGAATATGAGTTTGAATATAGGTATCCTAAAGGAGGTCCGAATGAGCTAGCCGGAAGCAGTTGAAGAAGGCCGCTCAACCGAAGAAGAGAGGAAAACGGGTAAGGATATTTTTTTTGCATTATTTAATTTTTGAATTTTCGAGTTTTGAAAAATATATAAAATTAACCAGAAAAAAGATTTTAGTTAGAAGTTACCCGAGTTCCACGGCATAATTTTATGACGGTCCAACGTTGGGGCTGGGATGTTTTTTGAGAGAATACTAAATTAGAACTAGATCTTACCGGAGTACCCCGGCAATATATATATATATATATATATATATATATATATATCTGTGCGTGTGAGTGTGTGTGTGTGGGCGTGCGTGCGTGCGTGTGTGTGTGAGCGTGCGTGGATGCGCGCGCGCGTGTGTGCGTGCGTGCGTGCGTGCGTACGTGCGTGCGTGCGTGCGTGCGTGCGTGCGTGCGTGCGTGCGTGTGTATATGTATATTTATATAGTATTTATATATAGCTCTCATATCTCCCAACTGGAAAGTTACCGCGGGGGATAGTAGGGGACAGTAGATGGGTTGATTTAAGTTACATTACTACTAACTTAGTTAGGGCAATTTGTTCCGCTTTTCTTAACTCTTGCGTTTTTGAGACAACATAATGTGCTTCATTACTCAAAGCATCAACTCTATTATTCCTTTTTCATTTTCCTCCTTTCATTTTAAAGCATCTAAGATTATAAAATTTTAACTTTTATACAGCAATTTCACGTTCGGTGCGTTTTGTGGATTTTTTGAAAAATACAGAAAATACTTCTACCATTCTTTACATGTGTAACATGCACATTAAAAATTTTTTAAATCAAATATGTGATATTTTTAGTATACTAGCATTAAATAAGTTTAAGATGCGGCGCTACCAATCACATTGTGCGGCATAGTTTTGCATTTCCATCGGTTGAAAAGCACCTCCGCAGGTAAATATCCACTCGAGTAGAAACTGTGACCACTTTTAATGACAGACTTCGTACAGTAGCAAACTGATCCTCCCTGGTATCACGTTGGTACTGCAAAGAAACAACTTCACATAAACAACACGAAACGATACCGAGTGTAGGTGTATCCGCAAAGCAGTGCAACAGAGCATTTTATTCGATACGAGCTAAAACCGCCTTGCACGCGATCCAATCTCATAGGGGCCGATATGCTTTTAATGTTTTAATAAAACCTGGCGTACCAATCTTCATTGTGTAAGTAGGAAATGCAAATTAGGATGTTAACATGGAATGACCTCTCTATTGCCTACATAATTAGGAAAAATTTTAACAGTTCAAATCAAAAATATCTTAAAATGTAGTTTTCTGTTTTAGTTTCTAGATATTTAGTTCCATCATCACAACTCAAGCTTTTGCTTCATCATTAGTGACTATTTGTAGAATACATTTTAAATAAAATGAGAAATGGGAAGCATTGCGTAGAAATCAGCTTAGAAAACACTCTACGCGCTCCATATTTAAAAGTTAAAAAAAGTAGTGCGCCAAGCCCCTATTTAAATATCTCTAAATCTCAAGGATGCCATAAACACCCGTATTTAACTACCCCATAAAGAATGTTATTACCTCCTTTCCCAATATTTTGTGCTTTAAATTCAGCGTTTAGGTGTATTTTAGTACTCTGTACATCCATCATCTTCCAGGATTTGCATCCATGAAAGCATATTTTTATTATAGCTCTAAGCTTCCGAAAATCACATATTATGGTTTACTTTTAGTTCGTCTGAATTTTAATACAGAAAGTGTCCTTTCAAATGCAGAAACACTAGAAACTTATTATATCTTTATGGGTTATGAGTTAAATATAAAGTTTCAAACTAGTATTATATAGAGTTATCAGTGTTACAAATTGTTTGAAAATCGAAAATTTATTTTATAGTGCTATATAAGAATCCCTTATGTGTCTTATTAGTAAAAGATCTTAAAACTTAGATCGCTTGTATTGTATCGGAACAAAGTGTTGAACCTTTAAAAAAACGAATAGCCCTTTGCAGAAGCTGCTTTCAGGGAGCGTAAAATAAGACATTAATAATATCCTACTATGAGCAATATGTTATGAATGGCCAGAAATTTTTAGACAAACTTAAATGATCTGTAATACGGGAAATATTTCACATACATTTTATTTTGTTTAACTGGTTATTCCTAAGATTTAGGTTATAGGTAATACCAAACGAGCTCAAATTTATCCGATTACTTCCTTCACCTGTGAAATTTTAATTTTTGGAAAATCACGTTCGTGGTTGAGATTTGAAACAACCAACAACATTAGTTTATCGAATCAAAATAGTCGATTTGTAATAGTCGCGGCAATTTCAATAGGTAGCTTTTTATCACGTAGGCGAATACCTGTCGTAATAGTAGTAATAATAGGGAGTTATCGCAAGTACAACGCTAAAGATCCGTTAAAGCTAAATGTCACCTGATAGTTTAGATTAAAGTATTTTATTATAGAGTAACCTTCAGTGTTAACTTAATAGGAAAATTTGTCCAGACGCTATAAAAATCTATCTCACTTCATTATATAGATTGAAGGATGATACTATCTTTATCCATCAATATGAAAAGTGTACTGAGAGGGCGCAAAATGCAATCATAGATTTTACAGATTTCTAGATAATTTCCGGCACGCATCTGTCAGGTTGACAGCTATCGGTGTTTAGAAAGTTAAACCAGTTTGTAAACAAAATGGTTCCTGCTGTTTATTACGTTTTTGTGTTTATATTTAATGTTTATGTTAATTTTTTCGTTTATGTTTATGTTATTGTTTCGTTTATGTATGTGTTCTTCTTTAGTGTAGTTTGTTGTATTGAACTAAATAACAGCACCTTAATATTTTCGCTAGAGAAGTGCGTTTAAATTTAACTGCAAGTTGTTATATTATTGGCATTAAGAATTTTATATGAACTAACAACGTATTATCATTATAATTGATTTGGTAAGTATATATTATCATTGATTTTACATCACTATTAAAAAGTTTGCAACCCTTTACTAAATTTGGAATTTTTGGTGAACGGTTAGACACCTAAACCATATAATGTTATTCATTCTAACTATTGCTTGTTTTTGAATATAAATTTGTGAAATATACTATAATTTTTAAAATATGTATATGTTATTACAGATTAATTTTATATAATGGTTTTCTGTTTGGTGTGTGGAAATTCTGACACAAAAGTCGAGCGCATGTATAATTTCCCTCAAAATCTCAAAAAGTGAGTGTTTTTGTATTTAAATCGCTATATATAAGTAATTGAATTCTTTTGTAGATCGAAATTGTGGCTGGAAGCAGTAAGCATACACTATATTGGAGACTCATTACACACCTCTTTTATTTGTAGCCAAGACTTCATAAATCCTTTATTATATCTGCAATAACAAAATCTGTCTGTCGTATTGGTATCCCTTGGTTCTGTACTCGACGCAATCGTTCACATGAACATGCAAAGAAAAATTCCACAGCGCTAGCACGTAAATTAAAAAAATTTCAGAATTTGTGATTTAACATTGATTCATTTCTGTGTAGAAATTGAGCTTTTTTATTAGTTATCTATGATGCTAAAGCTAAAATACATTAAGAAACGTAAGGAAGTGACCAACTGCTTATAAGCATGTAATCTATATTATAAAATGTAGAATTATATAATATCATTCACTATATGTTTTGCAAATTGTGTCTTTTAAAAATAGTTTTGCATTAAAATATACAATGAAGACCACGTAGAATTATTTTTTATTAAGTATGTTCAACGCTAAGAGTTTATCATTTGTAGTGTTAAAATTGACTGAGTAAAGTTGAAAACAACAATATGTTGAAACGTTAGATACAACTCGAGACCAAATCATCATATGTAAAATTTTAATAATTAATTTAAAAGCGAAATTAAAATTTTACATTGCATGGTGATTTGATCTTGAGTTGTATTTAAAGTTTCAAATAAATTACAGTATTTGAAATTCCCGCCAAATTCCGCGCCTAATAATTTGAATTAAAGCGTTTCCCGCCATTTCCTCCTAGCGACATTTGTGGCGTCCCCTCAGTACACTTTGAAACTGTGTAAGAAAGATGAAAGTATATAAAAATTGCTATTTCTGTCTCTCTCGCAGCGGATAAAAAATTAGCATTAAGTTGACTCTCTGAAGGTTACTCTATGTTATTTTATGTAGAATCACACACTAGAGTTATCGCATCCTACTATACTACCGTAAGGAAAACCTAACCTTGAATGTGTGACAATTAATATTTGATTCCCGACTGATGATTTGTTTAGCAAATTCAGCATGAACGATGTGCTGAATATTGTGGTCTTGGAGAACATGACTATGGAAGAAATAGAGAATGCTTTATTGGTGACCATACTGCAGCCCAGAGCAGGGCAGAGAGTTAGAGCACAGAAATAGGAAAGATTACAATTGAAGAGAATGTAAGGTTAGACTTTCGGTTTAAAAAGCATGACCTAGAACGGCTAGCTATTGCATTGCAGATGCCTCAACAAATTACAACAATCAATAGACATACGACAACAGTCAAGCAGGGTGTATAATGGGAAATCACAAGTATATGTAATTTACATTTTAGGTCTTGAAAGATTATGCATCTGTTTACGTAGACTAGGGTATCCCAGCAGATTGTGCGATTTGGAAAGAATGTTTGGCCTATCAGCATCATGCCTATCGGGTATTGCAAACACTATTATTAGCCATATTTATGATAAATTTCATCACTTGTTGCGTAGCCTATACAACCTACGACGGTTAAACCACAAACGATTTGTAGCATACAATCAAGCAATTGAAGATAAGAACGCTTCGTTGCTGGGCATTTATAGATGGAACTGCCAGGGCTATTTGTAGACCATCTGTAATACAAGAAGGGTACTTCTCAGGGCATAAACGAACACACTGCGTAAAATATCAGTCTGTGTTATGTCCTGATGGATTTATAGTAAGCTAGTTTGGTGCGTATTTTAGCTACTCATCAGTGGAACGTATTCAGGGCAAAGACATGATGCAGGCATTCTACATGATTCGAATCTGAATGCACAACTGAACGAAACATGCGCGTTTGCTAACGGAAATCGTTTTGTTTTATATGGAGATCCAGCGTATGGAGTTAAAAAACTGTTGCTTTCTCCATTTAGAACAAAAAGACCTACTGCACAAGAACAAGATTTTAATACTCGTATGAGCTCCGTTAGGCAAGCGGTCAAATGGGGATTTGGAAAGATAATTTCAGAATATGCATTTCTCGATTTCATGAAAAATTAAAAACTACTTCTGCAAGACGTTAGTAAGATGTATGCCGCAGCTACAATATTAACTAATTGCCATACCTGTTTGTATGGTGTAATGCAATAAACAACATCAAGATTAAAGAAAGGTTTATTTAAATATAAATCAAGCTAAGCGACTACACATTATGAGAGCTTCTTACGTTCTCGCTACGTTCTACTGTGTCTCTGAACAACAAGTTACAGTAACCCCTTACTTACTCCCTCTACTACCCTTAGGTCCATCGACGCACGCAGAAGGCCTGTAATATTTTACACATCCTCCGGCGCGGCGATACAACTTAGCTTATCACTTCTTATTTCTAAAGGATACAATAATTGTATTGGGCGCCAAATTACGGTGCCATTCGCAATCTTAACGTAACAGGCACGCACTTGCCATCACGGCCGTTTATAACGTCGTTCACCAACCCTAATTT
Organism: Platerodrilus igneus; assembly: GCA_036346225.1. Lineage (NCBI taxonomy): Eukaryota > Metazoa > Arthropoda > Insecta > Coleoptera > Lycidae > Platerodrilus > Platerodrilus igneus. The sequence continues at coordinate 350,058 of JARFIW010000975.1, read as the reverse complement.
CCACAATAACCGTCGCTTATCATTTCCATGTATTAATACGACATCCCCTTGCTTAATCGCACACTCACGCACATTCACGTTATGATGAGCTCCTCTTAATAAATGTAAATATTCTGCGCTCCATCTTTTCCAAAAGTAGTCGATAACGTTTGTTCTCTGCTTCCATAGCCTACGAATCTCATCTCCATTAATAACACGGTCAACAAAAGGAATAGTAGCCAAAGCGGGTCCCAATAAAAATGCGAAGGGTTAATGGCATTAAATCCATAGGTACACTACCTAGGTATGTGAGCGGGCGGGCGTTTATTGTTGCTTCAACCTCGGTAATGAGTGTATTTAGTTGATCTAAATTTAGTAAAGAACGTCCTATCGTAGCCCTAAGGGCGTCTTTTACACTTTTTACAAGTCGCTCGTAAAATCCTCCGTGCCAAGCCGCTCGCTCTATTATAAATTTCCACTTAATTTGGTGACTGTTTACAAACTCGATCAATTCTGTACTCGCCATCACTTCGTTTAAAGTCGATATTTCACGTGATATTCTTTTAAATGTTTTAGCGTTATCAGAGTAAATGACCTTAGGAATCCCTCTACGGGCAAAGAACCGTTTACATGCACTGATTGTAGACGCAACATCCATTTTCAAAACAATCTCTAGATGAAGTGCTCGTATAACCGCACAGGTAAATAAAAGCACATAACATGACTTTGAGTGATAACCCACTTTAAAATACAACAGTCCGGCGAAGTCTAAACCTGTCACTTCAAAGGGCTTTGTTTGCTGTATTCGATCTCTAGGTAACGGCGCGAAGGAATGCGACCCTGATTTTCCACGAAGTCGTTTACAGATAACACATCTTGCTAAAACGGACTTTATTAATTGCCGTCCTCGTACAATCCAAAATCGTTTACGTAATTCGTAAAGTGTCGCATTGACACCACTATGATGAAGAGTTTTATGAAACTTCATTATTAGTAGTTTGCTTAAATGTGCATTTTTCGATAGAATAACGGGATGCTTGAAGTCGAAATCTTCTCTTAAATTATGAAGACGTCCACCCAAATGCAGCAATTCATGTTTATCTAAGAAAGGGCTTAAAGTTGAAATACTCGATTTCCGTTAAATGCCCTTACTCTCTTGTACGCTGTTAATCTCCGAATAATAAATCTCCCGCTGAGCCTGCCTCAGCAAATATATCTCGGCTCTTTCAAATTCGTTTACGGTTACGCTCTTCGTTTCTTTATTATTTCTGGTTCTTAAATTTCCTATAAATCTTAAAACATATGCCGTTATCCGCACTAAACGATCAAAATCACTGTATCTGGAAGAATCTATTAATTGATTGCTACCTTTTATATTGTCGTTAATTAGTAAAGACATTTTCGATACTACATCTATCGTTGACGTAGCTGTCTCTATTGTATTATCTGGCCACGTTTGTTCACTTTCTAGCAACCACTTAGGACCGTGTAACCAAGTTTCGGAATTTATTAAAGTACTTGCACTTATTCCGCGGGTTAATAAGTCCGCAGGGTTCTCGCGACCCGGACAATGTCTCCATGTTATATCTTTCGATAAGGTCTGAATTTCTTTAACACGGTTAGTCACATATGGTTTCCATTTTGACGCATCGCCTTTAATCCAATGCAACGCGATTAGAAAATCTATCCAACACACTACCTTATCGATTTTAATTAACACATTAGTTTTTATAAATACCTGTAACCTAGCTGCTAATAACGCGGCAGTTAGTTCCAAGCGCGGCAAGGTTAGCATTTTATCGCTACAAGCCTTTAGGGGCACAACGCGATTTTTTGAATACAGTAACTGCACATTAATTTTCCCGTTACGATCGTTTTGTCTTAGATATGCAGCCACCCCGTATGCTCGTAAAGATGCGTCCGAAAAAACATGTAACTGCGATTCGTTTGGATGGTTCGACACACCTACATAACGCGGTATAGAAAAATCCACTAATTTCATCAATTGTTGACTACATTCCTGCCATTCATTTTGCATATCTTGCGGTAACAAATCGTCCCAACCAATTTTTTCAACCCATATGTTCTGAAACAATATTTTAAGCTTTATTACACATGGTGCAAGAAGCCCTATCGGATCATACACACGAGCAATTGTCTGTAACACGTGCCTTTTTTTTACCATCTTAACGGAATGTATGTACTTCGCCACACTACTCAAATCGACACTAATTCTATCGTTCTGATTGCACCAGTTAATTCCTAACACCTTTTGAATTTGTGCATTTTGCGATTCAACCTTGCTGTTTACTTCGAGATCGTTAATCGTCCATTTGCGTAAATTCATAGACGCTCCTTGAAAAAGCTTACTTGAAAAGTCTTTTAAATGTTCTGCAACATTTCGATTGTTTACACTGTCCACTAGATCGTCTACATAAAATCCCCTTTCTAAGATTTCAATAAATTCAGGGTTTTGTTTTCGATTATTGATTAAATGTGTTCGTATCACGGAATTTAAAAGAAACGGGCTACATGTAACTCCAAATGTTACTCTATTCATACGATACGTTTCCAGTTCATTGGCGTTATTGTACCATAAGAATCGATGTGCGTCTTTATCGTCGGAATGTAAATAAATTTGTAGAAATGCTTTCTCAATGTCAGCCGTAATTCCGATCTCGCCTACACGAAAATTAAGCAAAAACCTTAATTAAATCTGGACTTAAATTAGGCCCCTTTTCTAATAAGTCATTCAACGATTTTTGTCCCGGGGCATGTGAAGAGGCATCGAAAACCATTCGTAAACGCGTTGTTTGTTTATCTTCTCAAAAAACCGGCCTGTGTGGCATGTAGTAAACACGATCGCCATTTGTTTTTTCAGCATCACCGCGTGAAATTAACTCGGCATAATTATTATCCAACATTCCTTTGATAGCAGCGTTATATTCACATATTTTGTTAATGTTGGTCAATTTAAACTTTAGCCTCTGAGCACGAACGCGCGCGCTAATTAAATTATCATCTTCAATGACTGCATCCTCATTCTTCCACGGTAACGCTACTAAATATCGATCATCACATTTATAAACGTTATTTTTAAAAATTATCGAAAATTTCTTATCGTCGTCTGCTTCTTTGGTTATACCTATTGTTTCCAAATCCCACATGCTTTCGATTGCGGCTTCTGTTTTTATAACTGTCGCATGTAACACTGTTTGCAGATTTACTCCTATGGTTGTAGCATCAACTGGTATGGGGCCATGCAAAGCATAACCAAATTTCGTGTCCACCGCTACTAAACCTTTGTTTAGACAAATATTCTTTCCTGTCACTACTGTCCAGTAATAGTTTGCCCCAATAAGGATACTAATTCCAGCAACAATTAACGCTCGATCTATATTAAACGGGATATTGTCAGCAAGTTGCAAATTTTGATACTTATCACGCTTTCTTTAGGTACATGTAAATCATCCATGCAAATTTCTTGAACTTCCACAGCCTCAACAGTTAAAATTTTCATCTGGATATTGACCCTTCAAAGTAATTAAAACGCGGTTGTAAAGCTTAAAGGGAATCGATGCACTATCTCCAAACGCGGCAATACGAACCCTATGTTGTCCAACTACAGGTAAATTTAATACCCTTGATAGATTCTCCTTAATAAATGAAAGTTGACTACCGCCGTCCATAACTAATCTGATTAACTTCTTTGAATTTTCGCCAAAGGCATAAACACAAGCCGTTTGCAATAGCACATTTTTGTTTACGTTTGTCATCAAACTGGACACCGACGGCGCCAAAGTGTTCATTGAACTCTCGCCTTTCGTTAATTTCATTGCAATACCTGTCGTCTCAGCGTTGTATCTATCTTTACCTGGCTTAAAGCTTGGGTCGCACATAGTTGTAGCATGCCTACCGCCAAATTCCTTACATTTTAAGAATCTATTTTTACAATATTTAGCACTATGGTTATTTCTCGTACAACGGTAACAATTTCCTGTTGCCTTTAGAATTTCTTTCTTCCTTGTTAAAGGTACATCTGTGTCACACATTTCGGTTTTATGGTCTTTCTTGCAGAAAGCACAGCATTCAAGACGTTTGTTCGGCGTGACTAATAAACTAGACGCAGTTCCTTTGTAATGCGTTCTCTTTTCTGTTGGGAGCATCTTTTCTTTACAACCTGCATCCGGATTTAAAGCTTGTTCTAAGGACTCAATTTCGTTTTTAAGAAACTCCAATAATCCTTTACCTGTCGATCTGCTTCTTCCTCTGACCTTGATGATGAACTTTCTAAATTATTCGTAATAATTTCTAGATGATTGGATGATTTCATTTTCATTTGTCGATAAAATCCTAAACGCAATTCCGTTGGCAACGACTTAATGAGAGTCGACTTTACGATTATGTTGTACTGAGAGCTAGATACTTTTAATATTTCAAGAGCACGCATAGCTGAAGTAATTAGATTGTAATTCTTCCTTAAAGTGCTTACGTCATTTTTAGATTTTACAGGTTCGATTTTCATAATGCTATCAATATATTGTTCGATTAGCCGTTCCCCATTTCCAAATTGGTCTTTTAATATATTTAAAGCTTCTTCATAAAATGCTCCAGATGGAGGAAATCCTTCAATTGCTTCAGCGGCCCTTCCCGTGACATACATTCGCAGGTAGTTGAATCGATCTCCGTTCGTTAATTGTTGATTGTCGTGGATAATACTTCTGAATTGTTTTCAGAAAGGAAGCCAGCCCTTTGCAGTACCATCATACTTCGCTAACCGTACACGTTGAAGCTTCACTGACGTAAAGGACGGCCTATTTGTTTCGTTACTTACTGGTACCGTATTCGTTAAATTCGAGTCAACCTCTAACTGCGATTTTTCTGGACATTTTAATCTAAATTCCAACTTAGACATCGTAGTTACAGCAACCTCTTCATATTCATACCTTTTCATTAACTCGTCCTCTAGATTTTCTTTAAGCTGAGGTTCAATTTGCATATCAATTTCTTTCAGATTGTCACTCGCAAGCTTTAACTTTGACATAGCTGTATAAATGTCTTCAACACTGAAACTACTTTCTAGCATAGAATTTATATTATTAACTGTTTTAGTTAACTGCGTTCTACAAATTGTCCGTTTTACTTGTTCCATCATGAAGCCTCGATAGTATAGCTGTTTGTTAAATATTCGCGTTCCCGTTCCGTTATTTCGAATATTTACGTTAAAGCTTGTTTATATTTATCACCAGATCTTCCCGTGTTTTGGCACCAAAGTTGATGTAATGCAATAAACAACATCAAGATTAAAGAAAGGTTTATTTAAATATAAATCAAGCTAAGCGACTACACATTATGAGAGCTTCTTACGTTCTCGCTACGTTCTACTGTGTCTCTGAACAACAAGTTACAGTAACCCCTTACTTACTCCCTCTACTACCCTTAGGTCCATCGACGCACGCAGAAGGCCTGTAATATTTTACACATATGGTGGTCAAACGTCCCAATATTTTAATGCTACACCACCACAACTAGAGGATTATTTAAATATTGCAATGTAGCGGCATCTATGAATAAACTAAATAACTTATTTTGTTTATAATTGTTTATTTTAATATAGTAGAATTTGTGTAATGCACGCATAGCATACATATAATTTTAGGACAGAATAAATATAACTACTTGTAACATATAATATTAATAAATCAATAAATGTGTACCACCACGAGTCGCATTATATTGCAGGTGATTTGCTAATAGTTCAATTAAGTTTTGTTTGTAATGCCATATTTTTTATGGATAACAGTTTCTCCATTTCTAATCGCTGCAACCGTTCTTGTTTGACTAATTTAATTTTTTTTCAACCAAAATCAGTTTTCGCTGTTCTATTAAAATCTTCTCCTTTTCGAGTGCTAACCGTGTTTGTTCCACCTTTAATTATTCTTCCTTTAATTTGTTCGCTTGATGGTTTCGTTGTTTAATAAAGTCTAAGGTGTCGCTTTTAAGTGCATCGTAAGGTCGCTTTCTATGGCTTCTGGCAGCAACTAGCACATTAGAGCTACTTATACTGGAGGAAGCTTCAGAGTTATTTTGTTCGGGCACAATTTCTTGACTGATAGGTGGTTGTTCAATCGGAGCAGCATGCTTGGTTTGTTGTATTAGTGCTCGATCATCGTGTAGAATGGATACTACACAAAAATTAGTTTAGATAACGGGGGATACGTATAAATGTTCTTACCTTGCTCTGTACACATTCTAGCAGCGTCCTTTCGTAATGCTAAACCTATGTTTCTGGACGCTTTGTTTCTTGTACCTGTTTTTGGTTTAGAAAATTCCCTTTATAGATCAACTATTTCTTGCAGCAAATGTTCCCTTTCCTCGTACTGTTCTTCTTTATCAGATCTCAAAATTATTGCATGAGTTGCGTTTGATATAAAGTGAATGTTGTGTATGCACACTTCTCCCACAACAATTTGTGGTAACAAGTATCTGCAATTTGTAACTTACTTTTTTATTTTTGCAGAGTCGTCTTTAATAAAACTTTTAAATAAATAATCCACGTATTCTTTAATAGCACGCTCTGTAAATTCTTTTCCGGTAGCTCGAACAATATATTTATGAATAAGTCGCCGTTTCGTTGAATCTTCATATGGATTTTCACCTACTACTTGTCCTAGAACATCTAGACCCTCTGCATATGAAAATCGCAACCGTGTGTTTGAAGTAGATGATGACGAATATATTTGTTGTATTGCGTTGGTATTCATCTATTAATGGCAGTTCACAATTAAAAACTCAATAATAAATTACAAGGATACATTCAAGTTTTCAAAACTAACGTCAAATAAAACAAATATCGTCCGATATATTGTACACGCTATTTTACGAAAATAGAGGACCGCAGTTAGTTATTTATTTACCGTACGTAATGTCTGCGTACATGCGCTTTTTGCTAAATTAGCAAAAATAGGGTACATAAATTTAGCGGTAGCCGTGCGATAACTCCCTAATGTAAATCAATGAAAAATGAGAAATTTAATTAATACAATTGATTAAGATTTCGATAAAGTATACCGTTTTAACAATGTTTTACCAGAAGAAATTGATTGTGCTGTAAATTTTTGTACGCCTTCGAACACTGTAAAGAGTAGATGTAGTGTATGGAAACAGTGTATTAAGTTCTGCAAATATCGAAAAAACGTTTTTAATACAAATACATCTAGTCAAAATTTGAATAACATTTTAAAAGACTGGACATGGAATATAAGAAAAGTAGATGGTGATGACTATACAGAATACTCCCTAAAATGTATGTGAAATTCCACTTCAAAATCGCTCCAAGAATAATATTTCAAGGAATACCAAATAAAAATAAGTTCATTTCAAGAAATCGAGTTTAAAAGTGCACGTGATGCACGGAACGCTAAACACGTGAATTACAAAAATGTGCACTAAAGCGAAAACAAAGTGCTTCAGTTCTTGGTATTTAGAATGTGTATGTCTAGTTGATACATGTAACGAGGAAACTCCTGACAGGCTCCAAAAAAAGTTTTATTATTTAGTTGCTGTAGAATTGGCATTGCGTGGTGGTGAAGTATTCATTGTTCAATTGACTATTTTAAATTTGAAGTGACAATTGATGGTAGCGAGTCCGATAGAGTAGAATATAACCCAATTTTCACTAAAACTTGTAAAGGAGGACACAAAAATGCGCAGACATTAAATTTCTAACTCGGAACGTTGCCCAGCGAGATTGTATGTAAAATTAATGGAGAAACGTGCACCCAACTTTACTTGTAACCGTTTGTTTTTAACTCCAAATCAATATTGGAAAAATGCAGATTCTCTTTGGTATAAAAATTTGCCAGTTGAAAGGAAAGAGTCTTCAAAGTGAACGAAAATGGGAGCGCAGTGTATAGGTTTAGACACAAAGCGTTTTAAAATTACCACCCATTCCTAACGGTCAACCGCAGTTTCCCAATTAGCAAAAGCTGGACTGCCTGAACAGCAGCTTATTAAAACAACAGAGCACTTCAATTCTTCGTCCATACAGCCCTATTTACAAATGGATGAAGAGCATCATCAAAACATTTTAAATAAATTAAGAGTGTAAAAAAGCTGAAACGTCAGTAAAAACTGCTACAACTACATCGTCGAGCGGTTTAGGAAGTGCTATTTACAATAACTGTACATTTAATTTTTTTTTAACAACAAAGAGCTATTGAGCGTTGCACTATGCTAATTTGTTAACTTGTTTTTTTTTTGTTAATTTTAAACATAAATACAGCGTTTACTTTATTAAATCCACTTTAGTGCTGGAAAAAAATCTTTCAAAATACAATGCGACCTTGATAAATGCGGCTATTTTATTGTGTTAATTTTCTTCGAGTGCTCTGCAATTAAACTCGACCAAATTGCCATTAATAATCAAAGACTAAAGCTCTAGCGCTAAAGCACTCGGGCTTTAGTCAGATTATTAATCGCAATTTGGTCCTGTCAGATTGACATGCAATGCAAGTTTTGGGCCTTGTGAGCTGCCTTTTTAAAAAGTCTTCTTCCAAAAACTATAAGTCGAAATTACTGTTAAATAAATTTAATTTAGGGCGAGTAGCTTAAACGACCAACAATGTAAAAACTGTAAGGTTCAAGACTGACTGACTATCTTGGGGCTCCCGGTGTATTTATGTTGTCCTTGCCCCTCACATTTCTGTGGAAACTGCAGAGCTCATGTCTGTTTATTTCTTTATTCAATTATATAATACCAAGTAATAATCTTAATTTTAATAATTGCGGTTTTATAACCGTCTGTGACCTGCATCTGCAGTATCACTTACGTCTGGAATACATTGTATTCACATCCGTTCTCACAACTTGCTTGTGAACTTTCATTAACCTATTCTTTATTTATCCTTGAATTACATTGTAGCATCTAACTTAAGTTTGTTAATAATTTCTATTTAATTTTACATCTATTGATGTGGATATGTAGCTTGCACTCTCGAAAAATCCATCACAATAAAATAGCCGACTATTTATCAAGGTCTTATGTTATTACCTGTGAATATTTTTAATACGTGTTTTCGAATACATACTTTCATAGGCACTTTAACTTGAGCTTTTCGATAAACTCACAAAGGCACAGCACTCACAAAAAGTGTATTCGCAAGGAACTAACTTAATTTTTCTAATTAGCAGGTCAATTACCGTAACGAAGTTGTAAATCACGCATACATTTCTTAAATTTTGGAAATATCCACTTTAACTGATGTTTAAAAAAAGGCGCAAAGTAGTTATTTATGCAAAAAAAACTATTTCTCCAAATGAAAAACTTTAAAACAATGTTTATATGTGTGTACTTACGTACTTAAATTAAAGTAGCTACCCACTAATTATGACTGTTTACAAATGGTGCTTAAATGCTCTGCATTTGATTGAATTATTAAACGCGCTATTGAACGTCCGTTTTGTAAAAGAGTTTAATAAATTATTTGTGTCATTCTTCCTTTTAGTTACAATAAAGAAGTAATTCCTAATAAGCTTTTAGTGTACACATACTAAAAGTGATGCTAGACCAGTTCTCTAGCAGTTAATATACAATCAGAAGGATGGCGTATTAATTTTTACTGCATGTCAGCTGTGAACAGACCACGCAGGACTTCTAGACAGATGCTGTATTGACGTCGAAGTTCGTCTGGAAGCCGCTGATGTTTAGCAAATATTCGATGTTTTAAAATAATAAGAAAATATAAACCTTAGTAATTTTTAGGGTTCCGTACCTTATAAGGTATAACGAAATCTTTATAAGATCACTCTCGTGTCTGTTTTTTTCGAAAATTATGTAACGTAGGAATTTGAAATTTGGCACAAAGCTAGGTCTTTATGGCGCACACATATATCGACAGTCAGAAAATAGAAAAAAATATTTTTAGATTAAAATAGCGGGGGTTAATTCGGTCAAAAAAAATAAATTTTTAATAAATTTATCGTGTGAGGCATCATTCGAAAGAGGATTCTAAAAGGCTTCTAAAAAATTTTTTTTATAATTTTCGGTCCAGGAGTCTTCATGATATAGCTCAAAATGTGTCAAAAATGACCGCCCCCCTTCCGTTCTCCTACATTTACAAAGCTAAAATTCTGATTTTAATAGAGATAGTAGCTATTGAGTCACAGATTATCAGAAAACTGCAGGTTTCTTGACAGTGTAATAGTTGCTGGGAAAAAAATTTATAAACACAGTAATAGACCACGTATTTACTAGTGTACCAGTACAATGTGGGACAATATATTCATTTTTCATTTATCACAGTCAAATTTGGATCATCATCATTGTTTCCTATTCTGAACTAAGCTACAGATTTCCCTGTAATTTGCACAGTCTGCATCTATCACTATCTGATCTAGATCTACATCTACCTCTTTTCTCCTATCTCTGCTTGTAATATATCCCATACTATTCCCCAAAAAAGCCTTAGAACGTATTCTGCCCTTCTATTTCTCCTTTTTTTTCCACAGATATCCTTGTTTCCTTACTATTTCTATAACCTATTTGTAACTTTGTCTGTACATCCTCATACATCTGAAGCACAGCATTTCAAAAGTCTGCGACCGTTTTTCTGTCTGCTTTTCAGACTGTCCGTATTTCATAGTAATACTGTGCTGTGCTCCACACATATGCTTTCAACAATTTTCTTCTTGTTCTATGTTTGCTGTCTTTCATCACAGGCCCTCTTCTTTCTTGTTAGATGCAGTTCGGTCCCTTTCTATTGTTTTACAATTATACACCCCATTTCTCCGACATTCAGTGGTTGTAAAGGGGGGTAAGCAGCCTGTGGCTGCCAAGTTCCCTCAGCACTTGAACATTTACTGATTTAATATTTTTTCCATTATATCTTTTCGCACAGTGAACATTAGTTGCAGATATTTCCCACCCAACACCTGTAGTTGTTTACAATAATCATCAGATTTATCTGTGCTTATTTTTTCGTCATTAGGTTTTCCGTCTTAAAACTTGTTGGACACGTACCTGCACTTATTTTCTGAGCAAGCCTCCACAGTTCCCTGAAATTCTCACACAGCATGTATACAGCTCTGTTCCCCTTCCATTGTTTTGCTAATTTTATGCCCTATTTCACCGAGATTCAGTGAAGGGGGTTAAGCAGCCTGCGGCTGCCAGGATACCCCAACACTTAGACATTTGCCGAAATAATAGTTTTCCAGTAAATCCTTTCACACAATTAACAAATTTGAATAAGATTTAAATATGCATAAAAATAAGAACGGCTGAATTTGGTTTATTGATTGCTCACTGTAGTATTGGTATGAAATCCTAATGGTGCGAGCTTGACTCGCTCTTGTCAAACATTTTATTAATCGTCTTAATATTTGGTGACAACCAGGAAGTTCAAAGAACTTACCTGCTTAATCAGCCGGTGCTCTGCGTCTTATTCGGTGTTAATGTTCTACTCATTCGTACCTATATTTGGGCGTTTTTACATAGAAATAAGTAAGTAACTATTTTACGGATTTCGTACCGTGGGCTGATTCTATACTCCTGGTTTACAAATCTAATTCCTATATTTTCAAATAAGCATAAACTTATCCTGATTCCGTTCATTAATTCATTTGTGATTGTTACTGTATTACCTTACTAACCTAATGCTCTGTTTTTGTCATCATAATATCGTTCTCCTGTCTTTGCTACGTCTTGAATTCCTACAATATTTACTGCATTATTACATCACGGAAATAGCCGGGTATTTCTTCAGCTTGTGAGACTTTACTCTATTTGTCCCAATAATTTATTATCTTTTTTTAGTGTTAAAAACCCATGTTCGAAATTGATGCAAAGATCTGTCACCCCGGGCTATGCGACCATCTCGGTACTCTATGTTTTATATTTCCTTAGTTCAATTGCACGAAATCAAGCTCCTGAATACTTTACTTTACTTACACTGAACATAATATTATTTGCGTTCTCAAGTCACCTTAAATTCATTATTACAACACATGCATAGTATCAATAAGGAATAAGCTTCCTACTCGTGAAATATATTTTCTCAACATGAACTTTTATTGTAATAAGAATCGTAAATTTACTTAAAAATAGTTTTGCGAACATCTTGCCTCGTCTACAAAGCTACCTATTACCTACACTTATTACATCATTAACTATTACGTGATTAACTATGATTTTAATTGTTTTCTTAAGGGATCTAGCGTAGCACAAATTGCTCGGTTTCTTCACAAATGTCCGTGTCTCTTGTTGGGGTTGCAGTATTTTCCTTTTTACTTCTAAATCTCCTCCTCCAAACAATTATAAAAACAGTGCCGCATATTCCAATAATAACAGTTGTTGATACTCTTACCAAAATGGAATGACTGTGTATCAGGTGCCAGTTGGAGAATTTCCGGTCTTTCTGGATGCCTAATTGTGGATCCATCAATTCTGAAAATTCAATCGCATGTTTTTCTACCATTTTTTCATGTGCCTGTGTATAACGTTGATCCGTTTCTTATTCGCTTTTGAACCATGCATAGGTGATTGTTTTGAAAGGTCGCTGATACTTCAATATTAACCATTATTGTCAGGTGGAGGAAATATTGATCCATTTGAAATATGCATTCTCGCGGAACCTGAATAATTCCTACATCCTAAGGCTACAATACCTTCCGAAATTCGGGGCATATGGGTGAAGCACGTGTGTGTGGATCCATTCACTATATTTAACCACGAGCTTTGAAGGGATAGTCCTTTCCACTTAACTGTTTTGATACTAATGTTTCTAAATGTACAGCCGCTAGCACTGTTTGACCTATGGTATATCAGGTCGATTGCACAATTTGGATGAACGCTAATATTGTACACCACCGTAGGACAGCATAAGTATGTTGAGCTTTTAACTATTTTGCTAAATCATAGCTGAGTTTTTGAGAGCATAATAATGCCCTGACCACAGTTTTCTTGGTATTGGGGAGACATTAATTATTTTGTAACTGCCTGGTTCTAGTATGTATAGATATGGGAACACAATTAACTTAGTGTCTTTTTAAACTATTTCCATTTTGTGTAGCGGGTATGTCATGACCACTATGAATATTTGTAACCTTTAATGTGCTTGCTCTAGTATATTCTGGATTTTGGAAAGCGTAAACAACGGGTATAGGGTTCCTGCCCTGTACTGGTTATTTCTAATTGTCCATATTTTTCCAATACTTCCTTCACATAATTATTAGCTAATTGATATACCCCTAAGATGTGCACATTTATTTTGTTCCTATCAATGGAGTTACCTAACGTCTCGAAACCTTGGTTTGTCTTCAACTGTACACAATCCAGTCATTTGCTTATCCGACTCTTCGTTTCATTTAAGGCAGAAGTGATTAATACCATGACTTTTGCTTGTCATCATGTGATCTTCTGCCATGACAACTGGTTTGTTTTTAATGTGCCTATTCCTCGATACGCATCTCCCTTTAGCCTAAATACCAAATATTGGCCCAAGGTTCCTCTTTTCACCGTCTCTGTACGTTTGTTAGTGAACTCTGGATACATGAAAAAACGTGTTCTCGTTGATTTTGTAGATGAGTGTATAGCTCGACGCAATAAATCCTGTACCTAACCACTTCTTTGGTTTCTGTGCACAATTCTTCCATTCTATCGAACGTAGTGTCTCTTTCCATATTCCTTCGACTGAATAATGTAAATCGATACGGAAGAGTCTCCTATTTATTTTTAACATTACCCACATCTTTCACGTAAAGTCCTGGGCCCAGATCGTGCATGATTTTTGATTTGTGCCTACAATGCTCGTTTGATATAAACTCCTTATCCCTATTACTGTTGAACATACGTACTGCCGTATTAAAGTTGTTGTTTTCTTGAATGAATTACCTTCAAACTATGTTGTTTCAACCTTCCCGCCCTACGGTTGGGTCTTATCTGATTTTTATCTTTCGTTACGGAAAATTTTATTATTTCTGGTCCGCAATTTTCTTCCATCTCTCCCACTGTGTTAAGCAAGTAGTTCCTAGAAATGCCCTTGAGGTTGTTCTATTTTGATTCTTCCAAAACTTTCCCAACTCCTGTCTTCCTTCAGTTTCAAACAAATGTCCTTCTTCGTCTTGAACCTTGTTCGAATTATTCAATTCAAGGATCCTTAATACAGGGATGGCTATGGTGTAAGTTCCATCCGCTTGTCTTTTGTAAGTCTGTTGCTCGCCACAACCATCTTTGTCGGTCGGTTCCTCCCTCACCTTTATCAATTTACCACAAGTCTACCCTGTTTGTTATTGTGTTTATTATTTAGGGGTTTTGTATACCGTATTACCTGCATTTTCCGATATTATCAACCCTAGCTCGGTATTCTGAGCTAGTTCTGCTTCTCATTTATATGTATATATATATATATATATATATATATATATTGAAATGATCATTTGGGCTTTGCATAAAAGTCTAAGTTATTATTTCATCTTATTCAATGTAATACGTTAGTATTTATCAACTTACCTTGTGTAAAAAAACTACCTAAAATAATATATATATATATATATATATATATATATATTGCTGTGATAGGGGTTGTTTAAGGGTGTACTTTATAGTAAAGGTCGTTTAGAAATGAGAAATTACCATAGGCAGCAGAAAACTGCATTTATTTAGTAAAGAATTGAGAAATGGAAATAGTTTGTAAATAGTAAGCAGTCAACACCCTGTATATAAAGTATAAGTAGTTGTAAGCGACGCAAATACACATAGGAAGACGCATAGTTAGCGTAGAAACCAGGAACACATGCATTAGGTAAATAGTAAATATTTAATACCCTATAGATAAAGTTTTAGTTAATTTAGGCAATGCAAATAATGATATTTTTCAGTGAAAGCAAGCGTATTTTATATGTAAACATAATAAAGTGTAATTAAACACGCATTGAAAAGAGTCCCAAACAATTAGGTTAATACTGAGATAAGAAATAGAGCTTCGAGAAGCAGAATGTGAATGCGTACAAGTAGTTAAGAACTTTGATAAAGAGAGGAGATTAAAAATTGCGTGAATAACAGGCATATATGAAAATTAAAAGTCAAGTTGCATCAGTTGTTTATGAAAAAGCGATTGGATTCATCAAAACACAGCATGTTTGATAACAAGCACCTGCAGGCCACAATTATTGGAAAGCATAAAAAACTACATCAGAAACTACTTTAAATGCAAATATTTGATTGGATAAAATAAGCGACGAGTTTGTAGACCATACCCACTGACGGAGTGGGAACTCAAATATATATTAGCAGGTACAGTGATAACGAAGTCAGTTTTGAACTCAACAAAGGCCAAGGTGCGCCACTATGAAATAAAGTGATACGTAATAATAATTCAAAGTGAAAAATTGTAAAAGTGCAAAGATGAAAATTACGATTGCCGATTAAACGTAAGTAGATTTTGGTGAATTTATTTTAAACTAAAACATAAAAATAATAAGGCTTTTAAGTCCCCGGGGAAAATAAACTACGATTTTCTGAGTCCGTAGAGAATAAATGGGAAAATAAATGATGATAATCCAATTCTTAGTTTGGGGAAATTGATAAGAAATAATTCTAAGTCTGAATGAGATGACAATAAATTGGGGTGCAAAAGTATAAGTTAATAATGGTAGTCCAGAGGGTGATGGCAACAATTTAAATGCAATGGTTCAAACGTGTGGATAGACAATATTTCGAATGGGCATGTAGTAATCCTGAATTGGGGAAAGATAATTTTTATTCAAATGGATGGCTTAATGCATGGGAAATACTAGTTATGGATGCGTCTATGCGAAGAAAATAGACCAGGTTAGATTTTTAGTTGTAAGACATTATTTTTCTATTTTTTTTTTGTGAATATTGAATTTGCTTAATATAAATTAATGTGACGAAGTTCATCAAAACATAGGATTTAAATCGTATAAAGTGCGTGATATGGTAAGAGGTTTAGAACGTTCTACACTTCGTTTATAAGGATAATAGGTTTTTTGGTGACTTTGGGTTTTGAGAAAAAAGCATATGATTTTGATAAATGGGATTTACAACATTAATTAATTAAAAAGTGTATTTTAAATAATTTACAAAAACTGTACATAATATTTGTTTCATTATATAGAATCGAATTAACTGAATTTTATAATTCCAAATAAATGCTAGTCGAGGTCATAAGATAAAGTTAATGGGAGTGATTTGATAATTTAAACAGTTCAAGGAGGAGCTATAAGTTGAATACGAAATTGATAACAAGTAAGGCGGTAACATATCAAATTTTGTTATTGGTAGACAAGGTTGGTACAAGATAAAATCCAGTTAAGTTTCTGGAGGGAATTTATAGCAATATTAATAAGACGGCCCAACGTCGGAGGAGATAATTACAATTCTTGTTTATTCATAGCAATATTAATATAACAGCACAACGACGGGGTTCGATAATTCCAGTAGTACATAGCAATATATATCAATATATACATGTATACTTTAAATTAAATATTCAAATCCAGCAAAGAACAAAAAATGTGGCTAGAGTTTCAAAGTCGCTGTTCGTCCTGGAACACATGGTGGTGTTGATATGGCTCTTGAAGACCCCTATTGTTGTCGCTTTACCCAGTCCTCCAATTGTGGCGTTTATTTACTCTCTTGGTTTACCCAAATTTTTGTGCTACCTCTTCGGGCATGAATGAGGCTTGGGCACCGTTATCCATTAGTGCTCGTCATGACTACTTGTTACCTTGATGACCTACCAGTTGTACCTGTACAGTTAATAGAAGTAATTCATATTTGTGTTCATGCACCAATAGCGATTGCTGCTGGTTATTTGTGGTATTAAAACAGTAGCAGGTTGACCTATAGGTTGCGGTATGTGCAACATTGTGTGGCGGGTGTTACTCTTGCATATGCTACATTTATTCAGTTTGAAACATTCCGTGACCTTGGAATGCCTAAAGTACCTGATGCATAACCCTGCTTGTCTGGCTTTCTCAAATTGTTCCCTGGGTGTTGGTCTTGGATGTTGTATTGACGTCGAAGTTCTTCTAGAATTCGCTGATGTTAACCAATTATTCGATGTTTCAAAATAACAAAAAATATTAACTTCAGTAATTTTTATTAATATTCTTAATATTTGGTGACAACGAAGAAGTACTAAGAACTTGCCTAACTAGACCGCATGGGTTCGGTGTCTTATTTGGTATTAAAGTTGTACTAATTTCAACTTGTTATATGGGCGCATTTATATGAAAAAATAGAAAAATATTCACGGGTTTCGTACTGTGAATGCATTCTAAACTCCGGTTTTACAAATCTAATGCCTACATTTTCAAATGAGTATAAACTTAACCTGATTTCATCCGTTATTAATTCATTTGCGATTGTTACTGTATTATATTACTAACCTAACGCTCTGACTTTGTTATCATAATATCGTTCTGCTGTCTTTGCTGCGTCTTGAATTCCTACAATAGTTATTGCATTATTATAACGCTAAAATTGTCCAGTATTTCTTTAGCTTCTGAAACAATATTGTACTTGTCCTAATAATTTATTACTTCTTCTTGCTGTTAAAAACTCATGTTTTAAAGTGTGTTAATACTACGTTACAATAACTTATGCTGATACAGAGAAATGCATTGAGAATGGCTAAGTTATACTGATGACCTGCCCCATGTATTATTACAGTATTCGTATCACTGGCACTGCTTATAACCACCTGGGTCAGTAGCTTTAGTTTGTGTTTTGTAAACCGCAACGCATACCGCTATGCATAAGTACAGTGCTTGGATATTTTAGATTCTGATTTGAAATAATATTTCTGCGAAATAGTGCATAAGCTATTCTTTTATAGTTATTTAAAATTAATGTTATTTTTAGAGCAAGGATTCAGTTAGTTTGTTTTGTGGAGTGTCATAGAAGACAAAGTGTAAGGCATTAATGCGAGCATTGATAATGCAGGGCAGTTACGCCAACGTATTGATGATGCGTTTGAACTAATACGAAACTGTTGATATTTATCAAACTACCCTATAAAACGATATCAAAAGAACATGTTTGCGTATTCAACCAAATAAAAGACATTTTGAACACCTTTGTAAGAGTCACAATTGGTGAGTAGCTGCCCTAATTTGAGTACGTAGATACACACATGTCATAAACATTTGTACAAATTGCTTAATTTTTTAGAAATAGTATTTCTTGCATAAATAATTACTCTACTTTCCTTTCAAACATCAGTAACGTAGGTATTTCGATAAGGTTGAAAATTTTAAGTGTGATTCGCAACTTCGTTTAAGTATAGTTGCTTGCTGATTAGATAAATTGAAGTCGGTTACTCGCAAATACACTTTTTGTGGTGTGTCGCCTCTTTACTTTACACGTACATGTACATACATTTCAATTTTAAGTTGTCATTTTTTAAGTACCAATTAAAATAGATCTTTAAGTTGTGATTCACCTTGTAGAAGAAATAGAATAAAAATTCTTCCGAACACAGCAGAATTATTGTAAATATAAAGTAATAAGGTATATCTGTAAATTCAGCTGCCATGAAACCATAGAAGTGAATATACGTATATAAATTGAACTAAGTTTTAGCATAACTATTTAAAAAACGATACTTGACTGTTTTGTAAAAAAAAAGAAACATCCATTGATAGGCTTTAGCCTTTTAGACCCTACCGAAATGGAGTGATTTTTAATCGTTACGACACAATCAAAGTAATATACATCAATATAAATAAGAAAAAGTCCTATTTAGAATTAACTAAAGATTTTCCAATAAACGTTTTGCGTTTAGTGAAAAGTTTTAATTGTAATCTAAAGGGTGGGCATGTAAGTTAAAGCTTAAGGGTTTATCTAATAAAATCGGAACTTAATTACAAACGACATTGGTAATCTCTTTAAATTGACTAGTAGACGAATACTTTCTACAAAGTTTAACCAAGCTTAATATTTCAAAATTCACTGCAATAAATGGTAATATTAAAGATACGAAGTGGCAATGCAGGCATTGTATTTCAAAATTCTGCATTTTAATTTCCAAAGTAGTCATCCAAATGCTGGAAATTCTATTTGCCTAAATGGATTTAAATCATGGTAGTCGTTGCTCTTAGTAGATTGAATAAATACCTTTACGTGCATTATAGAAATATACGGTAATTTCATATCGTTAACAAACCTAAACTCTTGGTTCTGCTTTCCTTTTTTAGTGGTTTTTCTGTATATATCATTACCAGAGAAACATTACTAAAAAAAGAACCCAAGTTTTTGAAATAGCATTTGATGTGGAATATATTTATTTTGTGTGAAGTTAATTTTCATTTTAAATTTTTAGAGAAATACTTGAGGTAATAACTTCTAGGTTTATACATTTCATATGTGATTTCTCTATAACGAACAGCAATCCGCTAATAAAATGAGAACTAGCTACATACTCCCCATGCTTTTCATATACATTTAATTAGTACTATTTAACTTTGTGTATGCATAACTGGCGCAAAAAGCACATAACTCAACTTTTACATTACCGTTGTAGTGTAACGGCATTTTCGTGGTTTGAGCACGCTCAAAATACACGACTATTATACCACACCTTTGTCTTGCTTGATTAAGCGAAGTTAAGAGAAAGAATAAAAGGAGTTGTAGGGCTTTTACTCAATAGCCTGCGTATTTTATTGCAGTTGTTCCTTTTTTCAGGGAACAAAAGCACAAAAACATTTTAAAGGCAATGAGCTGCAAACACTTGCTCGACTGTAGTCCTATAGCAAACCTAAAATTGCAAATCACCTTTTCTAAAAGGAAACTTATGAACTGGAATAAAAGCCATTTTTAACTCAAGTGATTCGCATTTTTTCATTCAAAATACGAATATATTTGCTTTTGGGTGATATATCGAGCTATCTGTAGATACTATTAGTATAGGTTATAAATCTTTCATCCGTAAAATCCATCATTACGGTTTTTAGTGTTTGCAGGCTTTATATATGATATTCAGAGTAAATAACCATAAATAAATACCTTTCTCCGCACGTTTGCATAATTCTGTATCCAACAGATTGCAGCCTAAATATAAATAGTAACACATTTTTTATAACCCCTACCTTCAATAACTTACGCGATTTTTGTATCAGAAAAGCATAATTTTAGAACAGAGATGGTGTGGTGGGTGACCATGCATCGCGATGATCGACAGACAACCCTTTACGGCTTTAAATATACAAAACTTGATATAGGGGTAATAGTCCGGGAGACAGCGACAAATTGCGTGTCATTATTCCGCCAAGGCTAAACATTTTTTATTATAACGATATTTAGCAACTGATTATTAAAACAGCAGTTTTTCACCTTAATGTTACAACGGAGCATAATGGAACGGTTTGAAAACTCGCAAAAATTTGGAAAAAAAAACTTATACCGCCAAGCGTAAAACTATTTTCTCTGATTAGTTATAATGTAAACATAAAAATAAAACTTGTCTTCCATGTAGCAAGCACAGTTTTCCATCCGTACGAACACCTCCAAAAAGGGATAAAATGGATTTATTCCGCCAAAGCTGAAACTTCGTTGGTGCTTAGTTCATTATATGTACTAATGAAATTTCATAGTCTTCGAAGTATGAGGTACTACAATAGTCGTCTTCTAAGTAGATAAAGGTACCGCGCGCCGACCTGGCGCTTAAGCGCACGCACGGCCGCAGCACATATTTACTCGCTTGGAAGACGACGATTGTTGTATTTGATATTTGGAAGACTTTTATTTTTGTAATTACTCTTGAATAAATATTCATCTATAAAAATGTATGCTTTGGACATATCATATTTATGATGTTTTTTTCTATGGAGCTATTGACCCATACCATACACATACAGATGTATAAACATATAAATTGTAAATCATAGATGTATGAACATATGTATATCTAAAAATGTACATATACGTCAGTACACATAAGAATTATTACCAAGGATGGCTGCGGAGAACAAAGCAGCTCACGGCGCCATCGACTCGTTGTCGACATTTTCATTATACTGTGACGCACAAATTTAGAAATATTTTTTTTATTTGGAAAGCTTCGAGAAGCATCAGCCCTTTCCTATACAAGTCTGCCCATTGCGAGCATTGTCATGCCATAAATCACATTACGTGATTATGCATCCTAAATTCCCGACAAATCGCAAACCCTCAGTTTTTATATGATTCCTTACCCTTTTTTTTTATCTCAATTTGATTTTTAACACACTGCGCATAATAAACATTCTTCTATACGAAGATACAGTGTGTGTACAATTTTATTCGACGAACCATCCAACGATGGTCAGTTTCGACATCGATCCCGGACTTCTGATTGGGCCGCAGCATACGCGCATTAGTTTTGAAAAGACTATAACGATAATTACGTAGAAACGCGAAAATGTCCACGCATGTTTACGTGTTTTGTGACAAAAAAAGTGGTGATTTGAAGACTTTGTATCGAAAACTTTAAATAAATAATAAATATTCTTTTGATACGAAAGAATAGAAATTTACATTCAACTAACGCAATTTTGCCTAAATACCGAAGATTTTGAAAAATATCGCTCGAAAAGTTATTCGAATTTTACTGCTGTGCCAAAGAAATACAAGTTTTCTTCTGTCGAATCCACCGCCAGTACGCCATCAACATCTACAGAAATGTAAGTATATAATCACTTTGTAACTATCAACACAGCACGATGAATCTTGCGTATATATGCTGTGATATAACAGAAAGTGTTTTCAAAATTGAATTACTGTCTAAAGAACGAATATGAATTCATATTTTGATTTAAATTTTGAATTTAACAGTCTTATTCAATTAATTATTATTTTTTAACCATATAAGTATTATTTAAAATTTTAAATATTTATAACAGTCTACATTTATATATTACAGAAATATTTTGTATAATTTTTAATTCATACGTGTAATGTATTTTAAATGCTTATCAGTGAGTATTCAAATGCAGATTTTTCTCTCGATTCACCTCTTGCTACTGATGAACTCCCATATCGGAAAATTAATGAAGATGAATCAACAAATGAAAATCCTGCTGCGAAGGAAAATACAGAGAAAAATGGGAATGATTCCGAATTAGAGAGTGGCACTATAAAGGAAGCGTGCGAGAACAATCATCTGAAGCAGCTCATGGATCAATGGTCAATAAAATATGCGTGATTTGTTGTAAAGAGCGTAAGTTCCATAAAGGACATTGGCAACCTTTGCATGCCTTGAGTTCACAGAATGCGATCGAATACCTTAAAATAATTGCCAATGAAATGGAAAATAAAGGTCTTCTTGAAAATTTAAGCAATACTGCTTCAGAAGATTCCTTATACTTCTACCATAATCTTTGTAAAAAATATTATTAACATCGACTAGATTCGCAAAAAGTGTCAAATCAAGAAAGGAAAGATTGGCATACAGAACGATATATTAATAAAATTGCTTTAGAAGAAGTCTGTAAATTTGTAAAAGTTAATATTATTGCTAAAAAAATTGCTTTTTTCAGAGTTTTTGTACAAAGATAGTTTAGGCAAACTTACAGAATCGCAATGTGAAGACATACTACAGGAATCTGACAGATTTCGTTCACATTTAGAAGAGAAATTATTAAAGCAATTTCCTGCGGAAATAAGTATTGTTACGATACAGAAGAAAAAAATTATTAAACCGTACACTGGTGTTCTATTTCAAAATGATGTAACTGCCCTACAAGAAGAAGATATGTTACAGAAAGCGACTATTATGATTAGGAAAATATATTATAAAATTGAATGTAAAAAATTGCCAGACCAATTAACAAGCACGGATTTGATAAAAGGAGAATGCGTAATCTTAAATTCAATTTTAATTTTTTGAAACAATGTTAAGTGGGCCTAATTATCGTAGAAAACGTAGTATTAAGACTAAACGACTTAACACATCTTTATCAGCAGATTTGATTCATAAAAAACTTAACTAATAACAAAAAACTTATAAATATTTTGAATAGATCATGTCATTGTTGTAGTTACACAGTATTAGAAGATCTAGAAATGGAAGCAATACACTTTTTAAATAATCAATCAGATACTTGTTCAGAAGATATCTTGCAGTCAAGAAACTTTTGTACAGTCTTAGCGTTTAATAATTTTGATAGATTTGTTGATACGCGAAGTGGGAAAGGTACGTTACACGACACAGTTGGCATTATTTTTCCAAATAAATATGATCTAGCAATTGATGGTGGATTGAAATTAATCTAGATAATTCTCAGAAAGAGATCTCAACTGAAAAATCTAAGAAACGCAGGCGAGCTTTTGATGAAGTGACATTCGAATTAGAAGCTTATGCTAAAAAGCCTAGGTTAATAGAGATATTCAACCGTTGGATCATCCGGGGCGCTTTATTGATCCTTATAATTTACAGTTAATTTTACGTGGATACTTTCTCATTTATTAAGATTACCTGATACACCAATGTGGGTGGGATTTAATAGTTTAATTTTTATGATAAATCCCATGAACAACAAGTTTCTTATTTAACAACAATTAATGATTCGCCAACTAATAATTCAGTTGTTGTAGAAACTATGAAATAGAGTCAAGAAGTGGCAAATGAGTGTGGTGAAATATATATGCAAGAAACGTATGATCCTGCAATTGCAAAAGTGGCGCTGGAAATTCAACTTAGCGAAAAACCGCGATTTGATAACTTATTCATACACGTAGGCACGTTTCACGTAACGATGGCTTATTTCAAAGGCACATTTACTAATAATTGTGGAATCAGTACGGTGATGATCAACTCAGATTTATTGGTCAGTGGATCAGTTAATGGTTTTCTTGAAGGTAAACATTTCAATCGATGCAGAAGGTTGCACCCTATAATTAATTTAGCGATTAATATTGTTTATTTTGAGAACTTTGCTGCTTCGGAAAATATTGAGATTACAGATTGAGTAAAAAAATATTTGCAAGATTTTATTAAACATCGATCAGAGAGCTACTGTGCAAAACCGAGAATTAGAGAATGTATTCGATAAATATGATGATTATAAACAAAAAACACTTCAAGGAGAACATGGGAAAACTCCACAATTTTACTTGATGTATACTTAACTTATTGAATATGTCCATCCGGAAGGGAGATTTTGAATTATTCTACCAAAATTTGCAAAAAATTTTTTAATATTCAACCAGACAAATTACTCTCGGTACTTGGTGAAATATCACGACAATCTGATCAAAATGGATGAAACGCATCCTGGTCTGAGAGTGCAATTAGCGAAAGGATCATTTGGCATTAAACGAACGGAGAAACCTTTATTCTCGGCAGGCAGTAGATTTGACTCTCGAACAGACTATTAATGCCGATGCTGCTAATAAATTAACGGGTATCGTGAATATTACTAATTCAATACCGGCTAGACCAGCGATTCTCAACCTTTTTCTCTTAAACTTCCATCAAATACAACCAAATCAGCTCTACATTTCGAATTTCGCCTTTGCCATGTGTACATGTGATTGTCGTATTGCTTATACCATATATTGAATACAAACAGTTCTCTTTCCATACACTTATTTACTTACATATTTCCATTTTCGTTCACTTTCGGATCACCAAACTGACCTACCACTTGTTCAGCACTTTCTCTTTGTACTCATACTCATCCATTAATATCACCAAATACGGGATCATAATATGCTACTAAAATCATTTTTCCGAAGCCCAGTTTCATTCTAATACACAAGATGCGCAGAGGCACCAATTTATATTTGTTCATGCACGCTTTTGCTTGATCATTCAAAATTAAACCAACACCTTTCGCCCCGAATTCATTGCTCTCTATTCCAGACCATAAACTCAACATACCGTCATCTAATTCAACAACATCTTTCCCATTCCGCTTCGTTTCACTCAAATACAGCACATTCATGCGCCTTTCTTACATTCCATTCATGATTTCATACTCTTTACCGTACACTCTCTTGACATTCCAAGTACCAAATCTCCACTCCTGATTCATGCAGTCGTTAGCTGATGGGCCATATATTTTCGTCTCAGTCTTTGCAAAGATCTTGTTGGTAAGTCTTAATTAGGTTGAACCAGGTTACCAGCCAGAATCACAAGCGTGCTGTTGAAGCTTTCCTTACTAACGGCAATGGCGCCTTACCGTTCAATGTTGGATGTTAAGCCTTTCTGCCACAGACATCGCCTCGACTTCCAGTCCTCCAAGTGTGCCTAATGTCTTTCAATACAGGTTAAAACTTCCTCTTCCAAAGAGGTTTCTTGTAAACCAGCGGAAAGTTACCCGCACTACCACCACTAGGAGGTACATGTTGTGCACTAACACTCATCGAGCACGCTTATATAGCTCACCAGATTATACGATTAAAGCAGTCAATTGAATAAAAAGTATGCCTGAAATGTGTGAATCTTTGTTCAAGTTTGTCAGGAAAATTATGAAGATTATCATTGTTTACTACTAATCACGGAAGTTTGTTATATACGAAAGTGCATGTTTGGAACGACTTCATGGACTCCCTTGTTTATTGTTAGAATTTCTGGAACAAAAACAAATGTTTACTTTTTAATTTAAATAATTCAGAGTAATATAGCCTATTCGACTGATCTACTAATCAAATTTAACAAATCCGACTTGAAGCTACAAAGTGATCAATTAAATTTGATCCAAACTAAATATCTGGGCATTTTGCAAAAAATGTTGTATACAAGTATTGTTCTGTTTACTCAAACTAACCACAGTAATTACTCACACCTGCATCTTTGTGATCGAATTTGTAATGCATAACATTGAAACCTGTTCTAAT
The DNA here is from genome assembly GCA_036346225.1 of Platerodrilus igneus. Lineage (NCBI taxonomy): Eukaryota > Metazoa > Arthropoda > Insecta > Coleoptera > Lycidae > Platerodrilus > Platerodrilus igneus. Next base: position 324,239 of record JARFIW010000975.1, on the reverse strand, counting down.
TGTTTTATGGTTTTGAGCTAAGTTATCGACCCTAGATACGTTCAACTATGTATTGTACAAAAAAGCTATGGTTTTGTGATTTAAGTTTATTGCCTAAATTCCGTTTATAGAGCTACAAAATTATTGAAATGTACTTATTGAGCACTACTATTTTTCATGAATTCGTGATATACAGGGCACGTTTGTACCTATTCTGTTCGTTTACAGTTAATTTCTCTTTTTCATTGGGTTTTTATTTAAAGTAACCCAAAAGTGTTAAAGAACTTCATTTAGATTGGATGATAGTTCAAAAGGGCCAATGAAAATCAGATATTACACTACACCAAATATTTATTTTAAACTCATCTTGAAAATGTTTTTCTCTTACAACATATAGATTCTCGGAATTCAACTAATGATTTTTTTCCAATTAAAAGACTTTTCGTCTAGTAAAAGTTGCCTGGTCAATGAAAAGAATCGTATCAAGAAATTTAGGTTTGTATTTTGTATATCGTGTAAAAATTGGGCAAATTGTCGGAGAACTGGTAAATCTCATGATGATAGACTCTGAACAGGAGTATAATAATATAGACGCAGTTTTCCTTTCTTTAAAATTCTACAAATAGATGGTTGACACATTCGTGTTTTAAAGATTTATAAACAGTTTGTGATTGGATTGCCTTCGATTTGGGTGAAATTGTAAATATCTTCCAGCCGCTTCTACAATACTAAAATCTGATTGAGCAAAACTGCAAATCATATCACTTATCTCACAGTTAGAAAATTACTATGCCGTGGATAGAGTTTTACTAAAAATAACTACTAAATCAGAAAAACCTACTACTAAAACACGCAAAATAACCTAATACTTGTTAACACTTAAGTGCTGACACAGGTCTACTTGGTAATTTAAAAGAATAATAATTTACTTAGCAAAATATATTAAAACCATTTAAAAGCAAACCAACAGGATTATATAAATTAAGCAGGAGTAATTTTATAGTGTAAAATTGAACGACCTTAAATATTTTTCATTTATTTCATCCGTCGTTTAACAGACAAAAAGATATGTTATGATTTAGTGCAGAAGTAGTCCGAAGCTAGCGTCATCTGTGAGAAACGGCAAGATAGGTTTCAAATTCGTAGTTTTCATTGCAAGATGTATAAAAGTAGAAAGCTTTCAAAATTACTTAGAAACTTCAAAATAAATTTTCATCTTTGAACACCTTGTATCGATTAAACAAGCGACATTGATGTCTATTAAGTTGTTCGAGCCAAATTATCAGAACACATCAAAATATATAAGGGAATTATTTGCTAATAATTTGCTTCTTTTTGCTGATAAAACCATTTTTTTTGCTATATCTGTAAAAAAGTTACAAGTGGCTAGATAACTTAATATTAAGCTATCTAGCCAACTAAAAAAAAATACCTACACAAAATAAAATAAAAAAATTAACAATATATAAATTTTTTGCTATATTTTTGCTACCATTTGCAAAAGAAAAAAAATCAAATTTTCAAATAATAAATTAAATATCAATACCTACAAGAGTAAAGTACATTAAAGAAATTAATTGTTTGTTTGTTTGTTATCGACTTTATTATTTCAAAATCAATTATTTGAATGCAAGCGATAAGCGAGATTATGGCCAAACGGTCCTGTCTTACATCTAACTTATAGCCTGCAGGTACATATTTATATACAATATTGTATTAAATCGAAAAAACACAAGGCAGACATCTATGAATGTATGAATTAGTTACTCTTAAAATATGCAACTCCCAAATTATTAGAAAACAAGAATATATATAGGAATTATTTGCTAATTATTTGGTTTTTTTGGCTGATCAAACCAATTTTTTTGCTATATCTGTGAAAAAGTTACAAGTGGCTAGATAGCTTAATATAAGCTATCTAGTCAACTAAAAAAAAATACCTACATAAAATAAAATAAAAAAATTAATAATATATAAATTTTTTGCTACCATTTGCAAAAGAAAAAAAACCAAATTTTCAAATAATAAAATAAATATCAATATCTACAAGAACATTAAAGAAATTAATTGCAGGCATGTCTAAAAGATTCCTACGTTTTATCAATTATTTACTCTTAAAATATGCAACTCCCGAATTTTTTGCTCGCGAAATTAAATGTTTAAACGATAATAATGGCCTTTTTGTCGTTTTTATATTAATTTTGTGAGCAATAAATTTAGGATTTACATAATTTAAGAGCAAATAAATCAAGCTACATGATTATGAAATTTAGATAGAAGCAATTAATTTTATAAAAGCACTTTACTCTTGTAGTCTCAGGCCAGCTTATATTATTATTATCGTTTGAACATCTAATTTAACGAGCAAAAAATTTGGGAGCTGCATATCTAAAGAGCAAATAATTCATAAACATTGTAAATGCTATAGTTGTGTCAGCAATTAATTTTTTTATTGTACTTTACTCTTGTAGATGTCGATATTTATTTCATTATTTGAGATAATTGAATTTTTTCGTTTGCAAATGGTAACAAAAAAATAGCAAATTATGTATGAATTGTTAATTTTTATTCTATTTTGTGTAGTTTTTATTTAATTGCCTAAATAGTTTAATATTAAGCTATCCAGCCAATCACAAAAAATACCTACGCAAAATAAAATAAAAATTAACACTTCATACATAATTTGCTATTTTTTGCTACCATTTGCAAAAGAAAAAAAATCAATTATCTCGAATAATGAAATAAATATCGACATCTACAAGAGTAAAGTACATTAAAAAAATTAATTGCTGGCACAACTGTAGCATTTACAATGTTTATGAATTATTTGCTCTTTAGATATGCAGCTCCAAAATTTTTTTCTCGTTAAATTAGATGTTCAAACGATAATAATAATATAAGCTGGCCTGAGACTACAAGAGTAAAGTGCTTTTATAAAATTAATTGCTTCTATCTAAATTTCATAATCATGTAGCTTGATTTATTTGCTCTTAAATTATGTAAATCCTAAATTTATTGCTCACAAAATTAATATAAAAAACGACAAAAGGCCATTATTATCGTTTAAACATTTAATTTCGCGAGCAAAAAATTCGGGAGTTGCATATTTTAAGAGTAAATAATTGATAAAACGTAGAAATCTTTTAGACATGCCTGCAATTAATTTCTTTAATGTTCTTGTAGATATTGATATTTTTTTTATTATTTGAAAATTTGGTTTTTTTTCTTTTGCAAATGGTAGCAAAAAATTTATATATTATTAATTTTTTTATTTTATGCCAGCAATTAATTTCTTAAATGTACTTTACTTTTGTAGATATTGATATTAATTTTATTATTTGAAAATTTGATTTTTTTTCTTTTGCAAATGGTAGCAAAAAATAGCAAAAAATTTATATATTGTTAATTTATTTATTTTATTTTGTATAGGTATTTTTTTTTATTTGGCTAGATAGCTTAATATTAAGTTATCTAGCCACTTGTAACTTTTTTACATATATAGCAAAAAAATTGGTTTTATTAGCAAAAAAAAGCAAATAAATAGCAAATAATTCCTATATATATATATATATATATATATATATATATATATATATTTTGATGTGTTCTGATAACTTGCCTCAGACAGCTTAATAGACCTACGACATTGGTACAATCCATATTTGGTTAAATCATAATATTTTGATGTCTACTATCTCTACTTTAGTGTTTGCTCATTTTTGATTAATCACCTGGTATACACTACAAGTATAACAATTGAATCAGTACAATCGAGATACCTAATGTAAATATCCATTAGTATTTGCACCTTTGAGTTAGATAACTAATACCTATAACTACAAACACTTAGCAGTTGCATCGAGTATGAGCCATTTTACGCCGTTTAGATCTAGAACATTTTCACACGTACAAAAACGAACTTAAAAGAATAAATGAAATAGATAACAAAGTCATTTCCGTACTAAAAATGTTTGGTACAATTCGAACAATCCAAGATGAAGTTGAATGCATGGGTACAATGTATAAAAAGGGCATGTACGTAGTACGTATGTTTCTAAAAAATCTTCGTTTGAACATAATAACCCTTTCCAAAGTTTTGCTGCTGCAGAAATTCGGTGGAGTGGAATATTGTCTCTCCTACTTTATTATTCTCACCCTTCTTAGCTTACGATTGAAATTCAGCAACCTGTAAGGTCTAACTTTATTTCATAAATAAATAATTAATGCTTTTATCGAGTTTTCTTTTCTGCTATTACTAAAAGCTGCCCACGACGTAAGTATAAACTCATTAAAAAAACTACAGGCTTCTATTGATTTAAAAATTCTTCCTTGATTATCTATAGATTGATTGATGAACGAAAGTTAAAGCTATATTTTTGAATTAATATCATCTGTTACGTTTTTTTCGTGGCAGCCACGTTGGGCGCCAAATTTATGCTACGTAACACAAAGAAAGTCAAGAAATGACCCGGCTCAATCGGAGAGTAGGGGGGGGGGTTGTAGGAAGCAGACTGACCTATGATGTATACGGCGGTAAGGAGTTAGTAACAGTACCTGCAATAAAAGAAATTAGAATAGTAAACCTGCAATAAAAAAAGATTAGTCCTGCAAACCTGAAATAAAGAAAAAGCATAGCAGCAATGAAAAGTCTAAATTATTCAGTACTTTGTAGAGTGTAAAAAAAAGAAACTGTTTAGATAAACTATATAATATAATAACGGTAAAAGCAATACAAATTTTTTTAGTACAAAGTGAGGTAATATTGGGGAGTAGCAGAAACGTTTCCTCACACACCAATTCAACATAAATCAGACAAAATGTTAAAAAAAATAAATAGGTAAAACACAATTGATATGAGTAATTCAGTAAATAAATAGGTAAGACACAATTGGTATGAGTAATCTAGTAGTATTGATTGTTTTTTTTCTTTCTTTTTTTTTCTTAAAGCCGGCAAATCTATTGTAAACGGTATCAGAACGACGAAGACATGGCAAAACAACGGATAGATATTTAAAGTACTAATAAGTAGGAAATAGTTGAACTTACAAAAGTCCTTCAGCGACGCTCCCTTGCAATGGAAGTGTGAGATTCAACGATGTGCAGCACTTACGAAGCACTTCACCCTTGACTGTGAGGGTGTTGATGGAACTTCTCACACGTTACACTAATCACACCTACGTATTTCACTGGGGTTAGCAGCAGACAATATCACGCGTCGTAACTAGGTAGTTGATAAATTTCTTGGGAATTCTATTTCCTAAGACAATAATTTCGAAATATTCTGAAACACAAATTGTAAAGAAAAATAGTAATAAGAATTTAGAATCACGAGCTTTCGAGGCACGATGTAATGCATGTCATCTGAGAAGTTCTTGCATTAAACTAGCAGTAACGTGAGGTGTTTTATTTGCTACATATGGTAACACAGAAAAATCTAATGCTTTTGAATAACGAAAGTTCGCGCAAACAATGATTTATTTCAGATTCTTTGGTGTTAGAAAATTGCAGAAACTACAGTATCCACTGTATTTAAGTAAGCCAAAGTATGCGCTAATTTGATAAAACAAAGGGACACTAGACTAGATCGCACACACATTAATCCTAAAGAAAGAATCGGTCAGTTTAGCAAGTTCTACGACTCCTATTTCACAAGATAAACAACTAAAACCACAAATTAGTAACGTACGCGTATCACTAAAGTAGGTCCGTCAAATGTTCCTTAAAGCATTTGTCTCACAAGAAAACAACTAAAAACAATTAGTAGGCACGCGTAAGCAATAAAAAACCGTCTTTCAATGACCTTAAAACCCGTGCGGTCGAGTAAACACATTCTACAGTTAAAATACACCTTTTATTCCACAAGAAAAACATCCAGAATCGTGCCGCGTCTGTTCATGAACAATTCGAGAATTAATCCCGCACCAACCCTCACTAATCTCAAAGCAAACAGCAAACAGTACTCTTTTACGTACTTAATAGCTAGGAACCAAACACGAAACTCAAACTTTCAAAGCAAACAGGAAAGCGTATTTTTAAAGTACTTCACATATCGGAACACAGAACAGAACTTCCCAACTCGTCGCTATTATACCCGCTAATCAACTATTATTTACTTCGCTAATAACATAAGGAACCTCTAAAACGTGAATGTAACAATCGTATCTAACAATTAATTACAGGCTGTTTATCGTTTTCAATAAGTTGGAATTTATTTATTAATGAGAATTAATCTTCAATTTATCTATCTTTTAAAATTAATACACGCGAGTTAAATTGCATACAATATGAAAACTATTCGGACGTATTTACTTGATACAAACAGCGATTCAAAGGAAACGATGCAATCCACTCATTACAATACGACACATTCGCCTAAGGAGTTAATAAATATTAAATATAGAAATAGTAATTTGTAGACATGTATTTATAAATTGGGAAACAGCGTAAAAAGGTTAAAACTACAAAAATGCCCGTTACACATCGTTCAAAATAAAACATCTTTGATGCTTTAACTTAAACAATTTCCTTAGTATAACAGGTAAATGGAAATATATTCGCGGCTTAATAAAGGTGGATATAGAATTTAAAGCAAATGTTAAAATGCCAGGTGGAACAAATAAATACATTTTCCAATTAGCAGCCCGTATGGTAAGTTATTAGCAAATTAATACAGCTTTGCAATAAATGGATGATACTTTTTAGGAGCAATTTAATGTTTTATGAAAATGCACTAAAATAATAAGATATTTATTTACAAAGGGTATCAAGTAAATGTTACAAACCCAAAATCCTCTAGCCCGAGGGTTTGTTAAGCGCCCGAAAACATAAACATCTATTGATACCCGCTGTGCACATAACTTGTCATACCAGTTGCTTATTGCATCTAGAACATAAATAGTATTAAAAAATATCCTAAACTTTAATTTGATATTCATTTTATCATAGGGGCCATTGTCCTTGCTAGGGAAATGGGGTACTTGTAGAGATAAACAAATTTTGTTGACTGCTAGTCCCAGAAAATCGAAATTCAGGAAGTGCTAAAATTCTTGACAAGATTGTAAAAAATTGTTAAATGCAACACAAAACCTACTACTAAAGAAATTGAGAAACGTCTGCCACAAAGTATATGACAAAATACTAAATTGAATGGCAGACAACCGTGTAGAACTTATCAACGAAACTGTGCTGCTTGGATACTTCAGTGATCTCGCTGAAACATTTTCCGCCAAGATCTTTATGGTTAATATATTCATGTTAAAGAAGACTTTAATGTAAATAATAATTTTAATATTGCCAATTACCCTAAGTTAAATGAACATTTGAACCAGGAGTAAAAAAGATGCCAGCCAAACAAGTCTCTTTTTTTCTGATTTAATACTTATTTGCAGTCAAACTCTAGCTACTAGTTAAAAAATGCCACGGCATAGTAATTTTTCCAACTATTAGATGCATGATATGTTTACTAGCTTTGTTCAAACAGATTTTAGTGTAGTGAAAACGGCTCGAAGGCAACCCAATCACAAACTGTTTAGAAATCTTTAAAATAGGAACAAGTCAACCATCTATGTGAAACATTTTCAAGATAGAATAACTACGTTAATATCATAATACTCCTTGTCCAGAGTTTATTACAACAAGATTTACTAGTACGCTTACGATTGGCCCAATTTTTACAAGATAAACAAAATACAAACCTAGATTTCTTGATAAAATTCGTTTCAGCGACGTGGCATGTTTATTAGAAGAAAGATCTTTATTGGGAAAAAACCATTGATGAGATTCGGAGAATCAGTATGCTGTAAGAGAAAAACATTTTCAATATGAGTTTAAAGTAAATATTTGGTGTTGTGTAATATCTGGTTTTACATTGGCCCATTTTGAACTACCATTCAATTTAAATTAAGTTTTGCAACGCATTCGCGTTACTTTAAATAGAAAACGAATAGAAAACGAAGAAATAATTTTAAACGAGCAGATTAGGTACGAATGTACTCTGTATATCATGATTTAATAAAAAATAGTAAGGTTCAATAAGCATGACATTTCAATAATTTTTAGTTTTAAAAAAAGAATTCAAGCAACAATCTTAAATCACACAGCCATAGATATTTTTTTGTGTTGAATACATAGTTGAACGTATCTAAGATTAATAACTTAGCTTAAAACTGCAAAAAAAATTAAACCTTTTTCAAATATCAATCATTAAAAATTCGAATACGAGGATTTTAAAATTGAATATTATGCTAACTTGGTTAAAAATTATCTAAAAATTGCTTTCAATTGGATTTACCAATTTTTGCAGATTTTACTCTCGCACTGTTGCAAACTGTGTTGCATTAACGTTTTAATATATCGCTTAAATTTCTTATTTTACTACAAAGATCCATCAGGTTAAATAAGTTCCGAAATATTTCACCTAACCTTGTAATTTTATGTTTCACAGTACTTCCCGTTTTTGTAAAAAATACTGTTATGGACTTTACTGTATATCTACAATAAGAGGCTGAAATTAACTATACAACTTCTTTTGTCTACAATTTTCTTAAATCGAGCGTAAGTTTTAGAGTTTACTAGATTTTACCAATAATTGTCTTAGTAGTAACAGTGCATTTATCAGGGGCACAACAATATATATTTGGGGTAACAATTAATATGTACTTGTATAACTTTTTTGTGTGAATATGGAAACATTTTTATCAAATTAGTCTGCAGAAGTTTATTTTAATCCTATACTAACGCCTTGCGTCTTATGTCCGCTATCGTAAAGGGTACAGCAGGACAAAGCATGAAACATTACTTTTGAATGTGCAGACTCACACGCCCGATTAATCTGGAATATTTCGCATCAATTAGAAATTAATATTTTTTTTGGAAAACACAACTTTTAAAAATTGACACAGTTTTCGTTATTTCATGTCATAATAGTTCATTATTGCGTTATCACTGCTTAGTTACCAACCATGTAGTCTTATATTTTAAGCCTGTGCGGACATAAGGTGTACTTTATGGCCCTAGCGGGCATAAAGACGCAAAGGAAACAGTTTTTGGTTACATAATATAAAAGAAAAATGTTTTTAATTATCTAATTAATATTAATTATTCGAATTCATATTAAAGTGACAACTTTAGAACGATTCGGTGTTAGTTATATTTGCTGCAGCAAACTTGGATTCCTTTGTCACATTACCTGGTCATCAAAATTCTGTAGAAAAGGGCCTAATCCACCCTCATTTGTCAAAAAATGGCTGTCTGCTATATATCCTTCAGCAACCGTTGTAATCTTCTATCCATCATGACGTTTCTATGTGTCATAGCTCCTTCACCTCCCAAAAGAGTTGTCGATGTGCGTCGCAATCGGTAACCTTTGTACTTTTATTAATAGCCCAAACCCAGATATTTTGCAATGATGGTAATTTTTTTCCAAATATGCTTTTTTATCACTGGCTGTACAAAACAAACGGCTCTGTCTATGGTTCAGAAAAAATCTTTTTTAGAATAACCGTAAATCGTAAAGACATGTAATCTTTTATGAGCTTCAAACTGTTCATTTCGTTTTCATCAACAATAGAAAAAGCACTCATTTTATCAGTTTTTCCGTCCGGTACATTTACTATAATAACTGATTTTTTATCTTCTATGTGAGTAGTTAGAAAATTTACAAGCCTTTTTTGACGTAGACATTTACCACATAATAATAATGCGGCTTTAATAATCAGAAACGTCTCTTTCGGTGCCTCATGAATAAATATGGAAGTATTTTCTCAGGACATTCAAAATTTATTCATGAAGCACCGAATGCAATGTTTTTCATGATTAAACGCATTATTATTGTGTCTACGTAGTGAACGTCGACGTCAAGGAATTGTGAATTTTCTGGCTATTAGCATAAAAGATAAAAAACCAGTTTTCATAGTAAATGTACCGGAGAGAAAACTGATAAAATGTGCGTCTTTACTATTATTGACAAAAACGAAATGTATAGTTTGAAACTCATAAAAGATTACGTCTCTACCACACGTAGTTATTCAAAAAATACATTTTTTCTTAACCACACACAAGATCGTTGTATTGTACAGCCAGTAGTAGAAAGAATATTTGGAAAAATACCGCCCATCATTGCAAAATATTTACTGTAGAAAATATAACTATTCTCGGATCGTTCCAAAATTGTCCCTTTAATGTGAATTCCAATAAGTACCTAATGTTAATTAGATAATTACACAACAGTTTCCTTTTATATTTAGTAATTCTATTAAAAAAAGTTTTTAATAAATTAATCAAAAACTGTTTCTTATGTGCCTTTATGCCCGCGCGGGCCATAAACTGCACTTTATGTCCACGCAGGCTTATAATATAATACCATGTAGTTGGTAACTAAGCAGTAGAAATGCAATAATAAACTAACACGACATAGAATAATGAAAATCTCGTCAATGTTTGCAAAGTTTTAATTTTTTCCAAAAAAAGGAATTAATTTCTGATTGATGCGAAATAGCCCGGCTTAATCAGGCATGTGAATCTGTACATTTAAAAGTAATGTTTCACTTCTTGTCCTGGTGATGTCCCTTACGATAGCGGACAAAGGACGCGAAGTGGTGGTAAAAGATTAGAATAAACTTCTGCAGACCGACTTTATAAAAATGTTTCCATATTCACCCAAAAAAGGTATATAAGTACATACCAAATATGTATTGTTGACGGCCTTGAGAAATACACTTACTACTAAGACAATTATTAGTAAATTTTAAAAACTCTAAAACCTTACGTTCGATTTTAGAGAAAAAAATGCATAGTAAAGTTTAATCATTCTTGTAGATATACAGTATTTTTACAAAAAAAAACAGGAAGTATTGTGAAACTTAAAATTACAACGTTATGTTATAACAAATATAAATTCTAAAGTATTAACTTTTGAAGTCTCTTCTATTTGTTACAGTTCTGTGGCTTCTGATTTTATCAGTTTGCATTATTATAATAGAAGGAACAATTTTGTAATAGAAATAAACGTTCTTAACATTTAATTCGCTTTGAATTTCTCTTAAGAATATTTTCAATTGTATCAAACACTATAAATTTATTCTAAGAACTGAACAACTTAAAATAAGCTATAAACTAGTCACTTGTGTTATCTAACTTGTAAGCGGTCTGTATCCATTTCTAAGAATTATTGGGTTAATATTAGGCTTGTAAAAAGTGTCACAAGGAGGCGTTTCGGACAGTTCACCTGTTCTTGTATATTCATAGGAACGATAGGTAACTCGCCCATTTTCTTCAATGTGGAGATAACAGAAACAGTTGATAAAAATATTGGCTTATTTATGTGCCAGCTGGTGTTTAAGAATTGGTATTTAAGTATGGTCGGTTAAGGGTGGCGGGTGTGTTACAAGAAAATACTTAATGAGTATATTTTTCCACGACTAAAATGTTAAGTAAACGTATCAACTACAGTATCCATTAGCTCGTATTTTTTTGTATTACGAAGAAATTTTAGTATCAAGAAATAATTGTAATCGTACACATGGTGTTTGTTTGATTGGAATGTAATACGTCATCATGTCAGCCGTTTGGTTAGGGATTTCCATAACAGCAATTCTGTTGTCAAGATGAAGTTCGGTGCTTTTCGTTTGGAATTTTTTTTTGAGGCTGGAGTTTTTGCTTGCATGGAAGCCAGATATTTAGAAACCTATATTATTACGGGAATCTATGCCGGAGAGTGTTTGATTGTTTTATATTGTTTGCGGTTGAAACTTTATTATTGCGTTTATGAACATATAAAAATGTTCGTACAATTATTAAAAATATTAAGAATAATAAGAATATAAATTTGTATTTAAGATTCATTATAAAAATCTTAAAAGTTATATTGTTCTAAAAATTGTGTCAGATATTTTTTTATGTTGTGTTGAAAGGGAAATCTTGTTACTTGAATTTAAATCGAAGTATTTTGTGTAACATGCGAAATATGAATGTAGCTTTATAAAAAGTTTGTATAATTCACTTTCTACTAAATATGTCCAATTATTGTGTGCTTGATAATTAGTAGATTAACCTTGGCATTCTTGTGCGATGTCCACTTGAACGATTTTACTTTATATAATCTGTATGCATTTGAATACTTTTGTAGTAACAATACTACGTGTGAGATTTATTAGAAACTTATTGTATCTTGTGTCAAAATTTCATTATTTAAAGAAAATATTTATAAATTCTTATTCTATAGAAAAAGTTTAATTTTACTTTAGAATATCAAACTTGAGATTTTGTTTACGTGCACTTGAAAGAAGGAAAAATACTTTAAATTATATTTTTTGTTCAAAGCGCTGTCTTTTATTTATGAGTATTTAAATTTAATACGAATACAATTTGAAAAAATAAATTCTGAGTTATGAAATTTGAGGGACACTCAAGCAGAGTAATGTTTATAGAAGAGATCTTTTTGATATCCATTTTTAGGTATAACACTTTTGGTGTGATAGTTTCGTGATGATTAATTTATGAGTATTGTAATAATTTTTTTGTTACAAAACGCAAACTGTGTTTCTTTATTAAAAGTTTATTGTGTGACATTTTCTTTCAGGATCATCGCAGCAGGAGTTGAAGTATACACATTTGAGAGGTTTCCAGAGGTGTTGTTCTGTATAACTTGTATGTTTTGATAGTCATTATAGCCTGTGGGTGTTTGCATCTTCTCATAGGTTACATTTGTATTTTATTGTCCATATAAATGCGGTGTAGCTCAATTCCCCATTTTTCATTCCCCTTTATAGTTGAGTTTACTTTTCATCCACGCCCAACTTCAATACTCGCCCTTGGGGTAATTCCCAGAGTAAGCCGTGAATATCGTGAAGTTCGTGACTCTATTGGAAGTGATAACATTAAAAATAAATTTTTGTCAAATAATAAAAATAAAAATCGTTTCACATACGCCCAACGTCAAAATAATTGTGCTGGCGCGACCGACTCACCAAAAATTGTTATAAGGAGGTATTCTTCGAAGGTTGTTTAATTTGAAAGGTTTTTGTAGTAAGATAAGAAATTTAAGCAATATAATGAAGCGTTAACACAATACAGTTTATATCACCAAAAATTGGTAAATGCAATTGAAAGCAATTTTCAGATGATTTTTAACCGTTCGCTGCGTTACCAGTCACATATAACCGTTAAGTAGCTTTCCGTTGTAGTGGTACAAAAATTTGTCAGTCTTGACGATCTAGCGGGGTTAAGAAAACGTTCATTACTAGGAAAAGAGTGATATTACAGGTATCCACATTATTCTCGTAGTCTGTAGTATCCATTTGTTAAAGCTACTGTTACCAGATGCCAATGGTCGGTAACGCACTGCGCAGATATTTATTTCGTTATTACAATTACCAAACACGTGTATCTGGCAGTATCGTGTGTACTTGCTTAATTTAGTGTGTCACAAATGACTTCTCGAAGCAAAAGAATGGTTCAGTAGGCAGCTGAACAGCAGGCTATTTTATTAGAAACAGAAATTAATAAAACTTTGAACCCAGAAGTGTCATCTAACAATGTTGTTAAGGTCGCAAGTTGTGGTTATGTTTCTAGCGCTTTGTTGACTGTAGCACCTGTAAATAAAAATAAAGATAAAGTTCAACCTAGTCTCGTACGGAAACTGAAGTAGAGGAAAATATGGAATCTGAGGTGCCAACTGAGGAAATTTTACAACAGTTTGTTACTCGACGAAGTTTAAATGCTGATAGCGTTCCCAATACTTCAGGTGTTAACACTAGGAATAAAATCAAACGGTATGATATCTCAAGTGACTCTGTGCCTGAAATTGATCCATTTTCTAACTCTTCGGATCTGGATCCAGATTATATTCCTAGCGCTTACTATTCCAGTTCGGATGCAAAACCACTTTCTCAAGAAGGTTCAGACCATGCATCTTAAACTGATGATTCAGAGAAAGAAACTGGCTATTTAACCGGTAAGTTTATAAATCATTAAATAGTGATTAAATTTATAATTAATTTTATTATTAGGGTCTGATTTGTGAAGGACTGTAAAGACAACTAGAAATCATCATGTTATTGAACATTCTATCGACTGTAGGATCAACGTTGAATACCTGGATGGTTTATCTTCACTAGATGTATTTTCTATGTTCGTCACAGATGAAATTCTAGATATGATTGTAGTGGAGACAAGTAGGTATGCTCAACAACAATTATGTACACAAAGTAGAACACCGAAATCCAGACAAAATAAATGAAGTCGAACTGGAAAAAATGAAATGAAAAGATTCCTCGGTCTAATTGTGGGCATCGGTTTGGTTAAAGTTCCTAATATTAATTTATACTGGTCAAGAAACACTTTGTACCATAATCAGTTCATTCCATCCGTGATGTCCAGAGATAGTTTCTTGTCATTACTTCGAAATTTGCATTTCAATAATAATGATGGTTTACTGGAAAGCAGTGATCGCTTATACCGAATTAGGCCCCTTCTAGATATGATTAACGCAAAATTCATGACTGTAATGACTCCTGGAAGGAACCTATTAGACGAGAGTATGGTGCCTTGGCGTGGTTGCCTAGGGTTGCGACAATATATTAAAAATAAGCGTCATAAGTACGCCGTCAAATTGTATAAGCTCTGCACTGTTAAAGGATACATCTAAAATGTGAAAGTGTTTCGTGGGAAAGAGGATTCAATAAAAAGTAAAGACCATTCACATAAAATAGTTTTGTAAATAATGTCTGGGTTGCTAAATAGTGGCAGAACCTATATGCGGACAATTCTTATTTTGTAATTCTTCTTGTAAAGGAGTTATTAGATCGGAAAACTTTGTATTGTGGCACACTAAGAGAAAATAGGTGGGGTTTACCAAGAGAAATCGTTACAAAGAAACTAAAAGAAAATGAGATATGTGGACTAGAAAATCAACACGGTATAAAAATAATACAATGGCAAGACAAAAGATCTGTTCTAATGTTATCGAGCAAACCTGAGCATTAAGTTAGTTTATGTAAAACAGGAACCTAGTAAGACATAATAAGAATGGAGAACCAGGCAATGATATTTTGAAAGCTACTGTTGTATTGGAGTACTATAATGGTGTTGACTATAGCGATCAAATGTCCTCATATTATAGTTCCTTAAGGAGGGGACTTAAATGATATCGCAAGGTAGCGTTTGAGTTGATATTTGGTGCTGCTGTAGTCAATGCCAGGATTGTTTATAATGAACTAAATCCTTATAAACTTCGACTACTGCCATTTCGTGCAAAACTGGCATTCTTATTGTCACATTAGCCAAGCTTCCATATCAGTTTAACCTGCTATCAATTTGAAAAGAATACATTCGCTGAAAAAAAAAGAAAGGTCGGGAAGAAAACGCCGGAGAAACTGCGCAGAATGCAATAAAACACTAAAGCAAACAATGAAAAGCAAGAAAGCTGACAAGAAAGTTACTAAAGTACATTCTGCGATGCCTGTTAAAAGAGGCCACCTTTATGCTTCCAGTGTTTCAATCCGAGACACTGGCGATAATATTCTTAATCCTAAGAAATAATTTTTTCATCTATATAGATAAATCTGTACAATAATTTTGTTTTTAAGTTTTTCATAAAATATAAACCACTAGTTTCTTTAACTGCCATAACTACTTTATCGGGCTTCGAAGTCTAGTGCGATGGCTTATGAATATTGGGCGAGACGTATACTGCCAGATAGCGGTATTGGATTTAGTTTGCTTATAACCGCTGGCAGTTCTAATAATAACTTAATATAAAGTATTCTACCAGGAACATATGTCCGGTACCGCCTAAACGGTCACAGGTCTCACTAGACCTGGGGATCCGGTAATGTCAGAATCGACATTGTGCTAAAAATTGCCCACGCAATGAACGTGTTAACAAAGATAGCACAGTATTTAATTTTGAAGTTTAAGCATCTTATTAAGATCCGAAATTCCATAAAAGGAGGGTGTAACATATTTAACACTGTCGTTTAGTAGTTGATTGGTTCGTTTTTAATTTATGTAAAGTAGTGACCTTCCACTTCTAACAACACTGAAACTCAATTTGTTAATCTCACCCTCACGTGGGTGGTAACTACAAATTCCCGTTCCTAAGGCCAATTGTTAAAGGAAAGGCCGTTTTTTTACAAAACTGGGGGTCTATTCCTGGGTAGGTCAATGAGAGTTGGTCGTGAGTCTGCAAAAGCTATATTCCATACAACACTCTTTAAAAACTAAAATTAGAACAACACTAAATAGAGCGCTACCAAGTCTTAGATTCATAAAGCATTCGCTGTACAAACATTGTTTTCAAAAAGATTGCGCAGCAGCTTTAATAAAATAATATATGTAGAGTAAAAAAGACATAAGGTGCGTACTTTTATTACCTTGCTATTGCCAAAGAAATAACCTGTATAAATTACTTCGTATAATAAAATATATCTATTATTACCCCTACACTATTGGAGCTACAATGGAGATTACTGTAAGACAAAATTACAAAAAGAGCTGTTGTTTAAACCCTTTACTAATATAAAAACCAAGTAGTTAACTGACCAAACTTGATAAGAAAGACTGTAAAAATGATTACCAATATCACACCATTTATATCTCGTCCATGTAGCAATATCGATTGTGTTTACCTACATTTGGACGCATTTGTCCAAAATAAAATAGTAAATTTAGTTTATACTATTTGTTTAATACATTTGTATTCTTATTATGATTAATAATTTTACTTACAAAATATACATCAAATATTTAATCAAAACAAAGGCTTTCAGAAGGCGGCTGCAAATTTAATTATAGTGGGGTATACTTTCATTACTAAATTCCCATTAAACAATAACCTTCTATACAACACAATGATAAGGCTCTTGCATATCAGATTTGAATATCCGGGTTTACAACTTTGTTGATGCAAATACTAGTATTTTATATTTTAAGCTAAAAATTTTTACCATTTGCAATTTTTAGGACTATATGTTAAATGACACTTTAGAGTTATATAATTCTTTAAAATATGGGCCAAAAAGCTATAACAAATCATATCCAAGGGCATGAATCCATTAACAGTTTACTTAAGTTTTAGATGTTCATTTTTGATAGTTATTCGCTTGGCCTCGTAATGTATACCAGTTTTGCGTTACAAATGTTATTTTAAATATAAACATTGATACTTTCAGTGGGAATTCTGATCGCATATTAACATAAACAAATTTTGCTGGTTAAAATTCACGTGTAAATGTGACATTGAGTTCGTTTAACACTTCAAAACGAGTAGGCGGAACGACAACAGGTATAAAACTAATCCCTTACCTTAAATTGTTAAACAAATGCAAACTTTACAAGGTAACACAAGGAAGTCATGTTTTTCGAATCGATACAAGCACACTTTCTACACAAAAAATTTTTGTTAGAGTTGATTTGCTAATTGAATTTATACCTAATCGAATAAATCAAACAACGAAAGTTGGAACACAATAGCTAGCTAGGAGAAACTGACCTCTTGGTACTATATTCTTCTTAAAACAATCAGTAGCAAAATAACGTAGTAACAGAGAAAGCAGAGGTTACTTGAAAACTTCTGATCTAAAGATGCATATCTAGAATGCCGTTTCTCAAATGGCACGCTATGCTTGTACTTAAACCAATCTTAGTTTTTCAGGAAATCAAGAGCAGATGCCGTTGAATTTGACAAACTGAAGAAAACAACCTTGCGCTGCTGTCAATTAAACAGAGTTCAAACAATCATACGATAAAGCATGCGCCTCTCTTGTTCAGTAAAAACTCTATCCCTTATCATTGACCTAACGTTGAAGAGTTCCTGCGTTGAACTACTCAGAGGTCTTAAGCGGTCATCGGGTATGAAGCAACCCTGTAATTATTCTACATATTTGTAATGGTAATGTTGTACCGTGACATCGGGTAAAAATTAATAACTCATTTCATTATAAAAGTAAATTGTTTCAAGGTACTATTAGCCTTCCTGCGGTGTCGAAGTACAGGATTACTACAAAAGGATCATTAGTCTTTAATACGATATTATTCTAAAAATCCCTATCGATATAATATTAAAACAACTGTCACAAGAAAGGGAAACTGTCCAAGTTTAAACCACGCGCTTAAGAACTGACCTTATACGTTCAATTGGCATCGTGATCTCAGTATTCAAAATGGATTCGCAACAGAAAATGTTTTGTATATTAGAAAACTACGGAAATTATTCGGTTGTTACTGTGAAACATGCATCCCAAAGAGAAATGAAACAGCAGCTTCAGTTTATCAGAGAAGTCTGCAATATTGTCGACAATTCAAGAACACAGGCGCGTTAGTAAACGTAAAAGCATCGGAAGAACGCTCGTTCCTTATGGAACGGTGGAGACAGTTAAACAAAGGTTCGTGCAATCCAGTCCCCAGAAAACTTTAGTAGCAGAGGGGGCCGTAAACTTGATATTCCGCGGTAACCTGTATGAAATAATTTTGTGACGGTGATTGCGATTCAAACCGTATGGTTTACAGATATTGCAAGGTTTACGCCCCAACGATCATCTAAAGCAAACCAACTCTTATACTGCCATGGATAAAGCAACAAAGAACAAAGAATTTGCTAAAGGCGAATCAACATTTTATTTAAGTGGCAAAAACCATCACCATATTCGGGTATGGGGCGCGGAAAATCCTCTTGTCACTATCAACATGAGTTGGATTCTCCTAAATTAAATGCCTTCTGTGCAGTATCTAAAGCAAAACTGTACAAGTGTTGCTTCTTTAATGAACAAACGGCGAAGCGTACATACTACTTAGGTATGTTGCAAATGACCGACGATAATAACAACTTCATATTCCAGTAAAATATAGCTCCGTTTCACTGGCATAATGGGATGCTATCTAGACAAGGATTTCCCTCACCGTTGGATTGGGCGATATGCTAAACAAGATTTAATATTTTCTGTCTTGCTCCCCACACCTTGAAATCTTACAGTTTTTTTATTATAGAGGTACATTAAGAATGTGGTCTACCACAAATATCAGCAACATTGGATGACTACTGAGAACGCATTACTACTGCTTTAAATGGCATCGGTCGGTATACAGTGCGGCTTGTATGGACCGAAATGGACTATTGTTTGAACGTGTGTCATGTGACTCGAGGAGCCCATATTAAACATAAACCTCTTCCTTACTTTGTGAAAGTAGTTTTAATATTATATCTGTTTTACTTTCTCTAATATATCGTTTTAAAACCTGGCGATCCTTCAGTAATAATTCTGAACGATTAAGTAAGTATTGGAGAATTTATTTTGTAGCTGATATGCTTAACATAAAACAACAAATAAAACGTAAAAGGATATACTAGTGCACTAAAAGGACTTCCTCTTCTTTTTTAAAAAGGTGTGATTAAAATGATTATAATTGTACTTTTCCAGGCACGATTGGTTTGTTGTTTTGCATAAAGAATGTAGAATATAAGCATTATTAGCGAAAAATAAATTAATTGCTTCCAGTCATGGATAATTGGTGCGTAAAGATTGCAAAAGATTGCGAAATTCAAAGGACCTTTTAATATGTTTGTGATTCAACACAATGTTTAATGACATATGGTTATCGGCAGTAATGGCGATTAAATTTATATCAAAAATTATACAATAAATGCAACAAGTACAAATTATTAATTGATTATAACAAAACGAACATACCTGTAGTAGTTTGCTGAGCAGGTGCGGTACACGGAAAACGGCGATGATTAAGCGGTTTGGTTCACTTGAAATCACACACTTCAGCCATATGGAGCAACTGCACTTGTTGTTGCTTGAAGTTCAAAATTACGAAAACGAATGATAACAAATGCCAAATCGTCTTCTTCTCTCCTGATTGGAGATAATTCGGCATATTTACGACAATTAGCGATTATAATGCACCAGTTTCAAAATAGTTTTATTAACAACTGGAGTTGTTTAAAAATGCGAAATAAAGTGTGTTTTATTTTAAAAAATGAATAAAACGGGAATACGAACCATAACTGCCCACCAAAAATAGCATGTAAAATGCTATTTTTTTAAATACAAAATTTTGACTTATAACTGCTGGTAGCTATAAGTTACACGAATACAATACAACAATACGAGTTTGGTTATGTACATATGTATATATTTTTTTTTATAGACACGAACACAAAATATTATTAAAATATTTACATAGATGCACAAATTAAAATTTATTTATTGTGATGGCAACAGACACAATTTGACCATGGGACGTTTTAGTATTTTCTTGGACGTTTGAACAGAAGCTACACGAGAAACGTCATCAGTTCCAGGATGTAGCTGAATGATGCGAGCTAGTCGCCAAAGAAGGGGAGATACTGAATCCTCCTTTATAATAACAAGAGTACCAATGTCAATGTTGTCTAATTGTTTAGATTTGAACCATGGAGCACGTTGATATAATTGATGTAAATACTCCTTGTGCCACAGATCTCAAAATCCCTGCTTGAATTAATTGCCAGCGCGACAAACGAGACTGTTATATATGAGAAACAATAGGATCAGAGAATGACTACAAAGGTTTCAGGGTCAAAAAATGACCTGGAGTCAACGAACGAAGATCATTAGGATCGCTACTTAGACTGCAAAGAGGTCTAGAGTTCAACAAAGCTTCAATCTGAACAGTAAGAGTTTGAAACTCTTCAAGGCTAAGTATTTGGCTACCCACAACACGAGCTAAATGAGTTTTAACGGATTTAACTTCACTTTCCCAAATGCCTCCAAAATGGGGAGCAAAAGGGGGGTTAAAATGCCAGACAATGGCTTCTGGCTCGACAGATTGACGAAAATATTCTTGTAGTTGTCGATCAGCACCAACAAAGTTAGTTCCAAAATCGCTGTAGATGTCTTGACAGCAACCGCGGCGAGCTATAAAACGTCGAAGACAGGCAATAACTGAGTCAGTAGACAGATCCAAAACAACTTCAAGATGCAAGGCCTTGGTAGCCAAACAAACAAAAACACAAAGATACGACTTAAATGTTCTGAAGCCCCTCTTACGATATGGCGTAATAGTAAAGGGGCCAGCAAAATCTATTCCGACAGAGCTAAATGGTTTAGCCTGGGAAACACGATAATAGGGTAAGTTACCCATAATAGGAACAATAGGTACAGGATTGATTCTATAATAACGATAACATTGCGACAAAATGCGACGAATAGCGTGACGAGACGAAATAATCCATAAATTTTCCTGAATTAAATACAAAGTTGTATTCACTCCAGAATGCAGATTCTTGCAATGAACTTGTTCTATCAGTAAGTCCGTAAAACGATGTTTACTAGGTAACAAAGCAGGATACTTAGTAGAATCGGGAAGGCTACAATGAGTTAGTCTACCGCTGAAAGTGTTTAGGTAAAAGTTCATTTTGACGACGTGCTTCTAATTCATATTTAAACGATGTGTGTTGAACTACTTTTGTGATAACCATTAGAGAATTTTGTAACTCTAACAAAGACATGATAACGAATTCAGAATATTTTTTCTCGCGTGAAATACTCTTAAGAAATATGCAATTATGCCTTGAATTTTACGTAGAGACGAAAATCTTTCAAAGAAATTATCAAAACATGTCGATTCTATTGTAGCGACACACAAGGTGTTTCTCTTCAGCAGATGCTTCTGGAGACAAAACACATGACAAAGGCGAAGGCCAATTTACTTCAGGGATTGATAAAAATGAAGGACCTGCCCACCATAACGGATGCGAAGGCAGTTCAGAAGGAAACAAACCTCTTGTGGCACAAACAACAGGATTGTCACAAGAACGAATATAACACCAACATTTAGGAGAAACTCTTTCCTGAATGAAACTAACACGATTAGCTACAAATGTTTTCAAACGATAAGCAGGTGACTTTATCCAAGTCAACGCCACCGAGGAGTCAGTATAACAAATGATTTTTTCAAAGGTGAATAAGCACCAATTACGAATTGTACCAATTTTGATAAGAGTATCCCAGCACAAAGTTGCAGCCGAAGTACAGATAAGTATTTCAAAGGAGCTACCTTTGATTTAGCTATAACAAAACGAACAGAAATATCCCCAGAATGAAATACCAGACGAAAATAAACAATGGCTGAATAGCCCTTTTCTGAGGCATCAGCAAAACCATGAAGCTGCACGCTACAAGCTTCTTTAATAGCTAGATAACGTGGTGTCTGAATTGATTCAATAATTGAAAATTCAGAAACAAATTTTTTCCAAAACATGACACTGACATCTGGAGGATCCTCATCCCAGTCTAACCCAAGAAACCAAAATTGTTGAATGAGTCGCTTGAGGGCGAAAGTGACTGGAGTAAGAAATCCTAGAGAGTCATAAATGCGAGAAATCGTTGAGAGAAGTATGCGTTTAAAGATACGATTCTCCAAAAGTTGAAGATTGAAAGAAAAAATGTCCAATTGTGATTGCCAACGGAGTCCAAGTACCTTAATGACAAAATCACCACCACTTGCAACAAGATTTGACTTTGATTGTTGGTGTTCAAGAGGGATGTCTTCCAAAAGTACTGGATTATTACTAGCCCATTTACGTAATTCAAAACATCCTGAACCAAGTAACAAGCTGACATTTTAGTTCCTGAGCTTCCGACAGAATAGAAGCATATGACGGTAATTCTATAAGAGTAACTACTTGATCGTTTAAATGTATATAATTTTATTATATTAATGTTAACACTTCTGAACAATATCACAAGGTATCACCTTAAGCTAATGAAAGAGATCAACTTGGTGTACTTACCCCCTGGCCAGTGCTAGCTGTATTACCTAATGGTTCCTAGTCCAAAGGCGAGAGCAGGTAAGACATCTGGTTCAGCAAGGGTTCATCGGCAAACTGTAACTATTAATATCAGGATATAAGACACGTGAAGTAACCCAAATAATCATCTATTCACTTGTTCTAACTGATTCAATATTACTTCATTCTTTTTTCCTTATTCAAGGCTAATTGACAATACTCTAATGTGATCCAAATGCATGCAGCTGGTTCAACATATGCTAAAATTTAAACAAATAAGTACACATGTAACACAAATGGCGGACAATAAATAATTAACACAGATATTCTCTTTTTTTTGAAGGAACGACACTCAACCTTGGAAAAGGTACCATTAGCATCTTATCCCACAGGCATAATCCTGGTCGTTGATCAAATACCTCGAGTTGTCTCGGGAACATAGAAAGGTGGAGAAACAAGAAGTGGTATCCATGTTCATCGTCATACTCTTTCCTAGATCCAACCTCTCGAATGGAATCCAATTTCCAACAGTCAACGCACAAGATGACACTAAAGGGTGTATCGTGGGTTGTAAGTAACGCATCCAAAAGTGTAAAAAACCAAAACAAAGATCCTCCAAAATAACGTGACATAAAGTGTGAAAGATCAATTAAAATTCAAATACGTTGAGATAAAGTACAGGTCAAAATGTACTAATACAAAACTAACGAAAGAATACAAAAAAAAAGGGTACCTATGAAAGGTAATTAGTTTTAAGGTAAAAACGTGATAATACTTACAGTACTTGCACGTGTAGACCAAAGTGAATAACAATTTCCAGCACACTGCTGATTAACCGAATATAACAATCGGTATAATGGCTTTTCTGAAACAAATCCCAACTACTAAGCTGGTTAAGTATAACATTCAAAATACTTTTAAAGTTTCAGAAATTTGCCTATTATTCCACTTTGTCTAAACTGTCTGAAGAGCTGATTTGAAAAGAGGTAGATGCTCTGTTGTTTTCAATTATAAAAGACTTTAATCTACAAAAACTGAATGATAGATAATCAACTACATAGGCGTGCAGAACTTAACAAAGTAACGCTCGAAGATCTGTAAATATGGTTTTAAGAATCACACAAGCATGTACCCTTAGAAAACAATATATATCAATCAAGAATTTAATGTTAAGAATATTCAAATGATGAGACAGGAACACAACTGCGCATGTTTGGCTGTCTGATAAATCGACATAAACCTTTACTAATATCAAAACATTCTTTGAAATTGAATTACTATAGACGTAAACAATAATTGGATAATTCAGAAACTTAGAATTAATTCAAAATTATACCTATTCTAAATCGTGAGTTTATAATTAAACCATTCAACACTTAATCACTGAAATCTTTCTAGATCTTCCAATGCTTTTCAAAATTACAAACAATTCACAATTTTATACATCGAAACACGAACATATATTTGTACAATAGAAGCAACGCTTGGATAACAATTTTAAGAATTTAAACTATTTAATTATAACGAAAACCTTCTACGAAGAATTTCTGTAACCAACATATTTGTCAATGTTAGCACATCTGTACAATTTAGAAGAGAAAGTATATCCTTTTAATGATTAGTAAAATATTTACAAAACAATCTTATTAAGAATTAACTATTAAATAAATGAAATAATGATCTCTGCCCAAATGTAATATTTATTAATGAATGTAAACCTACACCTTGAAGATTATAGGCAACCATACTATCATCCCAAAAAACTAATTACATATACTAGCTTAGTGACAGCATAACATGCGAAAACGGGCTGTCACAAGCACCACACAAAATATCATCAACATACAAATTGTTTTCCATCGCTTGAGCAGCCAAAGTATATGTCCTCTTGCCAAGTTTGGCTAACTCCAAAATTGTTCGAATCGCTAAGAATGGAGCTGATGACACCTCATAAGTGATGGTGTTCAACTGATAAGTCTAAATAAGCTCAGACGGATTCCACCTCCATGGTATTAGCTGATAGCGACAATTTGATTCTGTTATCAATATCTGACGATACATTTGTTTAATGTCACAAACGACAACAAATTTGTAAGTACTAAAAGCTAACAATATTTTAACAATATCGTTCTGGGGCTTAGGTCCAGTAAGCAAGGTATCATTTAATGAAATACCATTAGTTGATTGTGCAGAGGCATCGAATACAACCCTCAATTTGGATTTACCATTTTGCATCTCAAAAATTGCATGATAAGGAATGTAGTACGAATCACTACCAATAGGGGCAGACGGTAAAAGTGATATGTGACCTGAAGATTCATAATCACACATGAAATCAACATACAAATTGCGAAGTTTTGGATTGGCTTGGAGACGACGCTCTAAACCCAACAGACGCTTAACTGCAATAGCTTTTGAATCTGGAAAGTCGGGAATATTTTCCTTGAACGGAAGACTTACTCCAAACCTACCATTCGACAAACGAAATAACGATTTATCGAATGACTGTTGAGTCATAAGGTCGTCCGGAGAGGACCGTTTATTACCCGGAATATCTTCAAGTTCCCAAAATTGTTTGAGATTAACATCCCTGTAAGGATCAACCAAAACAAAAAATGAATTTAAGCGATGTGCTAACAGAGAATCTATAGGACCAAATCCATGTAGCCGAAAATTGTATTAATTGCAACTGGAGAATTGTCATTACCAGTGATTTTCCCATCTAGTATAATACGGGAAGCAACGTCAGCACCCAACAACATCTGAATAGGAGCTGGCTGTCTCTATTGTTCATCTGCAAGTTTAATATTCTCCAAATGAGACCATCGAGATTGTATAAGTTTCGCTGGAAGGTCACCGCAGATGGACGGTAAAACCATAAAAGTTACCTTTAAATTACTATCTGTAGGGACAGAATCATATTCCTGAATGGGTCGTATTATACCAGAAAGCATGCCTAAAGTTTGATGCGAAGTTTGACCCAAACCAGAAATAGGGACGAGATAACGACCCAATAGATTTACGACAATCTTCGGTAATAAACGAGATTTGACTTCCAGTGTCAACAAGAGCACGAACAATTGGAGGTCGATTTCTCTTGTGAAGAATTTCTAAATGAACTGTGGGTAATAAAGAAAGACAAGTTGTTGCTGCAGAACCAATAATGCTTGTACAAACATTAGTAGAAGTACTAGCTTGAGGTGTCTCTTGACGAATTGGAGTATTCGAAGAGGACAAGTGCGAAGTAGTGTTAGGCGAAACAAAATGAAGAAGTGAATGATGATGTTCGTTACGTTTTTTTTTGTGGCAGCCACGTTGGGCGCCAAAAATTTATGCTACGTTGACTCGTGGCCGTGCGTAACACAAAGATATCAAGAAATGACCGGGCTCAATCGGAGATTAGGGGGGGTTGTAGAAAGCATACCAACATATAACGTACGGGGCTGTAAAGAATTAGTAACAATACCTGCAATAAAGAAAAGTTAGAATAGCAAACTTGCAATAAAAAAAAAGATTAGTCCTGCAAACCTGAAATAAAGAAAAAGCATAGTAGCAATGAAAAGTCTCAGTTATTCAGTACTTTGTAGAATGTAAATAAAACGGTTTAGATAAACTATATAATATAATCACGATAAAAGCATTATAAAATTTTTTATTACCAAGTGAGGTAGTATTGGGGAGTAGCAGAAACGTTTCCTCACACACCAATTAAACATAAATCAGACAAAATGTTAACAAAAGATAAATAGGTAAGACACAATTGATATGAGTAATTCAGTAGTATTAATCTTTCTTTCTTTCTTTCTTTTTCTTTTCTTATGTTTTAAAATATCATGCAAGTCTTTTGTAAAAGGTATCAGAACGACAAAGATATAGTAAAGCAACGGGTAGATATTTAAAGTAATAACAAGTAGAAAATAGTTCAAATTACAAAAGTCCTTCAGCAACGCTTCCTTGCAACGGAAGTGTGAGATTCACGATGTCCTGCACTAACGAAGCACTTCACCCTTGACTGTGAGGGTGTTGTAGGAATTTCTTACACTTTACACTAATCACCCCTATGTATTTCACTGGCGTTAGCAGCAGACATTATCATGCTGATGGAACTATGTAGCATTGATAAATTCTTGTTAACTCTATTTCCTGAGACAATAATGTCGAAATCTTTTGTAACACTAGTTTAATTTCAACTGGGATCAAATGTATATTATTTTCATAAACAATCAAAAAAGCAGTGAGAGACTTCAACCAATACCTTTGTAAACCGGTAATCTGTTATATTTCGCAAATAACGAAATTCGCGCAAGCAATGATCTATTTTAGATTCTTTGGTGTTAGAAAAATGCAGAAACTACAGTATCCACTGTATTTAAATAATCCAAAGTATGCACTAATCTGATAAAACAAAAGGACACTAGACTAGATCGCACACACAGTTTAAGTATAAACAGACAAATCAACTAAGAAAAACACAATCAGTAAAACTACGCGTATCACTAAAGTAAGTCCGTCAAAATGTTCCTTAAAGCATTTGTCTCACAAGAAAAACAACTAAAAACAATTAGTAAGCACGCGCAAGCAACCAAACACGTTACATATATAGCATACTTTCTTAAAAAAAAGGAATTAGAACTCCACTGCTACAGTTAATATTTCACAAGCAAAACAATTAAAATCGCGCCGCGCTTGTTCATAACAATTCGAAAATTGATCCTCACTATTTTCAAAGCAAAGAAGAAGCAGTATTTTTAACGTAATTAATCTATAGGAACCAAGAACAGAACTCGACTCACTATCTGTTTATTCAATTCGTCGCTATTACAACTTCTTATCGTCTCTTATCTACCTTGTATATCCACATAAGGAACAAAGTTTATATTTACGGCAAGACAAGGACGATGCAATTTATAATCAATTATAAGCGGTTTATAATTTTCAATTTATCTATCTTTAAATTACTACACACGAGTCAACAAATACAAAATATAGAACTAGTAACTGCAGGAATGCACCCACGAATTGAGTATAAAAGCGCAAAATGACAAAACTACAAAAATGCCCGTTACATGTTTACCACAATGTCTACAGGATGACTTCGAAAAACAAGACGACACGCTGTGGTTAGGTCCAAGACAATTCAAACATAACTGATGATGTTTCACTTGTTTATGACGCTGAGTTGGAGACAATTTAAGAAACTGCTCACACCAATACAACGAATGATTGCTTTTACAAATAGTACATAACGTATTACTCCTAGAATGAGTAGTAGTTTGTGCTAGAAATGTTTTAGGCTTCGAATCAAAATTAGAACGTGTAGGACTTAGGCGACTATACGATTTAGCAGCAGTACCTTTAGACAATGGTGTTTTCGAAACCCCACTGGGCACCTGGTTATCTAAAGCAATGCATTGTTTCAACAAAAACTCTTTAACACATTGATAAGTTGGCACTTCAGACGATTTAAAGTGCAACTCAAATCTTTTATAAGTAGCTTTATCAAGTTTGCTTAACAAAAGATCAACCAGAACAAAGTCCCAGCTATCTTTATCAAATTGTAACGATTTCAATATTGACAAATTTTCATTAAACCCATCAACCAAAATCTTAAGTTGCTTTGAATTCTCTGTAGTGAGAGACGGATATCTTTTCAATAAAGACCAATGATGGTTTGCTAAGAGCCTTCTATTCGAAAAACGATTTGTAAGTGTTTTATATACTAAAGGGTAATTATCAAAGGTCATTGGAATGCTCTTGATAAGATTATATGCTTCATTTTTAAGTGATAATATAAGGTATTGGAATTTCTCGATGTTCGACAAACTTGAATTATGTATACGTGTGTCAAACAAATCTTTAAATGTACACCAATGCTTCAGATCACCAGAAAATGTACTTAACTGGACTCTGGAAACTTGACATTAGACAATTGAGACGAAGTTGCAGCAGGCGCCTGTGTATTAAAACCATCTGACGTGCTGAATGAAGAAAAAAGCTTATCTTCCAAAAGATTTATCGAATAATAAATTTTGTCAAGTGACAATCGTTCTTTAGTTAGTAGTTGTTGAGATTCTTCATTTGTTGCATGAAGAATTAACAAATAGTTTTCATTATATTCCTTGTAAATTGATTCTACATTTCTATATTGTATTTTAAATAAATTTCTAAGTGATGGATCATCCACCGAACGATTTGCACAATCTAAGATCTCTTCCAATCTTGCTTTATGCACGGAATTGGCTAAAATCAATTGATCTTTCTTTGGAGCCATTAGAATTTTGTTAATGTCCAAATTTATTCAAGTAAACAAACTAAATAATGCAGACAACAAACTAACCTAAAGTTTTAGACTACAATACAACTTTAAACTTTACCAAAGATGCAAATAACAATAATTATACAATAACTCACCTGTGTTTAAATAAGATTACAAACAACAAACAATTTTCAATCAATTATTAATCTCTGTAAACATGTATTAGAAGGAAGTTGCAAACATATATGTAAATATTTAATTACCATTTAATTATATCTTTGAATCATGTGTATTTGTAACAAGCAAACAACATATATTAACGAAAATGCATAGAATTCAATAAATAATTGTAGTAAATAAATATTTTCAACAAACACAACCTAAATACAAATGCAAATGATTTAGAAATAAAATTATGTTTGACCTACTGCGCCACCTTATGGGTATTGCCCGAAGTCAAACATTCAAAATAATATTCGCTGCAAAGAAAACGATATAAAGCCGGTAACAAAAATCTGTAATTCAGTTATTGAATCACACTATACTACAAATACATTATTTTATTAAGTACATAACCAAAATGAAATTATTTTTTTTTAATTGATGTAAATCCAGGACTGTTACAAATCCGGCTTGAAGGACCAAGAAATGGTGCGTAAATATTGCGAAAGATTGCGATATTCGAAGGACCTTTTCATATGTTTGTGATTCAACACAATGTTTAATAACATATGGTTATCGGCGGTAATGGCGATTAAATTTATATCAAAAATTATAATATAAATGCAACAAGTACAAATTATTAATTAATTATAGCAAAACGAACATACCTCCAGTAGTTTGCTGAGCAAGTACGGTACACTGAAAACGGCGATGATTAAGCGGTTTGGTTCACTTGAAATCACACACTTCAGCCATATGGAACAGCTGCACTTGTTGTTGCTTGAAGTTCAAAATTACGAAAACGAATGATAACAAATGCCAAATCGTCTTCTTCTCTTCTGATTGGAGATAATTCGGCATATTTACGACAATTGGCGATTATAATGCACCAATTTCAAAATAGTTTTATTAACAACTGGAGTTGTTTAAAAACGCGAAATAAAGTCTGTTTCATTTTAAAAAATGAATAAAACGGGAATACGAACCAATAATATTATTAGAATGATAGTGTATTATAAATTTTATGAGTATTGAAGTTTGTATCAGAAAACTTTTCAAACGACATAACGTATTCAAGAGAAGCTCGCAAGAACCAATTAGAAACTGTAAATTGTTTTATACAGAAGTCGTACCAATTTAGTCTTTCATGAAAGTCCGAAGTTCCACATTGTTTTACATCCGAAGACGGAAGTTTACATTCAAGCCTTAAATTCAATTTAAAGCGAAAAAGCTTAAAATACCATTTCCAACAAATAAAAGTGAAGTCTTACTTTGGAATTTCTCCTCGCAATTTAATTGAGTTTCTTTAGTTGTGTAAGAACGATACGTAGTTTGCTTATTTCTTGAAAATTTTGTTATTGTACTTTTAACGGAGGCACGCACTGGAAGTATTTTTTGAAAAAAGTGAAACGTATCTTTACCTAATGTCAAGTAATACGTAAAATTGAATTGTCTCTCAATTTTATTTCAACAGAGGGTGTTGATCGCGGGTATGACCTGTTATACTAACTTGCCTGATCTAACGATAATCAGGGAGTCATAAAATTCTAGCGAATAGACAGTAACTGAGAAACCTAGAGAAAAAGTATGGAATTCCCAAGTGCCCACTTTTGTAGTTGTCGATTAAGTTTGTCAAAGAAGCGTGAAATGTTGGCCAGCGTTGTTCAAAACCACAAAGAACCAAACCTGATAAAGATAACATAAATTCATACACATAGCGGACGCCATTTTTGCTTTACTTTCTTATATATAACAATAGAAAGCACCTTTTGTGTCAAAAGATTAATATTCAAATAATAGTTTTCTTCCATTTCAAGCACTTCAACTTTACCGAAGAGTCTCCTGTACCTCTCACCTCTAGTGATTTCATTAGTTTTATTTCACTAAATATAGTATACGCCGTTAAGTCCACTTCGTTAGAAAAATTACATGGAAATGTAAGCCAGGTGTTTGTACACAGAAGATACTTGATAAGTCCTTGTCGGTGATGGGCTGGATTTGCGGATACAAGAATTTCGCATTTAAAAGCTTTATTTAACTTACTATAGGAGATTCCACAAATTATTTGCATATTCTGTTATGTTCTCGAAATAACTAGAAAGATTGGATAAATTATAAATTGCTGTGATAAGCGTTAGGTAGTTCAATTCAAATTCAGACTTTGACTACGGTATCAGTTCTAATTTAAAGCTACGGAAGTCCTGGTATAAAATAAACAAATGGTACATATAAATCTTCCTACGTGATATGGATTTAATATTAGTGATCGATATAAATTAGTTATAGTGCATCGATATAGGTAATTTAGAGCATAGCATAGTAGTTTTAGAGGTTACTATTTATACTGATAGCGATTAACTGGAAAGAATGCGTTGTGAGAGCTTTTACAATATTATTGTGCTCGAAGTTGTTGAAAAGGATTGTATAATCAGTTTGATATATAAAAAACTGTTTGTTAAAATTTTTGTTACATTAGCATCCAGTAGTGAAGTTGTAGTAAAAAAGATATTTGAATGATTCCCATTTGCATACCTGTAACTCGAAGTCAACAACGGTAAATTGATAGTTAAGTCCTTTTTCCTGAAGGAACAGTAGTCAAACGTTGCGGAAGATTTGGCTGATAATTCCGTAAAACTACAGGAAAGTTGTACAGATTAGCACAACCAGACCACTAAAAATTTACACAAACATGCCGAGCAATAGGACTAAAACGCTGCAAACCTGACGGAAAAACTGAACCAGGCGGCCGCCAATTCACATAAGAATTTTGCAGAAAATTTATATCAAAACGTGAAATCCGTTGAGGAATTGACAGAAGAGTTTATAAAAGAAAAAACTAAATTAGCAAAACAATCGAAGCAAAACTTTCAAAACGCCTGCAAAAACCAAAAGCCAAACCTACTCACGATTTGCAGAAGTTAGAATGGAGGCTCTAGATGATTTATTCGAAAATTAAGAACTCGAAACAAAATTTTCAGAGAGATTGCTAAAAAAATTTCGTAAAATTGATAATTGGGTACTGAGGATAGAAGAACGGATTCATTCCCTAACAGAGCAAATACCAGAGCTCTCAGTGTCTGTGACAAAATAGCACGCTCCACAATAAATGAATGTCAGGAAACGCAAACTAATGTCAAGGTTTAGAGTAAATTCACTCACATTTGATGGAAAGTCACTTTGGCAGACATATTTCAAGCAATTCTAAGCTGTCGCAAGAGCTATGGGTTGGAACGATGGTAAAAGGGCAACAACATTGATTGTCGTGTAACGAGGTGGGGCCCTAAATATTATGCAGACGATACCAGACCACAATCAAGCAAGCTACGGGATTTTAATATTAAGGCTGAATATGAGGTGGAATATGTACCACGTTTATGTGAAAAACCGTTACCAAAAGGCCAACTAAAATTTACAAGCGTTTGAAGCAGATATTGTCCACTTAGTGAAACTACTCTGCGCTGAAACACCGGATAGCTTCCTAGAACAGCTGGCAATACAGGCATTTTTGACGCTCAACTAAACTGCGTATTGTAGTAGTGGAAAGGTAAAATGCTCCGTAGTGGAACAGGGCCGAGAAAACAGAAGAGGTAATGCGATGAATACTTTTTTAACACCAACCAAGGATGCTGGGATTGTGACGTTTGGGCATATACAGTTCAAATGGGACTACCATCCCCATCGTACGATCTAAGCCTGCCAACAGCAATTACATATATGGACAGGTTAATAGTAAAACTGTAGTTCCTGGTTAATAACGGTGCCACTAAGGCAATTGCAATTGCGAACGTAGTGCGCGACCGTGGTAAAGTGTCACCTGCGACGGTACTTCTCTGAGTCATGGCTGTTGAGGTGATTTAAATTCACGAAATGCTAGATGTGAAAATCGAAATTAGAAGCAAAATATATGACCACCACATGGTAATAGAGGTTATTACCAAAGAAGTTATTTTGGGAATGGATATCCTGAAAAGTATGAATTTTATGTAGATATTAAAGAAAATGTTTTGAGAGTAGGGAACTAGAAGTGCCGTTTTCCGAAGCAAACGACCGTTCCTCAGCAAAATTTTTGATAGACTGTGACGGTTAGGGGATTAAATAAATAACAAACCAAACTGGAATATGGTGCTTTATTTAATCTTACCTGCGTAGTTTGAGGTAAATACAAGATTGATTAACAAACACTACGCGCTAATATTACTTAAAAAATGCACCGGCTAGCGTATAAAACAACTTGTATCATCAGTACAAAAGCTAAAATATATATTGACGCAACACGTGCACATCCAACCAGGATGATCGCTCGCGCTCCAGTCCCTTTTACTTGGCGCGTACTACCTTAAATTATTACTATACAGGGGCGTACCTGCTACAAGACGGCGTGATCCTACTTGGCGGGACCTTAAGTTTGGTGATAGGCCGTTTAGATAATGATCTCCTGGAAGGTTTTATGTGCGCTATTGAACCGATTACTAACAATCCCTTCGAAAAGACTGCAAGTGTAGAATCGATACAGGAGATTTCCGGCCAACAAGACAGCAGCCGAAAACACTTACATTGGTTAAACGCGAGGAAAAGAAATGATTGGAAATAGGGAGAGGCAAAGAGGAGCACTCCGGTGACCCTTGGACGCTACCGGTTGTTTTGATAAAAGAAAAAGGACGGGTTGCCATTATCTCGTGTGGATTGCAAACGATTGAATTACGTGACTTAAGAGGATTGCTACCCACTTCCAAGGATTGATGACACCCTTAATACAGTTTTATTATCGCGATGATTCTTAAGCTTGGGTTTAAAGAGTGGTTACTGACAAGTGGATACGGAACCCAAACAGCGGGAAAAGACTGCTTTCACTACTGGTGCTGGTCTATGGCAATTCGTAGTCATGCAATTTGGGCTCTTATACGCTCTAGCCAACTTCGAACGGTTAATGGTTAACACCTCGCGTAGACTCTCATGGAAAACGTCTATTGTATATTTGGATGACGTGGTCGTGATTGGGAGGTCATTCGAAGAACACTTGAGAAATTTGGAAAAGGTATCTCCAAGACTCGGAGATGCCGATCTGAAGCGAGCCCACTGAAGTGTCACCTGATAGGCAAAAAGGTCAAATATCTCGAGCACGTAGTTTTACCGAACGAAGTCAGACCAAACCCGAAAAATATTAAGACAGTACAAGATTAGCCGAAGCCAAACGACATCAGCTACGCAGCTTTCTGGGATTAAGCACTTACTATAAAAGATTCGCTGCTGGGTTTGCGAATATTGCCAAGCGCTTGACCAAAGAAGGCGTCGTTGCGTTTGTGATAAAAATTGCCGAACTGCGTTTCAGCAACTTGGATACGGTCGCCATCAAAAGAGTGTTGTCCCCGATACAAGACGGGCCAGAAGGAGTCTTTTGTTACATTAACAAGATGCCTTCAAAACCGGAACAAAGTTATTGCGCTACAAGAAAAGAACTGTTGACTGTGGTAAAATCCTTAGAATACCTTTACAAGTACCTCTGTGGAAGAAAATTTTACCTGAGAACCGACACGCCGCTTTTAAGTGGCTATTACAGTTTAGAAAGTTCGAACGGAAAGTGGCCAGATGGACCGAAATGCTGCAGGCGCATGACTTCTTAGATACGGAACGTCGTGGTGGTACAAGTGATCGTAAAGTGGATGCGCGTTCGATACTACCTTGCACCTGTAATTGTAGCCGCTGCTCGCGGTTTGAAACGAAATGTGATTTACTAGGTCGGATTATTGTAGACAACAATAATTCACAGTTGCGAACCGTATAGGAGAATGACAAATATCTAGGTGTCATTCTAAGTTGGCAAGTCAGAACAGAACGTCCATCTTGCCAGGATATTAGTTCGTTGAGTATTACCACGAAATGGTATTGGGCACAATGGTATTCTTTGGAGGCAAACATGGGATGCTTGTGCGATTACTGAGAAATGGAGATGAATCTTCGGGTACGCTTCAGGTGGTGGTGCGTAAAAGCCGGATGCTGGTTTTAAGATACTTATATAATGAGACCTTGGCATGACGTTGTGGCGTTAAGTAGACTGTGGACATAATCCGGAATAGATTTTATTTGCTAGGATGCAAGGACGTTGTATAAGTGTGGTGCCGCAAGTGTCAACTTGTGCTCCATAAAGAAACCGTAAGACTCCAATGCAGCAATATAACGCGAGAAATCCTTTTGAGAGAGTGGCAATCAAAATTGCTGGTTAATTCCCTGAGACAGACCTTGGGAATAAGTACATCTTGGTAGCCATAGACTATCTTATAAGGTGAACTGAAGCGTGTGCTATACTAAACAAAAAAGCTGCAGCTATCGCTTACGTGCTGATAGAGAAACTGTTCTGTCGTTTTGTAAGTTCTATAGAGTAGCACGACGATCAGAGCAGCTATTTTGAGTCAACGTTATTCCAAGTAGTTTGCCGATTGCTAGTAATGCTAAAGATCCAAACAACACCATTGCGCTTGCAATCGAATGATGCGGTAGTGCTTATGAACCGTAACTTGGGCAAAAACCTTTCCAAGATTGTTTCCAAACATCAGAGAACCTGGGCCAATATTTACATTTATTTTTATTGGTTTATCGGTCTTCGGTTCATAAGCGCACTGGACAGACCGTGTGACCTTGGGTTTGAATGTAAGCCCGGAAATGACATCGTGGGCGAGAGCTACGTTGATACGCTCTAGCGCAAGATGAAAGACATCCATGGTGATATAAGGAAAAATATCCAGATCACAAGCGATTGCATGAAGACCAGACATAACATCAAGGCACGGGATTTTGGTTTATAAAGGGCGACCGCGTCTAGTTATATAATTTTATACGGAGGCTTAGACTGACGCTAAAGTTACAAAGAAGTTGGGATGGTCCACACGAATTTATAAAAGGGATTAACGACTTGATATGCCAGATTCGTATGCTTCCATTCGTGGTGCACGTTAAGTGGTTAGAACCTACCGATAGTAGTGACACCCGTAATGCCAAAAAACGACAAGTAGTGATACGAACAAACTGTTATGCTCGGGATGATGAGCATTCTTGACCGAGCTATGATTGATTCATATTTCTGTACAGCGATACACTCAATGCGAGATTTAGAGCCACGGAAGAGATTCAGGGTGATATCTTCGTACTGCTTCGGGATACTCCCTAGCACATTGCGTAGCAACGAACTTGATATGCTCTGAGGACTTGCTCGGGTGATTAAAAATAAATTTGGTGGTTTGGGTCAACTTCATCGACATCCAGAGGTTGGAAAGACAATACAGCTAAAGGATCGACATCATGACATGTACAACTTCAGAATTTTTGTTCCCTTGTCACCGCTGATGGTAAACCAGAAATAGACGATAGGTAATTGGTCCCTGTTGTAACGATGGCAGAAGGGAAGGGTGGCTTGCTCAGCCAGGAGGTCGTGGGCTGACGGCTTCGACTAAGGACCAAAATGGCGAAGCTCGAAGAGTAAGGGCGCCAGAGTCTTGCCACAAAGAAAATATAGAACCGTGACTCAAAGGTTCCAACTCATACACAAGTTCCCAAATACCATATCCAAGCAGCACAAAGCGGCACAATCGTCACGCGCTAACTCAAAACAATAATAAAAATAATTATCAAGGAACACGTATAATATTTACTTGGCACAAATACAGGTGACACAATGCACAACAAAAAATATATATAAAGTACGGTATACAAAAGGGGGGTGAATATTGATCAAAACTGGTGAAAATGATGCTTATCTTAAAATAAGAATATTGTGTAAATAATGTACCTAAGGTGGTGCAGTACTAACAGAAAAACAAGAGAAAATAAAGTGGTGCGTGGAGACCCACGAACGGTTCGGTACATACACGGGGTACCGCAAAATAGGCGAATGAATAAGTTGTAACTAACGCAAGTTAAAACGCGACGAAAGGCATGCCGCTCATCCGTTATATAAAGGCGCGGAGATAAATAATCTCTAAAATTTATAAATATATCGCGTTCGTTGGTGGATC
Source organism: Platerodrilus igneus (assembly GCA_036346225.1). NCBI lineage: Eukaryota > Metazoa > Arthropoda > Insecta > Coleoptera > Lycidae > Platerodrilus > Platerodrilus igneus. The sequence goes on along the minus strand of JARFIW010000975.1, from coordinate 287,065 downwards.
TTTTACAAAACAAAATATCGTAGCATAAAAATAAACCTGAAAAATAAGGCAAAATACATAGCATATAAATCTGGTGAAATTAATAATAAAGCAGATCACAAAAAAAAGTATAAACACACTGTAGGTCATAATTGTTACTACAAAACTTCAGTATCTAAAGAAAAAGTACACACAATAGTTCGCCTGAATAGTGATTAAACATGTAAACACCGAGGGGAAAGCAAAAGAATTTATCAAAGGTTACTTCTAATTTTCAAAAATGTAAAAATATAACTTTCGTTGTGATAAAACTGGATTTTGTAATAATTAAAGCGTAAATAAATTTAGCTGATAACGTAGTTTAAATTTGATTGTTGAGGCGATACCAAAAAAACAGGTATTAAAGTAAATAGGTATACGACCTTCGAGATCCAGGTGTCCTGAGTACTGTTGGTAGTAGCAACACAGCTCTGGGCTCGATAATCGGCGGGGCAACTATTGCTTCCTTCCAGAACAGCCAATTTAAATTTGTAAACAAACGCAAGGAACAAGCAGGAACGGTGATCGAACGCAAAACAAAAGATACTACTAAAAGTAGTACCGACGGAAGTCTAAAGCAGGTAGTACTAAAAGATGGTCCATAAAAAGAAGGCCAGTTGGACGGCCTTATCGCAAAAGCGAAGAGTCGGACACGCCAATAAATTCCACAAACGGAAGTGGACAAACGCCACTAACTTCTGTTGTATAATTACAGATCCTCCCCAAGGAGATGCTAAAACAAATGCTCAATACGCACTTATAAAATTACACAACAAAACCAAGAGCGTTCACTTTACTCTTTTACAAGCTTCAAACAAACAATCAGTATCGACATCATGCACGCTACACCTGCTAGATAAGATAATCGACCCATTCAGAAATAGACAAAGAATTAAAACGAGTTGGGAATTAACCTCGAGAACCGGATAAGATTTTACAGAAAACACAGAATAACTTCAAAAGTGGAAAGCTACACGTAACAAATCCCCCTCCCACCAAAAGAAAATTTTTCACACAAAAAATTTTCTCCAGACGAAGGGCCAAAAACAAAAACAAGTCACAAACTCAACACTCAGTCCACCTACCAGAGCCAGAAAAAGCCAATAAAGATAGGAGCTTCTCATAACCACAGAACACTCCCGAAATTCAAACAAAGCGTATACCTCCAGATCCCTCAAAAGGAGACTTTCCACGTCAGAAAACACGCTCAGAAACTAACGTCCGCTCACATACCAACTGTCACACAAAACATATACAAAGACAAAAAAAAACGACATAAAGATATTCACACAGTAGCAATAAGGAAGTGTACTACTATTCAATGACCTCATCTTCATCCGCACCTACAGTCGGCTTTAAATCTTTCGCATGCCAATTTCCAACAATACGCCCATCTGGGTCTTTGAGTTGATACACCCAGCGCGATAATTTTTTATGTATGGTAAATGGACCAATAAATTTATGCGCTAACTTAGCAGAAAAGTGACGAGCAGCATCAGAGAGGACATAGTTGCGACGCCACACAGATTGGTTTACTTGGAATTCCACTGGCCGTCTACGTAAATCATAATATTTCTTAGCTTTTTCATATGCCGTACCAAGACATTTCTTCACGTGCACGTAAACCTTTTTTAATAATTTCGAACGTTCATGCAGGTCTTCGTCTCGTCTAAATTCTAAATCGCGGTCTTCGTCTTTCTCAGTCTCAACGGTTAACGGTTTGGTAGAATTAATTGACATTTCCCTGCCAAAGTTTATAAAGTAGGGAGCCATGCCCGTAACTTCATGTTTAGCGGTACGTATGGCGCAAGCAACTTGCGGTAAATAACGGTCCCATTCTTTCTGGTTGTCTGACACATAAGCGGTAAGCATAGTCTTCAAAACGCGGTTCACCCTTTCCGTAGGATTAGCCTGCGGGTGGTAGTTGGCGGTGTAGGAAAGTTTGCAACCATAACCTTTAATCATATTAACAAACTGGTGACTACGTAATTGTGTGCCATTGTCGCAAATGACACGTAGGGGTATTCCAAAGAGTAAAAATACATTTTCTTCAATTAATCTGGTAATGGAAACGGCAGTAGCATTGCGGAGGGGAAACACTACAGGGAATTTACTAAAACAATCGGCAATAACTAAAGCATAGACGTACCATCGCGTAGAGCGCGGTAACGGACCGATAACATCCACACAAATAACTTCCCAAGGGCGAGATATTTGGGAATGTCCCCCCATTAAACCGATCGGAGCCTGCTGGAGCGGTTTAGTGCGGGCACACATCTCACAGCGGCGAACATATTTGGCAATATCTTGATGCATTTTGGGCCAGTAGTAAGTCTGGTTAACCCGATGGAATGTTTTATATACACCAGCAGGACCACTGGTGGGTATGTCATGGCATTGGGAAATAACCTCAATACGTTTTTCTTTGGGCACGACGAGTTTCCATTGATCATCGTCGGCGCATAGTTCGCTATAACGAGGTTGAAGGTGTTTATATAGCTGTTCATTATAAATACGCCAGGCCGAAAAATTTTGCGGATTGTCACTAACTTGGGTATACATACGGCGATACCAAGAATCGGCCACATTGTTAATAGCTGGGAATTCAATTGCTCCTATATCAGGCACGGCACGCGACAAGGCATCCGGTACTAAATGGTCTTTGCCTTTCCGATGTAATAATTCGAAATCGTACTGTTGCAATCGCACAGCCCAACGTGCGATGCGGCCAATAGGATCTTTGATATTGTTAAGCCACTTTAAGCTGTAGTGGTCAGTCACGACTGTAAAGTGTGACCCTTCAATATACGGTCTTAATTTTTCAATAGCGAATAGCACCGCTAAGCATTCCTTTTCGGTAGTGCTATATTTATTTTCATTTTTAGTAAGTGACCGACTAATATAACAGATCACTTTTTCACCATCGGGATACGATTGAGTAAGGACGGCGCCAAGACCGTAACCAGAAGCATCGGTTTGGACGACAAAGGGTAGATCAAAGTTCGGACACGTAAGCACCGGGGCAGAAATAAGAAAATCTTTAATAATTTGCAACGAATGTTCACATTCTTCAGTCCATACAAACGTTCGGTTCTTTTTCAACAATGTAGTAAGTGGTGTGATAATGGAGGAAAAATTTGGCACGAAACGTCGGTACCACGAAGCCATTCCGATAATTCGGCGTACTGCGGTCACATTCGCAGGTGTAGGAAGTTCCATAATAGCGGCAACTTTTTCCGGGTCTACTTGCAGTCCGTGGGAATTAACAATATATCCGAGGTAGCGGAGTTCTGGTTTACAGAAATTACACTTTTCCTTGCTGAGCCTTAAGCCAGCTTTTGTAATACGATCAAAAACTTCTGTTAACACTTCAAGATGTTTTTCAAAAGTAGGGGTAGTTATGATGACGTCATCCAAATATGTGAACACAAAGGGTTCGAGGTCGGCACCGATGACCCTGTCAATTAATCTCTGCCACGTAGCCGGGGCATTATGTAGGCCATAAGGCATTCGGCGAAATTGGAAGAGTCCCCGGTTGAGGACGATAAATGCCGTGTATTGACGGGATGATTCAGACATAGGGATTTGCCAGTAAGCTGAATTTTATATCTAAAGTGGTCAGGAAGCGGGCATCCCTAAGTTTATCTAACGTACTACTAACGTATGGAAGTGGGTACGCGTCGGGTTTACTAACTTTGTTCAATTTTCTGAAGTCTACACAGAATCGGTAGGATTGGTCTTTTTTTTTAATCATTACAATAGGGCTAGCCAAGCAGATGATGATGGTTCTACGATACCATCACTTAACATTTTATCGAGTTCAATATCGACATGGCGTTGAAGTGCGGGGGAAATGGGATAATACCGCTGTTTAATAGGTGAGGAGTTGGTATTTATTTCGTGTTCGACTAGGTGCGTGCAACCTATTGCCTCATCCTTACTAGCAAAATTGTTTTTAATTAATTCGTCAAGTTCGATTTCTTGTTCCCGAGTAAGATGGTCAACCGTTTGTAAACTTGCAATTGAAGGATACAAATCATTTTCAGAAGTCGCAAAAATCCAACTTCCGTCACGAAGATTAGGCACGATTTCCATTCTTTTCCAAAAATCGGTTCCCAATATTAGCGAATTGGATAGCGAGGGAATTACCAAAATATCAAAAATTTTTACGCGGTCTTTAAGTACAATCGGGACACAAATGGACCCAATGCTGTCACAAGTTTTGCCATTTGCCACAGTACATGGTTGGGCATTTGTTGTATTAAGTTTACAAATTTCTTTTAACTGTTTCCAGGCACGATTGCCTATTACCGTTCTGGAAGCACCAGAATCAAGAAGGCCTTTAAATTCAATCCCAAGTATATTGACCAACAGATAAGGTCGTTCGTCTTTATTAGCTTGACACAAAATATAATCTAGCAAAGCTTGTTGTTGGAGATTTTTCGTAGTAGTTTCAAATACATTTGACCGTTGATTATCAGACAAGGCAGCTACACGGTCCGTTGGCGCCTCGAAAGCAAGTTTTTTGAACACGATGGGCAGTTGCGGCGAATAACATCGGCTTTTCCGCAACCAAAACAATGAATCTTACGAGATGCTGGACAATTAATCGACAAGTGATTTTCCTGTCGACAGTTCCAACAAATAATAGGTCGAGAAGTGCCAAGAGCACCAACGTTAATTTCTTCGGTTTGTGGTATGTCTATCGGCGCAATAGTTGCTAACCGAGACGGGATTTTTGTACGATGATATGCCAATTCAGGTTCTACAGATTGGCTTATGGTGGGGGGAGGTCTGAATTGAGAGGTACGACAACAAACATCCTCAACTGACCGACAGATGCGAGTTAATTCCGAGATCAAAAAAATGGATTGCAAAGACAAATGTTCTTGCAAATATGGTTGTAGATTTCTCATAATCATAGCTACACGGGTAGGTTCCGCAGGTTTATTTTCAAGACGGTTAAACAAATTTTCCATAGCCGATATATACACGACTACTCGTTCATGGGTACCTTGGGTACGACGTCTGATTTCTTCCTGTATAGAAAGTTCGTAATCACACGGTAGAAATGTTTGTTTAAGACTGTGAACTAACATTTCCCAATTAGCAATAGTATGTCTGATTGAACGATAACATATTAATGCGTTACCCTTAAAAAGTTCAGTAGCGGCATTAAATAGCTGAGTTTTAGTTACACCGCGACACTCGCGTAGTTCCTCAACACGTTCAAGGAAATTTGGTAAACTGGAGTCTCCATCATAACATATGCCCCATTTATATATTTGAGCACATGGTTTCGAGTTGGGACTCGAGATAGGACATGGTGGTGAAATTCTTAAATCAGGGGAAAATTTTATATTTCGTAAATTCTTTTTAAAATTTAACGCGGTATTACCTATAACACCGATAGAAGGCGGGTTATTAATCATTGAAGCAGCACCGGTAGTCGGGGGTATTTCATCTTCAAAATCAATTAGACTATCTACTTGCACGTTCTGTAACCTAGGGGGTGCAGTATTGTGACGCACTATAGTGGATAATTCAGTATTAGGTAGGTCAAGAAGCGAGAAAAATTGTCTTGGTTCAACAGGTGTTTGTATTTCGGTGGGTGAAATATTTTCTAAGTTGTTTTCAGGGTTACTATAATGTACCTGAACAGTATTATCAAAAGTCGCATAGCGGGCGTCTAATAGAAATTTTAATTCTTCAACGAACCGGTCTAATTCGGACACAGTAGGGGATAACTCGGGATGGCAAGTGTTTAATAATTGAACACGTCGGCTCAAATGGATTAAACGAGAATTAATGCGCGCAAAATCATTGTCTTTATTCGCGGCGCTAAAATTTTTAATATGCACATCAAGGTCCGTAGCTTTAACTTGGCATAACATAACTTCTCTGGACGGGTCAGGTCGGTAATTACCATAATCAACTGGCAGAGGTCTAACACCAGCATTTTCTTGACGAAAGATGCTTGACAAACGAGCTCTTTTTTCTTCAACGGTACCACTGCAGGAAAGATTTCGAAGCAAACACTCAACAGTAAGCTCATCACTCAACAAACGATTGACTTCCATATTGACAAAATGTCAAAAAAAAGTACACAAGAAAAAAATCTATATAACGAAAAAAAACAGAAACAAAATCACCCAAATCTCTAACAGACTCCAAGCAATCACCAAATCCGAAACACCCAGGTACAAACTTGCACTTCCAAGAACAAAACAAACAAAATTTACACACGTGCTAGAAAAAATACAATTCGGGCCCCACGTTGGGCGTCAAAATCTTCTTGTCACCGCTGATGGTAAACCAGAAATAGACGGTAGGTAATTGGTCCCTGTTGTAACGATGGCAGAAGGGAAGGGTGGCTTGCTCAGCCAGGAGGTCGTGGGCTGACGGCTTCGACTAAGGACCAGAATGGCGAAGCTCGAAGAGTAAGGGCGCCAGAGTCTTGCCACAAAGAAAATATAGAACCGTGACTCAAAGGTTCCAACTCATACACAAGTTTCCAAATACCATATCCAAGCAGCACAAAGCGGCACAATCGTCACGCGCTAACTCAAAACAATAATAAAAATAATTATCAAGGAACACGTATAATATTTACTTGGCACAAATACAGGTGCCACAATGCACAAAAAAAAGAAACAATAAAGTGATGCGTGGAGACCCACGAACGGTTCGGTACATACACGGGGTACCGCAAAATAGGCGAATGAATAAGTTGTAACTAACGCAAGTTAAAACGCGACGAAAGGCATGCCGCTCATCCGTTATATAAAGGCGCGGAGATAAATAATCTCTAAAATTTATAAATATATCGCGTTCGTTGGTGGATCTTTTACAAAACAAAATATCGTAGCATAAAAATAAACCTGAAAAATAAGGCAAAATACATAGCATATAAATCTGGTGAAATTAATAATAAAGCAGATCACAAAAAAAGTATAAACACACTGTAGGTCACAATTGTTACTACAAAACTTCAGTATCTAAAGAAAAAGTACACACAATAGTTCGCCTGAATAGTGATTAAACATGTAAACACCGAGGGGAAAGCAAAAGAATTTATCAAAGGTTACTTCTAATTTTCAAAAATGTAAAAATATAACTTTCGTTGTGATAAAACTGGATTTTGTAATAATTAAAGCGTAAATAAATTTAGCTGATAACGTAGTTTAAATTTGATTGTTGAGGCGATACCAAAAAAAACAGGTATTAAAGTAAATAGGTATACAACCTTCGAGATCCAGGTGTCCTGAGTACTGTTGGTAGTAGCAACACAGCTCTGGGCTTGATAATCGGCGGGGCAACTATTGCTTCCTTCCAGAACAGCCAATTTAAATTTGTAAACAAACGCAAGGAACAAGCAGGAACGGTGATCGAACGCAAAAACAAAAGATACTACTAAAAGTAGTACCGACGGAAGTCTAAAGCAGGTAGTACTAAAAGATGGTCCATAAAAAGAAGGCCAGTTGGACGGCCTTATCGCAAAAGCGAAGAGTCGGACACGCCAATAAATTCCACAAACGGAAGTGGACAAACGCCACTAACTTCTGTTGTATAATTACAGATCCTCCCCAAGGAGATGCTAAAACAAATGCTCAATACGCACTTATAAAATTACACAACAAAACCAAGAGCGTTCACTTTACTCTTTTACAAGCTTCAAACAAACAATCAGTATCGACATCATGCACGCTACACCTGCTAGATAAGATAATCGACCCATTCAGAAATAGACAAAGAATTAAAACGAGTTGGGAATTAACCTCGAGAACCGGATAAGATTTTACAGAAAACACAGAATAACTTCAAAAGTGGAAAGCTACACGTAACACCCTGTATTATAATTTTTTACCTCTGCCGCTTTACTTTCTTCAGAAGGCGTATACATCATCACATTCAGTGCCCTCTTCTTCAATGTTGCCACAATTTATCGTTATTAAATTTTAATGCTTTTATATCCTTGATACCATTATTTTATATATAGTAGACGTTAAACGTTCGCCCCATAAAACTTTTATTTCACCATCCTAAGAAACGAAAACTATTTTGGAATATAATCAGCGAGGAACTAATAAATTTAAAAATAAATGTAAGTGACAAAAAATTGTTTTTATTGGCAATTATAAACTTTAAATTATGTAGGTTGATGCAGCAAGATGTAGAAAAAAACAGGAGAATTTGATGATGATTTAGAAAGAAACTAAAGATATCAAGAATAAAACTAGACGAGGAACCACCCGATTTGTTTTTTTTAAAGGTTAGATGCATTGCTGAGTGATAAACCCAATAATTGCAGCCAACGCACAATTGATGTTGGCAATGATGTTTATATAGTAAATATTTGCAATATTCGGTCATCATCTACAACAGTCACCACAGACTCTGATACCTTGTCTTCAGGTAGGGCATCACAAGTGAAAAAAAAGCGAGCAGCGCTTTAGTTGCAATATCTTATAATGAAGCAACAACATTATGAAGGAAAGGAAACTGCTCTGCAGGAATATCGGCAACGAAAATTAGAGCTCTATGAAAAACGTCTAACTCTTGAGGAAACTAAGGTTGCTGCATTAGTGGAACTTGTAAAGAAATCACTTTCACAGCAATAATGTTGAATGTCACGTTTCTTTGTGTAGTATAAGCTCTATTATATTATTAAATTTTTTAGTTTTAGTTAATAATTAATTAGCGTTATAGTATATAGAATTTTTACCTTAGTTTTTATTTTAGGACTGTATATATATATATATATATATATATATATATATATATATATATATTATTTTATGATTTAAGAATATCATTTAATTAGTAAATTGAATACACCTTCTTTATACGTTTATTGAAATAATTTAAGCCTCAGTTTGTTAGGGTATTAGCATGAGTTGATTGATTCTAGTGAGTTCTTCTCTTTTGGTACTTACCTTTGATGTTGTCGAGCAGATTTTAGACGTGAGAACATGGTCATTTGCTTTTTAAGTTGGATTTGTCTTATATCTATTATTCTATATACCTTAACTTATCATTAAATATTAATAAATATGCACATAGTATATTATAATATACTTACAATATTTTATTTCACAGTAAATGCAAGTTGTGGCCATGGTTGCAGTTTAACAACACTTAAAAAAATATTGTTACACTTATAATTAATTGTGTCACATCAACATTTTTCATTAAATAGTTAATTCAAAACATTACTGTATTATTCAGAGTTAAACAGGTTTTGGTACATTTTGTCCCTTTTTGATGTGCTTATACATATAACATCAAATTCATTTTCATGGTCATCGCTAGCTTCTTCAGTAGGTATTTCATCAATGAACATTATGCATATGTTATGTAACACGGTGGCTGCTATGACGCACTAAACTATACAGTAAATGTTCTCATTTTCAAAAAATTTCAGTCTACGGAACCTTTCTTTTAACAACCCAAAAGAATTTTCTATTGCTACTCTAGTGGCAGAATGTTTAAAATTGAAACGTAATTGATTTAAGCTTAAATGACCATTATCTTTAAACGGAGTAGTTAGCCATCTTGTACATGGATAGGCGGAATGGCCCAACAAGACATCTTCATGTAAAAATCCATTCACTGCCTTATCGTAAAGTGACGATCTATTCAGCATTCGTGAATTATGTATAGATCCTGCTTCACCGCAAAATACGTTCATAAATTTTTTCTCATGATCACAAACAGCTTGTAAAAGGATGCTGTACTCAGATTTTCTATTGCGGTAAGCATAAGCATTCTCTATTGGTTTTTTAATATTAATGTGGCAACCATCTACAGCACCGATATCTCCTTCTAACCTTCTTATTTTCATAAAAGCTTCTCGGATCACAATTTTTTGATCGACATTGGGCCACTTAATATAATCTCTGGATACGGAAACTAAGCACTACTAATTTGATAGTACGGCGTGCTGTGCTTTTAGTTACAATGAATCGATCCGAAATTTGCCTATAAGTTTCAGTATTGCTTAAGTACCAAATTGTCATTAGTGCCGCTTTTATGGCACTCACTTTTTTCCGTCCAAACAAATGATCTTGCAAAGTTCTTGTAGTTTGTATTTGATCTGTAGAAACAAGCTTATTTGATAAACAAAACATTTCAATAAAATTCATTACCAATAAGAAAGTTGGCCGACGTCCTTTCTAAACGATAATGTTCCTTAAATTCTGTGTCATCATACTTAGGTGCAGTGTGTTCAACATATTTTGTAGTCTATTCAGTTTGCTTCGAAGCTCATACAGCATTTCTACTAAAAAATCAGACTCAAACTCATCACTAGTAGAACTAGATAAAAAATCGCTCTCTGATTCATTATCCCGTAACAACTATAATTGACCAAACTAATTAACCATCATTCAGTGTGTTTATAAACAATTTACCTCTGCAATTAATTCGTCATCCATTATTTCACTACAAGAATCAGTTGATTTTAATATTATTTTCAAACTTTTCATAAGTTAGTTAGCTAAAATGCTAAGTTGTACGTTCTAATAAGCAAATGCAAGTGAAGTAAGGTAAGTTTAGATTCCCACCTAACCTAATTTTAAGCCATTCTTAGCTAAGGTGTAAATAGAAAGCAACAATTGTTATTATTATAGTAGAATCCTTGCCGTCATGAGTCTCAATTTTAATGAGATCATCAATCTGCACGTACTCTGAGTGCAAACATTATTAGAACTATTAAAGCTTATGTAAATGAAAGCTAGGTACATCTTTATTAATTACAGTTCTAAGGAGGTATCGATTTGAGCCGTTCTTATTTCTTCTGCGATAAACACTTAGGGTTTAGTTTTTGTAACCAACTGTACGAACCCTCTCAATTTTTTACACTGGCCTACCATTGCCGTTTTTAAATAACATTAAAGCAAGTCTGCATTGTCCTTGTTTTTTCATAAATACAAGCAATTAATTTGCTTTCAGGATATTTGGTTACCTTCGTGAAGGTTTTCTAATTTTTAATAACCGATACCGTTCCTCTTATTTTTATTTTGATTTTTATTTAAGTAAATTTACAGTAACTGTTTTTGCAACTTCCTTAGTTTTGAAGGGGTTTTTCCTTTATCGTATTTCACGATTTCTAAAACACTTTATCCTGAGTCAAATTTTACATGGTACAATTATAATGTATTCGTATCTTGCAAGTTTAGCAATAGCTGCATATATAGCTGCAGATTTTTTATTTAATAATTTTCATGAAAATTATATTCTAACTCTATGGTATGCATTCTGATTGATTTTAGTCCTCAGGAACTATGAATTTTCTTTTGGCATTTGAAATCGCAAAATATTTCCTTTTGTTATGATTGTATAGACTATAGATTTACTAAAGTTTAGTGCTTCAAATTATCTCCAGTTTTAAGCGATTAAAGATTCTGTGTATCTTAAACACCCTGTATTTTTAGTCTTTCTACAACTCTTACCTATTATGTGTTGACCTAAGTCCGACCTATGATGTCTATGCGGTGACCGTTATACGCAGGGGAGACTTAAAAAAGAGAATTTATCAAATAGCCTTTTATACTAGAATTTTTTAATCATCAATGCAAAAGCACAAATCAGCTGAACAAGCTATATTGCTAGTTGAACAAGTAAAAGTTAATTGCTTGCACTAAAGCACCCATATTCATATATATCAAACGCAATAGGGCTGTTTCTCTTGAATAAAATGGATATTCAGAAACGGCAATATTCGGTTTATATAAAGATGTGCTTAACAATGTGGAAAGCCATATAAGCTTGACTGCTTTTCAAATGCTTGTCTGATTACGATTCCCTTTACCAACGACGACTCTCAGGTATGTAGTAAAGTTTAAGATACGTCTTCGGTTCAAACGGGTATTTACAGAAGCTGTAAGGTTGAGTGGACTAATATTTGCAGAGACGAGAAAATTACAAACGGAAAATTGCGACGCCGTCTTGAAATAACGTATACTATCAATCTATAAGTTGCAGTCATCCCTCATTCAGCATTCCACGAAAAGCTGATCGTGCACATCGTTTGAATGTGCACGAGAACAGGCGATAAGTAGTGGAAACTTTTAACCAATGTAATGCAAATGTGTATTATTTGTTTTTGCACTTGTGGATTCAAGTAGAGGTACTATGCAGATCTGTTACTTCAGACCAGTAGGTGACTTTACAAGGTCATTGTATCTAGACTGATTAGTATTTTCCCTGTTGTAGGTCGCAAGTCCACGATCCTACTAATATTAATACTTACGACCGATTACGTCATTAGTCTTTGTTCCATCCCTTGTTCTACTTTCAAGTCGTTGACGTAAATCTGGACCCTATCATTAATATCAGAAACACTTCAAGTTATCGACTATTTAGATTGAAATTAGACTATGTGTTTTGACGGCACTGTTAATCGCATTCGTGACAAGTATTAAAGTTCTCACGGTCGAGTAACAAATTTCAATAGTGTCACATTAAATATTCTTGAAGTTTACATTTTTGTGAGGGACATCATGAGAGCAGAATGTCAGACGCTACTTGAAAGCGCCCAATTAATATCTTTAGCAAAGTAGTGGTTACAAACTAAATGGTGACTGATTAGTAAAGTCTGAAAAATAACGATAAAGTTGCGGTTTGTATAAAGAAATAACTTGCATTATAATTTAATTTAGGACCGCCTTGGCTGCGGCCACGTCCCAAATGCTCCACCCGAAGGTACTACATTGGGTTTAAACGCGAAAAAATAAACGTGTTCCTAATTATTCTAACTTCAAAATTAACACATCCTAAATAAAAAAACTAACAACTGAAACAAAAACTAAAAATAGAGTTTGATTGATGGTATCCCTAGCGTTGACTTTGGAGTGTGCCCGAACAACAAGACACAAACAAAATGAATGGGGAGTGATCCGTAATGCCGGATAGCAGCTGTCAGCTCTGCTTACCGGTGCGACCCGAAGGGTCGACTTAAAACTATCCAAACCTAGCTAGCTAATTTAAAATGGATTCAAATTTTCTAAGAATACGCCAAATATATTAATTGTGAATCCAGCTATTTTACCTGCTCTATAAATTTACAAATTCGTCTTCCCTGGTCTAAGTAATTTGTTAGCCTAAGTCCGTCCCTCGCTTTCCCTATGATCTCGAACTGATTTATAGTGTAATTACAATCTTCTCAGATAATCTTCGTTCCTATATATAAGCTGCTACCAAAAATGGCGGCAAAACGTCAAACAAATAATATCAAGCCACAAACAATAAAAGCAGGCAAAAATATAAATATAAAAATAAATATATTTATGTAAATGTATAAATAAACATCTATAAGCATTAAGCGTTGAGCAGTGCATAAAATTGCAGAAAGCATAACCCAAATTTGTAATTTTTTCCTTTATTTAATACTGCAAAAATCCAATATGGCGTCCAATAAAAATAAAAAAGTTGAGAGTTTCATCTCTGAATACAAAAGGCTTAAAAACATTCTGATCACTTAGTTGAATTCCTGCTAATGACTTATGTAAATGAGCCAAGTTTCACATTTATGGCTATAATGGTATAGAAGTTATTAAGCATTTTCGAATTTAGTAACTTTTGGTTTTTACGCCTTATTTTTAGAACGGACAGAACTACATTTATTTTCTTTTTAGTTATAATTGAGCTTATAATTGCACAACTTTTTTCCTATTTAACCAATTTTCTAGCTTATAGTTTCCGAGATCCCCATACTGCACATTGAAATCTTTCTCACCCTGTATATATATTGCTATGTATTAACTAAAACTCTCGAACCCCGTCGTTGTTCCGTCCAATAAATACTTGAGATGATAACGCCGTACTCGTTATCAATGGCGTTTTCTACTTATAACTCCACATCTCTGTTTAAATTATCAAATTTCACTCCCACTAATTTTATTATTCTGCCACGGCTAGCTTTTATTATTATTCTACACAAAGTTACGATGATCAATTCTTCTTCCTTTTACCCCTTTATGATTAACTTTTTGTTTGAATTATAATATGAAGTTAATTAATTCCATATAATGAAAACAAATATTATGTACAGGTTTTGAAAATTATTTAAAATACACTTTTTAATCAATCAATATTGAAAGCCTTATTTATCTCAAAAATCATATGCTTTGCAATCAATCTAAAGTCACCAAAAACTATTCTTTTTATCAAAGAAGCCTGGAACGTTCAAAACCCCTTTATTATATTACGTACTTAAACGTATGCAAAGTTCGTTGCTGACTCTGTTACACTAGTTTATCTTAATTAGGCAAATTCAATATTCAAATTCAAATAGAAAAAAATTTCTTAAAACTAATAAGATCTAACCTGGTCTGTTTACTTCGTGCTTCTTTATTTCTTTCTCGCAACTCAAAATTGTACCAAGATTATCGACGCATCCATTATCAACGAACATCAATTAGAAATTTCCATGCATTATTATACCATCCATTTGGATCATTAACATCGTATTCGAAATTATTCTCCACTAATTCGGAATTATTATATACCCATTTGAAATATTATCTATCTACTCGCTTTATTATACACCCATTTGAATCATTACCATCGGTCTCAAATATTTATTGTCATCCGCCTCAGAATTATTATCATCAAACTTAAAGCTTTATTATTATTATATTTTAGTTTAAATAAATTCCCCAAATTCTACTTACGTTAATCGGCAATAGAAATTTTCATATTCGTAGCACTATCTGTCACTAAACAATTTTAATATTACGCGTTACTCTTAGATTCAGAGTAACGCAGTTTGGCCTCGTTGAGTTGAAACTGAGCTCCGTTATCATTGCTCGCTGTTAATATATGGGTTGATCCCCCTTTCTATGTGGGCTTGGCTTACTAATCTTAACCAATGAGGTCCTTGTATTTCCTACACTTAAAGTGATTTTCTGATGTAACATTTTTGGCTTTTCGAGTAATGATTGTTTCCTACAAATGCTTTGTTATTAGACCATGCGGTGTTTTGAGTAAATAATCGCTTTTTCATATTATACAAAAATTGCCTGATGCAATTTGAATTTCGATTTTCATGTACGTTTATCTATTTACGCATCTTTGATTACCTTTACTTATCAAAAAATGTTGAATGTTTCTGCGCACTTACACCAAGCTTCTTTAAGTTTTGTCTCTTACTTCCGTATTATCATGACTGATTAGAATTCTTTTGAATGCGTGTTTAATTACATTTATTATTATTCTCTTCTAAATATGCGTGCTTCTACTGAAAAATATCGTTATTTGCATTACTTAAAATTACTAAAGCTCTATATACCGGGTGTTAAATATTTGTTATTTACCTAATGGATGAATTACCTATTTCTATGCTAACTATGCGTATTGTTATAAGATGTGTTCATTTGCGTCGCTTAAAACTACTTACACTCTATATACAGGGTGTTAAATGCTTACTATTTACAAACTATCCCAATTACTCAATTTTCTACTAAAAAAATGCAGTTTTCTGCTTCCTATTATAATTTGTGATTCCTGCACGACCTTTGCTATATAAAACACCCTTAAACAACCCCTTATCACAGCAATATATATATATAAAGCAAGGTCGTTAAACAGTAAGATAATTATTAATATATATATATATATATTGCCGAGATAAGGGATTGTTTAGGGGAGTATTGAGTAGTAAGGGTCGCGTAATAACTGTAAATAGCAATGGGAATCAGAAAACTGCATTTATTTAGCAAGAAAATAAATAATTCACAAATTATGTAAATAGCAAGCATTTAACACTCTATATATAGACCGTAATTAACTTTAATCAATGCCAGTAAGCATATCTGTTAATAGTAGAACGCGTATTCAGCAGAGAAACAATCATACATGTAATTAAACTACGTTGAGGAGTGTTCAACAAGTTATAAAATAAATACGCAGAAGATAAGATGAAACCTAGTAAATCTACATGCAATTACGCTGGAACAATAAGCGCTTTGATAAGAAAACACACTTTCAAATATGAGTTTAAATCAATACATAAACGCAAACAGCAATCGTGTTACATCTTTTAATTTTGTACAATTCTCCAAAAGCTTTATCTACACAAAGCAACAGACGTAAGCTAAAAGTCCAACTACGATAACAATAGTAAATAACACCATGATACGAAAATGCAAAATAGTTTCATCAGAAATCAGCTTGAAAATACACTAGAATATCCAGGACAAATATGGTTGGAATCAACAATCTGTAAGACTGCTTGGAAAACCAATTCAAATGTAGTGGGAAAAATCTATATAACGCCCAGAGGTGATAAAAAACAGTCAGTCTCAACTTGAAGCACGTCGAATTTAGAATACTTTTAATCAAATATTTTCGCGGCAGATAAATAAAATTTATATTATAGTGCAAAACAGTGCTGTGTAAGAATTGCGTTAAAAATATATAAAAAGCTTTTGCCGTTTTTGCAGAAAACGGCATCTAATCACCTGCTAGTACAATTCTAATCCAATGTCCTAAGGCTGTAATTCTTATCCCCTTCCTATAGACTTCTGTTCCAATTTTAATCCATGGTCCTAAGGCTGGAATTTTAATCCGCGTCCAATACAATTCTAAATTCATAATACTAAGAAACCTATGAATTCCAAGTGATATTTAAGGGAAGAGGTTCAAAGCGTATCTAGAGAAATATAGAATAAAGCACGAGGTGAATTTTGGAAACAAGGGTTAACCGTACTCAATTATTGGTTCAAACATAAGGAGTATAAAGCAGAGTATTGGTTTTCGATTAAAGACAATAAGGGGGTATTGATCCACAACACGCAACAACTCGTCAAAATATCATAGGTTAGAGCTGACTAGTTTTCAGGAATCTTTTCAAATTTAAATTTTAACACTGAAAATATTAAATTTCATTAAAGCTTGTAAGGAGTCGCCAAGAGCATTGAATACGTTGAAACTTACGTCAAAAACATAAAAAGATCTCGAACGTTCCAGATATTTTGTAACAAGTGTCGTTTTTGGTGACTTTATATTAAATTAAAAGGATATAATTTTTGAGATAAATAATCCAGACAATATTGATTGATTGAAGGGTGTATTTAAAGGATTACAAAAATTGTAAAGTTTAAATATTATTACCTTTCAGTATATGAATGTTGATTGACTTCGTTTTATTAATTCAAACAGGTAATCATAAAGGGGTAACTGAAAATTGATCATCGTATCGTTGTGCACTCTGTGTAAATTAAAAAGGGCTAGCCGTGGCATAACAATTAAATTAAAAGATTTGAGAAAAACACAGAGCGGTGGTGTTCAGCTGGACGTTTAGCACATTGGCGTACGGCGTTATCATATCAATATTTAAATGACACGATTACTGGGGCGAAAATACATAGTAATAATATATATATATATATATATATATATATATATATATATATATATATATATTACTATCGTTTGAGAAACTACTTATGCTATATATATATATATATATATATATATATATATATATATAGCCTAGCCAGGGTGAGCAGTGAAATACGAAGGCGTCCATAACAAAGGGTAAGAAATTTTATTTTTTTGAAAATTTTATGTTGTCCCAATTTGTGGGGCACGAATATTGGAGAGTACACGGCAATATATATATATATATATATATATATATATATATATATATATATAGCATAAGTAGTTTCTCGAACGATAGTAATATATATATATATATATATATATATATTGTAACAAAATTTTTTGTTACGCTAAATATCTCTAAAGAAAAATATTACTAGCTGTTGTTATTTTACGAAATTTTCATTTAGCGTGAAATCGTTAAATAATTTAATGTACTACAAGGAGGAACACCTCTTTCCGTTTACATTATTTTTCACCTATAAGGAGTATTTAATAGGGACTCCTATACCTTCGATATCCGTGGATGCCTAGAACGTAACTTGAGTTACATAAACTACAGGCGTTCTGACGTCCACTAGTGCAATTGTATAACAACGCCTGCGCGTAAAGTGACGCGATAGCGAGGGTGTTGGCTAGAAAGCAAGAACACAGCCATCTTGCAAGCAACTACGTGTACGTAGACTTTATTTTTGAAGATGGGAAGCTTCGCTTGTAAGTGGGAGCTAAGGATAGCTCTAGCCTAATGGAAGGGCTTTTGGTTGCCGCGTGGAGGCTTCACGAAAGAGCTCTCGTGAAAGCTGCCCAGACAACCTCGAGCAACAGTTACGACACGTGGTGAGGAGCTCCATTAGTGGTAAGCATGGTATAATTAATCAGCCTTGCATAAAACTAATACATGGTTCAATTTCTCTAGCACATTTAAGGAACACGCAAAACAATGGAATTAGAATTTGGTCGTGTATTGTGAAATTGTTCGATTTGAAGCTGTCTGAAGGATTGTAACTAATACAGGCATGCTTTGTATCTTTCTGTATTTCAAGGGAATGGAATGCTATGTGTCATAGTTCATCTATTACGTTCCCCAACATCGCCGTTGTACAATTAAAACAAAATCAACCAGGTACTTATAAAACTATTTACTGAAAATTAATTTTACGTACTAATTGCGGTTAAAACTTTGATTTAACATTTACTAAATCATAAGAAACTTTTGTTTAAGAATGTAAATTTCAAGTTTGTTTGCAAGATGTGTTTATGCTCAAATATCACGTAAAAATCAGTTTGAAAATTATAACCTAGAAATTTGATAGGTCAAATACCTTTCGTTCAGAACTAAATTTTTTTTATAAGAGAAATTTTTGAACCTTTAGATAATTTAAAAGTTGTTATTCAAAGCACGTATATAATGCTCATGTTAATTGATAAAAATATGTATAAAATCCACCTTTGATTGAAAGATGTTTTCTTGCAATATGTTGTGATTAGTAGAATACCTAAGCTGCTTCTAACATATGTTGAACTGACTTTATTTCATGCTTAAGCCATATGAACTGTTTATGTAACAAGTTCTTTAGATAAATTTTGTAAGCCAGAACAGATCTGTTTTATGGATGTTTAAGAACCCAGACTGTATTAAATAATTTATAAATGCTAAGACCTCTCTAAGTAGAGAAGCAAATTTAGAGATTTTTGAAACTTACTTTATGTTGATTATTCTGATTATAGAGAAACATATTAAGAAATTTTTGAAACTTATTATATATTAATTAATAAATTTTTTTTATAAATAATTTTTGCAACAAAAGAGAATACCATTTAAATTAAATTTTGAATTAATACCTCCGTCTTTTTATTTCACTAATTGAAATTAACATTGTCCAAATTAGATCAGCAAAATTTTGAATGTAGAAAAAAGTTGATACAGTACCAGGTAATAGAAACGGAATAAGTAATTTCCAGTAGAGTATTTTTTCATAGGTAAGGTGTTATTGAGATTTTGAATTCAGGCCAATCGATTTATAAAGATCGAAATATTTTGTTGTTGTAAGGCACAAACAGAGTCTTATATATTATTTTTTTTGTGTGACATTTTCTTGCAGGTCCGACATCGCAGAAGCTGGAGCAGAGGTCCAAGATGTTTCCAGAGGTATTGTTTATTGTAATTTGTATGTTTTTTTTGGTAATCATTATATCCTATAGGTTTCTGCGTCTTCCTGTAGGATACTTTAGTTTTGTTTATTGTCTATATAGATGCAGTGGCGTCCATTTACGTTTTCTTGTTCCCGTTTGTAGTCGAGCCCACCCTATATCCACGCCCAAACTCATTGCTCACCCTTGGGGTAATTCCCAGACTAGGCCGCGAATATAGTTAAGCTCGTGGGTCCACCGAGGTTTTGTTCACTTATTGACTCACTCCATTAGAGAAAAGCTTTACTAGAAAAAGTTCACTGGTGCCCACTAAAATACATTTCACTGACGCCCAACCAACGTGGAGCGTGCAGTAAAGAAGAGCTTTACTAAATTACATTTCAATATATATATATATATATATATATATATATATATAATTATGCAGATATTTGTGGGTTATAGGTCTCTAATAAAAGTATACTCTTTTTATACCAACTGAATTTTCGAGTTTATTTTTACTCTTGATCACAGATTTCTAGAAAATAC
The DNA here is from genome assembly GCA_036346225.1 of Platerodrilus igneus. Classification (NCBI taxonomy): domain Eukaryota; kingdom Metazoa; phylum Arthropoda; class Insecta; order Coleoptera; family Lycidae; genus Platerodrilus; species Platerodrilus igneus. The sequence goes on along the minus strand of JARFIW010000975.1, from coordinate 266,980 downwards.
ACGTTTTGTACAAACACATATCTTAAAATAAATGTATACTTACAATATTTGAGATTAAAATTAATTGGCATGTGTATAATAAAACATTTTAAAGTTTCTGAACTGAACACTGACTGGCAAATACATATATATTAATATAAAATTAAACGTCTTTACAGAACATGTATGCTAAAATAAGGTTGAACTACATCTATATTAAAATATTTTTCATTGTATGTGATTATGGACAGTATATGCTAATGATGATAACAGGTCTGCAGGTGTATGTATTAATATCGAAGTATTGACTATGCATGTGTGTGTAACCGAAAGTGTATGTGTAGTTGTGTCTGAGGGTGCGAGTGTGTGTATAGAGGTATGAGTGTGCATATGTATGTGCAATGTACTGTGTAATGTGCACTCATTAGGACCTAAGGATATAGAGGTTTTTTTTTTTAATATTATTTTTTTTATTATTTTTTTAATTATTTGTATTAGTTGAAGTTTAACAAATACGTGTATATGGAACTTAGTTTGCAAATATCTGTTTTTTTGTTCATACTATTGGGACAGTTGTATATATGGCACATTTCTTTAAAAATTCGTTTAGTTGTTACCTTTTCAGTTTCCAATATTTTGGCATCTTTGAAATCCATAACATGATCGTTTGTTAAAGCATGTGTAGATAGGGCACATGCTTGTGGTTTTCTTTTGATATCACTCTTATGTTGCGTTATTCGTTGTTTTAAATTCTGAGAGGTTTGACCTATATAGCACACATCACAATTCAAACAGTTTATTTTATATATACTATTGCGCTGATTTAAACTGGACGTTTTATCTTTTACTTTGGAGAACAGATCTTTTATAGATATTAAGTTTTGTTTCGCGATTTGTATGTTTTCTTTTTTAAATGCTTGTATCAATTTAAGTGTTAGGTTTTCAATATATGGCAATGTTTTATACGAAACGTTTCTAATATTATTGCTATTTTTATTGGAGACTGCTTTATTGTACACTATTCTTTTTATTACAATTGACGGGTATATATATATATATATATATATATATATATATATATATATATATATTGCCGTGTACTCTCCAATATTCGTGCCCCACAAATTGGGACAACATAAAATTTTCAAAAAAAATAAAAATTTCTTACCCTTTGTTATGGACGCCTTCGTATTTCACTGCTCACCCTGGCTAGCTCAGCAATCGGCTTCTTCTTCAATACCTATCACTTTAAGTACATACCTTTCTCTCTCTTTCTCTCTCACACACACACACACACCGTCAAATGAAATTACCAAAATAATACAGCAACCATACAACCTTTTATTTACACATATTAACAGATAAAATATCTACACTTGGATACAAACGGTTTGGTACAATTGTTACCAGCTCAATTATTAAATGCTTGAAGTTCTTGGTTTTTAATATATTATAAAAAATTCTACATGATACGAGTAGATGGGCCCCACATGCAACCCTAGTTTGACTTCATACTGGTCTATTGTGAGCTCATTATAACCTAGTTTTGTAAATGCTTTTTAAACTTGCATTTTATTGTAAAACAAATTTAAAGACCCGTTTACTCCTTACAACCACAATTTATAGCATGAATAAACCTTTATATATCATCAATAAACCCTTTTCTAATAATCAAAATTAAGTGTCCTGCACATGTACCTTTTTTAAACAAGTTTTACAGATAATACCTACGCCACCAATGAGTCAAACACACAAACACCAAAAATATCAACACAGATGTTTATACAAAAACAGTAATTTAAAGTTCGTTACTTGGAGTCACCTTCGTTCCTCGTCACCGCTAAAAATGGTTACCAGAAACCCTCGTCGTTGTGTCCATCTACTACGATGATGCCTGGATTCGCAGATCCTCAGATATTAGCTTCGTCTCAAAAGTAACATTCCATACCAAATACTTTATGCATACAAATTTCGTTCTCAGCTTTGTTTACCCCGAATATCATCCCTTTATTTAATAGCCTTGTTGTAGTAAAGTCACCTTTTATCTAAACAAGCACCAACTCTTGCAATATCACTTTTATAACAAGCGGTACGCTACTACAGCTTTCATCATTTTTAAACACGATGTTAATGCAACTTTACTGAACACACAATAATTAATAACGGTAAGAGCATTTACTACTATTATCTTGTAGATCTGAACCCGTATTCAGATCTAAGTGGAAAGAAAGATAGCTTTAATATCTTCGTTCGGGTATTTATATCATTTTCCCCCCCCACCCCCAGTGGAACCTGTTTTACTTGAAAAGCTTGTTTTTGAAGTTGCTTCCTAAAATTTTTGACGTAACGAACACTGAATTCTCCAAAATTCCCACTTTCGCCGTGCTGTTATATATAAGTTTGTTTACTACCGTATCAAACGAGTAGTGAGGTAGGGCCGGTCCTACTTCAAAACGCGACAGACGTATTTTCCATGTGTAGAATACGGCTGAATCGTTTTGAATTAGGATCAACCCTATATATTCAATGTAAAATAGTCGTGAAAACATTTCAATGTAAAATAGTTGTGAAAACATTAATTCTTCTATACTTTCAATGTAAAATGCTTGTGGGCACGTTTTGAATTAGGATCGGCTTTATATTACTTTCAATGAAACACACACGTATGTTGAAAAGTGCAGAGAAGAATGTGTGCAGCTGTTTTGAATTCGGTTTTCTATCGAGAAGTTAGACGTGCACCGTTTTGAATTAGGATCGGCGTTATATACTTTTAATGTAAAATGTGAAAACCTGAATTCTTTTCAAATGTAAAATACTTGTGGGCACGTTTTGAATTAGGATCGGCTTTATATTACTTTCAATGTAACACACGTATGTTGAAAAATGTAAGTGCAGAGAAAATGTGTGTAGCTGTTTTGAATTTGGTTTTCTAGCTAGAAGTTATAAAGTATGACAGATGCAAAATATTGCATTCAAGTCAATTGTGTTTAATTAAAGTGGATTCTGATTTATGTTTAGAGGCTGCAAATACACATGGGCCGGTTTTAATTCAAAATGAGTTCACTCTTGTGATAGGTTGAAAAGTGGGTTGGCAAAGTACGCAGATGGTGGTAATCTGCTATATAAGGAGATTGCTCCTAATATTAATTTAATTAGTCGAAGTTTACTGCATATATTAACATACAAACATGTATATAATCGATATTCAGGGATTTAAATACAAGAAAAACGAGTTTGTGTGCAAAGAAATTGCGGTTTTGGACTTGTTGTTAGGTGATGTTTGGCATCAAATTTTTAAACTGCCAATGCAGTCTAGTTGTTTGAGTCAAGATCATATAAAACATAATGACTGGGTGACAAGGAATATTCATGACCTTTCTTGGGATGAATCTTCAACGGCTGGAATGGTGTCAACATATATAGCGCTTTATTTGAAGCAAATTATCCGACCCGGTGAATTAGTATTTGTGAAGGGTCTAGAAAAGAAGAAATTGATTGAAACATATATAATGCAAAACTTTGTAACTGATATGCTTGCACTAGGTTGTCCTAAGCTATCGGAGTTAAAAATCAACAATCGTTTAAAATATAACATACATTGTTGTAGACACAGCAATAATAATTTGCAATGCGCAAAACAAAATACTTTTTTATTAAAAGAATGGCTTGATAATAATAAAAAACAATAGAAAGATTTTGTTTGTATTATTTATTTTTAATATAATTTTACAATGTTAGCCTTACAAAATTCCTTTATAATAATAAAAACAATAGAAAGATTTGTTTGTATTATTTATTTTAATATAATTTTACAATGTTAGCCTTATTAACTATTATTATAACAACTTCTAGCAAACATTATTTTTATCGATCCAGCTATTGTGTACGTTAGAGAAGCCTAACCATTTTACAAATACTTTATTTCCACTCTTTCTTAGGACTTTTTCTACCAGGTAAATTCCTGGATGTTTAACCTTTTGCAACTCCGTTTCATAAAATGCACCTTTGATTTCTTTCTCGTCTTGATCTTCTAATATATATGTCGTCGGATTGGTTACGTTTACCTTTTTAATCTTAAAAATTTCATTTGACCAGTTTGGCGTGTAACCTTTCGTAAATGCTTCCCTGTGTTTACTAATCCTCACACTGTCTTTAATTGAATATTTTGGTATTTTGGTTGCAAGTTTGATGTGGGTAAATGATGATTTAAGAATAGTTTTTTCAATTGATTTATCAACTTTTACAGGTTTGACTCCGATAGTATTGTGAACTGTATTGTTGTATTGTTTCACAATATCGCTTAAATTTTTTATCCAATTGTAAGAACCGTTCAGGTTAAACAAGCGCCACATTTTTCCCTTTAAAGTTCTAATTACACGTTCCACAATGCATGCTTTCTTTGTAGAAAAAACACTATAATGGTTTATGCCATATGTCCGCATTAAGGATTGAAAGTGTTTGTTATAATATTCTTTACCAAAATCAGACTGCAAATTTCTTGGAGGATTTTAAATTTATTTAAAATTGTTTTCATTGCAGCAGTAACATCAATACCCGTTTTACTTTTAAGTGGAACAGCCCATACGTATTTGGAGAAACAATCAATAACTACTAAAATGTATTTAAATCCTTTGTTTGTTTGCGAATATGGTAGCATTTCAATCAAATCGGTCTGAAGAAGGTCATTTAAACCTTTTACTATCACTTTGCGTCTCTTGAAATTTATTCTTGCTGGTTTATGAAGTTCATTTACTATATCCTCTTTCACTTTTGATTGAGCAACTAACATAATACTTTTTCTAATCAGGATTTATTAAATACAATTATTTAAGATACTTCTATGTTTGAATGTCGCGGGCTCCACTTGCTTTGAAAGGAACTTTTAATATAAAATCAAGAAACATTGTGGTATTGTTTATGATAGCACCGCTGTCACGAAAGCTGATTACATCCATACGTTTAAGCAAAAATCCTTGTAACTGTGCAATTACATAACTTTTTTCGTTTATAAGAATTTCAATGTCTTGCGGGTATACTTTAATATTCTCAATGACTGCTTCCTCATAAAGAAATTCATAATTATGTTTAATATTGAAAATAAGAAATGTCTTATCACCGTCGAGGAATGTATTAGAGTAAAACGTTGCTACTACCGTGTAATGTAGCATATGTAACTTATACTCAATCAAGGTTTCAAAACCTTCACTTTTGTTTTCATATTCCTGTTCATTTATATCTATTTTACGGTTATGTAAGTGCCTTCCAAATTTGTCAATTGTCATATCATCTAATTACTTTTGCCTCACGCAATTCTTCAATGATCGAATTTATTTCGTTGCCGTGACCTGTGTGTCCAGCAGTCTGTGATGAAACTAAAAGTCGTAATCTATCAACAAGTTCATTGGGATCATTCCAATATAAATAATCTATTGCGTTATTTGATACTTCCATTGTCATACTGTCTCCAAGACGCTTTCTATAGGGTAATGTTCTAGGTCTACGGGGTGTTTGGGGAAGTATGTTTAATGTAGATATTATATTTTTGTACTTATATGAAGTATTACCCTGAATTTGTTCTGTTTCAGAATAATATCTTCTATTAGCATTTGTTCTTTTCACAATATCAAGGTACGACTTTAGATCTTGCTGACTGTACCCGACAGGTTATTTTTTAAACAGTAGTTCGTATAATCCAGGAGTACCTGTATATTTCAAATCATTTATTAGAACATTTTCATCATCCAACGCGAAATTCGAATTGCCTATCATAAGACCATTCGAATCAGGGTTAAACCTAATACCATATTTATGATCAAATTCGTTCTTAACATCTTTAAACATATTGTAAATATATTCTCGAGGTAGCGGATGTAGCTGTTCGAGATAATGTGTCATACCAGGTGAATCGGCAAAGCTTTGAATATATTCCTGAGCTTCTTGTGCATTTCGATTAATTTCTGCTTCGTATTCATTCTCAACATCATCATCATTTTCCTCTAGGGCATCATTTTTTATATTTGGTATATGCTGTGCAATAACCGGCGAATCAATATAGTCAACGTTCCTTTCTAGCAATGTAGGTTTAATTTTTTTTACACTGCTATGAGGCAGTTCTTCTTCTTCTTTAAATTTTTCTTTCTTTACCACACTTTCCCCATCCAGTTTATTAGCAATAGTTTCTAATCGTGATGTTATGGGTAATATTGATTCCACTTGGACGACTTCATTATCTTTTAACTGACGCAATTTGTTTTTTACAATGTTTCTTTTCTTAATTAAAATTCTTTTAAGTTTTATCGACTCCTTATTCATTGCGTAAAAGTTTATTGTAATAAAAAATTTCTTCGATGCTAACGATACTTGCGTCTCTCAAGGTTTAAATATGTATGAAGTGATCAAAACCTATTCGGTACCTTCCTTGATCTGGTTCACTATCTTTGTCTACAACTAAGAAACCGTATTTGTCTCGCCAACAAGCAGCACATATTTCACGGAATTTATCATACTTCATATCAGTATTGACGTGATCGTCATATATATGTTTTAAGTTTAAATCATCTTGTTTAAATAAAACTAAAAGATTAGCATTATCACGTAGTAAGTGCTTAGGTATACGAGTATAACTTTGACAAAGGTAAAACTGTCTACTTGTTTATGACGCCCCATACTAAAGTATTCCTAATGATACCTTGTTTATCGCAAGCTACATCATCAAAAACAAATATAGAATTATTTCGAACATCAGATGGTGATATAATATTATCAGAACTGGAAAATGTATAATATTTGATCCCTTTTATTGGTTGCAGTAGACTTTCAAGGTATTGATACTTTGGTTGATAAAGTGATTTAGAATAAACATATACGTTTTCAAACTTTAAACCATTAGGATGTTCTATCAACCCAATCATAACGTTGGTTTTACCGCAATTTGAAGGACCAACAACTAGACATCGAATAGATGCAGGTAGAAGAACGCTATGTTTTTTCTTTTTAGCTAAAGATTGCGCACCAATGTCATTATTGTTTATGGTTAAAGGTGTTGATTGTTTCCAAACATGCATGTTTGCAAGTACTAAATTCGATTTGTAAAAAGTAGAATTATATATATAAGAAACGGCTAGTATATAAAGAATCATTAATTCATAATATTTTATTTATTTGCTGCACAGCTTGAGAGGATAGTTGTCCTCTAATGATTACATATAATAATTCTAAAACTACTGGGAACGGACTATTAAATACTGTAATTAACAATTTACCATTCGATGCGCATATTCCGGGTTACAAATTTTGCGGTCCGGGTACAAAACTAATCGAACGGTTAGCTCGAGGAGACAAGGAATAAACAAGTTAGACGAGGCTTGTAAGGAGCACGATATTGCATACTCCAAAGAAAAGGATCTATCTAAACGCCATCAAGCAGATTCGAAGTTAGCTCAGTTAGCTACAGAAAGACTAAATTCTGGTGACTCTTCTTTAGGTGAAAAAGTAGCAGCATTTGGAGTAGCTACCGCAATGAAAGCTAAAGTAAAACTTGGTATGGGTGCCTGTGCATCACTGAGAACAAAAATATCGATAAAATAAGAAAACTGATAAAGAAACGTAAAATAAGAAGTACGCTAGGTATTAAAAGTATTATCAAACAAGCACGTACAGCTTTAAAAAAGTGTAAAGGATCTAATGCTATGGATGCAATCAACATAGCAATTAAGGCAGCCAATATAGCAAAACAAAAGAAGCATATTAAATCAGCTCGTATTATATCAATTCCTAAAACAGGAGGTTTTCTACCACTAATACCAATTTTTGCAGGCCTAAGCGCTCTTGGTACTCTTACTGGAGGTGCAGCTGCTGTTGCAAAAGCAGTTTCAGATACTAAAATAGCTAAGGAACAACTAGCGGAAAAACAGCGTCATAACAAGGCAATGGAGGACATTGCAGTCGGAAACGGCATGTACATCAAACCTAATAAAAAAGGTTTTGGTCTTTTTTTAGCCCCTGCAAAACCTCAAAGGAACGCAACTTGATTTTACCTAATCGTGCACTAAGCAATGTAGAATTAATAGAGTTTGTTAAGCAATTAGAAGTACCATATTTCCGTGGTGTGTTCATGAGAAACAATCTTCCCAAGAAAGTTAATTTTAAAGAATGTGGTATAATTAATTTAGATGGAATAGAAGGTTTAGGCACGCATTGGACCTCTTACAAAAAGTACGGTAGTAGCGCTATTTACTATGACAGCTACGGAAACCTGCGACCGCCAACAGAGTTGATAAGTTATTTGAATAGCGGGGGTAAATGTAGAATTCTTTATAACATTAACCAAGAACAATCGTACGGTACTGTGTTTTGCGGACATTTATGCTTACAATTTCTAAGTAGCGCATAGAACTGCGTACGAAGTCGTTATGTCGTACACTTTTACTCTAACGGGAAACACTTCAGTTTTAACAAGCAATTTTAATCCACCTATAAACTTGGATAATGATTCGGAGTACGTATTAGGATTAACAAATTTTGAGTCTTATAACACAATTCCAAACATAGAAAAAGGAATAAATAATAAATTTTATTATGGATCTAACGGAGAATTCATAGAAATACCTGAAGGTGCTTATGAGATTAGAGAAATTAATAAATATCTTCAAAAAGCTTTAGGTGATAAAAGATGGCGTGGTCGTATGGAACAATCACGAAGCGCTAGAAAGACTCCAGTGTATATAGAAATTACAGCTGACAATAATACACTTAAATGTAGTATTAAATGTAGTCTAGATGTGGATTTTACCAAAAGGATTCAATTGGTTCTCTACTTGGTTTCAATCCACAAAATTGCTAGCATTTGTCACGCATCAAGCAGACTACGCAATCAACATTTGTAAAGTGAATGCAGTTTTAATCGATTGTAATATTGCAAGCGGATCCTATTTAAATAGTAAACCAGCCCATGTAATACACGAATTTTTTCCGCAAGTACCTGCAGGTTTTAAAATTGTCGAGTGCCCACCTACGATTATATATCTACCAATCAAGTCACGTATAATAAATGAAATAATAGTTAAAGTGTTAGATCAAGATGGAAATTTAGTTAATTTCAGAGGAGAACTGCTAACTGTAAGGTTGCATTTAAAAAAAATCTGCAATAGCCATGGGTATTAAGTATAATGCACGCAACATGTCAAGAATTGCTATAAATGCTGGAAATTTCAAAGCAATCGACACTCGATTGATTGTTTCAAAACCGCTAACAACACAAAACCGACAGTTTCTACAATCGTTAGGACTGCATTTATTTAATTAAAAAAGTAGAATGAATAGTGAAATACTGAACGTGCGTGAAAAAGTTTACTTCGATAATGCAATTGTTAATATCGAAAAACATACTCATCAACCTTATGCTAACACATCTTTAAACAATAATGATGAAATTCGAATCCCTATACAGCAACAAGATGTATACACCTTACCATCGAAGAGCATGCTGTACATAGAAGGCAAATTAATTAGAACAGATGGAACGCCGTCTCAGACAGCAAAGTTTGTAAATAATGGAATTTTGCTGCTTTTGATGAAATTAGATATGAGATTGGAGGTATCATTGTAGATCGTGTTCGGAATCCTGGATTAACGTCTATAATGAAGGGGTATGTTTCATATAATAGCAATCAAAGTAAACATTTACAAAACGCTGGGTGGTCTCCTACGGATGATTCGCAAATAGTTGATGCCAATGGGAATTTTAATGTTGCAATAAACCTTTCAATGGTTCTCGGATTATGCGAAGATTTTAAAAAAATTATTTTAAACATACGTCATGAGTTAGTTTTACTACGTTCCAGTTTTGATACTAATGCTATAATTAATCCTACACCCGATGAAGAAATAAAAGTTGTTTTAAACAAAGTTTTATGGAAAATGCCGCATGTAGTCGTTGATGATACTCAACGAATTAATTTAATAGAATGCGTTGCACAAAATCAGGATTTGCATATTCCGTTTAGAGGATGGGAGTTGCATGAATATCAACTTCTACAAGAAACGCAACGTCATACATGGAACATTAAAACAACAACACAATTAGAAAAACCAAGATTTGTGATTGTCGGTTTCAAACCAACCGAAAAAATAGATACATGAGCAACTACAGTCGTTTTGATCATTGCTATTTAACCAACATGAAACTATATTTAAATTCAGAAATTTTCCCGTACAATAACTTAAATTTGAAGTTCGAGAATAAACAGACTGCGTTGTTATATGAGATGTATGCTCAGTTTCAGCAATCATACTACGAAAAGGAAAATAAACCACTTTTTAATCCTGAAGATTTACGAAGTATTGCACCATTAGTAGTCATAGATTGTTCTAGACAAAATGAAACGTTAAAATCTGGTACTGTCGATATTAGATTAGAATTTGAAACTAGCAGAAACGTTTTGCCAAATACATCTTGTCATTGCCTTATACTTCATGATAAGATAGTCAAATACAATCCACTCTCAAACAGCATAAGAATATTATAATTACTTTATTATTATTATTACTGTACCTTTACAAATTATGAAAAACAATAAATCATTTAGCAATCACAGTCTATTTATTAATATTCTTTACATGCTTTTACAATATCTTTCACATATTATACATTTCTCAAAATAAACTAACTGGTATGTTATTAAGAAACTGGATTTTTAAAAACAGAACGGTTATTACTACTATTTTCTCTACAATACATTTATACTAATATAGTTCAAATTCAGGCAGATTGAAAGGTATCCTATTTTTAGATACATCCAAAAACGGTGTACTTGTGCAGGTATAAACATAACACTGAAGTTTTATAACTAAAAAATTATATGTTAATCTAGATAAAATAAATTGCATTCTTTATTTGAGCCAGCGGTTGAAGCTTCACAAGTCATTTCTGAGTGTATAGTTATACCCCAAGGTTTAGTATCAGTGGTTGAGGTACTAAGAATTCTTTTATCATCACTTGGATTAAGAACAATTTTATTTTGTTTAATAGTAAAGACATCATGTTTGACTGATCTAATTAAACATTGTTGTTTCTGTACAGACTGGTTATAAAACAAAGCATTCTTATAATCATCAAAAGAAATTTGCTTAATACTTGCTAAGGAAGATCCTTTGACTTTTTATTATCCTATCCTGAACTCTGTAAGTGTACATTTTAGATCTAAGCCCTACAAACTCTAGCATGATATCACCATTGTTTTCATCTTTCATAATACCAGGAACTTTTTATTTGATAATGGAATATGATATTTGTTATGAGGGTCGTAATCGGAAGTATCAAATCTATGAATATCTTGTTTGATATAAGAGTAAATATCTTCAACGCTAAACTCGTATATCAAACTATCCGTATCTGTATACAGTAACTTTGCTTTGTTAGCAAATTGCGATTTTATATAACTATAGTGAAATTCATATAAATAGGTTTTGAAATATCTAGAATAGAGAAACCTACATAAATGGGTTTGTTTAAATAAACCTCTAATTTATTCATTTCTATTAAGACTAGATCTTTGTCTAACACAGTGCAACTATGAAAATTAGGCTTCGCTATGTAACTACGAGCTCCAAACCGCCCTTCCCATTTGCTCACTAATTTCACATCTTTCCTTTTCCGTACGTTTTCCATCATTTTCCATAAACCGAATTTATCATATTTTTATAAAAGCATATATCGAAACTGTTTTTGACTGTTGTCTTAATTTCGTATTCAAATCAATGTATTCTTTTAACCAAGGGCTTGTTTAAATCAAGTACCTTATGAATTTTTTCAGTTCTAAACCGTAGCTTAAATACATTTTAAATTCTTATAGTGAATAATATAGTTGAGTTTTGGATATAAAGTTGTAAGTAATTTCTTTAAGTTTGATTTATTTGAAGGTACTGGTGGTATCATATGTTCAGGCGCCAAAGATAAGTCACTGTGTATTTCATGTAAAGATACTGGATAGTGTAAATCGCATTCAAAAATATATCCTACATCAGAATCATCGGGAATATTAAGTATGTCTAAACGTACTATATCTGGACTGGTACCATCTAAAAATTCAAAATCTCCATATGGAAGATATTCAGACATTGTAGCCCCATATAAATTATTAACATCAAAATACATTAAATATTTAGAATCGAAATTTGGATCATAATCTGCATTCATATATTTGTTATTTGCTTTAGCATATCTATTCGAACATTGAGAAACACCGCCACGAATTCCCCGTTCTAAAAACATTATTTTTCAATATCAGTAAGCAACTCGAGTTTAACGTTCGTCGTTTTAACATCGCATCTAGAGCTAAACCAGGAGCCGTAAAGTAGTGAAGCGGATCTAACTTATACGTGAACATACAAGTTTTTCTAAAGTTTTCAAATATATCAGACAAGAGCAGTACATCTGTTTTTAAATATAGGTCTGAATAGTCCCCTAGTGTTTTATATTAAATGTTTGCCAAACGTGTTTAGCATGATTGTAGTCTTCATCTGATATTTCTTCATTGCGTAAACGATTAAAGAATGCTGTTTTACAGGGTAAATCGGTTTCATTGAGTCTATCCCAAGAGTTAATGTAATCATAGGAAATATGCCTTTGCGCGTAAGTAACTGAAACTCATTATCAGTGTTACAATTTTCCCTGGTGATGGATTTTTTATTATCATCTAAGTAGGAAGCTAATTTTTCGATGCTAGATGCCATAAACCTGAATGAATCGATAAATCTAAAACTAACTTTCATACCTTTTACATATTTTGTAAAAGATATGTATTTTCCTTATTTATTGGCAGAATGTTTAACGAACCTGACAACTCTAACGAGATTTTTTAATAATGAAATGCGAATCGTAGCCTGATAAGTTATGAAAAACTACCGGTATCATATAAGAATTATGATAATTGATGAGCCACTCCTCGAAATTCACCTGTAAAGTGGCAGTGATCGCGAACTCTAATATCATCTATACTAAAAGGTTTATTGCAAATGTGACAGTGAAGGGCAAATTTAAATGTTGACTTTTGTTCTTCCGTTAAAGGATTCATAGGTTTTGGGTTACAGAAAATTTTATTAGTCGTTTCTGAAATCAGTTTCAATTGAGCAACAAACCATTCTATACAATCCTTCCCGCGATACAATTGAAATTTGGAATATTTATTATCATAAGAGCATTTCAAATAATACGCTACACTAAAGGGTATATGCCTTTGGTAACGAACTGTGTTTAATATTACCTCAGACTCATTGCATGGTTCTAGTATACATTCGAGATCTGCATAAACTACAAATGATACTTTTTCTTGATAGTGGAAATGTTTAAATGTTAGATACTTTTCAGATTCTTCAGGTAATCTTATTGAGCAAGTATTCTGTTTTTCGCAATAATTCGAATGACGCTTAAGTAATGCTGCTGTACTAAAATTATTTAAACATCTATAACAAAAAAAATTTTTATGGTGATGTGAAGACAACTGTTTTGCAAATAATTTTGACATATCCTTAATCCAAGTAAAATGAAAGTGATTCTCATTAGCATTTGTAGGACGAGCATATTGTAAGGAATCATTATTTAAAACTAACAGATTAATAAGTTCAATTTTTTTTAAATTTTCACTTAAACAAAATGGTAGTATTTTAGCATTTTCTATACAATATAGGTTAATTGCGAGATTGTTAAGCTTTTCAATTTTTTTTATGTCTTTTAATGCAATTGGAAACTGAATTGAATTGTAGCGTAATACTGTATCAAAATGCGGATAGCTAGATATTCTATGACTATTTTGTTTAGCAGGAAATAAAGCGGAAACCAAGCTCCAAAGAATGCAATGTTGATCGTTATTTATTACATTTACCACAGCTTTTTCTTTTTATAAAGTCCGGGACCGGTACAAACGTTGAACACCCTCCTTTAAGTGGATCATGATTGTTTATATTTACCTTCAAGTGTAAAACTTCTCGGATTGCCCAACCAGAATCTTTCTCGCTAAATTCTTCTAATCGCTTCGAAATCTTGTTCAATACGTTCTCCTTATACCATAGCTTGAGATTGGTATTTATATCGATGTGACGATTTGCAGTAGGAAACGTTTTCAAATCCATTTCGCCAGTTGTAGGCTTAACAAAGTTAGCGGCAAATATTACATTAACTTTCAACATTGACTTTTTTAAGCAAGCAACAATCTTGCGTTTAAAACTAGCGAACGCCTTGTCTAAGAACACTAGAGGATCTCTATAATTTAAATTGGTAATAAGTCCCGTAATTATTCGACTTCCAAAACATGATTGTACATCATGCCAAATCAAATTTTTCGAGTATGACCTCTAGAAAGCGTTGAATCAACACCTTTTCCACGATATTCAAAGAGCGTTTCAAGTGCCTCAATCGTACAAGGTAGCTTTTAAGATATGCTAAATTAGATTCCAGTCTACTAGGATTTTCTTGTCGATTGTTTTCGTATATCTTATTTCTAATAGCAAGCTTCAATATACTAATATTTGCTTTGATAACTAAAATGTGTTTCGTTATTTCATTCACTGTTTTCAATAAATTCACGCATTTTACAGTTAATCTCAAAATTGCTTCACTAATCTCGGATACGGTTTCAGCATTCATGATTCTATATAAAATCAAAATACACTACTCAATATACGTATTTCTCTATTTAATATTTATACCAAATATCATCTGACGTAAGCAAAACAATTTCAAAAGGTTCATTCATCTGAGTTTACGGAAAACACGTAAGCAAAACAACTGTAAAAAGAAATAGCATCAAATCAAAATAATTGCATAGCGAATTGCTTTGAATGCAATTGTTAAAAATCTCCTTTATTTACGTTTTTATTCAAGATGATTTTCAAGCAGAGTTTGCATTCAGTACGTAACTATGACAAACAATTCGCTAAGAAAGCATTTCCAGTATTTACAAACTGAAGGCGACTTTGTGCAAAACAGCTGTAAAAGGAATTCGCATACAACATCATTTTCATTCAGTTACGTTTACTATGAAAAATGTTTTATATGACCTTTGATTTTATGATGTGTATACAGAAAAATACACACAATCATTACAGCGCTATTTTTATGGATACATATGAAAAAATGTGAAAACCTGAATTAGGATCGGCTTTATATTACTTTCAATGGAACATACATAATCATCTAGCGTTTACTACAAAAAATTCTGCATGATTCGCACAAATTACTATATCCCTATATATGCAGCGCCTTTTTGCAATTTATTTTCAGTCAATGAATGTAATTCATTATTTCTGCTGAGCAGTACCTTTTAAAAAAATTCTTATACAGCGGTAATATAAACGAAATAAATATAATTTAGGGTTTTTATTATGTGCATTCATTGCAATTTCTTTTTCATACAATGAAACTAATTCATTATTTCTGCTGAGGTATAATTATATTCGCTTACATACTGTTTTGTTTATTAGAATAGATTATAGAGCTAAATTTTTCAGGAAACGAGGCAAATTTTTAATTTTTTCTAACAGATCAGTTTATTACTTGAATGTAATTCATTATTTCTGCTTAGCAGTACCTTTAAAAAAATTCTTATACAGCGGTAATCTAAACGAAATAAATCTAATTTAGGGTTTTTATTATGTGCATTCATTGCAATTTCTTTTTCATACAATGAAACTAATTCATTATTTTCTGCTGAGGTATAATTATATTCGCTTACATACTGTTTTGTTCATTAGAATAGATTACAGAGCTGAATTTTTTCTAACAGATCAGTTTATTATTTAATATAAATACTTCACGTAGATTTACCAACAGTATTCAATCAGATCTCTTGTATAATTATTAGTTACTATTACTAGCAACTTTTAAAAATGAGTAACTTGTCATCAGTCAAAAATTGTAATAGTACCAACGTAAAAGTTCTAGAGCAATTTATATTACATTCTGACGAAGACGTGATTAAAGAAGTTTTTGGTTGTTCTTCGGCTCAACTCGATACTGCTGCTATTTTTGATAGTGACGTAATAGATATATCACGGTAAGTGCTTTTTCACATTTATACATGTGTTTTTAAACACTACTAATTTATAAGTTACATTAGATCAAAAACCATTCTGGAAATTCTGAGGCTATCGTAGAATCGTTGATACACTCTGAACCTCTCAGAAACATCAGGTAGTATACAAAAGAAAAGGTGAACCTACAATAATCTTTTATGTTATGCTCACAGATCAGGCAAAACATGTCGGCTATGAAAAGTTATGTACAGAATCAAATATGACTGTTTGCTGTGAAGATGACAAATCCTACGAAGATGATGCAGTAGAGTTGCTTAACGCATTTAAAAGCGTGGAGAGAAGCTACTGCGTCGTATATATTTGGAGCTAGAAATAATAAAGCAAAAAGATGAACTAGCGGTGAGGGAGCAGCAGTTACTTCAAGAACGTGAGTTAATAAATACTTTTTCATTTATAAATAGTTAGATCAAAATATTCAACAATTTTGTAAAATAAAAAGTATTTTATAATAGTTTCTCTTTTGAAACAAGACTTTCTTTAAACAAGGTAGTAAACTCAGTAAAACGCACATAAATCAGAATCCACTTTAATTTAATACATAATTTTTATACAATCGACTTAGATGTGTTATAATAATAAACTAATTTCTTAAATTAGTGACATATTATTCTGAAAATTCTATGTTGACAGTTAGACCGATCGATCCCTTACTAGTTATGTATACGTGTTTGTTCGAGCCAATACTTTCATTTAATTGTTTCACTCCATGTGCTTGAAGGTATTCAAAATATCTCAATGGCAATATACTCTTGAACTCTTCTGTTTCCACTAATACTCTATCTCCATATTTTGTCTTGAGTGTTTCCACTTTTAAAACTTTAAACCTCTTATTCACTATAATATCTTTTGAATTTACATAAGGTTTGCGATATGTGGTTTTATTAAGAGTATTAAAATCCATATTGCTTTTCTTTGACTAATTAAATTAATATTAGAGCAATCTCCTTATATAGCAGATTACCACCATCTGCGTACTTTGCCAACCCACTTTTCAACCTATCACAAGAGTGAACACATTTTGAATTGAAACCGGCCCATGTGTATTTGCAGCCTCTAAACATAAATCAGAATCCACTTTAATTAAACACAATTGACTTGAATGCAATATTTTGCATCTGTCATACTTTATAACTTCTAGCTAGAAAACCAAATTCAAAACATATACACACATTTTCTCTGCACTTACATTTTCAATATACGTGTGTTCCATTGAAAGTAATATAAAGCCGATCCTAATTCAAAACGTGCCTACAAGTATTTTACATTTGAAAAGAATTCAGGTTTTCACATTTTACATTAAAAGTATATAACGCCGATCCTAATTCAAAACGGTGCACGTGTTAAACACAATTGACTTGAATGCGATATTTTTTTGCATCTGTCATACTTTATAACTTCTAACTAGAAAACCAAATTCAAAACAGCTACACACATTTTCTCTGCACTTACATTTTTCAACATACGTGTGTTACATTGAAAGTAATATAAAGCCGATCCTAATTCAAAACGTGCCCACAAGTATTTTACATTTGAAAAGAATTCAGGTTTTCACATTTTACATTAAAAGTATATAACGCCGATCCTAATTCAAAACGGTGCACGTCTAACTTCTCGATAGAAAACCGAATTCAAAACAGCTACACACATTCTTCTCTGCACTTTTCAACATACGTGTGTGTTTCATTGAAAGTAATATAAAGCCGATCCTAATTCAAAACGTGCCCACAAGCATTTTACATTGAAAGTATAGAAGAATTCATGTTTTCACAACTATTTTACATTGAAATGTTTTCACGACTATTTTACATTGAAATCATATAGGGCCGATCCTAATTCAAAACGATTCAGCCGTATTCTACACATGGAAAATACGTCTGTCGCGTTTTGAAGTAGGACCGGCCCTACCTCACTACTCAAACGAGCACTTCTTAAAAACTGCTGACCATCGACCGATAATAGAATTTTCCCTCGTTCAGACGCGCTACCTCTCAGCTATCTATTTCCGTTCTACGCATATATGTTGTCTCCTTTAGAACCCCTCTTAAGTTACAAAAAATCGATATCGTAATCGTCCTTCACAAATACCCGTGTATATCTTACGTGACTTCTATCCAATGCTGTATTTATACGTTTCTCTGTCTGTTTTATATTATCGATCGTTTATTCCACTCCGTTCTTAAGATACTTATTATGTAGCGGCTTATACAAATCGACCTTTGCAAACACACTTCTGTAGAATTTTGTCTTAACGTTTATTTAAGTTTCCTGAACGTGACATTTAACAACAGGTGTTTCTTGAAACAACGGACCGCTTATAAAATAACAATTCTTGGTTTAACAATTCTTAGTATTTGTATAAACAAACGTTTGGCTTTTAAAATGAAAACATTTGCGTTTAAAATTATTGATTTTCTAATGCATGCAAGCTCCCTTTTTGCTTCCATGCGTTTGATTAAATTATTATAATTTCTTACGCGTATCCTTGAGCTTTTATGTACTTTAAAGCTTTTCTCCCCTTATGTAATTTTAACATTCTAATTTAAATATAGCAAAATACCTTAATACCCGTCCGTTTTCACTATACAAATTAATTAATTTGGCGCGTAAATAATTTGCTCCTATTTCTATATACACGGTTGCTAAACTTTTATTATCTACACCTATTTACCCTCTAAATCCACAACAATATATATATATATATATATATATATATATACATCTACAACTTTGATTTCGATAGAGCTTACGTTGTTTCTTTAATAAAGAATATAATATTTAGTTCATAAACCCAGGAAAGAGCTATAATTGAGCTATAATTGTTAAAGATTTGCCTTTTATTGATAATAGAAACCTTTAAAAAGTCGTTTAAGTAGCGTTTTTGAAATAGAAAACATGTATCCTGTCGCTGTTCAGCAAAACTTATATAAGAATGATGACGCAAACCGGTTGTGAGTATCAACATGATCAACATTTCTAGATACAGTGCTATTACTGGAAGTTAAAACTTCAATACGGCCTGAACTAAATGTGGTAGTGCAAATATCTAACACTATAGGTCCAGAATGTGTTATATGTTTTAACGTTAAAGACTGAAATAGAAATTCAAGTTTAAGAAGCAACCTTTTCCTCCGGCAGACGAATGTTCTCCAAAAAAGGTATGAATACAGAAATCGGGAGTTGCCTGTTGATGATGGTATAAAAATGATGACAGCTTATGATAGCTATTACGACCCCACATGTATTACAATAAGCCGAAATGGTGATGATTTCACACTCTTTTTTTCTGAGGAAGCAATCGATAAATTATTTTCAGTGATATTCAGGGTTAACGATTGCTTAATAAACCTTTTAAAGTCTAAAGTAGGGTTTATAACCGTTCTGCTACCTAAAAGGGATAAAACTTTCAGAAAAAAAATACTCGTGGAAACAAGTTCCTAATTAATAGTTTTATTAATATGACTATACTAAAACAGGAAACGCCTGCCCCTGTCAGCACCTTCAAAATAATTTAGAAATCCGTATTTTAAGAATTCTTATAACTAATGAAATAAACTTAAGCGTAACACTTTCAAATACAAAACACGTTTACACTTACCCTTTCCGCTCGTTGCGTTCTTTGCACCGTCTTCTGGTACCAATTGATTCCTTTTCTATAGTTGTAATTTCTGCTCGAGCATCACTTAATCTTATTACCACTCCATACTGGACAAGGATTTCATATCGCCAAACCAAATTTTTAAGTTAAAGCTAATCACATTACTTACACGTACTAATGTATTTATTATATGTGCGGTCTGTTCAACAACCTCTCGCTGAGTTCCTTTTTCTTCTCGCAAATTCTGCTTCAAAACAGGTAAAAACCACCTTGTACCGTTACAAGTTTTGCCTTTAAAATAGAAAAATGTATGCTGCAGCTGTTATGATAAGAGAAACTTGTGTAAGAATGATGATGATGATGGATGATGCACACCGTTCATGGATTAATACAGATCTAAATGATAATGAAAACTATTCATGGCTTTATATGAAGTCCTAGTTGTGATCAAAATCGATACCTTCTGCTACAGCATTCAATAATAAGCGTAAAGTGTTAGTATTAACATGGTCAAAATTTCTAGATTAAGGGCTATTACTGGAAGTTGGAATGTTAACACGGTAAGATCTAAATGCAGCAGTGCAAATATCTGGCACAATTGTTCTAGAAAGTGTTCTAAGTTTTAATGTTAAGCAGTGGAATGAACTTCATACCTATCAAAATCATTTTGTGGTAACAAGGACGTAAAGAATTTAAGATCAATTTCATAAATATGTGCGCTATAAAACATTCCAATAACCATTTTTTTTTATTTTTTGTGTACCGTCTTTGGAAGTACTAATTTTAATATACCAATATTACTCTGGTTATCTATTAATTGTTCAGTATCCATAATGCTAAATTTAACAGAAAGCGGTTATTTGTAAAACAAAAAATCTTTTTATCGAGTTTTTTTTAATTAATGCGTGCTTTTAAAATTAAAAAGATGTATAGTTGATCATAATGTCCCCATGGTAATATTGCACCCTACCCTTTTTCAGGTGTTATAAAAAGGATAGGAGCACGACAGAACATAAAAAAATTACACTCTGGCGCAGCTAGCATCGACCGTTGAGGTTGCGGAGGCTGCAAGAGACTTAAAATCTCGAAGGGGAGAAAATTTGTAAATTAATGACTGTAAAATAAACAACTGTGAGAAACTATGACAAGTTATATAGTGTATTTATTAAATTTTATAGAAATAAAGTTTTGAACAAAAACATCATAAATGTTCTATGAAGTCTTATTAAATAAAATAGATCAGTAAAGATTATGATACTCGTTTTTAGGCAAATAGCAAATGTAGCTATATAAGTTTAAAAGAGTTTTTAAATATGTGAACGTAACATATAAAAAGTCGATAAAATATTTAATGTGAACTAAACGTTTAAATATACTAAGAAAAGTATCGTGTGCTTTTAAATGCGTAACAAAAATTAATAAGTGTACTTGACTACCATAAGTTTCATGAAACATGTGGCTTACATTTGGACAGTATGCGTCCAGTAAGACTATGTATAATAAGAATTACTATTTGTAAATACTAGATAAATTATCTGTAAGATTAATATGTTTTACAAGTGTAAAATAGAGAGAAAATTTAATATTGCATAAATCAGTTCATTTAATTTTGAGTAGATAAATAATACTTTAATTTGTCATACCTGACATGTGCATTGAATATCATATTTTGTTATCATGAAATTCTTTGAACGGAACATCTGTAGAAATCCAAATCAAATGTGTAGAAACTGCAGGAGTCCCAGGTAACATCAAAAACAAGTGATGAGGTAGAATTCGCTAGCATTCTTAAACATTCCGTGTTTAACTTCATAAATCCATATTAAACCAAATTTTAAGAAAATAATAAACAAAACTAAAATTGTATGTTGGGGTATCGTAATTTAAAATACAACGGCATTGTCATCTTATAGTAAAGCGACAGCAAAACAAGTCTGCTGCATCTTTACGGAACGTAAGATAAATAGTACGAAGACATGGGGGTAGAGAACGACCCTGAAATATAATACGTGAATTAGTTAACACGCAAAACCAAGTGAAAAGGAATTTAAAATACATCTCTTAAATTCTTACCATCGGAAAAGTAATCCGGTGGGATTTGTAATTTAAGAAGGAAAGGAAAATGCTAGGCAAGATATCTGTAATAATATTTAAATGATTACACATTTATTATTTAACACGATAATACATACTTGATACGACCTCATGGTCAATTCTTATCAACAGGAATTCAAAATGACCTGTTGTGCACAAAATCAGGACAAGAAATAAAGCTTTATCAGAAAGTTTGGACAGGCAACCATCTGTCTCAATTATCAGAGCGGGGTATTTGGAATTGTAAGGAAAGAAAACTACAGAGCTCTTTTGCAAAGTAGAAGTGTGAAAATAAATACTAAGAATACTCGATTGTAGGCAACCTTACAAACAAGTATGAATATTAGAAAACAAACACGGTACTTTATGAAGTACTATAACCTTTCTATATTCTGAGATTATAATACATCTATTAAAAGTAAAAGTGTATATTAAGGTTCAATGGACACTTTAAAGTAAAATCTGAGGTTTAAAGAGAGAGATAAATCAAGCTGAAACGTGGCATTTACTATAAGTAAAATGACATGTTACAATATATCATATGATTGTAGTATTAGGTAACGTTTATCATTACATGCAGCTAATGCAATTTATTCCTAAAAAATTGTAAATACCTCACGAGCGTAAAAACGAAACGTGGCTTGTTTACATTAAAATCTCTTAATCATAAAATATAATCCTCAAAAATTATTTGGTTTGATGCTTTTGAATTTCTTTATAACACCATGATTAGGTATTCTATTTTCAATTTGATTATTATTTTCATTAACATACCTTTTGCGTAATGTTTTCCTCTCGTTTGAATTACAATCTAACTTGTAACTATACATTTTTAATAACAACCCTACAGAATGTGTAATTATTACACCATTTGTTTTATCCTTCATGGATCCCAATGCTTTGTTGTTAACTTAGGGCATACCATTGGGGATATTGTGCACCATATCCCGAAGTATCAAGCTTTGAGATGTTTAACTTTATGAGATCGTTGTAAACATCGTTACAAGTCAACTCATAGATAAATTAACCAGTATCACTATACTTGAGCTTGGCATTTTCCACCCCCATGGTTGAGAGCATAAAATTATTAGTGAAAATCAGACATGGAAATTTTAGATACATCCAATATGGACACATCAACATATAATGGTTTATTAAAAGATTAATTCGATTTTACTTAGTTCAGTAGGCATAAACTCATCACTAAAAATTGTGAACCATGGAACCTAGGAACAACTATCAAATTTTTTGCTCCATAACGACCCACTCGATGTCCAACAAGCTTTACAACACGGTCCTTTTGGATATTTTCAATAGTTTTACCAAAGAGTACTGTATTCATATTGTTGACGCCATTAAAGGTAATTTTATTAAAAGTAGAAATGCTAACATTTGTATATAGTTTATTTATCTAGTTGATAACTCGCAGATGTTGAAAGTCAAGGTACATATTTAGTTGCTATTCGGACTTTGCTTTAAAAGGTGTTGTTTCCAATATATACTATAAAACTTGTGTCGCCGTTCCAATATCAGCAGCCGTCTGTCGAATTCGTCCACCGCCACCAATATCTATATTGATGAAGGGTGCCCTTTTTGAATCTACTAGAAGAGCGTTTTCCTGTTGATCTTCTGCAGTCGATGCTGAATTGGTAAGTACTTTTGTCTTGCACTTGCTTTATTTATGTATTTGGAACTTCCGCTAAAATTATTTATTAAAATCAGTTTGTACTACCGCTTCACGCTCACAATTGGTCCTAGTCGAGTCGAATGTTCAGTTTTTATTTGTGATAAAAATAATTATTCTATGATAATATATGATACAATTTTGTTGAATTTCAACATCTGCGAGTCTTGTTGAGTTGTTGTGAAAACGCCTTAAATTTGCGATAAGTAAACTATCGAGATTAGACGTAATCTTTAAACTAATTTGTTTAGGTTTTGATATTTAATTAATAAAAGATTATACAATGAGTCATTTAGAACTTAGTTCGTGTGTAACTAAAAGGGAGAAATATTTTGCTATAATTCAAGCACTTTATGACGTAGAAAACAGATGTATTTTGTTATTAGAAAAGGAACAATCATACGCACTAGAATTAGATAGTTTCATTTCGCGTTTCAATAGAATGGAAGATGATTTAGATGCTTTTGAACGCATAAATGATAAAATAGGAATTTTAAATTTTAAGGTAGAAGAAAGGGAACGCATTGACGTTAATCAACCTTCAGTAGCCTATGATGAACTTTACTTTAGTATAAAAACGCAAGCTCGTAAATTAAACGTTCAAATGCGATCGACAATTGAAGGGCAAACCTCCGCCGCCACTTCGTCTAATTTAGTAAATATTGAAAATAGAAATTGAACCGTTTGATGGGGTAAAAATAAGCGATTGGCCGAATTTCTACCCTCTTTTTACGTCACTGATTCATAAAAATAAATCACTTTCAAAGGTGGAAAAATTAACGTATTTAAGAAGTTTATTAAAACAACACGCATTATCACTTATTGAATCCTTATCAATATCAGTTCAGAATTACGATATTGCAATGCAAACTTTAATAAAACGCTTTCAAAATAAACGTTTACTAGCTTCAAATTATTTAGATAAAATATTTTCATTTCGTACACTGTTTGAAGACTCCTCGAGATCATTAAATTCGTTTGTTCAAGTATTTAGTACGAATTTAAACGCTTTAAAGGCACTGCAAATTCCTGATTTATTTGACTTTACTATTTTATACGCTGGTTTACGATCACTGTCGCCTACCTCACGCAAAGAATTTGAATTCAAATGTTCTGATATTGATATTCCTAAATGTAACGACTTGATCAAATTTGTAGAAGATAGAATTAAAGTTGTTGAATTAACGCATTCAAACTGCCAGGTCCGCGCCTCCGCAATCATGTAAGCCTGTTCTTGCAATTACTAAATCAAATAAGGGACATTTTAGCAATCCACGCAATTCTTTGTTGTCTATCGCTTCCAATAAATGTGACATTACAAGAGGACATCCTGGATGCCCCTTATGCCATTCATCACATAAAATCTACGCATGTGAAAAGTTTAAGGAGTTTCCCATTTCTCAACGTTATGATGTTGTAAAGAAATTTGCATTATGTTTTAATTGTTTAGGTTTTCATAGATTGTCTGTATGTAGATCTCAGTCAAAATGTGTACATTGTGGAAATCCCAGGCATCATAGTTTATTGCACATAATACTGATAATAAAAATCGTTCCTCATTAAATACTATACGAGATTGCCAAAATAGTGTTTCACTGAAAGATGAGAATAATATCGTAGTGGCTGAATCAAATTCTGCACTGCAGACATTGTCCTGCTCTGTTACCGAAAATGTTTCGATGAACAATTGTTCAATATTGTTAAGTACCGCTATTATTGGGATATATGATGCAAGTGGTTATGTAACTCCTATTCGTGCCGTAATTGATAGTGGTTCTCAAGTTAGTCTGATTACCAATGCTTGTGTACAAAAACTAGGTTTGGTACGATACAGAAATCATATCGCGTTGAAGGGGGTGTCTAATATCGCTATTGAGAAAAATAGAGGTTTTGTTAATTGTTCGATTACACCATTAAATAATTCAAATATCCAACTTTATACAAATGCTTTAATAGTTGATCAAATTTGTAGCGACCAACCTAATGTACCCTTAGTTTCAGATGTAAGGAATCGCTTTTCGGATATCAGTCTAGCTGATCCTTATTTCGATAAAAGGGCTCTTATTGATTGTTTATTGGGCGCTGATTTATATACTGAAATTATGGCAGACTCTCATTCTATTATTAAGGGACAACCAAGTGCTATTTCTACAATTTTTGGATGGGTTCTGTGTGGCAAAGTGCCTCAACCCCTCTCACTGTCACTTAGTAACAAATCTGATCATACTTCGCTTTTTTATGTTGTGAATCATTAGACACTTCTATTCGCAAATTTTGGGAAGTTGAAGAGGTCAACCGCCCTCTGCCGGTTAATCCTGAAGATTTTATAATTGAATCGCAGTTTATAAAGAATTGTTCACGTGATCCTTCAGGACGATATACTGTTAGTCTTTTTTTTCTTGAGGAAAATCCCATTCTACCTGATACTAGGATGTACGCTCAGAAAGGCTTAATTAATTTGGAGAAACGCTTACAATGCCAACCCTCACTTTATATTGAATATCGCAATTTTATGGATCAATACATAAACTTAGGTCATATGAATATCGCTTCCTCACATTCTAATTATATTATTTCACATCACTGCGTAGAAAAGCAGGCTAGTAGTACCTCCAAAATTAGAACAGTTTTCGACGCGTCGTTTCGCCCCACCTTAAACAGTAAATCTCTTAATGATTTTCTTTTACCAGGTCCTAAATTGCAACGTGATATAACAGACATCATTTACAATTTTCGACTTCACGCTGTAGTCGTTTGTTGTGATGTTCATTGTACCGCCAAATATTAATCAACAAAGATCAACGTAAATTTCAACACATTTACCACCGCACTGAACCCGACGGTGACATTCAAGAATACGAATTAAATACGGTCACCTTCGGCGTGTCAACCGAACCCTATTTAGCGCAAAGGGTGCTTCATCAATTGGTTGAAGATGAAGGTCAACAATTTCCTTTAGCTTCAAAAGCAATAATGCAGCAAACTTATGTGGGTGATATCTGCGAAAGTGTAGATACCATTCAAGAAGCATTACAATTACAAACGCAGTTAATAGACATTTTTAAACTAGGAGGTTTTAGTTTACGAAAATGGATTAGCAATCATCAATCTGTTCTTGAGGGTGTACCCATTGATTATCGCAATCACGCTTTAATTTTAAATACAGAAGATAATTCTGTTAAGATCCTCGGTGTTCAATATGAACCACGCGAAGATTGTTTTCGTATCGTATAAATTCGAATTCGAGTGTTATGACTAAAGAAGTATGCTATCTGAAATTGCAAAATTTTATGACCCTTTAGGGTGGCTTACGCCAGTTGCCTTTTACGCAAAATCACTAATTCAAAGGGTATGGTTATTAGGATTAAACTGGGATGAGCCGCTTCCAACTAAAATTCAAGAAGAATGGAAACAATTCGTTATTGATTTACCCTTGTTAACTGAAATTAGAATTTCTCGTTATATTGATTTTAAGTTAGCACTTTCTCGTCAAGTGATCGGATTTTGTGATGGTTCGTCAAAGGGATATGGAGCGGTCATATATATCCGCTGCGAATTTCAAAATTATATTAATATTTATTTGCTTAAAGCAAAAAGTCGTATAGCCCCGCTTAAAACTTTAAGTATTCCTCGCTTGGAATTATCTGCTGCAGTTCTTTTAAGTCGTCTATTAAACTCCGTCGAATGTTTTATAAAACAAATCAAACCATGCACCGTTCATTTATTTACAGATTCGTCAGTTGTACTTGCTTGGTTACGTACACCGCCTCATACCTTAAAAACTTTTGTGTCTAATACAGTATTGCCCGAAATAAACAGTACTGAAACTAAGTTGGCGGTGTTTTTATACGTGCGCTGTCACACTCAAGTTAGCTAGTATAGACCTGTCAAGTAAACCTTAAACAAGTAATTAGTAAGGCCTAATTGTTAAAAATGGTGTTAAGTACAGAGGAGAAAGTGTTTCTGGTAGAGCATTATTTTCGTTCATACGGAATCGGCCGACGTAATGGTGCAAGTTTGCTATACGTGTCTGATCAATTCACACAAAGGTTTAATAAACGTTCTCCAAGTAATGCTGTAATTTTGAAGGTTATTGAAAAGTTTAGAAATACAGGTAGTGTATTGTGCCAACGAAAAGGAAACTCGGGGCGTCCCAGGACAGTTAACAACAACAATAACCATGAACGTGTTTTTGAGCAAATCTTAGAAAATCCGAAAGTCAGCCAGGCAAGGACAGCGTTACAACTTGATTTAAAAGAACTTCCTTTCAAAGAATCCTGAAGGAGCTAGGTACATTTTCGTATGTGATTCAGGTACATCAACAACTACATCCTCGGGATTATCGCAGTAGAGTGGAATATTGCGACAGAATTCTCGCATTACAGTATGAAAAACCTGAATTTTTGAAAAATGTTTGGTTTTCAGACGAAGCACATTTTCACTTGTCAGGCTATGTGAATCGTCGCACAAATCAATTTCTGGGCTTTGCCAGACCCGATGAGGTTCAAGAGGTTCCTTTACATAGTGAAAAGTGAGTGTCTGGTGTGCTGTTTCCGGACACGGAATCATTGGTCCGTACTTTATCGAAGAGAATGGTAGGCAAGTCACACTTAATCAACAGAGGTACAGACAAATTTTAACACGATTTATCCCTGATCTACGTCAATTCTGTCGTGCACGTAACTTGGCATTTCGAAACCAATTTTTCAGCAGGACGGGGCAACTTGCCATACTGCTGCCGCAATTCGTCAATTTCTTCAAGAACATTTTCCAAGCAAATTCATATCACGATTTACTGACTTCCTTATCCTTCACATTCTCCAGACCTCACACCTCCAGACGCATACATTTGGGGCATGGCTAAAAATGCCGTTTTCAAACGGGCACCACAAACCATCGATGAATTAAAGGATGCCGTTAGAGTCTTCTTCGCAGCCCTGAGACAACCCTTATTCAATAACATGACCAGAAACTTAGAACATCGTTATGAAGTCTGTCTCGAACGAGGAGGTGCACATTTAGAACATATAATAAAGTGTCAATAATATGTATTTTTTAAATATACAAAACAATTACAATTTCAGTACTGTTTATTTCGGGCAATACTGTAGAATTGTTGAAATTTTAGAAACTTCTCTGCCTACTTATTGGCATCATGTTTCAACACAAGACAATCCTAGTGATTGTGCAAGTAGGGGTTTATAACCCAAATTCTTATCGCAATTTACCCTCTGGTGAAAGGGCCCTCGTTTTTTGTATACGCCCTTTAGTACCTGGAACTTAAATTCTTGCAGTCCCCTACAGGATAATTTAGTACCAGAATTAAAGTCTGAAACGCTTATTGCCACCACTGCTACAATATTGCCTCTATTAGAATTAATAAATATATGTTCAAGTTTTAGTAAATTGCAAAGAAGTATTGCTTTTATATTGAGATTTTCTTTTAATTCACGATGTAAAATATTACAACTTCCACGACGTACTGGTCCGCTTTCTCCGATTGAATTACAAAATGCTAGGTATCTATGCATAAAAGAAGTACAGGCATTCTATTATTCTAATGAAATACACCAAGTAAAAACGAATCAGTTGTGTTCTCCTTCGTTACAAAAGTTAACTCCGTTTCTAGATAATCAAAACTTGCTCAGGGTGGGCGGTCGTCTTGTGAATACGACTCTCCCCTATGACGCCAAGCATCCCATATTAATTCCCAGAGATTCCCATCTGGCGGTCTTAATATGCGATTATACACATACAATAACGTTGCAAGGAGGTCCGCGTCTAATGCAATCTCTCATTCAATGTCAATATTGGATTCCCGGAATTCGTCAATTCATACGTCATCGTATTTATAAATGCATGCGCTGTTATAGATTAAAGGCTCAAACCTGTGAACCGCAAATGGTAAATTTGCCAAAGGCTAGAGTTCAGCAATCGCGTCCGTTCTGGAATACG
This sequence comes from Platerodrilus igneus, assembly GCA_036346225.1. Classification (NCBI taxonomy): domain Eukaryota; kingdom Metazoa; phylum Arthropoda; class Insecta; order Coleoptera; family Lycidae; genus Platerodrilus; species Platerodrilus igneus. The sequence continues at coordinate 237,584 of JARFIW010000975.1, read as the reverse complement.
GGGATTGATTTTGCTGGACCTTGGACAATCAAAGAAAGTCACAGAAGAAATGCTCCGCAATCAAAAGGTTATTTGGCCATATTCGTTTGTCTAGCTACCAAGGCGGTACATCTAGAATTCGTATCGGGTCTATCCACCCCTGCATTTCTTGCTGCCTTAGATAGATTTGTTGCTCGCAGAGGTTTGTGCCACGAAATATTTTGTGATTGTGGCACTAATTTTAAGGGCGCGTCCAATTATTTCGCCTATGTTTATAAAATGTTAAAAGACTCTAATACCGCTATCGCTGATCACGTTTCTACTATCAGAATTAAATGGAACTTTAACCCACCATCTGCTCCGCATTTTGGGGGTTATGGGAATCAGGTGTTAAATCCGCTAAGCATCATTTGCACAGAGTCTTAGATCCTAGGATCCTTACTTTTGAAGAAATGACTACTATTATTACCCGCGTAGAGGCAATAATGAACAGTCGTCCGCTAGGTTCTATTTTATCAGATCCAAATGAAGGTACGGATTACCTCACTCCGGGTCATTTTTAATTGGATCCTTTGTTAGCACCCCAGAAATGGATTTTGAAAGGGTTAAATTAAGCGGTGTGGATCGCTACCATCTACTTCAACAAGCTACCCAGTCATTCTGGCGCAAATGGTCAAGCAGTATTTACACACGCTAATGCCGCGACTAAAATGGTATGCAAATCAACCAAATATAAAAGTTGATGATATTGTTCTATTAAAGGTTAGTGACACGCCCCCGTTGTCCTGGCCACTTGGCAAAATTCTTGAGATTTATCCTAGCAAGGATGGCAGAGTTAGAGTTGCCAAAATTAAAACTAGCACAGGAGTTTATGTCAGACCTCTATGTAAAATGGCAACCCTACCGCTGTTAGATTCTGAATAACAATTTTTTTATTCTTTACTCAAAGTTAGTTTACATATTTGTTTGGAGTCATTATATTATAGTTAAGTTAATTTGTGTTTTTTGCTTTTGTATTTTTTATCAAAACATTGTTTTGGGTGGGCGGTATGTTGACGCCATTAAAGTTAATTTTATTAAAAGTAGAAATGCTAACATTTGTATATAGTTTATTTATCTAGTTGATAACTCGCAGATGTTGAAAGTCAAGGTACATATTTAGTTGCTATTCGGAATTTGCTTTGCAAGGTTTTGTTTCCAATATATACTATAAAACTTGTGTCGCCGTTCCAATATTAGCAGCCGTCTGTCGAATTCGTCCGCCGCCACCAATAGCTATATTGATGAAGGTGTCTTTTATTTGTAATGTATTTCAAACCATCTGATTATGTTTATACAGATCCCTACCAACATGTTCGCCACTCAAAATGCTATACAAATTATCAATTTTTGAAAGTTAGAGTTTGTTCAGTTTAGACAACGAGTCCGGAAATACGCCTTTTCTAGTCAATAAGCTTCATTGAATTAACGTAGCATCTGAAAGTCTCCTCGATAAATATTTGAAATTTGTATATTGCAATGTTGCCACTAAACTGTATATAGATGAATTTAAGAATCTCAAAGAATCAATGAAACGAAACTTGATCTTAGTATCGTCGTCATCATCATCATCAAGATCTCTCAAAGTAAAAGATATATATTTCTCCTTATTTATTGGCAACATACTAATTATGCCCTTTTTCGATATGTCTCTTATCATAAAATGGGAACCGTATCCACTCATATTATAAAACACAAGAGGTACAAAAAAACGATTTATAAAGCTGAGGTTACATTGCTAGTGTGCAAAGCCTTTTAAGTTGCGTAAAGTGGCAATGGTCTCTAATAATTATACATTTTCAGAAAGTACATATTGTGTTGCGGTATTGTTAACATAAAGTTCAATCATTGGTTGAATATGTTCGAATTTACTTTGAGTAAATTTTGCAATTTCTACCATCTCACTTGCAAACCAATCTATACAATCTTTCTCTAAATGTCTATTAAAAATGATAAAGGATCATCATAGTCACATTTAAAATAATAACCGGCACTAAACGCGTTATGATGTTAATGCTTTAAAGTGCTTGGAATATTTTGATAACTATGATTTCTAACAGGTTTTAAAATAGTCTCAAAATCGGAATAAATTATAAAAGGTACTTTTTGCTTATAAAAATGATTCTTAGATTCAACACCATCATAAATAGGATATAAACTTATACAGTTATTTACTTTTTCACAATATTTATAGTAATAATTTAACTTATCGAAACTGCTAAAGTAATTCGGACACCGATCAAAAATACATTTTTTATTTTTCTTTTTACTTAGTTGATTGCCAACAAGCCGCTATAAACTTTTGTCTAAGCATAATGGTATTTTATTTCAATATTTTCCAAATCTTGACTTGGAGCAATATAATCGTTCAAGTTTGGAAGATATTGATCTTAAAGTATAAGTAAATTACATGTTTCTCATTCTTCTGTCCTGTAACCCTTGTTAGCACCACCGTATATAGCGATCTTCCTTTACAATTAACTTTTATTTCTATTTTTATTCATATTTTCAAATTTTGAAATACTTTTAAGCGGCATTAGCGTTTCCAATTCTTTATATTTAAAACTAATCTATAGTGTGGATATGACGATGTAAGGTTACTGTCTTTTTTGGTAGGGAATAAAGCTGAAACAATTTGTTACGATACCCTTTGGACTTGTTGGACTTTTCTGGCTGCTCTCAATAACGATGTTGCAATAAAACCCAAAAAACAGTAAGTTAATTTGTTTATCCAGTAACGTAATAATCAAAACATGAAATGAAACTCTTAACTTCAGAGCGTTGTAGAAGTATTGATAAAAAACTAAGCATACATAGATCAGTAGCTAACGTGATAATAAATTTTCAGCTTCGCAGCGTAGTTGAACACCCTTCAAACAGCTACACATAAATTTTAACGAATGTCAATTGTGAGCGCGTACTTAATGTCCACAAAATAATACATTTATCGATAATACAAGCAATTGATTTACAAGTGTGAAATTGAAACATATATAAAGGTTAAATATTACCTTAGTGGTTTAATTCCCAATGAAGATTAAGAAAAATAAAATTACGGGTTTCTGCTCGAGCAACGCACATCACACTTACACGACCCCTCAAAACCGACTGACTGTTACCCACACTTTACCTGTTGTAGAGGCCGGATTCCATAAAATTGCACCACAAATTGTTCAAAAAATAGCATGACCCATCTAAGCTTTTCACGTTAATTCATGTTCGTTTATTTGAAATTTGCACTGGAAAGTGAGTAAAAGACGAAACGCTTTAATTGCCCATTTCGTATTTATTTATGTTTACCTCCAATGAAACAATATTATTTAACGCCCTACATGATTTAGATTCTTGAAATTCAAACAATCTTGTTATTGGCTTATTAATTACATTATCGAACAACCACAATCATGTCTGTTCCTGCCTGAATTATCACATTGTTGCTATTAAAGTAGTGTTTGAAATTCGTTATATTATTATCATCAGAATTGGATCTCGCCGCAAAGTGTAACTTTAATTTTAATTAAATTGAATTTTTTCAACTGTTCTTTATTCTAAATTATATTATATTACATTAATCCCTTGTGATGCAAGTTTACTATAACACCCGTTTTAGCCCTGTCCGCAAAAACTAAAATTAAGTGAAACCATTTGACCCCCAGACGCGGTGGTGGTGAAAGAGTCTGAACACCACTTTTCACATGAAAATTTTTATTCAATAGTTTAATATTATTTAATGACCTCATAATTAGTCTGTAATTGTTGCAACTTTTTGAAATTTGAACCTTTTGTAAATAATCTCAAGTATTGTTTGATGTACTTTAGCCAAATTTCAGCTTTTCTAACAGAATAATTTTGAAATAACAGATTACGAGCGTTATAAATCTTATTGCTAGTTTCACCACCTAGACAACCTATGTGCTGATACATTGCTATAAAGCAAGCAATAATTAAAAGCAAACCTACCAGCTATTTTTGTTTTTCTGTATGGGATTTTTTCATGGGAAACAAGTAGATTAGGATTAGATCTTTTAATGCCCACCAACTCAAACACGGTTATTGGGTATTTCCCTGAACCCAATTCCTATCTATCTAAAATTTAGTGTACCGTTGCTGGAGAAACAAAATATTTTCAGCTAACTTAATGAGCACGGAATCACCAAATTTAGATTGCACTATTTTTGTGCTAAAAAAAAGTTTGCGGAATTTTTAATAGTAATTCAGACAACCTTTTTACCTCCTTTATTGGTCCTGCAATTTATTTTTTATTATTGTCTTTTATTGCTTGATCCAACTACAACAAAAAAGATTTGATACTAGTTTTTCAATTAAAATATTATAAAATAACTAAACTACAATTCTTTATAGATTAACTAAAACAAATTTAATACATCTAAAATAACAGCAATAAATAGATTTTTCAAAAATAAGGAAAAGTAAAGATTACCTGCGTTTGTATTGGCGCTCTAGTCTACTAATCAACTCAAAGGTACAAATTGAAATAATAATTCAACTTAATAAGCTGAATAAACGACGAAGTCTTAACTCGAGATAACGATAACTCGCTAACACGACTATAAATCAAATAAAAAGAACTTGATTGTTATCTTTTAAATTGAATGTATAACAGAATTAACATATTTAAATGTTCTCAAATGAAGCAAAGAAATATTTATTTTGTATAAAATTAAATTGATGTTTAATTTAAAATTTAAATTGTTACCATATTAGAAACTGACATAGGTGACCTGAACGATGTAACACAGCCAGATAAGAAAATCATGTATACTCAATGTATGAATAATAAACTAACAGACAAAAAGATGATGCAAGTTGTTTTTTTCTATGAACAAATAACAGCTTCTTATCACAGAACATTTCATGTTTTTTATACTATATCTAACCACAGCCTTTCTTTTTTTTGCAAGCTATATCAACACACCTTTCCACACATAGCTAATTATTCGCTTTAATTAGAAAAATAAGGCAGTACTAATAAAAGAATTTAGAAAGAAAAGACAGTGATAAGAAAAGAATTGATCGTTATCTACAATGCGGTTTCCGGCTGTAGTATGGAAAGTTGCTGATATCATAATGATGATACTACAACAATAGCGGAAATCGCAAATCAAATTTTTATAATAAAAATGTACAGTACACGATATTGTCAGACAAGTAAAGAATGGTTTGTTTCTGCACTCCATTAAGTTGCACGAAGGGAGAGAGAATTGTTGCGTTGCAGTGCAAGCAAACCGGTATGTAAAAAATAACATATAATTTTTTATTAAGATACAAGTTTTCTGAAATTGATAGCAATCTAACCGTGGCGACGATGCAAAACAAGAAAACTTAATAAAGAAGAACCTGCTGCCACTTTATAAAAAATGAATTAAAAATGTAAATTTTGAATTAAAAGATTAATATCAATGTGTGTGTGTGTGTGTGTGTGTGCGTGATCTTTTTAACTTATTACTTATCTCTAATTCGAGAAGGAACACCAAAAACTGTAAGTTTATTGAATATTTTTTTGCTTCTCGCTGACACTTGGAATGATGCTCTTGGAGGGCGAAGTCCTAGCACTAGTTATAGTGATTTAAAAGAGTAATATTAGAAGCTATGACATATCCAGTGCGTGTGTTCTTTTTAATTTCAAAATTACTCAACCCTAACGTCACACCTCCATTCTTAACTATTTAATTGCCCAATCGGGTACTGCTCCAATCAGCACCCTCCGACGGCCCCATCACACCACACCTACGACGACGATCCTCGAATCTGCACGAACAAAACAGACCCTTAAAACGGAAATTCTCGAGGGAAGCTAAGCCACAGCACTGCTGCGCTCGCAAGTTAAATGCCGTATGATGATTACGCCACTAATCTAAATTCTTCACCTGCACGTTTATTTAAAATTTTGGGGCAAAGCTCTAGCACTGCGGGACCCTGAGCTATAAGTTATATGATGATTACATCGATTACTCATCTGATTTTTTCATGTTTATTTGAAATACGTAGGACAAAAGTATACCCCCACCTAAAAACCGTCAATCCCATATTTATTCATTTCCATTTAAAGAAATGGCCTTTTTCGGACTGAAGCCCTAGCGCTGCGCCCCCTGAGCTAAGGTGGATCTCTGTTAGAGGCAAAGCTGGTTGTAGAATCCGCTTTGCTATACTACTCAGCTTGAGAACTCCTTTAATCTTTTAAAGTATGTCTTTATTGTTATGTGAACTTTGTTTTGTATTTTTACTATTTACCATACTTATTCGTTTATAAATCAAGTGTTGTTCAAAATCTTTGAATATGGTCACACCCTGCGCATACATAACGTATTGATTATAGATACTACCATAACTCACGATTTAGCAGACACCCGACTAGGTAAGTATGACTTCGATCGTGCTAGAGGTATCAAATACGGTATAAAACCTTACTTAACAGTATTCAAAGGGTTGCGAAATGCATGTGTCTTTAAAGCTAGCAAAGTGTCGAAAGATCAGATTATTTCATTAATCTAATAATTCCAATAGCTATATATACCTCGCGTCGATTAACTTTTCAATTTATGTATTTCAAAAGATAAGCTAGGTGTCACAATCTGGTTACCGAGTTATGAAGTTTTTGCATACGCTTCATTAAATGATAATTATTTATCTTTCAATGAATGTCTTATTTTATTAAAATTAATACAGAAAATCCAATGCTTACCCCTAACATATAGCACTGTAAGAAAAAAAGAAATGTGTAAAGCGCTTTATGCTATATCCAAATTGTGAACCCCTTTCTAAGTATAGATGCACTATTTCAAATATTTTTATTAAGCAGGAGATCGCTTCATAAGATGTGACGTCATCTACAGCTTTTAACAGTATTTTATAGATGGTACTATTGTAACTTGCTTATGTTCTATTTTGTGGACTTCGCGGAATACGTTAATAGCTTTATACTTAGTAAATAGGAAAAGAATTTGCTCTCATCTTAGCTTGCTAAAATGTGTAAAATGTGTATAATTCCATGACTTAATTGATATTTTACGAAGCACGCCAGAGGGTTAGAAAGCAAAAATTAAATACCTATTGTCGTATAGAATTAAGCTTGTATAGTACAAAAACTTCTTTAATAAATACTGTCGTAAGACCTCTGTGCGTATGAAAATGAGATGGAACGTGTCATTGAAAATTTAGTACTTGAAGGTAAATTCAGCAACAGTGTCTTGTTTCTGCATCCCAGACCGAAAACTGGACGCTCTGGGACACTCATAGAGTGATTTGTAGTCGGGTTCGGGTCGGCGTATAACAAATTATGCTCAGGTTCCTTAAATTTTAACGCCGAAACCTATTTTCTCGACGTACTTCCGGATGCCTTAGAGTATTCTATGCCATCTCTCTTAAATTATATTTTGTGCCTTTAGGTTTCTCCATAACTGGATTTCTGGATTTACTTGATATCCTCGTTTACTAAACACGCGTTTCACATAAGCATTTTTTATTGTGGAAAATATAATCTGCCAAGTGGGAGAATTTGAAGGACTGCTAAAATCTAATAGATCGATAGGGAAGTTGTGTTTATAGACTTGCTCGTATTAAAAAAGCCATAAAATTTACATGTAATTTATTATAATTCTCGTATATCCGAAAGCGAGTTCATAACTTGTTTAACATCGTCTCTCACGGTTATGAAAATAGCATGCTTTAGAATGATTTTCTACATATATGGTACCTTCCTAATGCTCATTATTGCTTACAAAAATTTTGAGTGTATCTAAACGCTTTGTGTTCGGACACCGTAAGATTTTTACTCCTGCTTGGCCGAAACAATTTCCCTATGTTGTGTTTATCATATATTACCCTTCTAGAGCTCGAAGGGGATCACCGATTTCTGTGGATGATTTCTTTATGTTCATCTTGTAATTTTTCAACTGACAAAGCTAATTGGTACCTGTTAATACCAATAACACTTTAATTGGTGATAAGTTTCTATATTTATTGGTTATTCATTCCATAGGGCAGATAGAATTTTGTCAGATAACCCCTCACAGCTGTTAGGATATATCTTACTTCCCCCTTACGTTTCTGATAGTGCAAGCAAAAGATTTGAAGGTTTTGAATTGCTCTGTAGGAATTGGTTAATTATTTTTTGGCGCCAAAAAGGTTCATGCCGGTTCGCCCTAAACTACTTCTTAGGTATATGTTTTACCATTTAGTGCTTGATTGCACAATGACTACGTTTATTTCGGTTATTTCGATCCCGATTGAAGTCGAGCGGCTTTAATTGTCAATCCCAATCCCAAGCGTTTATATGTAAAGGGTTTGAAAAAGAAGAAGGAGTTATTAAATTACTTTCTCGGTTATGTTGATAAAAATAAAGACCGGAAAATGACATGATGCGAAGTTAGGTACGAATATGCACTTGAAGTGTCATTTCAGGTAAATTCAAGTGCTTACCCGTTTATATGGGTAGTTTGAAGCCGCTTCAGTCAAGTCAAGCTGTAAATTTTTGGGATTGACTTGAACTGTTCAAGCCGCTTGAAATCATATTTTTGCGTGTTTAAATCCAAGCTTGAAAGTGGATTACTCGAGCAGCTTGATTTCAAACCGGATTGAAGTAACCGAAATAAACGTAGTCTATAAGAATGTTTGATGGCATTTGATTTCTTCATATTTGTATTTTCTTCTTTTTGGAAAAAAGCAGTTTCATAATACTGATGCAAAAGACTGAGGTTGTTAGGAGGAAAATATGTGAGAAGGAAATCAAAGGAGGTATTTGCAATTCAAATACTTCAAATTTATATATAAATACCGAAGATCGTTTAAAAAAAGTAAATTGCACACACCTCATATACATATATATATATATATATATATATATATATATTGCTGTGGAAGTTCAGAAGAATCCTTGGACGAAACTGGGACAAAGCTTTAACATCGAACCCCAGCGTTGGGCCGTCATAAGATTGCTGTGATGGGTGATTAAGGGTTTACTGCCTCACCGGTGTCATTAAAATAATTTTCTCAAAAATTCACAACTTTAAAAAAAAATTGCTTACCCTTTGATTTCTGCTTCCAAAATCTTCAGTAGCTTCCCTGGCTAGCTCAGCTGTGCTTCTTCTCGGATACCTAAATATACAACCATTCTTCCTTTACACTCGCACACCATTCAATGAAATCACCAAATAATACAACAATTATACAATCTTTTATTTGCCGTTATTTACAGACAAATTATTCACATGTATAACAAAAAAACAGCTTGATACACAAATTTCAAACTCAGATGTGATATGTTTTAAAGTTCTTGATGTTCTAATTATGTTCAAACAAATTCAGTAAAATATGAGTAGATGGGCCCCTTATAATACCCTACATTGATAGTACACTGGAGTATGGTGAGCTCATAATAACCCAGTTTATTTAGTATATGCTTTTTACCTTGCATAAATTAATACAAAATTGATAGACCCGTTTACCATTTACAATCCAATTTATATTCAGAAAAACATTTAGTAAGTTTTAAAATACACCCCTTTCCAATATTTAAATAACCCCAATAAATTGTCCAGTACATGTATCTTTTCCAATGAGTTTATATAACCATAAATAAACCCCAAAAATTCACTGTCACATCACCAAAATTTCACAAATGTTTATCAGACAACAGAAATTTGAAATAAATTACCTGGAGATGGTTTCAAGCTTCTATCCCTTCGACGTCGATCACCAGAACATCTTGGTGTCGTGACCATGCGCTGTGATACTCGGCGAATTCACATGTTAACGCAATTTGCAAACAAGCGGCTCGTTTTAAAGTACCATTCCATAACAGCATACAATTTTGGTTGTTTGAGATGCTTACCCCACGTATATTATGCTTCCATTCATTGATTTTAGCTTAGTGTAGTAGTAGTCAGACCTCTATTAATTTAATATACACTACACGTATTTCGCATTAATAAATAGAAAGCCAATAACAAAAACTCTACTATAATGATGGTCTATCGTAGTACAGTAGTAAAGAAGCGAAGATAAGACAAAGAAAACCGTAATAATGTAGCTAGAGTATTTATATCATTTCACAATGCTACCCACGGACACACTTCACGCGAAACGCTTATTTTCAAATTAAATTTCTACAAATTTTGATGCAACCGTTTCGAAAATTCCTGAAATTTATTCCGTCTCCGTGCCGTACATAACCGAAAATCGCTCCTACCTGTCGCGTTTGTCTACGTTTGGAAAATTGTTGCTTCTAACCAATGATACTATTCTGATGCATGTCTGCCGTCGCGTTCAGAACCCCACTTGAGTTATAGAAAATCGATATTGCTGACAACCCATCCTCACTCCACGTGGATTAGTACGTGCGTTTTAAATATCAACGCTTTTGTACCTGTCTCTATCTGAATGTATATAACCTATCGTGCATTTCCCTTGCTCTTTAGGAACTTTGTTAGCTTGATGTTCACACCAAACTGACGGTTGAAAATATTTTCTATGAAGTCCTGTGTTAATATGCTCATAATTTCGAAGAATGTATCCTTTTTAAAAACGCAGATATTCGTTAATTATTGACCGTTTAGCACAACAATTCTTAGACTTTGTATTTCGCAGTATCAGATACAACTTGACATTTGCTTGTTTCAACGAACTTTTGCGCTGGATTTATTGATTTTATTCCCTAGTGGGTATTCTTATGCTCTTAATTGTTGGATTAAAATAAATTAACATTAATTATGCATATTCTATTTGCTTTAAAACTGTTTTTCTTTTGTACTTTCTAACATACCATTATTAATTATAAAAATACGTCAATACATGTCCGTTCCACCCTAAATGAATTAAATAAATTTTGCGCGCAAATAATTTGTTCTTTCCTCTATAAGGGTGATCAAAATTGTATAGTTTACCCCAAATTTTACCCCTTAACTCCACAACAATATATATATATATATATATATATATATATATATATAAATTGATATGATAACGCCGCACGCCGATGTAATAAATGTCCCGTTTTCTGCTGAACGCCACCGCTGTGTTTCTATAATCTTCTAATCTCAATTATACCACGACTAGCCCAGTTTGATTTACACAGAGTGCACAACGTTACTATGATCAAATTAATTTACCGCTTTAACTCTTACCTGTTTGAATTGATAAAACATAGTCAATCAATATTCGTATAATGAAAGGAAATAATATCTACACTTCACAATTTTGTCATCCCTTAAATACACCCCTCAATCAATTAATATTATTTGAATCATTTATCCCAAAAATTATATCCCTTTAATTTAATTTAAAGTCACCAGAAATGACACATTTTACTTAAAAAAATCTGGAACGTTCAAGACCTTTTATTCTTATCACGTAAATTTCAACGTATTAAATCTTTTTGTTGACTCCTTACAAATTTGAGAAAAAATAATATATTCAGTGTTTAAATTTAAATTTGAAAAGATTCCTTATACTAGTTAGCCCTGCTCAACGATATCCTGATTTACTGTTACGTTCTGTGGATCAACAGCCTCCTTATTATCTTCAATCGAAGATCAATGCTCTGCCTTCACGTGCTTTGAACCAATAGTTTTGTTACTCCTTATTTCCAAAATTCACCTCGTGCTTTACTTTATATTTTTCTGGATACTTCATAGACCTCTCCACTTAATTACAAACTGGATTTCTGAATACCCCTCAGAAATTCTGAATACCAGACTTAGATCCTTCTTAATATCACACTTAGAATTCGCGGTTTCTTAGAATCGTGAATTAGAGTTCTATTTCTAAGGGACACCTTAGAATTCGTAGGTTTCTTAGATGCACCTTCAAATCCTTACATTATTATAAACATTTAATATAAATTAATTAACAAATTTCTACTCACGTTTTCTGCAAAACGGCAAACGCTTTTTCATATATCTTCAACATAATTCGTCATCAACTATTATTACACAACACTACTTTTCACAATAAATTAGTTTAAAGTTTATTTATTTGACGCGTAAATATTTGAGTAAGAGTGTTGCAAGTTCGATGTGCTTCAAATTAAGACTGCCCTTTTTTATCAACTCTGGGCGCTATATAGCTTTAGTTATCTAAATTTGGATTGGTTTGTCCAAACACACTTACAAAGTGTTGTAACCAACTATGTTTGTTTTGGACATTCCTAGAAGTTTTCAATCTGATTTTTGATGAAACTATTCTGCAGTCCCGTATCATGCTGGTATTTGCTATTGTTTTACGATTTTTGACCGCCTGTTTTGTTATTATTCCGGGACTTTAATTTAGCTTATGTCTGTTGTTTATGTAGATAACGCTTTTGTAGAATTAAACAAAATAACTGATGTAATACAAGTGATGTTTTCGTTTATATCTCCATTTAAAACTTATCTTTGAAAGTGCGTTCTGTATCATAGTTTTTTATTATTCCTTCTTTATTACAAGCGTAATTGCATGAAGATTTGCTAGGTTTTATCTTATCTCATGCGTATCTATTTTATAAACTTATTGAACGCTTCTTGACGTATTTTAATTACATGTATATTTATTTCTCTGCTAAATACGTGTTCTCTTATTGAAAGATATGCTTACTGGTATTGATTAAAGATAATGGCGTTTCTTATACAGGGTGTTAAATGTTTGCTATTTACATAATGTGCGAATTATTTATTTTCCTGCTAAATAAATGCAGTTTTTTATTCCTATTGCTATTTACAGTTACTACGCGACCCTTACGACTCAATACACCCTAAACAGTCACTTATCACAGCATTATTCCCCCAAATTATAATATAAAATTTTAGTACAATGTCATTTTTCGCGCCCAATGTGAAGTCAAAGTCCCATTAGTCTACAAATTCTTATATTTTTATTTTATTTCACAAATCTAATTCTCCCTTTGTTAATTTCCTATTTACACCTGCCTAATCTTATGCCTATGTCCTATTTTACTACCCTATTTATGCCTATACCTGATCTTATACCCATGTCCTATTTTACTACCCTATTTAGGCCTATACTTAAATTTATTTTACATTTTATCCACTTATTTGTGTCCCTTTGAATGGGTGTGAAACTTCCCCCTTATTGCTCCCGAATCTGTGTCCTTTAGCTCGAATTTGTTCCCTGCTCTATAAATATACCCTCACTATTGATCCTATATTTTGAAAAATTCATACTTCTTTAAATTTAACCTTAAACCAACTATATATAAGCCTAATAAAATTCTTTCCAAATGTACAAAGTGTTGTTCAACACTATTACTAAAGATCAAAACATCATCCACGTAGTGGAAACAAAATTCCTCATACGGTCCCAAAATACCTTACATAGCTTTCACTAATGCAGCCGTACTCGAGGACAAACCAAACGGGACCACCCTAAATTGGTATACTCTTCCTTCTACTGATTCTCGATTCTCGCGCTAATGGAATTAACCAAAATGAACTATTCAAGTTTATTTTGGTAAAGATTTTCTTACTACCTATCCTCGCCAATATGCTATCCATTGTTGGTGGACAATTGTATTGCGGTTTTGTTCGCTTATTGATCTTCCTTGCATCTAAACATAACCTGATGCTATCATCACTTTTCTTTACAACGACTAATGGATTCACAAAGTGTGTATTTGAGCTTTCGATGATACCTTCACGTAATATTTGTTCTATTTCTTCCTTAACTCTATCCCTGTATGCTGCCGAAATAGGATATAATTTAGTGTTAAACGGTCCGGTGTTTACTACTTCTAACTTGTGCACATAACCTGTGACAATTTTTGATTTCGACCCGATTACTTCTGAATGCTTTTCTAATAATAAATTCACCCTGCTTTTCAAATCTTCTGGACATTTAATCTCTTCATTTGTATTTCCCTCATTCTTTATTTAATCCACAAATTGATTAATATTCACGCAGTCACCCTCTATTTCTATATTACACTCTTCATGCTGAAGCGGGCTACTACTACCGCGTTTGTCTAATTTAAAACAAGTAATAACAAGGGTCTTTATTACTCACTGTTGACAAGTCTAATTAACAGTATATGCCCTATTTATAGATGTTTTTAGCCAATTAACTATGAAGCACTATCACACTAATGAATTTACAAGCACTAATACCTTCATAAACTAACTTTTTTACCATAGGTCCATTAATAACACTAACACAACTATTTTTATTACACTTTTGTTTATTTATGTATTCTACAAGCTGCATGTACATTAGACACATCATATAACATCTATGTATACTCTTGGACTTCCAAATGCTCAACTACTTTTACTATACACGATATAATTTTACATTTGACATACTGGTATAGACTGCACTCTTGCATTTATTAGCGGTCTTATATATACTCTGAATTAAAAAGGATGACTCATTCTCCAGTAATTGCTAGAAGAAATCTCGAACCCTGGAGAATATGCAGAGCCTACAGCGCTTGTGTGTTTGACGGGTTGCCTAATAGTAGCTCGCAACAATACCATTTAATATACTCTCCACTGCACTCTATTTCTTTGCATTCTGCATTCATCTTCAACCCCAACTTGTCTATAACATCCATCCCTAATATAATATCTATCTTTAGTCCAGGTATAACCATAAAATCATTCTCCGATTTTACATCTCCCATTTCACATCTCAGAATTACCCTTTCACTTATTTTAGCAAATTTCTTATTATTTGGTGCCACCAAGTTACATCTCGTTATAGGTATCGCCTTATTCATCAATTTTTCTCGATCAACAAATTTTTTCGAAACAAGTGATGCTTCTGCTCCAGTATCAATCAATACTTTAACTATTTTACTTTCCACCTTTAAATTAACTATCGGTAATAAGTTTCTTTCTAATTCATTTTCCGTCTCATGTTTAATAAGTTCGCCCTGATGTTCGTATCTGTTTATCCGTAGAAGTTTGGTTCGTCCGTATCTGAAAATTTTGGTTTCGCGTGGAAGGTCCTGCCTAACTCATAGTCTCTGCTTGTGTGCGATTAGTATTCCTTGTTTGTGTGCGTTGATCTTCATGTTCCTGTCTATTTATTTCTCGGTTATTGTTTTTCTCATGATTAATCCGTTCTATTTCTTGCCTTGGTATCTGACCTGAATTTCTAATACGCCTGAAATTATTATTAAAATTATTGTAATTACCACTATTAAAATTTCTCCTATAATCATAGTTTTTTCGTTAATAATTAATTCTCCGGGTCTCAGTGTTTCTTTGCGTCTTTATAAAATTTCTACGTCGATTCCTAGTGCTATCCTCAGTTCTATAATTTGTTCCCAAGTCATCATACCTTTGTAGATATTCTATAAATATGTCCCGGTCTACTATATTCTGTATTGTGATATATTGTTTTACTTTGCGTTGAAATGCCCTGCCAAATATTTTATGATTCGTTTATCCTGTAAAGGGGGATCTAATTGTTTTGCTACGCTAAACTTTCCTATAGCATATAACTCCCGAGTCATTCCTGTATCTGAATTCTATTTTCCCATGCTCAGGTCATTCCTTACTTTGTCTTGTTGATTATCCCCCCCAAAGGTGTCGTAAAAATTTTTGTTCAAACTGTTGAAATGTTCTACCTCGCTTTGTACTAATTATACCACATTTCTGCTCCCCCTTTCAACATCGATTTTACTACATTTAATTTATATTGCTCTAACATTTTAATATTTTTAAAAAGATTTTTGGATTTAATTTACCGTCCCCGTAAAATTTTGTGTATTGATCTATTAAATTCGATTGAATTATCATGAGTTACCTAGCATTAAAATTTCCTAAATTAGTTTCTAAATTACCTATTTCTCGGTTTATTGTTCTGAATTCTATTTCACAATTTCCCCCAAAGTTTTGTATTTTAGTATCTAGATTCACGAGTTTGTCGTTTGTCTCCCTTTCACATATCTCTTGTTTAGATTTTACCATTTTAACATGATCCCACACACAGTCGATTTCATCCGTAATCCTCACAATTTTCTTTTGCATTTGTGCTCTCATCTCCGCAAATGTTTGGTTGGTTTCCCTTAAACTATCGCTCAGAATTTTTTTTTCTTGCCTAATTTTTCACTATTTTTCGTCAATTTTTATAGTCATGTTTTTCATGGCCTCTTAATTTTTGTCCATTTTATTGTTCAGTGCCATTAAATTCTCCATCATTTTTGCTTCTCGTGAGGTCTGCTGCTCCTCGCTAGAACTACTTTCAAATGTCCTTTCCTGAATGATTACACTCTCTTGGAATCGTTTTTCCACCTCTTGATTTTTCAGTGCCTCCCTTTTGTCCATTTTTAAAAATTTAAATTTACACTAAATCTTAAATACTAAAATAAATTTGCCTAAATTCAATTAATATACAAATTTCTCTGAATTTTTCTAGTTTTGGTGATTTTTCTCAAATTACAATCCTTCTGTTATAGCCCCAGTGCTAATTTAATAATTTTATTTTGTTATATTCAAGTCCTACTGTCGGATTGTCAAATTTATTTGATTTAATTCGAGCCCCTGGCATGGGCAGCCAGATTAAATTGTGGTATAATCAATACGCTATCTTTATTGTGGTATAATATTCTCGCCTTACGTTCAAGTCGCTATATTTTGCTGTGGTAAAATATTCTCGCCACAAGTTGGGCGCCATATTAAATTGATATAATAACGCCGCACGCCGATGTAATGAACCTCCAGTTTCCTGCTGAACGCCACCGCTGTATTTTCTATAATTTTCTAATTTCAATTATGCCACGGCTAGCCCAGTTTGATTTACACAAAGTGCATAACGTTACGATGACCAAATTAATTTACCCTTTTAATTCTTACCTGTTTGAATTGATAAAACAAAGTCAATCAATATTCGTATAATGAAAGGAAATAATATCTACACTTCACAATTTTATAATCCTTTAAATACACTTTTCAATCAATTAATATTATTTGAATCATTTATTCCAAAAATTGTATCCCTTTAATTTAATTTAAAGTCGCCAAAAATGACACCTTTTACTAAAAAAAAATCTGGAACGTTCAAGACCTTTTATCCTAATCACGTAAATTTCAACGTATTAAATCTTTTTGTTGACTCCTTACAAATTTGAGAAAAAATAATATATTCAGTGTTTAAATTTAAATTTGAAAAGATACCTTATACTAGTTAGCCCTGACCTGTGATATCCTGATTTACTGTTGCGTGTTGTGTATCAACACCCCCCTTATTATCTTCAATGGAAAACCAATGCTCTGCCTTGTACTCCATCACGTGCTTTGAACCAATAGTTTTGTTACTCCTTGTTTCCAAAATTCACCTCGTGCTTTACTTTATATTTTTCTGGATACGCCATAGAGCTCTCCACTTAATTACAAACTGGATTTCTGAATACCCCTCAAAAGTTCTGAATACCAGACTTAGATCCTTCTTAATATCACACTTAGAATTCGTAGGTTTCTTAGAATCGTGAATTAGAGTTGGATTTTTTAGGGACACCTTAGAGTTCGTAGGTTCCTTAGATACACCTTCGAAGCCCTACATTATTACAAACATTTAATATAAATTAATTAACAAATTTCTACTGACGTTTTCTGCAAAACAGCAAAAGCTTTTTCATATATCTTCAAAGTAATTCGTCATCAACTAGTATTACACAGCACTATTTTTCACAATAATATAATTAAAATTTATTTATTTGACGCGTAAATATTTGAGTAAGAGTGTTGCAAGTTCGACGTGCTTCAAATTATGACTGCCCTTTTTTATCAACCCTGGGCGTTATATAGCTTTTGTTATCTACATTTGGATTAGTTTGTCCAAACACCCTTACAAAGTGTTGTAACCAACCATGTTTGTTTTGGAAATTCCTAGTAGTTTACGATCTGATTTCTGACGAAACTATTCTGAAGTTCCGTATCATGCTGGTATTTGCTATTGTTTTACGATCTTTGACCGCCTGTTTTGTTATTATTGTAGGACTTTAATTTAACTTATGTCTGTTGTTTATGTAGATAAAGCTTTTGGAGGATTAAACGAAGTAACTGATGTAATATGAGTGATGTTTTCGTTTATGTCTCTATTTAAAACTTATCTTTGAAAGTGCGTTTCTTAACATAGCACTTTATTATTTTTTCTTTATTACAAGCGTAATTGCATGAAGATTTGCTAGGTTTTATCTTATCTCGTGCGTATCTATTTTATAAACTTATTGAACGCTTCTTGACTTATTTTAATCAAATGTATAATAATATTTCTGCTGAATACGTGTTCTATTATTGAAAGATAGGCTTACTGGCATTGATTAAAGTTAACTGCGATCTTTATACAGGGTGTTAAATGTTTGCTATTTACATAAAGTGCGAATTATTTATTTTCCTGCTAAATCAATGCAGTTTTTTGATACCTATTGCTATTTACAGTTACTACGCGACCCTTACAACTCAATACACCCCTAAACAACCCCTTATCACAGCAATAGTAGTAAGGGTCATGTAGTAACTGTAAATAGCGATAAGAATAAAAAAACTGCATTTATTTAGCGGAAAAATAAGTTACTCGTACTTTATGCAAATAGCAAGCATTTAACACCCTGTATATAGACCGTAATTAAACTAAATAAATGCAAGTGAGCATATCTTTCAACAATAGAACGCGTATTCAGCAGAGAAATAATTGTACATGTAATTAAACATACGTTGAGAAGTGTTCTACAAGTTAATAAGATAAAATACGCAGAAGATAAAATGAAACCTAACAAATCTTCATGCAATTACGCTGGAACCATGAGCGTTTTGATAAGAAAACGCACTTTCAAATAAATACATAAAGGAAAACTGCACTAGAGTTACATCATTTATTTTTGTACAATTATCCAAAAGCATTATATTTACAAAACAACAGACGTAAGTTGAAAGTCTGGCAACGGTAACAATAACAAATAACATCCATGATATTAAAATCCGGAATAATTTTATCAAAATCAACTTAAAAATACAGGGAATATTAAAGACACAAGCTGGTTGGTTGAAACAATCTGTAAAACTGTTTAAAAACCCAACCCAGATGTAGTGGAAAAATGGATATTTAACACCAACTGGTGATAAGACAAGTCAGTCCAAACGTCGAAGTCACGACACTCTTAACCAGAAATCTACGCGTCAAATAAATAAAGTTTAGAATATATCAAATTTATGTTATTGTAAAAAGAGTGCCGTGCAACAATTACGTTAAGCATACATGAAAAGTTTTTGCCGTTTTTCTCAGAAAACGTGAGTAGAAATTGGGTAATTAATTTAAATTAAATATGTATAATCATATAGGGCTTCTAATCAGATTCTGGTACAACTCTAGTTGACTTCCAACCAAATTCTAATTGGCTTCTGGTACAATTCTGCTACAATTCAAATCGACGTCAAAAGTATTTAAGGGAAGATATTCAAAGCATATGCAGAGAAATATAAAATAAAGAAGCATGAAGTGATTTTTGGAAAATAAGGGGTAACTGTACTCAAATATTGGTTCGACTAAGCAGAGCATTGGTATACGATTGAAAACAACAAGTGTTGATTCACATCACGAAACAACATATCAGGAGATCACAGGTCAGATCTACTTAATTTAAAGATATTTTTCAATTTAAATTTTAATACTGAATTTATTCAATTTATCTAAAACTTGTAAAGAGTCAACAAGAAACATTGCGTCCGTTTAAACTTACGTAATAAATCATAAAGAGGTCTCGAACGTTCCAGATTTTTTTGTAAAGGTATAGTTTTTGGTGACTCAAAAGTGAATCAAAAGTATATAAATTTTAGGATAAATAATCCATATAATATTAATTGATTGAAGGGTGTATTTGAAAAATTTCAAAATTTGTAAATATTATTTCCTTTCATTTAATGAATGTTGATTGACTTCGTTTATCAATTCAAACAGTTAATCATAAAAGGGTGAAAAAGAAAATGTTTATCGTAACGTTGCACACTCTGTTTAAGTTAAAAAGGGCTAGCCGTGGCATAAAAATAAAATTAAAAGAATAAATTAAGAGAACACGGAGCGCTGGCGTTAAGTAGAACGTTTATTACACCGAGTACGTTGTTAATTAATATGATAGCACCGCACTCGGTGTAATAAACGTTCTACTTAACGCCACCGCTCTGTGTTCTCTCAATTTAATCTTCTATTTTTATTATTATGCCACGGCTAGCCCTTTTTAATCTACACAGGGTGTCAACGTTACGATGATCAATTTTTTTTCTCCCCTTTATCATTACCTGTTTGAATTAATAAACGAAGTCAATCAACATTCATATAATGAAAGGGAATAATATTTACAATTTTTGAAATTCTTTAAACACACCCTTCAATCAATTAATATCACATTTGTTATTTATCCCAAAATTTATATTCTTTAAGTTTCAATATAAAGTCACCAAAAACTACCTCTTTAAAAAAATCTGGAACGTTCTAGACCTCTTTATGATTTATTACGTAACTTTAACTTATGCAATGTTTCTGGTTGACTTCTTTATAAGTTTTGGATAAATTGAGTAAATTCAGGATTAAAATTTAAATTAAAAAATATCTTAAAATTAAGTAGATCTGACCTGTGATATGTTGTTTCGTGTTGTAGATCAACACCCCCTTGTTGTTTTCAATCGTATACCAATGCTCTGCTTAGTTGAACCAATATTTGAGTACGGTTACCCCTTGCTTTCCAAAAATCACCTCGTGCTTCTTTATTTTATATTTCTCTGCATATGCTTTGTATCTCTTCCCTTAAATACTTTGGACGCAGATTAGAATTGTACCAGAATTGTACCAGAAGCGAATTAGAATTGCTTTATAAGTCAATTAGAATTCTTTTCGGCGCGAATTAGAATCCAATTAGAAGCTGTTTTCTAAAAAAAAAGGCAAAAATTCTTCATGTATGCTTAATGTAATTGTTGCACAGCACTACTTTCACAATAACATAAATTTGATATATTCTAAACTTTATTTATTTGACGCGTAGATTTCTGGTTAAAAATGTTGTGGCCTCCTTTCATTACATGAATGTTGATTGTCTTCGTTTTATCAATTCAAACAGGTAATCATAAAGGGGTGAGAAAAAATTGATTATCGTAACGTTGTGTTCTCTGTGTAGATTAAAAAGGGCTAGCCGTGGCATAATAATAAAAGTAAAAGAAGACTTGAGAGAAACACAGAGAGGTGGCGTTAAGTAGAACGTTTATTACACCGAGTACGGCGTTATCATATCAATATTAATGTCAGCCCAACGTTGGGGTTCGATTGTTCCTGAAATTGATATGATAACGCCGTATTCGGTGTAATAAACGTTCTACTTAACGCCACTGCTCTGTTTCTCTTAAATTAATCTTTTATTTTTATTATTATGCCACGGCTAGCCCTTTCTAATTTACACAAAGTGCACAACGTTACGATGATCAATTTTCTTTTTCATCCCTTTATGATTACCTGTTTTAATTGATAAACGAAGTCAATCAACATTCATATAATGAAAGGAAATAATATTTACAATTTTTGACATTCTTTAAATACACCCTTCAATCAATTAATATCATATTGATTATTTATCCCAAAATTTATATACTTTTGATTTAAAATAAAGACACCAAAAACTACCTCTTTCCAAAAAAATCTGGAACATTCTAGACCTCTTTATGATTTATTACGTAAGTTTAACGTATGTAATGTTTCTTGTTGACTTCTTTACAAGTTTTGGATAAATTGAATAAATTCAGTATTAAAATTATAAATTGAAAAATATCTTAAAATTAAGTAGTTCTAACCTGTGATATGTTGTTTCGTGTTGTGAATCAACACCTCCTTGCTGTCGTCAATCGAATACCAATGCTCTGCTATGGTAACGCTGCACCCCGATGTAATTAACGTTTAGTTTCCTACTGTCAGCCACCGCTCTGGCACTATGACATGAATCTACACTTGCTCTTACACACGCTAAGATTAGGCATTTATTTAATAAAGGAATTCCGCGGGTATCTGTCATCTTTGAAAATAAATATGCCTCATACGTCTCAATTGAAGCAATGTTAAAGACTGTTCTAATTTTTCAGTTTTGAATTGCTACCTTTACTTATCTACGATACGTATTCCAAGTGGTTAAGATAATAAGCGATAGCAATAGACCTACTCCAAATATTTCATCTGTTTCAGGTCCACTGCAGGATAAATCTTAAGAGACTAATTTAAGAACAATCGACGAAGATATCTATGTACCAAACGGCTTGAATATTTTCACTTTCTCTTTTTCAACGCGCTGCAGTTGTTATTAACGATTGTATTTAAACATTTCTTAATTCATTTATAGCTACGTTTTCAATTAATTCTTTTGTTGGTTTTTTAAATGTTAAAAATTATTGGAAAATCTCCCACAATTAATAGTTAATTCACTGATGCATGTTCGAGGATCTAAGAGCCCAAATTAAGACAATTGATAACCTTTCCGTTAAATATATTTTAGTCGACTATTACTCGTAAACCGTTCTAGGACGACGCAAAGATGTTCCTCCATATTGATACTATAGATAGGAGGCCTTACGCGTGGTCGTTCTTACCCAACAATTAAAAATATATTTTATTTAAAAATTGCTGGTGATGTTCTATATTCATGCGGTCCAGAAGAAGTTGGTTTAATTGTGATCCTCCTCTATGTTGCTTAACAAAACATTATGTTTAAATAAATACTGGTCACAGGTGGAGTGTTTCTCGATTGCGTTGATCTGTACGAAGTAAGATAAAATTCTGATACGCCTCTACACACCTGTGCATTGGTATTATAAAACGTTACACTGCGTGTCATGGGAAAAACGTATTACTAGAGAATTATATAGAAGCAGAATTAAATTTTGATGTACACCAGGCCTATAATTAATTGTACCTGAGTAGCGATTTTAGAATTACTTCTCTTATTAACGCCATATTTTGAATTACTTTAGTATTCTGCATTCAACTGTTTTCATTTGAAAACAACAATCTTGAAATGTGACGGACTAAACAACTAAAATAGTATACAATTTTTAGAGCTTACATTAATATTGTCTAGATATGATTTCGAGAAAAGAAAAGACATCCAAATGCAACACGGTGAGCCGATTCCAATGCTTGATTCTACAACTGTTTAATGGTCTGAAAAATTACTCCTGCTGCTCACAATTTCCTTATTCAAACCGTCGTAACCCTTTTCAACTCTAAATTTATCTATTGTTATTTCAATGGTTAGCGGCAGCAATGGTACTAATTCATGTCCGAAACAGATGCGCGCTTTATAGAACTGTGGATCCGTTTTCCCACTAGAATTTGTTTTAAACCACTACACCATGCATTATGCAAACACCAAATACCCGTTCATGAAAGAATAAATAGTGTGCAAAACAAACAACCCAAAGCAAATTATGCGTCCGTTCTTGGTCCAAGTTAAGTTAATGACATTGTTCAAAGCAAACAACATAATTCCAGTTGAATGATTCTTTATTTTCTGAAAAAAGTTGAGCGCGTCTAGAGAGCTATACATAATACGAGGATGTATTTGATATCGTACATATATTTCATTCTTTAGATATTTCATTTGTGAAAGATTAACTGAACTTCCATCTTTACGGACATAATGTTTCCTTAAATGCATTGCCTCTTAAATATATAAGCAATTATTTTCAATTTAGTAAACTATTAGATACAAACAGGACAAGTCCCAGTGAAGTATCCACTAATATCTATAAACATAAGTTTAATAACTTACTTGATTGAAGTAGAGTGAACTTAAAGTTTACAAGTTGACAAAAATAGAAAATAATATAATAATAAATAAAAGCGCATTTAACAAAAAAAAATTTTGATAGAGACTTAAGCTAGAGTTTTTGTATAAATATGATTATATAAATGAATAGACAACACAAGTAACATAAAAATATGCGTGATAGCAATTTAGCTGGTACTATATTAGTTTAAAAATTATTCTATATAGGTTTCGATTAATTTTATAGAGCTACGAAATGCTAACAAAGAGATGTGAAAAATGTCTAAATCATTATAACGTGTGTTATAGGAGCAAATCATTCGGGCTACCGGCGAATTTTGCATAGTGTTAGTGTTATATATTAGCTTACGAATGGTTGGTGCGACTCTTGTTACGTTTATTTTCGGGATAAATTAATTACCCATTTTTCCCTTTAATTTGTTGTTCAGTTAAATCAATTCCGTTGCTATTCGTAAATCCTTCATCAACATCCTGTATATTTATTTTACCGGTTCATCATAATCCCGCTTTACAATAATTGTTTAACTCAAATCTGTTTGCTTGGAAACGACAAGTTTATGATAAAATTTAAATAAGTCAATACCTTGTTTTAGGTATTCTTTAATTTGTTAAACATTCCGATAACATATAATTGCTTTCTCTATGGTTTGAATCTAAAGACTCGTCGAACTAAGGTCGCGTACTATCCAATAAAAGCGTGTTTCCAAGTTTCCTAATCACGCTTTTTAATAACCACAATATGACTTAGAGCTCTGGTTGTTTAATTAAACGAGTTTATGTGCACTTTCTTTTCAAAATGTTAAGGAGCACTCGTCGTAAATGCTAGATCCTTTGTTCCATTTTTCTTTATGAAAATTTCGCGCACGCTTTACAGCGTGGTGCGTGGTGGTGGTTTTATAAACCTGTACTTGTCGGCGTAAATAAATTAATATTTTTTGTAATCATCCTAGCTTCCTGCGGGGACATGATAGTCCCTTAAATTGCCGCTCGTTGGGGTATAGAATGCTGCATCCGTTAGGGAATCCCAGGTCTATCTGGCCCGCTCTTGTCCGAGGAGCGAACGAGAGACCCAACACCGTAAAGATGTGAGTGAGTGTTTCTTTCCTGCTTGTGTCGAGACACTGTCTACTTAGATATTACTGTTTGGGGCTCATACAGGTTTCGAATTAATTGTATGTACGAAAATGATTTATGATACGGGGATCTATTGCCATGGATTACTATATTACGCTTAACTTTAACTACTATTTGTTAATGCGGTTATGGGAGAAAAACTTGTTGGCACATTGGAAGACGTTATTGCAATTGTATTTGTAATTGTAGGTTATATGTTAGCATTATCAGAGCCTATGTGAGGTATTTAATATTATGATTACTAAACGAAATTGTGAAATCTGACATACAAATACACTAGCTAGCAAATACTAATATATATGGTTTATTCTCACTTACTTAAACCGGGTTAATGCCCATTGTAATGTTTCTCTTCTTTTTATGCTAATTAGAGTTCTTTTGTTAATGTGTTATTTCCTTTGTTTTTTTTTATTTAGGTATAACTGCAGGCAAGAATTTCTCCTACACGTTGTACAGAGCGGTTAATAATTTATTTTTATTTTAGGCCTTATTTAATTTTTGTGGGTATTATACCCCGCCCACTCACCGACTGAGCCCGGTCAATTTCTCTTTCTTTCTTCTTTGTTACCTTTTTTTTGTTGACTACGTCACTGCACGTAGCACTCTAGTAGGGTACCTGGGCAAATTTATTAACTGTAGAGCACTAGGGCAGTCAACGTAATTATTTACTAACTTATAGAGGAAGCACGCATCAGCCATAAAGCGACGATTTTCTAATTGTAATAGTCCAGAACGTTGACAAAATTAAGAATAATGCTCCTGAAATATCCGATGATATTTAAACTCTACATGTCTCAAAAATTTCTTTTTGAATGGACTCAATTCTATCACAATAGTAAGCATATTGCGGATTCTACACAATTGAAGCATAATTAAGGATACTATGAACATATGAGTTATAAAGCATCTTTACTGCTTCAAAACTGTGAAAGTCACGTGTGGTACTTACAATGAATTCTAACGTTCTGAAAGCTTTGATACAAATAGTATTTACTTGTTCATTAAATATAAATTTGCAATCAAACAGCACACCCAAATCTTTAATAGTGGTGACAGTCTTTATTGGATGATTATTCAATGTATATACATGGTGTATATGGTACTTGTTCCTAGTGAATTGAATGTGATAACACATTATTATTCAATTGCAATTTATTGGTTACACAATACGCGTGAAAGCGATTAAGATCGTCCTGTAGGTTTAAACAATCCGATAGCGATTCTGTTTCACAGTAAAGTTTTAGATCATCCACGTGCATCAAGAACTTACTATAACAAAAACATTCTTTTATATCGTTAATGTAGATAATAAAGAGAGGCTCAAAATGACTACCCTGCGGAACACCAGATGTCAACAAAACTTGTTTAGATTGGTATGCACTAATTCTCACTATCTGCGATCTGTTTGAAATATAAAAAATAATCCACCTTAATAAGTCTCCAATTACACCTAACGTCAGCAATTTTTCAAACAATATCTCATGTATAACTTTGTCGAAAGCTTTGTTAAAGTCAGTATATATTACGTCCATTTGTACTCTGCAATATCATGCGTATAAAGAAGTGAGTTCGATTCCACTGAACGTCTTTTTACAAATTCGTGCCGCTCACCTATTATTTGAGAGCTTTCCGTGTTATATATTATTTTAAAAAAACCAGCGACTCAAATAGTTTGACCGTAGATGACAAGATCGAAATAGGCCTGTTGTTACTAACTTCGCTTTTGTCACCAGATTTGTATATGGGTATGATATGTGTTTTTTTCCAAAGGTCAGGAAAAATTCCACATTTAAGTGATTTATTATAAAGGAGGCAAATCAGACGAGCTAAAGT
This sequence comes from Platerodrilus igneus, assembly GCA_036346225.1. Taxonomy (NCBI): domain Eukaryota; kingdom Metazoa; phylum Arthropoda; class Insecta; order Coleoptera; family Lycidae; genus Platerodrilus; species Platerodrilus igneus. The sequence continues at coordinate 210,829 of JARFIW010000975.1, read as the reverse complement.
GAAAGAGCATTTCTGAGGAAAAATGGCCGGTATGCCATCTGGACCAGCGCCTTTTCGCATATCTAGACCACCTAGCGCTCTGCAAATGTCTAATTCGGAAAATAACGGTCGAACTGAACACATATTGGACATTAAGGGGTCAATTGTTGAGGCTTTAACACGGTTAACATACACGAAACCAAAATAGTGCGAGAATAGTCCACACACCGCTTGACCATCAAAAGCTGTTTCATTTCCAAATTTCACAATCCTTGGCAGACAAGAATTACAACGTTTGTTATGAACGAACGTACAGGGGGTCTATCCTGGGCAAGTGGTTTGAGATGAGTATGCGCAAACGCACACATTGATATTCTTAACTTCGAAATCTTGACGTATGCGGATTGAAAGCGAATGTATACAACGAACGGTTATTTCCATTCGTTTTGAATATTTTGTCGTGATTTCTAACCTAAATTACCATCGTAGTTTATTGACATCTGTATTTAAGTTATTTATGATTGGTTTTTACGAAAACAATAAACGCCCGTTACATTTTTGCTTTTATTTGTGACATCTAAAATACGGCGGATGAATTGAATCAATTGATATTAGTTAATCTTTTGGAATATATGGAGCAAGTACCGAGGTGCCGCCACCGAAATCGAGGAAATACTTTGTATAATTTATCAGAAACACAATTTATTAAACTGTTTCGCCTTTCTAAAGAGTTAGTACGTTTTTAATTAATTTCATATCTGATTATATACAACCTGCACATAGTGCCACGGATTCTGAAAAAGTAGATTTTTTATATATTTGTAGATATTAATATTTGTAAGCTTTGTGGCTAGTAATAGCTAGCAGTTAGCTAATTGTTGTAATTATAATTTTCTGGTAGCACAATCATCAGTATCACATTGTGTTGAAAAAATTGTTAACGCCATTACCAGAGATAAGACATTTCAAGAGTATGTAAAATTTCTTACAAGTATAGGAGATTTCAACAGCTTGTAATTGTATCTATTGTTTATTATAATTATTTTTTATCTTAACTTGGGTTGACATTTTAAATAAAAATAAATAAAAGTTTGTGATAAAGCAGAACAGAAAGTATGGTTATATTTATAAAATGAAACACTATTATCGTAGTTACATCGTTGCCACATAAACCATTGGTTTACCGTGACCCCGTATACCGTTTAGCTTATGGAGGGCTGTCGAAAATTTATGTGTTCGCACTTTAACTGTTCGTTTTGGTATCGTATACGTGAAGTGCGAGCATTGTCGAGGACATAGGCCCAGAACTTTTTGGGATTATCACCAGATCTTTCATAGGTAAACAAACATATCTAATTTCAAAAAGAGGGCACTCAGGTGATTCCAAATAACCTGGGTTACTGGGTCTAACGCTATTAATAATCGAGATTACCATTTTGTTCAATGCTTTTATAAGCCATAACTATAGAACCACCCTGTAGATTTCCTTCATATTTGGTACAGATAATTTGTATAAGAGCCCAATTATATAATGTAAGAACTATAGTTAAAGCCGTAGGAGAAAGGTGTCGTACACAATTTGACGATGTTTCCGTAGTATGTACCTGATAGGTAAGATGGCCTAAATTAGGAAAATCTTTTCTGCGTTTTTTTTTGAATTCCAACCTGCTAGATACTGTAATCCGCCCGACTCGTTTCTAGCCATAGATAAGAAGGTGTTTATAGTATCACTATTCTTATTCTATGTAGAGCATTTAATGGTGTTGGATGATCGTCCAAATTACCTCGTGTTCTCAAATGGCTGAAAAAGTTCCTAAGTGAATCTTGATTCAGTTTATTGGTCAATATACAGGGTGTATATTGGATTTTGGAACATATGAAATTTACATGTAAAACTAGTAATGTGCAAATATTGGCTCCCCTAATTGTTTTAGAAGAAAATCTTAAATACAAAAGTTGTAGAGTAAAAAAATATATCAGAATTCTTTGCCATTTATTTTCTAACACCTTCTGGTCCTGCTAGACAAGAAAAAAAAGAATTAGGAATGTGTCGAAAGGTCGTAGTAGCCACGAATCCGACAGCGATATGTCATGTTTTGACAAACATCCAAAGTTGGATAATTTTTTATAAAAAAATGGAGTCCTACACTCAAGAAGAGAAAGTAAACTTTATTAAATAGTACTACTCGGTATTGTCCTTTAGGAACACACAATTTTGCTGAATTCTAACCACAGCGACCAATTCCGGGTTTGAGCACTTTGCAGAGATTTCTTAAGCATTTTGAAACCAACGGCACGGTTAATAAGTCATGTAAGTGCCAAAAAGTAACAGCCGGTCCAAGTAGAGAGAAGGTAGAGGCCGTTCTTTTAAGCGTTGTGAAGAACAAAAATGTATCCTTACGACAAATGGGAAACAATTTAGGAATTCATTTTTACCACTGCTCGTAAAATTTTAAAGAGCCAAGATTCACGGTTTCGGTCGTACAAATAACAATTACATCAGCAAATTTTTCAGGATGATAAGGATGGAATTTTGAGTAATTATGTTAGAAACGGCAAATGCTGACCTTACATGTAATTTTTTTGCAATGCTCCACCCGAAGGTACTACATTGGCCAGGAAGTGAGTTTTTTTTACCTGGAAAATTTGAAAGTTTGCCGAACTCTTGCTGTTCAAAGCCACGTGCGTGACAACACTCACACACGGGACCTCCATTTACCTCTCATCCGAACGAGGGTGTATTTTTGTGAAAAATGCTCGCTTAACGGACCGTGTCGAGGTTCGAACCCGGGACCTTGAGCGTGGTAGTCACATACATACCACTACGCCACGGGGCCGCGGCAAATGCTGACCGTTCATTTACATTTCCAATGCTCCACCCGAAGGTACTACATTGGCCAGGAGGCGAGTTTTTTGTTGACTGGAAATTTAGAATTTTGCCGAACCCTTGCCGTTGCAGGCAAGGTAGGGATCTTTAACGTGCGTGACAACACTCACACACGGGACCTCCATTTAACCTCTCATCCGAACGAGGGAGGCAAATGCTGACCGCAACTTTATATCGAGAATTCTATTTAGCGATGAGTGCCGATTTCCATTGACCAATGAACCAAATCATCAAAATTATCGGTACTGTAGCACATAAAATTTAAATTTAACATGACCGACCCGTACACAGTACCGTAATAGTGTCAATGTTTGGGCTGGTATACTAGGTCCTCACATAATTGGGCCTTTCTTTATTACAGACCGCTTAACTGGTGCGGGGTATTTAAATTTTTTACATGAAGATGTCGGACCGGCCATCGAAAGGCAGGGAATTAATTATGAAATTTGGTATCAATATGATGGATGTCCAGCACATCACATGCGCGATGTTGTGGATCATTTAAATCATGCATTCCCAAATCGCTGGATAGATCGACGTGGAGCAATAAATTGGCCTGCAAGATCTCTGGATCTTTCGCCAAATCATTTTTTTCTGTGGGGTACATTGCATGATCGCCTATACAATGGAAAAGAATATGAAAATGTGGACATTTTAAAAACGGCAAAACGTGTAGAATGTCGTCAAATATCGTGTTGTCAACTGGCTGCAACCAGAAGAAATTTATACGAAAGGTTAGGGTACTGTTCAGCTGTAAACGGAGACTTTTTTGAGCATTTAATTTAGTTTTTTTACGACTACCTGTATTACCACGTTCAATACAATTAGAAAATCATTTCAACATGTTTTATTTTCTTGCAAACGACTTAAAACAGATTTAAAGAACTTATAAAATTGTCAGATTCTTTTGTCAAATTATTCAATTTTTTTACCTTTGGTTGTCACATTTTTCATGGCTATTGCTATTTTGTATGATTTTTTCAATTCTATTTTCTTTTATTGTTAAGTCCCAAAGGGTGTTAATAAACAAAGAAGATCTGAATTGGGAGCACTTCGGGTTCACAAGATATTAACCGTTAAAGTTTTCGAAAACTTTGTCATGTGCAAAAAAACGCGCAAGATGATAACATATTCAATATACTTTTAACGAACATGATAAACCTGTTATAGACATGGTATTTTGTGCCTGGGGTAAAATCAAAAAACAATATATAAAATAAAATTTATTGATAAAATAATGCGTGATGTTACATAAAACCTAACCTAAAACAATTTAAAATTAGGTGAAATAAAAATCTCTAATTTTTCGATGCCCCAGGTATACGTATTAACGCTTCCGGGAATGATTAAGCGCTTGTCATCCCCGGAGAAGCTAATCTTGTTGGTGAGCTTTGTGTAGAGTTCGTGTTTAGGACTCCTAATAGATGTCATTGTATGTTTGAGGACACCAAATTTTTTTTCGTCTTTAAACTATTCACGCTAATGTTCTTTAGAGCACTACGGTTAACGCATTTAATTTTTCTAATAATGTCTTTTTTACTAAATATGCAATACGTTATGGCTCTAGTGACTACAAACTCTAGAACCAAATTCCCATTGAACTCATCCTTAAACTTACCCACCACCTTCTTATTAACTAGAGGAATATGATACGCCTTGCTGGAGGATAATCTCTGGTTTCAAAGTTGTTTATGTTTGCACCAATATCTAAATATGTCTTCAGTTTGTAAACTATTAACTAAAGAGTTGGTGTCTGTATAGAGGAGTTGAATTTGATCATCATACATTCGTAGCATAACATTAGAATGGAAGTCGTACATTAAACTTTTAGACAAATCTAAAATAGAAAATCCTGCGTATATGGGTTTATTATACGTCACTTTCAGTCGATCCATTTGTATGATGACCAAATTCTCACTAAGCACTATGCAACTATTAAAGTTTGGACGTGCGATTAAACTACTCGCGCACAATTTTTTACCTTCGGGTTCCCACCTAGTCACAATCTTCTTATCAAGGCGTTTATCTACATTCTCCATGGTCTTACCGAAAATCGCGTTATTTATTAACTTGAACAAGCCTTTTTTGAACTCACTTTTAGCATCAGTTCTTACCCAGGTGTCCAGTTGAAGACTGTTTGAATTCTATCACTCGATGGAGTGCTGTGAGCTGGAGATAATCTTTCAAACACAGCTGGAGATTTCTGAAGTGAATGAAATAATTCTTCGTGTTCTCCAGATGGCAAGCAGTTTTTGATTTTTAGAATCAACATATGGCGGAGTCTTTGTTTTGGGGCAAAAGGGCAAATCGTTATGGGAACCATGCAGTTCCTCTGGGTACTCGAGATCGACTTCTAATATGTAACCCAACTCGCAGATCTCAAATTTATCCGTAATTCTCTGCTTGATCCAATCAATTTGTTTTTCGCTTATCCACCTAAATACGCCAATCGGTAGATATTGGCTTATAGCCCACCCATATAAATTGCTAGCGTCGAGGTACGTCAGGAAGCGTGACGGTGCGGTAGCTTCGTAATCGTACATGTATTTATTGTGGACTTTGGCGTATCTTCCGCTGCATTGTGTAAGGTCTCCCCTTATACCAGACCTTATAAAATTGTGCATACCATTGTCAGTTAACAATTCCAATTTAACATTGATATACTTCAACATTGCATTCCAACTCAGGTTGGGTGCGGTCGGGTACTGACGCGGGTCGAGGTCATAAGTTTTCATGCAAACGTTTCAGAAATTCTCGAACACGTCGACCAACAACAATTCGTCTGTCTTTAAATATAAATTGCTGTATTCCCCGAGAATTTCCTGGAGAGTTTTCCATACTTTCTGTGCGCGCCCGTACTCAGCAAAGGAGATGTCAGAAGATGTTAGCTTGTTGTAAAATACCTCCTTTGCCGGTAACGACCTCTCATCCAACGCGGAAGCGTCCAACACGACTTTTCTTCCTCCTCGGGAAAATACTTTTGCAGTTCCACAAACTGATTGGAATCCAAATTTTTAGCTAGTTTGCCCAGGGGCTATGCTATAGACCGCAGCGAGTCGAGAAATCGAAGTTGAATGGAGCTTGCATCATTCCTCTCCTAATCATCATCTACCATATGATCACCACCATCCAGTTCAACCTTTTTCGTGAAAGAAATGTACCTTTCCTTGTTGTTGGGTATGACGCTAACACTTTCCTGATCGCATCCCAGCTCCTTGACTATGAAGTGAGCATCGTACCCACTTAAATTGTGAAAAATCATTGGGATGAAATTTGGAACTGTGTATGTTAAATTACAAAGGCTATAAGCCGCGAAGCGGAATTTCCCATTTAGGTGATTATTGTCTCTCACTCTTTCTTCTACCAAGGGCTTTTTGCAGATGCCACAGTCTACTGCCACGTAGAAGAGTAACTTGTTTAGCAGTTCAAACTGTGCCATAGGAACGTTGGTTTTTAATATAGCTCCTAATCGTTGAGCTTCTGGTTTCATCTTTTTCCATAAAAACCTTTGCAGCATCAAGACCCTTATATATTTTCAATTTTGAGAGGGAATCATCCTAACTGCATTTAATTTAATAGGCGAAGCTGTAAGGTTTATGTTCCTGCACGTTATTGGTGAACGAAGTTGAGGCATCGGGTGTAGTAGAGCTAATTGGTTTGAGCACCGTTTCGAAACCTGCATAAATCGCGAACGGTGTCCTCATTTGTTTATGGATATTCTTAAATTCAATAATATTGTTGAATGCATTGGGCATTTTTGTAACTACATGGTTACATTCATGCTCCGAATGCTTCAGAAGTTCCTCTTCAGTTCGGAAGTACACCAAGCAGCCATCTTACAACCATTTATGCAAAGTGTTCCCTAGACATCTGTCTGCCAATCAATCTACCAAGATTTTTTATCCAACAGTAGTGAGTGTTTGTATCATCTTGAATATACAATAAATTGATGTGGTGAAGTCTCTTGCTCTTGGTGAAATGTAGAGTTCCCACGATTGACCCACCTTCCACCCCCAAATACGTTAATGCTAACGTCATTTAATCGCTCAAGCCTTGGTATGACGTCCATCGTAACTAGAAATTCAATTCCCTCAAAGTTTAAAGTGGTACCATAGTGCGGGTATTTGAATACCCTCTCGGGATGTTGATCAGCTGGATGTAAAGCCGCCATTACCGACCATGCAATACATGCCAAGTCATGGTTTTGGACGTTCATAACCGCCATTTTCTTTTTAAACCATTCAGCTAGATCGATATACGAGTATCGTCTTCAAGCTCCAGCTGGAAACCCGTCCTTGAAACGCCTCGGACTTTGCATACATCTCCCCGGCCATAGACTTGTAGATGTCTCCCGGGTCCGAAGACTGGCTAAAAACCTGGTTTTTGTGTTAAAAGACTTAATATCGTCAACACTACGACCATCGCTCATTTTGGTGTAGAGTCCAAAAAGTTCGACATTGACCTTCAGCGCGTTGTGGGTCTCCAGTTTTTCTCCCTCCAACCGCGTAAAGCAATCTTCTTGTTGGATTTCCAGCAACGTCATGTGTATTTTTAATTCGATACGTCGCACTTCTATTTTTGAACGCGGTGACTATGGTTTCCATTGCACCTCCTACAACGTGCGCACAACTTGCAATCGATTTATACGCATTATTGAGTAAATGTGCGGTATACGCAGTTTTTGACATTTCTACATCACACCCGTCACACTTGACCACATCGATATGCGGTTGCTTGAATGTCGACGGAACATGATTGCGTGCGGTATTAGGTCTAACGCTGCTCGATGTCGAAGCTATTACTGCATTAGGAGCTGAACTCTTAAACCCGCTTGATGGTTTTAGCTCATGCTGACATCGCCAATGACGCTGAAAGGCATTTCTTTGTGTAAACTTGGAACGACATACTTCGCAAGAGAACACTTCTTCTTCAGGCTGTGCCTCTCTGCAGGTACTGCTACTGACCCCTCCCATACCATGTACGCAGCGACGATGACGAAGTATATCGCTTTGTCTGCTAAAGGTAGAACTGCACACGTCACACGAAACTCGTTTGGATTCCATTACTTCTGTTGTTCACTTCGAATTAAAATAGGTCTGGATTTGTACAAGACTGGCGATCTGAAACCGAGCGGTTTCTTATACAATTAGCAGCGAGGTTGTTAAGAAGGGATAACCCTCGGAAACATGATTACAAGTGAATTTGTTTCCTGTCGATTCTTGAATGTGAACTCCTAGAATTAATACATCAAAAGCAATTAGCAGAGTAAAAGTTAATGTAACTTATTTCCTTGTCGAAACTTGTATGGGGATTTTTCGAATTTTATTAGATGAAAATTGAAATGATACATACTAACGATTATACTGCGCATGCGTAAGCACGTTTATATAACAAAGCCAGTTCGTGCAGAGCTTCAGTTTACAAGAAATAGTTGCGTTAGTCAAGTTTGAATTATGGATTTCGGGGGTGTTGATGTACCAAATGATGTACCGCAATTAAACCTAAATACGCTGGTAGGCAAGATCATGTACCATTTAAGCGGCTCTAAAGTCAATCCCATAAGCATATTGTGGAAGTTGGGTTTGATTTACATGGTGGTCTACAACCAGTACTACAAATTGATTCTGTTAGATGTATATGCGGAAATTATGCTATAAAATGGATTATAATGTATGGACGAGTTTGTGAAACTTTCAAGTTGAATTTAGAGTTAGAGAGTTTGCACAGGATGCAAAGAATGCTAGACAAAATGGTTTCGGTGATGGAATAGGTGAAGTAAAATTACAACTGGATTATAGGTTTAAATTGGAACTGGCAGTGGATACGTCTAATATCAAAAGTGCATTAGTAGGAAATGATTTGCAAGTAGAGAATTTGTTTAATTTGGCAATTGCAAAAGGTCGAAATGCTATTGTTATGTATGTTAGTTTATTTACATTGTAATTAGTTTACAAACAACAAAAACTTTACAGCGCCGATAAAGGAGAAAGCATTCCGTAGCAGACTGATTTCTTCCGTGCGGGCACTATAACTTTTTTTGTATACTGTTCTTTGTTTTGATACTTTTGTATCATGTACTGGGTGCAGGTAGATGAAAATGGACAGACTAAATTTTGAAAAACCTTTTTTTAGCGTGTGTGTATTTTTGCATATTAGACAAGTTTTTGAAGAATATTTTCTCCGTGCGGGCGTTCTAACTTTTTTGTGTATTGTTTATTGTTCTGATTTCTTTTCAGTCATGTCTCTATGTGTGGTTATATGAAAATGGACAGGATGAATTTTTGAAAATTGCTTGTCAGTCAACATATTGTCCTTTTATTATTTTTAGAATGATTTCTTCTGTGCGGAACAGCATTTTGGTTATCAAGGCGACATTTTCGGAAATTCAGTCTAACCATTCTTTTCCGCAATGATTCAGCAATGCCATACAAAAACAGAATTAGAACAAAAACAAAGCACAAAAAAATTGTCGGCGAAGCCAGTTTCTACAACTAGAATATTATATTTTGCATTATTTAACACTAGCTGCAGATGCCAGCTTTGTCGACAACTTTTCTGTGTTTTGCTATTTGTTCTAATTCCTTTTGTATTATATTCCTGGTTATGTGCTGAGAGAATGAACTAGCTGAATTTTTGAAAATGTAATCTTGGTAGCTAAGATACTGTTCCCTACAGAAAGAGGAAAGTATTCTTAAAAAATAATAAAAGGACAATATATTGGTTGCCAAGGACATTTTCAAAAATTTAGTGTTCATTCTTACTTACACATGTACAGGAGTACGGTACAAAAATTATTATAGCAATAAGCAATGTCCGCACGGAAGAAATCGTTCCTTAAATACGTTTCCAACAGGCAAAAATACACACAGACATCAAAATAATACAATTTTCAAAAGCTTGTCTGTCCATCCTTATATACACATGCCCAGAAACACAATGTATAAGAAATCAGAACAAAAACAGTACGCAAAAAGGTTTCAGTGCCTGCACGGAAGAAATTTGTTTTGTAAATAATATTTTCTCCTTTTCTGGCGCTGTAATTTTTTTGCATTTTATTGTTTTGTGCTAATTTTTTTTATATTGTATTTCTGAGTGGGCGTCCATGAAAATGGACAGGTTGAATTTTTGAAGGAATCCCTGTAGCCTACTGATACTCAATTATCCTTACACCGATTGCGAACTTATTCAAAATTTAGCATAAAAAAGAGTACGTTAAAACCATTTATTAAACATCGGCAAAGGTATCATACCAGAAAGCGTACTCCTTCGGCCGGTTATCGTTCAATACTACTACCCTTTTCTATGTAGTACAATAAGGGTATCAGCAGCTTCCTGCGCAATGGGGTCAAATAATACATTTAAGAATTCAAGTAAATAATACAAGTCATAAAATAAGAATTACGTTCAGAGGACGTAAGGACCCCTTGCTAGCCACAATACTCTTCTTCGCAAAAAGAAGCATTATCAAAAAATAATAAAAAGACAATATTTTGACTGCCAAAAGCATTTTCATACATTCAGCCTGTACATTCTCACACACGCAAACACAGGAATACAATGCAAAAAGAAATAGAACAAAAGCAAAACAGGATAAAATTACATCGCCATCATAGAAGAATATATTCCTCAAATCAGGGACGGTTCCAGGCAAAGTTTTTATAAGGGGCAATTTTATTTCAAAACAGTTTTTATTCAAAACTTACATACGAAACTACACAGTAATATTTAAATCTACACAAGGAAACTGAAAAATTAAATAAACACAGAAAAGAATCAAATTGCAAATTCAACTTTGCGAGCGCCCGATTTTGCAAATCTTTGAATAACACTGTCAGTAGCGATTTCAATATCCCTATGAGTATGTAGTAAGCATAGTCCACTTAACCGATCTTCAGTCATTCTTGTACGTAACCAAGTTTTTAACCTTCGCAAAGTTGAAAAAGATCTCTCTGCAGTAGCAACGCTCACTGGCAGACTGGCAAGTATAAGTAATAATGAGCGAATTATAGGGAAAACGTCTTTATCGCATGATTAATAACGTCCATTACATCATTAGGAAACGGTTTTTCGCGTGTTTCCCATTGTTGGTGCCAAAAATCGCTTTTTCCCTGCAACATCAACTCAGCTTGCGCCTCTTCATACCCCAACAATCGATGAAATATTGCAATTAGTATTTTCTACCAGGATAAATGGTTTATATTTTCTTGATTCAGAAATGTGTCAGGCAGGAGTTTATTAAGATCGAAACATTCCAACGATTTTTGAGGAAAGCGAGATTTCAGATCGTTTATTATATTTTCAATCAGAGGAATAAGCAATGATATCCTGTAGTATTCTCCTGTATCATCTGTTGCATAATTTTCTCTATGGCGCTGTGCAGTCACACGCCGAGGCAAACGAATTTCTGCCACAAGTTGGACAGCTAAGTTTACAGCTTTTGAATATATATGTGCAAATGTGTTATCACAGTTTCTTCTCTTTTCTTCCAATACCTGCACTGTATCTTTCACTATTTGAGACGCTTTGTCTATAGAAGTTTGTGGGGATTGTAATACTCTACTCAGTTGCACAGTCGACTTTAGTATATCCGTTGTTGCTACAAGGGCGACAATAAAATCACCTTGTGATAGTGAAGCTATCAATGTAGCTGCCGTAGAACTGCTGTTCTTATCGGTTCAAGAAGAAATGTCTTGTAAAGCATCAGTTACCTTAGGTAAAGAAACTTGAAATTGTATAAAAGAATCGTGCCGCTCAACCCAACGTGTTTCACACAAACTGTTAAGCTAACCACTTAATCGTTGCTTCAAAATTAAATGTCTCATTGCTGACTGTTTAAAAAACGCAATAGTTGATTTAATAATTCCAACAGAATTTCTAATGGTGGGGACGTTATTGGATTGTGATATAGAATTATTTAAAGCGTGGTTGTAACAAGAACATGTGGATGCATTTTTGGCAAAGAGCAGAATTTCTGTAACTGCGCCAATAGTTTGTGAGGTTATTACACTGCAACTATCAGTTGCAATTCCGACACAATGGTCCATATTAAAAGAAATGTCATTAATCAGTTTGATAATAACTTGGCCGCGAATTTTTCCGGTAAGTTTTGTTTCTGAATTGGAAGCGTCGTTTTCTAGTGCTGCTTTATATGCATCAACGAATTGAAAAAAGTCTTCTCTGATTTTACCTAAATGTACGTAGCGAAGATTAAATGACATTTGTTCTGTGTGCGACATATCAGTTGTTTCATCAAAGATTATACTAAAGAATTTAGCTTCCTTAATTCTAGTTAATATCACATCTTGAACTTCTTTTCCGCAACATTCAATTAACTCATTTTGAGTAGTTTTTGAAGTATATGTGGCACGCGATTAATAATTTTCCAAATGTTTTTTAAGTATATTGTCACCAGCACCAACTCAGAAGCGAAGCAGTTCCCTAAAGTTCCTTCATTTTATTCGGATGTGGAATCTATTAACGCACCACAATCTCGATGACCACGCAAGGGAATATTCTGCCTACCCAAAAAGATGATTGATTGTATTATAAGACGAAGTCTTGCACGGTTTTTTTCTATTTGTTTCAATCGCTCCTATGATCTAACTTGTTTTTAATATCAGCCTCAGGGCAGTGGTAACTCTTGAGAAAAGCTTTGCCTTTTTGAACATTATCTGTATGATACTTATTTTTCTCGTGGCTCAATAAATCACTGTCTTTGCCTGTAAGTTTTCTGAAATTTGTCAGCGCTTCGGTAACCAAATGTTTCAAAGGATTAGTCTTATTATGACCTCCCTTCTCTTGACCAACTAGAACACAATATTTACAATAGAGTCCTTGGCGTAATGGAGAATGTACTAACCAGTGAAATTTTTCTACATGGTGCCATGATAAATATCGTTTTACTTGCTTTGTTGTACCACCTTCATTTTTATTCTGTATTGAAAAAGGAAAAGCATACCTTGCAGGGGGGCTCCAGTGATGCTCAAGAAGATAGCACTTTTAGAAGTCGTCAACGCTTTTACCTACAAAAAGACCTAAATCGTCCGAGTTTAATTGCGTGTTTTGTTGAAAGTTTAAACTTGACGCTTCAGAATCTTTTTGAATAATGCTTAAAGAATCTATCGATTCAGGTGGAATCTTTGCGTCTCTTACAAAACTATCAGTATCGTACGAATCGAAGTTGATTTTTTGAAATAAAAATCTATAGATTTCGAACTAATATTTTTTTGTTTGCTCATTATTTTCTTATTATACTTATAGGCAGGTTGTAGGTTAATATGTAGGTATCCTGTCCTCGCCTGAAAAAAAAACGAGAACTCAATTACCTACTTCAACCTCAACACTCTGTTAAATCTGTACAGCACACTATACATAAACATAACACGTGCTTTCCAATTTACCGTACCACACCAGCAACCATCACATTTACTATTTGCATAACATGAAGTAGACAATAACAATAAGAGATGCAAAATCTTTCCTAATAGCCTGGCATGGTAAGGACACGCAATACAGCCATCATAATATTTATATAACACTATTATTGCTATATTACTAACAAGACTTCTGAGTCTCTGGTAATTGGAGACTCATTAAGGAAATACTGACTGATTCTATACTAAATATAAATCACGTAACAAGACATTGATGTCACGAATCGAGCTACCGTAACGAATGGTAGTAAACCGTCAACTATAGAGTCAAAAACTCGAATGTCGGGTATTATTTAGCAGCCAGCAACTGAGTAGCAGCTATAGCAACGCACCTATTAACTCCACCACTTCACTGTCACCAATGTTCAATGAACAATGCCGAACTACACTAAAACGTCAATAATATAATTAAGTAACACCAGATATAGATTTTTATGTAAAAAATTACCTTTAACACGATTAGTATTTTTTATCCCTTTATCATCATATACAGTCGAACCTTGATAACTCGAATCTGAAGGAAATGAAAAAAAAACTTCGACTTATCAAAAAATTCGCGTTATCAAATTCCAGCTATGTGTATTACAAACAGATCTGCAACATCATCTTGAATATCAATGTATGTGGAGAAAGCTTATTTCAAGAAAATTTTACATTAAGTTTGTGTATACATCACTGTTTTTTACGGTAATATAATAAAGTGGAGATTCATCTTCTGTTGCCCATACTATATCGCGATATAGAATATCAAGTTTAGTGAAACCTGCTTTTTTAAAACAATTGTTTATCGCGCCTGCAGTAACATCGTCCCACGCTTCGTTGCTAAATAGGATTCGGTCTAGCAAACTGATTTTTAAAAAGTAATTCAATGGCATTGATGTTTCTATAAGAATGTGCTTACCGTAAATTTTACTTACCTTCTCAATATCTCTGTATTTTCGTATTTACTGTCAATCATACTTTAATAATTTCGAGAGAACAAGATAAACTGAACAAGAGGATTAAAAGACCATACCACTGCGGGGTTCCTACAAAAGCGGCGCCAACGTGTTTGGCTGAATTGTCAGGTAGGTTGAACAGGTAGTTTTAAAAATTTGAGTTATCAAAAGTAAATAACAGTAAATAATGTTCTGTGCGAATGTTAAATACTTTGAGATATCGGAGAATCTGACTAATAGAAATTCGAGACATTTTTACATGCTTGTATATGGAAATATTGCCGGTAATCCCATGAGACTTTTAGTAATCAAAATCTTCTGGTAATCGAAGTTTGACATATCAAGGTTCCACGTTCCACTGTATCTAATTCTATGACAGTGTGTTGCTTTTACTGAATGCTACTTCTCAACTTGTGTACTGGTTTCTGCAAAATTAAAACTGTGCGCATCTGGTGGTGTTTGGTATTTTTTCAAATCAAAATTAACAATATTCATCGCGTTGCTTTTCTTACAAATAATTGTCTCCGTCGTGTAAGAAGCACCGTTCTCTATGCTGAATATACTAATTAATCACTAAATCAAACTATCATAAAGTATTATATGCGAATCTTTGCAAATCTCGGGGGGGGGGTGTGGCAATGTCCCCCAGTGCCCTTCCTTGGATCCGCCACTGCCTCAAATACTGGTCCAGCGTGCAAGAATACATATAAGCACCAAAATAAAACAGTTTCAAAAATTGTAATTTGTCTATTTTCCACATCCAGGAACACAATACTAAAAGTATCAGAATAAAGAAAACTATACAGAAAGGTTAACAGCTCCCGCATGTAGGAAATCATTCTTATACAAAATGTTTTCTCAATTGCAGGCACTGTAACTATTTTTGTGCTTTGTTTTTGTTGTAATTCTTTTTGAATCGAATTTTCTTACATTTAAAACGATAATTACATTTAAAAGTTCGATAAATACAACACCGCAAGCGGGGTATACTAGACACCACCGGTAGTAGGTAGCGCTAATCTTATACAGATTTGGGGCGCCCTCATCTGCCAATGACGTCACCAATGCACAATTTATATGGCGCAATAATCAAAAATTTATATAAATTTAAAACAATAAATGAAAATAGCGAACAAATTAACAGAGAGAATACTCACATAAGAAATTCGGCGTTCGACGGAATTGGGTTATAGTTGGCTTCTTCAAAGTCCATTAGGTCACTAAAGGCCCTTTTGAGGTAGTTAAAGATGGTGACTCCTGCCAACGTTCCTTCAAGCGCTCCGACCAGCTACGGCAGTCATGAGATCGTTCATCCAGGGTCGTGCAGTACGGTTCGCCTATGTGGCTGCAAATTGTCACCTACCTATGCAGGGATCGGATTAGGAAACATGGTAAGGGCGACAAACAAAGATAATTAGGCAGGATATCTACATAGGTAAAGATAAGCACGATATGATACCTCAAAGCGTCCACTCCACTCGAAGGTTCAGGCCAAAAAGCCACGTTCAAGCGTCTAACGGAAACTCCTCACCACTTTTTCTCCTACTCCACTCGCGTCGCGCGATCTGGCGCAACGCGCTGTGACGTAACGGAAATACGCGCCCCCGAGTCTTTTGAAATTGTGGCGCGAAACTTCCGCACATCAAAATTAACCTAAAAACAATGTTTAAGGGCCAATTTGATTGGCACGTAACAATTTTTGGGTGTTTCTGGATGAAAATGAACAGGCTAAATTTTTGAAGATGTCCCATTGATAACCACAATACTGTTCCTCACAGAAGAAAGAATTCTTAATATACAATAAAAGGACAATATTTTGGTTGCCTAGGGCATTTTCAAAAACTCATGTGTCAATTCTGATCTACGCATGAACAGAGACACGATACAAAAAGATTTGGAACAATAAACAATACCAAAAGAGTTACAGCGTCCACTCAGAAAACATTCTAAATTATAAGCTAATTAATCATTTTATAATATTTACCACTCGCTGCATACACAGGCACATCTTCGAATTTTCTATTATGCTTTTTGGCATATAGTATTGCAAAGAGTGTGCAATTTGATTAAAATAAAAACCATCTTTGCATTTTTCCGAAAACATTAACTTTATGCAATAGAAGCTTCCATGGTAGCTTAGCTAATATTCAAAACTACTCTTACAATTCTTTTTGAAATTTCACTCGGTGTATAAACTACACTTCCCAATAAATTATGAGTTCTTGTCACGTCATTATAGTCGCTTCATATCTAGAAAAAGCAATAAGAAAGTATCTTTTATCCAAATAATCCTGTGCTTATACATTTATTGTTTTGTTTGCGAGGTTTTGATGCAACGATAAGCCCTGCAATAACGAGAGAAACGACTTATATGAATTTAATCGTTTATAACAGATGAAAGGTGCTTTGTTTCAGTCAATAAGTCGAGTTTCGTCACTTGAAAACGCTTTCGACGGATTGTAACTAATTGTTATTAGCAATACTAAGATTAAGCAGCATTTCAAGTATTTTGTATTATATCTAGTGAACGCGTTAAATTATTATGAAGTACAACACGTGCCATTAATTTTACTCGGTTCGTGCTTCCAATTCGCTTAACACTCCACTACTCACGCCTTCGGCAACACGTAAGTACTCGAGACCGATTTTTGAAAATCTCTTTGAAATCTACAAGTTTAATAAGAAATGAGTGCAATATGTGCTACGAAAGTAATGTGTATATTTAAAACTTATGTTAAACACTAAAACGTGTAAGAAAATTGCATCTCACAAAAATGTAAAATAAGGTAATCATTCTGTCAGTTAACTCTCTAAACTCTTTTACAGTTAGTAATTTCATATTATTGTTTTTTGTGATTTGTTTCATTTCATTTATTTCAATAAATGGGGGTGGGGATAAAATGTGCATTAGTGCAAATAAAAGTGGAAACCCCACTCATTTTAGGCTTAGTTCATCGACGGCGTTGTTTTTTATCTTTAGCTTACATCTGCATCTCTAGACTGAACTGACTTTTACCACTATAATTGCTTTCAGAAAGCTGATCATTCGCTGACAATATATTGCTACGTACCTGGACGTAGCCGGAAGAAAATTAAACACCAGGCTAACTACCAACCGCGGAGAGTGGGGTGATTCGCCTACATACCAGTAAAACAAAAAAAAATAAAGTACATCGTCCACGATTATCTATTAACACATAAAAATAAATCAAGGATTCTGTACAAACAAGCAAAAGGAAAATAAATTAAGCGTTACTATTTTACGGCCAACAATTATATTCTACGGACAATTTAGAAATTTAGCTACAAAGTGCACATCTCGAATTTACACAAAATAAAATTAATTAGTATCAAATAAAAACTGTGAAGGCTTTTGTCAAGAGTTTTTAAATTTTTACCTAATAATTTTTGTAAAGTAACGCATTAATAAAGCGAATAAACATATGCGTTCTTTTGACACGCATCTTTAAAAATAGTACATCGCACCTGTAGAGTGATAACATCGGATCGCAGTAACAAATAATAGTTCTACAATGTGACGTTTCTTGTCACGTAACTACACCAACCGTTGATACGGAATATGACATTGACGCACACGAAAGAAGACAAGTTGCATATCTGTAGGTATGCTGATACTTAGCTCGCAAGCCGTCGGGGTTGAGTCAGCATAGAAACGCCATGGTCGTCAGCATAGATTTACTCTGCTAGCATAATTGCAGCAGCAGTCTACGGATAAAAATAGTCGTTCTACGTAAAAAAGGAAGTTGTTTTCCATAACGAAAGAAGTTGTTTTACATAACGAAAGAACTCATTTGGCCTCCAGCTAAAAAAGTCGCAGGACAGAAAGACGTGCATCGCTTTTTGAAATACAGTGACGAATAAAATGTAGAAAACCCTTCGACGCACACGCTGAAAAATCAAACTCAACAATCATTCAAACAATACGAGTTTGAACTGCCAATTCCTAGCTTAGCGAAGCTCGTTAAAACTGGAAAACCCGGGTTTATATCGGATCGTGCGCGACCTTATCTCTACAAGTAGTTACCTTGGAACAACAGAGAAAACCATTATACGGCGATCGTAAGATATACCAAGACAGCGGGTACCTAAAAACAGGATATGACTATTTACTTGTAGCATAACCTTGTCGTTTCCAAATAAATAAGTTCAAAATAAAAATTTGTAGGAAGCGTATTTATTATTGTAAACAGGATGTTATTGAAGAATTTAGGAGATAACGGCTTACCTAACACAAAGCCTAGACTATTTAATTTGTAGAATAAATTTTTGTTATAAAAGCAAAAAGGAGTTTGAGTTGAGACGTTTAGTCGAGAGCGTGTTTATTATGAATTAGGTTGAAGAATTTAACAGATTTATGGTAAAACGGGCATATGAAGTAACAAGCAAAATATATAGGAGATTGTTGAAGAATTTAAGAATTGAAACGGAATTTATTCGAACGAGTAATGAATTAACAAGGGAAAAATTTTAAAAAGAGAATTGGAGCGTATCAATATTATTGAAACGTACTGAAATTCGTGGATTTTTTTTTAGTCGTCTGACTTGTCAATGATAATCTCGCCATGCAGACTATATATGTTTATAGCAGGTAATAGTTTTTTATTTTAAGTAACATAGAAGTCGCTTTTTTCCATAAGCAAAAAATATTTCTATCCTTTATCTTCTAGTTCTGAAGAAATTTGTTTTTTACGGTTCCTGCTAATGACAGGCAATGCCAAGTAGAAAATCAAACTAGGTATGCCACTGAACCAACTGTTAGCAGTAATATTGCGACGAAAAGTGCGTGTTGATGCAGTAATTTGCTCAGTAACAATCAGGGTATGTTTATTTTGCAATAAAACCGATCGAGTTTCTTGCCAGCATATAATTTAATATGCAAAACAAGTTTTTGAATCAACTCGAACGCATGTATTTTGCCGCTTTTGAGTGGATCTATTGAATCAAAAACACCGTCCTTTGAAAGCTTAACGCCTTTCATCAAACGCAACACTTTTCCCTATGATGTGTGATATACTTTTGTCCCACGTATAAGTTGTAATCCTTTTGTATACTAGTCTATACCTATTATCCTTCATTTTATTATGTATACTAAAATTTTGTCTCCCGAGCGAATATCAACTCCTCGGAACGTCTTTATTTTATTTTTTTTTAACTTCGCGCCCCTTTCAGTATTTTATTCGAAACGTTGTTCCCTCCTTGTCTCCCATTACATATAGCCCCACCAAAAAAAATAAAAATAAATTTTTTCCACTGTGTTAGTTAGATTATTTAAGGTGGTACGAAGCCTGTTTTTTTTTCTTTTATTAACGTGGAATATCAAACTGTACCCAACCTTTAAGATTCATATTTCTCTGAGGAGTTAAAACACATTAGTTAATACTGACATAGAGCTCAATTATCCTTTTATCGTGATTTATTAATTCATACACGTTTCCCTCTGTCAGAACCTGGTTAATAATAAATGGCCCACTGTTTGGAAATGACAGTTTTGCGCAAATTTTTTTTTTTATAATTTGTTATCCTAGCCCTTTTGCGGTTACTACATCTCCCACGTTAACAATGTCCGTTCTTTTATTTTTTTGTTCTCACGCCTTAAATATTTTTCTTTATTTCTTCTTATTCGTCCCTTGGCCTTTTATAGGAGTGTTGTGATATCTATTACTTCCAGTTATATCTTCCACGGTTTAATTGGTTGGATCCCTTTCATTAATGTAATAGACAAGTTTTCGACGCGTGGTCAAGTAGAGTTGTTTGAAGTCATGGAGTCCAACAGGCACGTGGCTAGAAGAAGGAGAATTCCTTTATATTTTGAAGTAGAAACTATCACTAGTGTATATGCTAAAGAATCGAGAAGAAATTTTTGTTCAGTATTCTTTATTGATTAGCCGACCCTTGAGATCATTTATATGGTTTTGAAGTAACATCACCACGTGGAAGCTTTTTATTATTAAGTATTTCTTTAACCAAGTAGAAAATGGGTTATGTTATTCTAAATCTTATTTTTATTGAAGTTGATAATAGTTTTTCACAATTGGTACAAACAAATTCATAAAATTCATGAGTATAGAGAGAAAGACCACCAACATTCTATTGGTATATTTTAGAGTTATATTTTTGAATTGCTAATTTTTGAAATTTTTTTGTGATAATTTGACTAGGCTCTAGTGAAGCCCTAGTCCTATGAATTTGTTAAGGTGATTATATTTTCAGACAGTACGTGATCATCGTTCCAATTCAAGCTTGCATTGTTAAAAGTAAGTAAGTATTCTGTTTATACGTTTTGGTTGTTCAGAAGATGTTTTTTTTCTTTTCGAAGATTTCTTCTTATCTTCGGATTGCTAGACCATACAGCTATTATTAAGATACGGTGACGTCCATAATTTTCTTTTTTTATCGTATACCAGCCTACGAACCCTGCTCATAGCTCTGCCCTAAGTTGAAGAAACTTAGCTGGCTAGAAGATCTTATTAAAGGGTCCTTTTATACAAAAAGCCGCTCTCCATACATTTTACCCTGGGCTTAACTTTAAACAAGAACCCCTCCTCTGTTGAGTGGTGACTCTGCCGCCTATAAGGTGGAGTAGTTACGTTAAAACAAAAATAGGTTTAACAATATACGAAATTATATTACAAGTTCCATTTTACGACCACTCTTATGCTCACGCGTGATGTAAAATCCAGTTCGTACAGAAGTACTGTCAGCGATCCCATTACTTTTAAACCCGCCCTTCCACTCTGCCCAAGCTCAAGTACTATCGCAACTTTTAAGGGATCTGCTAAATCCCACCAGGTATTTTACCCTACCTAATGTGAGGAACTCTTATTCTTAGAAGGTTAAATGTAAAAATGTATTAATTTTGATCTTTAGCATTACACTTTAAAGCTCGCAGTATGTGTTTTGTCTAGTACTTCCGCATTCCCCATTGCATCTCTGATGTATTGCTTAATATTAACCATATGCTTTGAAAACGCGACACGATGTTGGGTACTTTCTTATTTTATATTTAAATCGAACTGTATAATAAATGTTTAGCGTATACCTACTAGTTTAGATTAATAGCTATCACAGCACCCATCAAACCATATAAACTTCATAATATATTGTTTGCTTTCTAGATGTTTTTTGTAGTAATTTGAGGTTCGCGTTCCTCTTATCTACAATTATATTTAATAATTTCCAACACGCAAGCACAGAGTTGGAAAATATTCACTTTGCGAAAGACATTCTTTCTGACACAAGTAACCCCTACATTTTATTTTTACCCAGAGAAAAGGCCAATTATAACGCAACGCTACTGATTTTGTACTAGTGCGGAGAAAAGTGTTCAAGTGCCTAGCATTTGCGTAGATCATTCATTTACGTTAATTTTAAGAATCTATTGTTTAGTATTGAATTCCGCGATAGATGTATTGCCTGGTAAAAGTTTTCTATTTGCAACCGATTTAATATGAGGACTCTAACGCTATTTTAGAAGGATTAAAACTCTCTATGGGCTTGTTATGAGCTTCAAATGTTCACTGTCTGACTATGGTGTTGTTACCCCTGAGTTTTATTAAGGTGCGTATTCGTGCAGTAAGTAAAATATATTTACACGGAGCGCTTACAATTTATTTAATTATAAATCATCTGCGGGGTGAAGCAACAATATATATACCTTTAATATTTGGGTTTACAAAACCAGGAGGAGCGTGCACATTCCTCGGGGTTAACTATTCTTAACTTATACCTTTCAGTTCGCTATAAATATTTCAGCGAAATAACTGAAGAGGTTTGATCTGCCTGTTTACTGAAGTGTAATTATAAATTCTTTTGTGTAGTCTTAGAGGGGTAAATATTTGAGAATAATTTAAAAGAATAGGATTTTTGTTTATTCATATCTGCTGAGCAGTGTTGCACTAGAGCAGATTATGTGTACATTTTTATTATCCAGCCAAATAAGAGTAAATATAATTATTATTTTTTTGAGGAAGTTAGCTTTATTAGTATCAAGGTAAATTGCTGTTGAAGTTACCGACAAGTGGGCTTAATTGCAGAAGCTGCTCTGTCTATTCAACTTATTGATGGTGCATGTGGGCCCAACCAACTGCAATTGGCGCCCCCATTATTATTATTCGTTGTTTGTGTGCTACCAACGCTCACGGCCCATCCTGCTGCTAGTCGGGAACATCACCATATTCAGTATCATTCCTGGTCAGGGTTCCCTGTCCTAAGAATACCCCAATCGACCAGAAGGTACGAAGAATATCTAACCAGTAAGTTTTTTTGTGCGTTATTCCGATTCGACAGGAATAACGTTACAGCCTTGCCCTCCAAAAGCAGAATTCTGACTGCTAATACCCCTAAGTGATAGTTCTTTGTCTGGGACATAATCGAGTTTTAAAAATTTTTCAGTACAACTTTGAATCTGGTTTCTCGAATATTGAGAACTGATTTTTCCTTGCCTACAGCCTACTTTGCAGAAACCATCTTCTGTTTTTTTCTAGTAAAACTCAAATTATGTTACGGGGATCTGCTTTGCTTCTGACTAAATTATGGATCGGCACTCTGACCAATTCCCCTAATTGAATCTTAGGAAATTTTCTTTGCAACTGCTGTTTCATCTTTTCTGCTTGAAGTTTTAGCCCCTCATAAGCAATCTGTATATTCGTCCTTATTGTCCTTTTCTGTGCATAGTGGACACAAAGAATCGTCACTCCATAACCTTCCTCGTTAGTAGAACTCTGACTCTGGACGCAAATGAAGTAAACGTTATCACCACAGCTTCTGCATTTGTGCGCACCACATGTTTCCTGTTCACAAACAGCACATCTAGTTTTTGCGAATCTGGAGTCAGCTACTGAGTTACTATCATTTTCTATTTCAGTATCACCCACTTCTAAGCCAAATCCATCATTAAGTTCGTCAGCGCTCATTGCCAAAAGTGCTTCTTTCAGCTCTTTTTCTGTTTTCAACGCCTTTTTAATTTCATTCAGCAAAGACTGAATTCCGATGCGATTTACTTATGCATTTAGAGTAACAGGGTTTATACTGAGCTCACCATAGACCAGAGTAAATTTCAATTTAGGTTTTCAAGCTAGGCCCCTCTACTTGAACTGTATATAAAAAAATGTTGAAATAAATGAAACTCATTAACTTTAAAAGGATTTAATGATTGATATTGTAAAATTTTGTGAAGATGTTATATTCGATTTTGTAAATATTGAGCTGATGACGTAAATTTTTGATTTGTATGAATGAAAAGTTGTATGTTTCGTTGAATTATTTGAGTAGTAATTTTATTTGGTAGTCTAAGTGAGAACGAGTAAACATAGGATGGGTAAGTATCTCTGAGGAAGCTGGAAGCAGAGCTAGCCGTGGTATGCTGATACAGGGGAGCTTTTCAGGAGATATTGTAATGAAAAGTTTTTTTAATTTTTGTAGGTGTTAACTTTATAATCCCGAAGTCCACAGCAATTTTATGGCAACCCGAACGTGAAAACTCGATTTCCAAATAAAATTAAAAATTTTTATTGCAGAAAACTGCTGAGCTAAGTGAGAGTGTGTGTGTAGTGTAAAGTTGTAAATATTTTTGAGTGTGTGAAGAAATGAGTTAAACGTATGCAGAGAAAGGAGTTGCTTAGGAGTGAAGGAGTAGAAATTGGAAGTGACGATAGTCCGTTATTTGAAAAATCAAGAAAAATGGAGGAAGCGGGAGGTAGTAGGGATCAATCAAGGACAGAATCGGGAGAGCAAGGAAACGAGCTGATAATGAGAATGTTAAAAGAAATGCGACTAGGTAGTGAGGAATCAAACCGTAATCTTGAGGAGATTAGGGAAATGAGTGAAGCATCGAAAAGAAAAGTGGAGCAGATGAATGAAATATTAACTGGAGTTAGAGAGACGTTAAGTGAGAAGATAGAGAAGTCAACCAGAGAATTCTCTGATTTCAAAGATAGTTTAACAATAAAAATGGGGGAAGTAGAAACTAGGGTTGATAAAAATGAACGAGATATAAGAGGTGTGAGGCAGGACAATTGAGGACTGAAGTAAGAATCTTCTGTGAAGATGAAATAAATGTAAAGACGACGGAGGTAATAGATTCATGTCGAGATCAATTAGGGAGAGTTGAAAGAGAGGTAAGCGGCATCAAACAAAATGTGTCGACTTTAATGGGGGATGGTCCCAGATTTCTTACAGGCAATATGTCATTAGATCAGCAAATGAAATTTTACTGGGATACTAGAGTAAACCCGCAGATTTTTATAAATAATGTTAGGAGCTTAGTAGGGAATTTATTTGACGAACAGACAAAATTAAATATAGTAAAGGCGTTATTAATAGACCTTGTTGAGGCCTGGTACAATCTCATAGGACAGGAAATAGAAACGTATAGTGAGTTTGAAGATAAATTTTTAAAACATTACTGAAGCGATCACAGACAGGATCAAGTACGTGACGACTTAATTACAGGAAAGTATAAGGGTGAATATGCAGAAAGTAGGAAACAGTATACTATATGGAAGTACAGCATAGCGAAACAATTAAGCCCACCGTTGACTGACAGGCAAATTATTAAATACCTTTCACGACACTTCGAGGTTGAGGTTCAGCAACATGTAGCGTTGCAGAATATAATTGACAGAGAAATGTTTTTAGAGTACCTGCAAAGGTATGTCGATGTGAGTAGTGGAGAACCTTGCGAAAATAGGGAAAGACAAGTTAACTTGGTTAGATTGGAGAACAGAAGGAACAACTATCAAAGACGGAGACGAACTTTAATTTTAATACAAGATCGAACTGGGAACAAAGACTGACATTTTTTCGAAGCAACAGTGTAGGAAGAGGACCCGTGCCGAGACTGATGGTACAAAAACAGAATAGTTCACCGGACATGAGGGGGACACAGATCACGACACCAAGTAGAGAAAATGATAAGACAAATAGGGTAGAGACCGCACGGACATATGCTGAAGTAGTTGAAGGACAAGGACCTATTAGTGAGAGTAGACAAGGACAGGATTTTTAAACAAGGACAAACCACTAGATTTACTTGTGTACAAGTACGAACATCCTAGGAAATTTTTGAAAATTGAGGAAGAAATTGAACCAGAAATTAAGGAAAATTTTATTTACCAATAATAGAGGTTAAAATTTGTGATCAAAATTTAGGATCGTTGCTGGAAGGGAGAGGTGAAAGAGATCGACACAATTAAATGTCCTGAAGAAAAGTTAGCAGGAGTAGAAGCATTATTGAAAAAACATTCGGAGTTAGTAGGAGTAGAGGCAAGAACAGCGTTAAATTACGAGCATGTTTTGGAGGTAGACAATTCTGAACCATTTAATGCAAAGGTATATCCGATACAGGCAGCATATATAGATCAGGTGAATCAGGAGTTGATGAGGATGTTGAATGATGGCATAATTGAGTTCTCGAAAACGCATTTTATAAATCCATTAGTTGTGGTTAAGAAAAAGGATAATAGTATTCGTTTATGTTTGGATGCAAGGAACATTAATCAGTGGACGTAACCACAATTTGATTGTCCGCCGACCATGGACACACTTTTAACGAGATTAGGTGGCAAATTTATATTTAGCAAATTAGACTTAAAGAATTCTTTCTGGCTAATTCCACTACACAAAGAATCTAGGTATACCGGGTTTTCCTTGGAAGGAAAAGTGTACAAATTTAAAGTAGTACCGTATGGTTTGTCGACGTCAAGTGCGGCACAAATTAAGGCCATGCAGGCAATTTTAGGGGCCTTTGAGCAGTTTTGCGTACACTATGTTGATGATATTTTGATTTTTAGCAAAACTGAAAAGGAACATTATTCTCATTTAGAGAGGGTTTTACTGGAGCTAAAGTTAGCAGGATTAAGGTTAAATATTGACAAATGTGAGTTCTTTTCAAAGACAGTTAAATTTTTAGGATATGTAGTAAATCATGATGGTATGTGTATAGACAAGGAAAGATTGTCAGAAATTTTAAAATATCCGAGACCAAATAATATAAGAAAATTACGGGCACTTTCGAGAGTTCTCAATTTTTACAAGAAGTTTGTACCAGCATTTTCAGAGAAGGCAGGGCCGCTGTTCAAACTTTTAAAGAAAGGAGTCAAATGAAAATGGCCAAGGAGTCAAGAGGCAGCATATTTAACCCTGTTGGAGCAGTTTCCCGAACTAATTTTGAGGCATCCCAGATTTGATGCAGAATTTATATTACGTACGGATGCATCGGATTGTGCCTTAGCGGCAGAACTGTATCAGATTCAAGATGGCGAAGAGGTTCCAATATCGTTTGTTTCACGGACACTGAAGCCGCATGAATTAAATTACACAATTAGTGAAAAGGAGATGGCAGCAGTGGTTTTTGGTGTAAGCAAACTGAAATTTTATCTCATAGTCGGCATTTTGTCATTAAAACAGACCATTCAGCGTTGTGTGCACTAATGAATACACGAATTTTAAACAATAGAGTGTATCGATAGTGATTGTTGTTACAAGAGTTTGACTTTGAGATAAGATACATTAAAGGCGAAAATAATTTTATAGCGGATGCGTTCAGTCGGAGCACAGACAATGAAACCAAAAACCGTGTGACATAATGATTGCAATAAATATTCTGCTACAAGATGGATCCATATATGGACAGGAGGAGATATTGAGGAGTCAGGAGCGAAGTGAAGAGCTACTACTCGTCAAAAGACAAATAGAAACAGAACCGGAGTTTAGGAACTATAGGATGATAGATGGATTTTTGTGCAAGAGGGTACATGCTCTTGAGTTATATATAGTACATAGGGTACAAGCTGAACTGATTGTGAAAGATCTTCATGTTAGGTATGGACACATAGGCATTAGGAAACTTTGGCTAATATTTAGGGAAACATTTTTTGCGGTTAAAGACATTGGTATCGTAAAGTCAGTAATCAATTCATGTCATATATGTAAATTGGCCAAGTACAAAAATCACATTAGTCAGGATGTAATACAGAGCATACAGGTACAAAACCCACTGGACTTAATTGCGATTGATTACTTAAGTAATTTAGTTAAAAGTAACAAAAGTCATCAACATGTACTAATAATTATAGACATTTTTTCAAAATTTCCCAAATTATACCCGACTAAAGAGTGTAGCACGGTAGAAACTAATAAGAAATTAGAGTTGTATTGTAGAGAAGTCGGGAAATTTAAACGTGTGCTGGCAGATAATGAGACTTATTTTAATAATCAGCGCTTTATTAACTATTGGAATAAACAAAACGTTAAGGTAGTATTCTGCAGCATAAGACGAACCCAGTTGAGAGATATATTCAAGAGACAGTGAAGTTCTTAAGTCTGGCATTATACAAAGATCATCGATTATGGGAGGACAATTTGTCTAAGGTCGAATCATTTATCAATGGAACCCCAAGCACGGTGACAGAAACAAGTCCCATAATGCTGATTAAACAGCAATACCCTGATAGACCTTGGCAGATTGTGCCTCGAGAAGATGAATTTCAACAATTATTAATTGCTGTCAAAGATAAATTAAGAAGACGAGCTGAAAAGTATGTACAAAAGATGAATGCCCGAATTCGTAAAAGGGTGAAATTCAAAATTGGAGCCTTAGTAATAGTGAGGAGTTTAAGGGTAGGCAGGTGAGAAATGATGACTTGTGCTAAACTAGATTTGCCCTACGAAGGACCATTTCAGATTGGGGAGGTCGTGGGAGAGTGTACTTATGTATTGAGAGATGTGGAAACACGGGCAGAGAGGGAAAAATTTAATGTGAGCCTGCTGTTTCCATATTCACCATAGGAGCGACCAAATAAGGAAAATGACACTTATATGAAAATATAGAGATAGGTTGATAGATAGAGGTAGTTTTAAATAAATAGGGATAGAGATTGGTGTAGATAGAGAAGTAGAATTAGGAATAGGATAAATAAGAGGAGATAGTTAGAGGTAGTGATAGAATTAGGTGTGAATAGTTACAGTAACAAATAGGGATAGGTGTAATAGGTAATTATAAATACAAATAGGTGTACATAAGTAGAGAGAATTTGAATAAATAGAAGTAAGGAAAGATAGGTAGAGAGGAATAAAAGTAAATTGAATAAAGAGTGTGATCGACAGAAATAAATGTAAATAAATAAAAATAGGTGAAGAGATAGTGATAGATAGAAGTAGATAGTCAATAAGTAGTGATAGGTGTGGATAGATAGTTATAAATAAAGATAGGTGTAAATAGATATAAATAATTAGAGATAGATAGAAATAGGTAGGGATAGGTTAGATAAAGAGGGATAAGTTGGATAGATAGGTATAGGTAGAGTTAGAGGAATAGATAGGTGTGTATAAATATCATATAAGGTTAGTTAGTAGGTATCAGTCTTCGTATTTGAATTCAAGGAAAACTCAAGGAGTTGTTCTTTGAATTAAAATAGGGGTATTATATCGTGTAAATTATATGTAAAAAAGGATAGATAAGTCAAGAGAGTAATTTTGCAAGGACAGTGTAAATAGAAAACAGGGATAAATTATTTACGCTCCAAATTAATTAGTTTTGACCCTAAATCAAACGGATAATAGCATACATTTGTATTAATAAATCCAAATGTTAAATTTGCATAGTGTAGAAGCTTTGTAGTATGTAAAAACACAAAGATAATACGTGTATAATTAGCTTTAATTTTCGAATGTTGCAAAGTGAGCATATCAAATAATAAGGGAGAGCTTTTGTGTACAAAATCGATAATGTAAACGCATATATTTATTTAAACTAACAAAGCGTTCGTTAAAAACAAATCCTACGAAATCCACAGGTTAAACAACTTGGGAAAGTACAATTTCAAACTGGCAAACAGTTCATAGAAAAAAGGAAACACAAATAAATAAATTCCAATAATCAGAGTGTACGTTGGAACATAATTCTTTAGAAATTTGCGTAACGGTCGATGCAAAGGCTGAGAAATAGCAGGTGGTTTGAAAACAAACTAGAGACGGGATATCAATAACATAGGGTAAACAAGGATGACAAATAACAGACGCTGGATAAAACAGCCATCTAAGTCGCGCGATAAGTTGTAGAGGCTAACCACAATATTGACTTTAACTTGCTGTAGTGGGATTTTAACAAAGACAAGGAATATGAGTTAGACGAGGATAACATAGTTGGATAAAGGACCTACGACAGGGGAAATGGTCGGGATTGGCTAATTATAAGTGGAGTGAGAGACATTTCTAAGAACTTTTGTAACCGTTGTGCTTGATAGCCAGTGTTTCAGACCGAATGCTAAGTGGAATGAGAAATTCTGAGTTTTAAAAGATCGTTATAGTTTAGATTTTCAGAATCGGTTACGGTGGTGGTGATTTCGATGAAAACGGAGTACTGTAGGTAGGTTTCAACACTTATAGATACACTAGGAGACGTAGTGGGGCTCTCTTACTTCTTCGGTTTGCTTCAGATATATGTGGTAAATCGGTGATAAGTGCAGTCCGTTTTAATTTAAATTAGAAGTGTTTGAAAGCACGAGTAGGTGCTAAGGTTATAAACGGTGCTGTAAGTACATACTAATAACGAATAAAAGATGTTTCTAAGGTAAGCGAGCCTAGTTATTTTTCTGACGAGGGTGCTGGT
This sequence comes from Platerodrilus igneus, assembly GCA_036346225.1. Taxonomy (NCBI): domain Eukaryota; kingdom Metazoa; phylum Arthropoda; class Insecta; order Coleoptera; family Lycidae; genus Platerodrilus; species Platerodrilus igneus. The sequence goes on along the minus strand of JARFIW010000975.1, from coordinate 180,964 downwards.
TGTATGGAAGATTCAGAAGCTGACTAACGTGTTTGGACCAGTACATGGGTAGCTGTACAGTAAAGGCGTCTGCATAGAATTGGATGAGTTTGATGTACATGTAGCAGAGGGAAGTTCGATGGAATGCAACGACGAGGTTTGGTTGGAGGACATCTTCAAAGGTGACGGTGCAAAAGGCGTACACCAGGTAACGACATTTGTTTCTTTTGTTATTGCTTGAACATTTTGTGCTGTTATTTTGTGCTAGAGTGATTTGACATATTGGGTGAATATTTTATGAACATAAAATCTAATTTGAAGGTTATATGAAAAAGACAATTTGAGTTTATTATTTGAATGGGTCTTAAGAGTTGTTGAAAACAAAGATGCGATTTATTTATGGATTTAGAGTAACAGGGTTTATACTGAGCTTACCATAGACCAGAGTAAATTTCAATTTAGGGTTTCAAGCTAGGCCCATCTACTTGAACTGTATATAAAAAAATGTTGAAATAAATGAAACTCATTAACTTTAAAAGGATTTAATGGTTGATATTGTAAAATTTTGTGAAGATGTTATATTCGATTTTGTAAATATTGAGCTGGTGACGTAAATTTTTGATTTGTATGAATAAAAGGTTGTATGTTTCGTTGAATTATTTGAGTGGTAATGAGTGCTAGTGAGAAAGTGAGAAAGAGTAAAAATAGGATGGGTAAGTATCTCTGAAGAAGCTGGAAGCAGAGCTAGCCGTGGTATGCTGATACAGGGAGCTTTTCAGGAGATATTGTAATGAAAAGTTTTTTTAATTTTTGTAGGTGTTAACTTTATAATCCCGAAGTCGACAGCAATATGTATATCGTGGCCGTGGCCTAGGTTTTAGTCATTGTAACCGTAGAAACATATTATGGTACCTACCTTGTCTCAACAATTGCGCAAGATAAAGAGGGTAATCTAATGTGGTTTTCAGAACAATTAAGGGTTGTAATACCGTAAGTATAAAAATTTCCAAAAATTAAAGATCCTGCAAGTAGGCTAAACTAGAAGAATATTTGTCATACCAATGACATTTGTCAATAGGTGTTCTTAAAGTTAAAGTTCAGTGATTATAATAGTTGGTTCAAGTTAAAAATTTCTGTGAAGTTGAAATTACTCGAAGGTTCTAGATTAAGCATTTGCTTTCACAAACACAACCGTGAAAAATCAAATTGAAGGGATTTGATTTGGATAAGAAATTTGAATAAAGTAGAAGCGGGAACGGTAAAGAAACACGTCAATCGTCCACTTGATCCAGGTTTTGAAGTAGCTTAACTGCATTTTGACAAGCAAAAAATCGACAACAACTTTTAGCTTGTGTTTATCTTCACATTTCATTCAAAAAAATTTCGGGTATATTATTGTAAATTGTTGAGAGCGCAAACTTTTGTTTCTTGTTCTTACTTATATCACGGTATCATATAACGTAATATTTAATAGTTCTTGCGTTAAGCGTTTTGATGTAGCTGTCAAATAACGTTGAATTGCTTTCGTGTTCAAACCGTGTACGAATAATAACCCGAGTCGTAGTCATTAAAAACTTAATGCTTTACTTCGAAACATTTGTAAATGAAATGGGTTACTTAGATATGTATGTATAAAATTGTTTAAGCTAATAAAAATTTACAATTTCTGGAGATGCATTTCATATTATAAAGTAATAATAATAGCAATTTGCTCTTACGTCGGTAATCTAATAGCGTCTCAAGAGCAAAAAGCTTTTTTAATCCGTGCTTGATTGTATTAAAAACAATTTAGGGGCTTTGCTTAATACACAACTAGGACGTGACATTAATTGATTATAATCAGAGAACTGCTTATAGCTGTGCTCACCCGACTGCGATAGGCGTTCTATCATTTTAATTAATCGTTTCAAACGACAAGTTCTATCCTTGCAAAAATTCACAATTTCTCCGGAAAATGTGAGGCTAAAAGATGTAATTACAAAATATTGAAAATAACTAAATAAAAAGAATGTTTGTCGAATTAGAAATTAGCTATGAATAAATCCTTTAACGATAAATAATAATTCATTATAAATTTCTATTTAATTAATATCTTGACCATTTTTATCTTTTGAGCGATTTTCCAACTTGATTCAATTGTATTTTAATTTTTCTGAATTAAGTATACACTCCTTAAATTTTGAAAATTATATAAGAATTTAAAAACTTTATTTTGGGTTTTTAATTGCTCATAACTGTCTCGTAACAAACTAAGGGTAGAATATAAAATTACGTTAGAAATCCAGTTTAAATAATAATTAAAGGCATCAAGGGTTTTATCTGTATGTTCGTAGTTATGTCGCCCGTTTGGATTTCTTATTCAAACACTTTTTTCAAATTCTCTCTAATTTCGAATGTTGTAAACTAATAGATTTTGTATTCCGATAATGCATCTGAAAAATATGTCCTATTAAAGCATTTTGCTAATAACAAAATATAATAATTCGTGCCATCATACTAACAAACAGAAATTCAACATTTTAGTGCTTTTGCATAAAGTAGTTGCTTTAAATTTAATAATTCTATTTTTGGTAACATTTTTCGAAAGTTCATATAAAGCAACGTAAATTCCTCAAATCTTAAATCTGAGGAGTAAACATATTCGGGATTCCCAAATTCTGCTACTGATAGGTTTCAAAACTGAACCCTCTATGTTATTTATTGTTGGAGAAACAATGGGAACATTTACACTAAGCGCGAAACCCCAGATTATTTCCTTAGAGCAAGTGGACTGTGACTTGGGGTAGTGTTGCGATAAAATACTCTTAGCGGTAAATCAAACAATGATCATGCACTTACCTTAATGTTCATATTGTTGGCTTCTACGGAAGTGGTTAACAGCATTCAAACCAGAACAAATCTCCGCTGACGGATTATGTAGAAGCGCAGTAGCACACACATTCACCAAAAAATGTATATTGTTTTAATACATGACCGCACGGGCCGAATGCTTCGAAACGAGTCTGTACAAAACCAGTGCTAGATAAGACCGCCTGGTTTATCGCAAAACAAAACCTTGACTGTTTGAAATAAATAACATTGAAATTAAGAGTGGAGTTCTAACCCAATTTTGAACATACCTCTCACCCAAAATAATTAAATTTTGATAGCTAAAAAAGGGGAAGAAGAGAAAAAAAGGGAGAAATTAGAAAAAATGCAAATAAGCTCTATTGGTGTAGTTGTGTAGAGATAAAACAAGAAAATAAAAGAAACTCTAAAGAATGATCAATTAATGTGATTGTTGATCACGTCATATTAATTTTAAGGAGGTGGAAGCGGTACCACCTTATTTATTGGTCGTACCGTTTCACCTGAGGGTGTCTTCAACCGAACAACACGTACTATGCCGTCACTTCCAGGTATCAGCTTTGTTACCCTTGCAGCTCCGCGGAAGTTCCGTCCTTGATCGGAATAAAATTTCGCCGGAAGTCCGCGTCTGGAAATAAATCTGTCTAGTGCGGCCAGACATGCTTGGGAAGTTAACGAGGTGACGAGTTCGATATGAATGGCACGCGAGAGCATGCATATAAACAAAGCAATTTATGCCTTCTCATACCTAGCTGTGCGCAGATTAGGTACTTTTACCATAAAGGGTCCGCCAGAGTCAATCCCCGTGTGTGTGAAACATTTGCCCGGTTCGAGTCGGTAAGCTGGAAGATCCGCCATAGGTGGTTGGATAGGTTCCGCCTTATATCGGTAACATGTAAGGCAACGAAAAATACGATGTCGAATTGAAGAAATCCAAAATCTCCTATTTACAAGAGAATGTACCAGGCGATTTCCACCATGGCCCGAGTATATGTGATAATGATCGCATATCAAGATGGCTAATCTGCTGTCCCGCGGAATTAGGTAGGGATATTTAGTAGCAATTGGGAGTTTCGACTGGCGCAAACGTTTCCCCACCATGATTAAACCCACAGGGGAGAGAAAAGGGGACAAATGACGATAATTTTTTGTGCAAGGTTGACCCTTTTCTAATAACAAAATTTCGTTTCGATTGTGCTCGTACTGAGAAATTCTTATAATAAATAACAAAGCGTCATTATATTCAAATGACGTTAAGTTGCCAGTACGCAGCTGATCGTTTGGAGCATCATGAATGCGCGCAAGGCAATTGAATTTGAATTTAAGTATATAGGCAAAAATTCTTTGTACTTTAACAAAACTTGAATGTCGTAGCAAAATGTCCGTAAATGGTTGAACATCAATTGCGGACAACAAGGCTTGAGGTGTCATAGGGGTAGAAACGTCTAACCCTTGTGCAGGCGAGTATTCAAATGTACTACCTGGCCATTCAGAAATGTTCCGATATATGAAGTCGGGTCCTTTCCACCACAAATCACAACAAAGCAGTTCCGATGGCATTAACCCGCGACTTGCCAGGTCAGCGGGATTATCTGCACTAGGTACATGCCTCCAACGAGCTGTGGGTAGATTTTCGTGGATTTGAACAACCGTGTTGGCAAAGAATATTTTTAATCGATGCGGAGGGGTGCGAATCCACGACAGGGTGTTTACTGAATCACTAAAACAAATAGGTTTCTGAAGGTGTAAAGAATCAAATGCTGGGGAAGTAAACTTCATAAGTTTTGATAGAAGACATGCCGTCCCTAATTCGAGACGTGGTATCGTCCACGTTTTTAGTGGAGCCACGCGAGTTTTTGAAATTATTAAATTTATGAAAATTTGGTCATCAACCTCTAATCGTAAATAAATAACTGCAGCCATGCCAAGCTCGCTAGCATCCGCAAAACCTACCATGAAACCTTTTACTTCACCAACTTTCCATACACATCGCGGAATAGACACGTTTTCGAGAAGTGGTAATTCGGCTTGAATTTGATTCCACTTCTGTAACACTACGGCAGGGAGTTCGTCATCCCATCCTACCTTTAGTAACCACAATTGTTGAATAAGAGCTTTAAGTATAAAAGTAAATGGACTGATGTATCCATTAATGTCAAAGGTTCGCGCAATACGGGAAAGAATGCCTCTTTTCGATGGTGTATCAGAGGATTTCGAACTTTGCATTTAAGTACATCTAATCTTAGATCCCAACAAAGCCCTAAAACTTTATTAATAGAATCAGGACTGGAATTAGGTAATTGTATCGTATCTGAAGAATTACCAATTACGTTGGCATGTGAACTGGCCCATTTGCCCAGTTCAAAGCCACCCAGTTTTAACAAATCAATGAGTTCAGTTTTAAGAAGTAGAGCATCTTCGATGGAATCTGCTCCTGTCAAAATGTCGTCTACATATGTAGAAGAACTGAGAGCGCACGAAGCTCGTGGAAATTTAGAACCTTCGTCAACCAATAATTGTTTTAGAACACGAAGGGCAAGGTACGGACTGCAACATGCACCGAAAATAACGCGTGTGTGTTCTAGCCCTGCTAAAGGTTCATTTGGATTAAACCTCCAAAATATGTGCAAGAATTTCCAATCATCAGGGTGTACTAAAATTGATCTGAACATTTGACGAATGTCACACGTAAGGGCCACTTGTGGAATTCTAAATCTTGTGATAACAAGACCTATATTTGTTTGTAGTTTCGGACCCGGCATTTGAATATCATTAAGACATTTATTATTACAGTCTTTATCAGTCGGGTTGAAAACTACACGAATCTGGGTATGTGATGCGAGGTTCTTTAAAACCCCGTGATGAGTCATCACATACTGGAATACGTCAACCGCAGGTTTAAGGTGCTTCTGTGATAAATAATCACTAATTGTTTTCCGCATACAATTTATGAAAATTTGCATCGCGTTTGAAACGCGCTTCAAGCTTTAAAAACCTATTGATTGCATGTTCTCTAGTCGAACCTAGAACTTGGGAGACATTGTCTTTAAACGGTAATCTGACCATATATTCACCTGAGGTCGTACGCGTAGTACTAGATTTGAAATGCTCTTCACAAGCATTATCCTCCGGGGAGGGTAAAGGTGGAGAAAATATTTTTTCGGATTCCCTAAATAAACGTAAAGTTTCATTTAGAGATTGCGTTTCTACCATATTAGTCAATAAAGCGACGTTCGTAGGTGAATGTATCATTTTAGGTACCTCACCCATGATTACCCATCCAAAAGAAGTAAGAAATGCCGCGGGTTTGCCTTTCAAGTATGAAGGCTCACTTGGCGTGATATCTAAAACAGCTGACACGCCTAATAAAATATCAACTGGTGCGGATACGTGGAAATCGGGATCAGCTAAGTTAAGAGAGGAAAATTGTTGTTTTAACTGTATGGGTAACGTAACTGTAGGGAGATTCGTGGTAATTTTTGGTACAACTACAGCTTCACAATTTAAATAAAAATTGCTGTCGTATAAGGAGCCAATTTTACAGTCGACTAGACCCTGAACTTTTGTTAAATGCGACTGTCCTACACCACGTATTTCAAATGGGCACTTTCTTCGTTTGAGGCCTAACCTATCAGCTAAATCGATGGTGATAAAATTCGAATGCGATCCTGTATCTAAGATTAGGCGACAGCGCTGCCAACTACTATCAGTCGAGAGGACTTGTACTTGTGCTGTGGCTAAGAGCGCAACTGGTCCGTTTTCGACAGCGCAAGAATGAACAAAATTCACTGGCGTAGAAACTTTTTCTATTACATTGGTATCGGCAACAATCTGTACATCGGCGTTTGTACATAAAGGCGTAGTATTAGAGGGGCTCTGTACAGGGCTAGGATTATCGAAATGTAGTAAAGAATTGTGCTTTTTACTACCGCAATGTAGACATCGAAATTTGGATTGACAAGAAAAAAGCGGATGCGGATTTAAACAAGCAAAACATCTACGGTTATTCTTGACTAATTCATGTCTATCTTTTGGTGACAATGCTAATAGTTTCGGGCATCTATTAAATTCATGCGCTTGATTGCATGCCGGACAAGAAACGGAAGCCACTGTGTGTACAGTAGGACCTTTAGACGCGACTTCTTGCGAAGTCATAGAAATGCTTTTGTTACTAGCATTATTGTAGCGATCGCCAGATTTTGCGGCACATGACGTTGGTATGCTCTTTGAAGCAGAGGTACTTCCAACTAACGATGAAATGGAGCATTTATTAAGTAAAAACCTTATAAAATTTTTAAACGTATGATATTCGTGTTCTAGGTAATGCTCTTTTTCAAATTCTTCTTTTGTTTTGGAATCTAACAATCCAAGAGAAAAATGTAAAAATATATAATCGGCTAAATCGGGAAGTTTCATATCGGTTAATGCTGTAACATTAGCTTGCAGTGTTTCGCACAAATCATTAAGAGCTTGGAAAGAATCTGTCTTTAGTTGAGATAGTGTAAAGATTTTAGATAGATAATGATGAGCAATTAAACGTTTATTTGTGTAGGGTTCGACCAGCAGGTCGTACACTACCGAATAATTTTCTGGTGAAAACCGCACGCTTTGTGCTAACTTTAAAGCGGAATTTTTCAGGTAGGATAGCAAGTATGAAAACTTTTCGATGTCACTCAACGTATTGTTTTTGTGAATCAAGGTGTCGTACAAAGATCTAAATGCGTCAAATTTTGCGGGATTACATTCGAACTTATACAATTTTAATTCAGGTAGGCGAACATTCGAATCGCTGTTCGATGTTGTATTACCGTTAGAACTAACGTTCGTGGTTGTGGTGTATCGACCAGCAACGCTTAAAATCTCGAAGTATAACCCGTCAAAACTATATTCTAATGATACTGTATCTGTTGTAAAGTTTGCATGTACATTCGATAAATCCGACAATGCATCTAAAGTTTGTAGAAATTCATCTCTAACTGGCATTAAATAGCCAACACGACTTTTAAATTGATCTAATTTAGCAGGCAAATCTTTGATCAAATCAAAACAGTCCTGTAATCGCCTAAATAACCTTTCTTTCCGATTGTGTAATCTCTTAAATTCAGCAATACGTTGCTGATCGGATTCCATATTAAAGCTGATAACCAGAGTTGAATGAAATTACCGCTAAATTATTTATTATTTACAATAACAATAACACGAGCCGTAATTTATAATTTCGAACAATGAACTTGGCAACAATCACAATTGGCGATAAGGTGAACTATATTATTTTTCAAGTTCAAGAACAAACTTTGAGCTTTGATTAGAATTATGCACATGTATCAATGCAATTAGTGAAATTGAATATAATAGTATTTTATCTCTACACAAAATTTACATATGGATCCGTTCTCAGAAGTGACCACAAATGTTTATGTTGAAGAAACAATGGGAACATTTACACTAAGCGTAAAACCCCAGATTATTTCCTTAGAGCAAGTGGACTGTGACTTGGGGTAGTGTTGCGATAAAATACTCTTAGCGGTAAATCAAACAATGATCATGCACCTGAATGTTCATACTGTTGGCTTCTACGGAAGTGGTTAACAGCATTCAAACCAGAACAAATCTCCGCTGACGGATTATGTAGAAGCGCAGTAGCACACACATTCACCAAAAATGTATATTGTTTTAATACATGACCGCACGGGCCGAATGCTTCGAAACGAGTGTGTACAAAACCAGTGCTAGATAAGACCGCCTGGTTTATCGCAAAACAAAACCTTGACTGTTTGAAATAAATAACATTGAAATTAAGAGTGGAGTTCTAACCCAATTTTGAACATTGATATTACATAATATTAAACAGATGTTGTTAGTTTCCGCCCTTTAAAACTAAAGATAGTATAATTCCTGCGTACTGCTTGTATGACTTTAATTTTGTATTATTTGAAATGTTTCATCATTCTTGTAATCCTTGTAGCTCGTTTTGATGAGATTAATTTGCCTTAATGTGGGCTAATTTAGTGATTTTATATACACACTTGCGCCATCACCCTTCTCTGATGCATCCAAGAACACATGCATCACGATTGAAGTGGACATCGTGCTTAAAACAGGTCGTTCTACCCTTATTTTCTTTATACGATTTAATTCATTTTTGAATGTCAACCAATTTGTGTGTAGGTTGCTCGGTCAGCAGGTCGTCAACTTAGAAGTCTTGCTTGATATGTGTTACTTAGGGGAATTCCCTTTAGTTTAAATCAACGATTTTGAAGACACTAAGGAAGGTGCGGCTGCTCTCCCAGAGATTACAGTGTTTAGTTCATATGTTATTAAAATTTGCTCTGGATTGTCGCGCCAAAGAATCCTTCGGAATTTACGGTCCTCTGGGTGCATCTACATTTGTTAATAAATTTGAGCAATGTCGGTCGTAATGACATATTTGTTTGTTCGGGAATGGAGTAATGATGAAAAATGCCTTGTTGGATAGTAGTACCGATGCATTACAACGCACTTATTGAAACTCCTGAAATCAAATTGCAGGAACCATCATCTGCGACTCGTACCCTTGTTGTTTCACTTAACTTCTTCAGAACGGTATGATGAGCTAAATAAAAGGATTTTTCAGAATTTAAACATGCCACTGACACATGATTTTACTCCTTATAATCGTTTATACAATCGACAAAAACCCGCTTGAATCGCGTTGGAATGTTCTCTCTAATGATTAAACTCTTGTTTTTGCCGTTTCTGACCATGTAACATACTGTTTTAATACGCTCTAATAGTTCTATTATTTCTAAAAATAGTTATTTTCTAGTTTAATTTTAGCATTCTAATTATTAGAATGAAGGTCTTGTAGCATAAATATGTCTGGAATTATAAGCGGCTGCAAGATCACCCAAGTAGCTTCCTAGCGAACTTCCAGGAAGATATAATCCAAGAGTTAATTAATTTTTCTAAAGGCACTTTACTTCAAAGGCACTAAACATGTCAGATTAGTTGCTATCTATGATTAGATGTCAATCATGTTCTAGGATCCTATTTATGTCAGGGTGGTCTGAAGGAATTTTTCAATTAGCAGAGTACTCAACTAAAAATTAGTTCCGCGATCTACTTGTGTGGCTATCTTAGTGCAATTGGCAGTTTAATTAATCTTAAAGATTTACGACCGGCGTATCCTAAGTCGAGTATGGGAGCCAAGAAAGGGGTTATTTTTCAATTAACTTAAATGTATATAAGGATGCCAGCCGGTGGTAATCGGGGTTGTTTATTTCCAGACGCGTTAGAGGTTAAAGCTGGCTGTTATTTGCCAGAGTGAGTGAAGTGTTTTATTTCTCTGAAGTCAAGTGCGTGCCGTTATGTTCTAAGTTAATTATTTCTCTGAGTAAGTAATTAGTATATGTGGTATTACCATAAACTCAAGGCTGTGTTATGCAGCATAAGTCAGTTATTTGTTTAAATACAGTATTTGTCGACTTCCATAAAATACAACTCCGGGTTAAAGCTCAGTTCAAGTAAATTGATCCGTTAGATTATTGTTTTGGAGACCGCATCGTTTTAGAAGGGTCTTCTATTATATTGTGTTTCGACGGTGTCAGAGGCCGTTAATCACTAAGCCATGAGACTACCTGAGTATGAAAAGCTCAAGTCAGAAGTCACGCTACTGTATTATTTGACCCTTGAGAAGGTCGTATTTTTCCTGGTGTTGATGACCCCGTGGTTAAAGGAGGGTCGTCGCCATAAGCAAGTTAAGTAGACTACGGTAGAATTAATTAATTATTGTATTGGGGTGGTTTCACCCAGAACTGTTATTAATATTCATAAAATAAGGATCTTAGTTTAGTTTAGTTAAGTTGTGTTTGTGCTAGCCGGAGACTTTAAAAGATTAGCCCCTGTGAAGTGACTTATTTTCTGCCCTGCAATCTTGGTTCATCGCCCACGAACAAAGTGCGACGAGAGCTATTACCGCGATTGGTCCATGGGCCGTTTAATTCCTATGGTAGCGCCCTATTGTAAATAATGTTATTTACTGTATATTTTTGTTATGCATATGTAATTAGTTGAAGTTTTAGTTAGTAGCCCATTTAATAAAACAATCGGAATTTCGTCTCAGTGTGTTTGTTTAATGAACCCCCCCTCTCACCGACTGCTGCAGCTTGCGAGACAACGTCCCGAAACGTGAGAGTACGATAGTGCTAGTGGTCCTGTCATTTATTATTTATTGTTAATTGGATACCCTCACGCGGTAGGTAAATATATAAATTACAACCATTCACCTAAATTGTCTAGGTTAAGCTAAATTGCGACTTGTGGTTATACGAAATTTGACTGGCAGTACTCCTCGGCTATTATGATTTCAATTCCAAAGGTGCATTCGTCGATTTTCCAGAATTTTTTTAAGTGGGAGTGCAAATTGTTCAATGCAAGAACCTTTCACGTACAAGCTTATGCAAGTACGCCCACACGACCTGAAATCATCCATTCCATTCCTGTGAAAGTGTACTATTCGAGTTTTTAATTTGTCCAATGCTTAAAAGCTGCCAAAAAAAGTGCTCCTATTGGCAAATTAACTGCGTAGGGTTGATTAAAAGTTGAATCAGCTAACCTTATGTTTGAAGGAATGTTGAGTAGTAAAACGCACTTTGTGGATGCTGGCACTGCGCTTGTAAGTTGAGGTATTACGAAACATATGTTTGCGCTAAACTTAATATTATTTGGCGCCATTTTCAATCGAGTTTGTAGCTTTAAGATACACATTCTTTGATATATTCCTAAAACGGAATTGTTTGCGGGTTCCACTTTAAGGTTAAATAAATTGCATCTATTTTCCCTTATAAATCTTAACTGAGATGCAGAATCCTGTAAACCTTTTAAGCTATATAGGCACCCGTAAGAATTAATCCCGTTTACTATAGCTGTGGAGAATAAAATTTGCAAATTTCTGTAACCTTTGATGTTGAAGAACAGTTTGTTATTATTGAATTTGCACCTTCTTGATGTGCTTCGTTTAGGATTATTGTGAAATTTGTATTAGTTCGTGGTTCGCTACCATCGCTTGGTTTGTACAATTTTATGTGCAGTAGAGTTTTTTGCCTTTTTTTTACAAATTTTGCATTTAGACGAGTGGCGTTTAGGAGCTACATATCCCTTTTTAAGGCAGGTTAAACATAATCGTATAACCCCTTACCCTCTCGTTGAGTTCGGTTGACCTTAGAATTCACAATTTCGAAAAGTAGTTGCCTTCCAATTTTCACATGTCACATTGATTCTTGCAAATGTTTTTGGCGAGTGTTGGTTTTGAGAATTCTTTAGCTCGCCCGTAATAAGTGGCTCATAGGATCATCATTATCTTACTTTATATTATACGGAAGTTGTTAGTTTCCGCACTTTCAGTACTTAAAGTAATATAATTTCTGTGTACTAATTTAATCTTGTAGTATTTGGATTATTTCACCATTCTTGTAGTTTTCGTAGTTCATTTTGATCGGACTGGTTTGCTTTAACGTAAGGTTTAGTAAATAGTTGTATAAGATGCCTTAAAATTGTATTTTTTTAAGACCAATTTTTTTTATTGCTATCATAATAAAAATCAATAACAAAATAATAGATCCAGGGTGACGAGACAGCGCAATTCGTTTATTGGTAAAAGTCCTCTGTGATGTCATAGTGCATGCTCTGATAACATGCGGAAGCGTTTACGGTAATGCTCCAACAACAATTTCTTAGTTCATCCCATCCTTTTCTTAATACAGAAAAAAACTATTAATTACTTGAATACTACAAAAAATTTGCAGTTTTATACGTTATTTGTGCTGCATCATTTGTTACTACCTCTAGCGAATAACTAGAGTAAGGAACGTAAAACGTGACGGTGTAATCCATTGATTTCTCTTCTATATTGGACTCATTATTGTACCCCTGTACCATCAACTTTTTGTATAAATTCAGTTCTTTCAACTAACCTACTATGGAAAGCGTAAACCCAAAACCAGCTGTATCTGTAAAATTCATCGATCCAAGTAAATATTCTTCAATTCTAGACATTTAACATTTATAATTTCTGTTCAGACAAATCTTACAATTATTTGTACGGTTTCACGGATACCTGGTACATTTTAACACAATAAAAGAAAATTTTGCTTTTCTTTTTGAATTGAAAACATTTTTTACTAAATCCTTTTAAAGTCATTTCTAATACTTTTCCTAAATGGTGAACTTTATTATTTGTTTTCACTACGCGCTGTAAATGATTTACAGTGACACTATCAAATCTTGCCCATACCTCAATAAGGTTTCAGTAAATTTCATTTACTTTCTTTGTTATTAGAAAATAAATTGTCCGATTTACACTTTAGTGGAAGACATTATTTATATAAATATTTCAGCACTTCTATTGTACACTCAAGTGCGCCAGGTTGTCTTTTATTTTAACGTCTTTTAGAAATCAATTGATTATCTGTAATTTCTGAAATGCCAATCGTATAAAAGCAAAACTGGATTGTTACGTTATACTGAATTTTCCCAACTTTCTTCAACAGTACAGTATTATAGAGGGATTGACTGTGTTATTATACAATTATATCTTCTAACACAGGACTTCGGCTCTATGTGAACTAGTATCCAAACAACAAAATAAACATGTTTGTTTTGGCGTTAGTTAAAAGTAGAAAATATTCCTTTTTTATATTTTTAAGCCCTGAAATTTTTACTATGTGATAGAAATTCTTTGCGCGCTAATAATGAAGCATTCCGCTTACCGCTTAGAGCCGCTCTAGTGTCTTATGCACTTTATTTGAGGCGGTTCTGGCTTTATATCTAATCTTGCTGGTATCTCAGGAAAATTAATATAGAGAGGATATTTTTACTTATGCTTGAACCGAAAGCGAAAGTGGATAGGAGTCAAATGAAGTTTGTTCGGCTATGATGAATTTTTTTTAAAGAAATAGACGTAAAGTATATCGAGTTAGATGCGTATTCATTTTCTGGAGAAAGAAAACCCCTGCCATGATATGTATGTCTCACTATTATGTACTAAATAGTATTTTCAACGAAATTCAACATAATGTTTTCGATCAGAGGACGCAGCTTCATATTGTCCGGCCATGCATTTGGACGTTCAGGAAAATAACCAGAAATCTAAAAGATGTAGATGCTTAAGAATGTTACAATGTTTTTATCATATCTCAAATCTTGCAAAATGCGAAGGATTGTCATAGTTGAAGGTTATGTTAAAGGCAGTCATTTATTTAAGATGTTCTAAGAGAAAATTCTTATTTACCGGAAAGGAAGAAAACGGCAAGAATTAGAAGCACTTAAACAAGTCCAAAGTCCAAACAATATTCTGGACCTTAAAAGTACCTTAAATGATGTAAAAATTTCACCACGTACAAGTAAGTGCCGACAAAATGCCCAAAAACTACTTCTATGAAATGCATCAACATGTTTGATAAAGAGAATATATATTATCCATTGGCATTACAAGACGCTCAAAGTGATATCACAGCTGAAACGTAGAAAATGACGTTTTTATAAACAAATATTATATTCTCCTCAAATGTAGATTAAATTTATGAGCTTGAGTTAGTCTTAAAAAAATTACAGTTTTTACTTTTGAACTAAAACGTTTTTCTTGATTCTATTAAACATTATCCAATGTATAAAATTAGTGTAGTTTCCTTTTAACTATTATTTATATTAAAAAATGTTGCGTGTAAAATGAGCGTTACGTTATAAATTTAGATTTACTCTGAAAGTGAGGAGGGCCAGTAACAAATTTAAGGATGCACCGACTAACTAAAGTGGTGCGTAGTGGTTTTCTATGGACGAAATACTAAAAATAAAGATATAAGAATAACAAAATTGCTGAAATAGAAACAATATTCACCTACTCTGAAATGCTTTTCTCTCGTCACTGTCGAGGAGCGCCAAACCGTCTTGCCCCAATAATTTCGTCATCATTATCCCTACACGAAAAATGGTTCTTTCGACTAGGCTTCGCCTGCATTTTGATTTCCAAAATTTATCACTTTATATTGTACTTTTCCCCAATGCATCTTAAAACACTTGTCAAGTTTTGTCACAATTAAAGAAATTTTCAAAATCAAGACCTCTTACAAATCCATCACTGGGGTAACTGGATATCCCTTTACAATGACCTAATTCTTGTCTAGTTCGTAGATAAATGCAAATTAAGGTCAACCTATAATTAACTTCTATTGACAAAATAATTTCAATATAAACACATATATACTTCCTCAGGTATTACTCGCGCCTTTTAATCGCTTCTTATTAAATATTAATTTGCAATTATCCGCTTCGCGTCCTTGACCGACAATTAGTATGACAACGACAGTCGTTTGTGACGGTATTATTTTCTACTCTAATAATAAGCTGTTAGAGTAAATCTCTTACAATCAGTTAAACCTGCGCAGGTTATGTATGTATAAAAGTGTTCAGTAAAGGCAATATTTTTTTCCTTCTTTAAAATTGCTTGACTTTTAGCTTAAACGCACACTATTTAAGGTAAATGATTATTTCTGTGTTCGTTTCTTACATTGTACCCACTTTATTGTAATTAATCCGAACAGCTAACAAAGCATGCGCTCAGCTCTATAAGGGCAACGAAGTGATTACAGGTGTTACTAGAAAAAATCCTTAAAAATATAATTAAAATCATCGATAATACTATCTTTTCAATTTATTTGTTTCCTATATTAAAATGCACGAGTTTAATTCACATTTTTGGAAATGCACTTCGTAACATAGAAAACAATTTAATACCAATTTTTTTATCATTTCATTGTAGATACGAAACATTAACGTTTTCTGCGTTATCCAAGATAAAATTCCACCAATAAAACTCACTTTTAAAAATGAGTATGCATTGATTCTATCGCTATTTTAGTCCAACAAAATAAATACTTTAATAATTTGTTAATAGCCAACTACAAAGGTACGAACCATTTACAACTTAGACTGAAAATGTACATGTACATAGTTAATAAATCTAAACATAAAACCTCAAACTCATGCTTCTCGCGATTTGTAGGAAATTTATGAATGCCCAGCATTATTAGTCTTTCGGGCAACAATTACTGGAGTTACCCAATAACAGCAACTTTTTGGGCACAACATATTACTAGATGCACCAACTCTCCAAGCTCGATCTCCAATTAACCAGGTGTAACGACAATAAATCCAAGAGCGCTTTCCGTATGTGAGATCTACTTTGCCTTTGCAAGCGCTGTTTAACCTTATGTTACACGTTGCCTGGAGTGCATCGTCACATCTTGGAGATTTGTTTTGTCCACTAAAATTAAATTTGTTCTCATACCAACAATACGACTATCTCGCCTTATTATTTACACGTATAACAACATTTCAATCTTTCTAGTTACGTGCTCGCGAATAATTAATCAATTATTTTCCGTCGGGTGTTTAACTAGTATATAAAAACTCGTTCTAACAATGTAACATTTTATCTACATTAAATAAAATAGTTATTGTCGCGCTACTTTGCGTGTAATATGTATTACTGTTTAGGATGGTATCATTTTATTGTCATTGGTAGTCGAGACCGACGACATTTGTTTATTGTAAATTATCTTTTCATATGAAGTGCATACTATTATAATATTAAGAAATCTTTTCCGGTTTTAATTTAAGTTGTACCTTGGATTAATTATTACGTTTACAATGTGTTAAAAGAAATGTTATACGTTATTAGCTGAATAAGCAAACAAAATTTAAAATACCATGCCTAATTAAAATTAATAATTTGTGAAATCTATTATATAGGGTTCATTTATATTTATTTCGTTCCTTCAGAATTAAATTTGTCCTTTCGCATTTAATTTATAACTAGCGTATCGCAACGTGTTACAAAAATAAAAAACTGAAATCATCTCATTATCTTTTCGATGAACTTGACAGTTTCTTTAAAATAGCGTTATTTGGAAAATACTTTTGCACTGTACTGGTATATGTAATAAATAGTACTAGTAATTTTCATTTATACTATTTATGAAAACATGCAACATAAGCACACCGATTAGTTCCTTGAAATGATGTTCTTTTCACATTATTACTCCCGTAACATATTTTTGTTCCTGCTTCAGTTACTACATTATTGTAGTTATAATGAATGTCTTGCATTTGAAGTTAAAAGTGCAATTAAAATTAAAATCTGTATATGACTATAAAACTTCATACCAAAGTAAGGAATCTCTAAACTGTGTATTATTTTAATTTTTCAAACTTAACTGATAATTAAACAATACACAAATTCCAAATTATAAATTAGGGAAATCGATAATTTATAAAAAAAAATCAATTTAAAGTGTTCTATAAGTTTTAATATTTACTAGTGTTACAAACCTTTAAGAAATTATATATTTAATTATTTACATAATATATTTATATACTTATCCCTCTCCATATACACACATGTACACAAAGAAAAAAAACCGTACAACAAATACAACAAGCTAGCGGAAGCTACGAATGGCATGAAAGATGCAATGCCGACTAAGTCTAAAGCAGGAGGGAAATTGGCATAAAACCCATCCTCCCTCATTAACTCTTAGATGACAACAAAACCCAAAACACCACCTAAGTCTTCTACGAGAATGAAATGCAAGATTTTCTAGATGCCAAATGCTATACTATCGACAATCACAACAAAAATTCACACAATGGCAAGATGAACCACCTTAAAATACCTTTATAAGTAGTGAGGCTCAAAGTCGTCTGTAGCTCCTTAGACTGACTACATCTGTAAATACAGCTAAAAGAGAAAAAAACGGGAAGAGCAGGTACCTGAATAAAAATACCGCTTTAGCGTTCAATATACAGAATATACTATAATGTTTATAAAGTACAAATGTTAATCGTTAAAACTCGTTATCTTTTCTGGTTTTATAGCCTTTCGGTGTTATCTTGTTCTTTGAATCGACGTATATTCATTGACAGAAAATAAATAGCTGTTAGCTTAAATATAGTTTTTCCAAATAGTGCATTACTCTTATTAAACGATATTTTAACTAAGGAGGAGTGTATTGAGGAACTTTCATGTTAGAAAAGTACAAATTTTTACATTTCCACCGTCTAGAACTTGTTTTAAATGATATATCTCAAAGAAGATAGCTTGTTATCGAACCCATCCAGCATTACAAAGGTGGACGAAACCCAAAGCTCGCATTACTGACATTATAAATGCAACAAAGCTGATATTTTTTAGGAAGAAAAGTGTTTTGGCACAGATTCTTATATTAAAACAAACAATAGATCATTTTGCATTTCTACGGATTAAATTTGTTTTCTAGAAAAGATATATTTACAGACGAATGTTGAATCAATAAATGCTTGATATGGATTCATTTTTTAATAGTGCCACATAACACTATATAGGGTGGCATTAGTTTTATGTCATTAAATTGAGGAGGTCCTAGAGATTGATTGGCTAAACAAAAAACCTACAAGGCGTTTTACTCTTGGACCGCTTTCTAAATGCCCGACCTAAGTCAACTTAGGTAAAAGTTTTAGGGATGGTGTTTTGTTATATGTTTATAATTAATAACTTACTTATGCTAGTGCTATCCTAAATCACATCACGCACATCAAGCGATTTCACAATTGGTGTTCAAAATGGCCACCGTTTCTGCAAGTTTGTGGTTAATATTACTTCCGGTCATTACATTTTTAAATCAGAATTCACTTAACTACTGCGAGATAAAATTATCTCAAGGTACAATCAATTATAATTAAGTCACAACACTGCGTTTAAGTATATTACTTAAACAGGTAGTGGAACACAAGTAACAAAATCATACAGGAGAGATACACTTACAAATCATCTAACTCCAGTTACGAGTTATTTAATGAAAAAGTACATTCAACTTAAAGTAGGTTATCATTATGCTGCATAACAACTGAATTGCAACAAACCTAGGACAATGGGGTGAGACACCAGCATCATGGAATATTATTTTTTGTAACATCTGATTGTTCAAAAAAATTTCTAAACTTATATTAGTAGCAGCTAAAGTGCATTACGTTATTTCGTTATGCAGCTAAAATGCACTTTATTTCACTAATTTAAGTTTGCGGAAGATCACAACTTGGTTGATCGACTCTAAAGAATGTTGTTTTTTGTATTTTATTAGTGACTTAGTTAATATTGCGGTGGTTTTAAACTATTTTTGATACTTTTTTTGTGTGTTCGTTTGTAACTTAACTATGTGTTTTAGACCGCAGGTTTATTAACAATTTTCGTTTGTCTTATCGGTCTCTACTTCCCATTTAAATTAATGACATAAAACTAATGCCATCCTGTATGTTTGCATATGAGTATGCATACATGTATACCCATATCCATGCATTTATGCTATTAATTAAAGTTTAAGAACTAAACTTAAATATTACAGAACTTTTTTAATGGTACGTGTATTACTATTAATGAAATTTAATTTTATTTAAATCAGTATAATTTGGTTCCTAATGTTTTTCTTATAAAATCAGTTTACAAATTAGCATTTTCAGTTTCATTGCTCTAAGCAATGTGCTTTGCAGTTACGTTAGTAGATTCTTTTAAATTAGGTGTAATGCGTTTTTATGTATATTTTTTATTCTTAATTTAATTAGTTTTATTGTACAAATATGTCTTTAAACTAACTTTCAAAGTTTTCATATTTACATATCGTTTACGTCATCTGGTGGTTTATTAAATAATGTGGGAATCGTTTATTTTAAACATATTTTGCTGAAAGAAATCTCTGCAACTGGAACCTTATATTTAATCTCTTTCACTTGATACTTACTATGATAAAAATAGTAATAATAATAATAATAAAATCGCTGCAGAGGTGATTTGCAATAAAAAATATACAAGTATACGAATACTCAATAAGACATTCCACAGCACAAAGTTGCAAAAAGTTACCCACACCATTCAGGAAATAGGAAGCAAACATAGAGCACTCCTTTATAAAGCAAATGCATAACCAAGTTGCTTTAATACAGAATGTAAAGTTAATTAAATGACTCCTGAGTGTGTACGCTGTCAAGGGACAATCACTATGTAAATAAACTGAACAGGGTAGATATCCTTCTACATGTAGCAGTACTGCGACTTGATACATATACATGGCTTGATTATATGTAGACTGGTTTGATGTTGCCCTTTTAAGCAAAGCATCGAGAACTTAATGTACGTGGTATATACTAAATGGAACCTAACAAAGATAGTTGAAATTTTTTTAATCGTGTACTTTAATAGGTTTGATAACGTTTTTAAAATTATAAAGCATCGATTAATCAGAATAGCCAAGTATCTGTAATTTTGCTTCCGAAAACTTATTTCTTTCGTCAAAATCAATTAAGCTACGTCAAGCAATTAATAAGATTTTAGAAAATATTTCAAGTGCTACCGTTTACAACTCCAAAGAGCACGAAACTTTAATAGATAAACCATCGATTTCATGCACCTACTTATGGTTTATGATAGCATTTCTTTTGGTATGTCTATGGGTACAATAACATTAATAATAGTAATAATGCCTTTATCGCACAACAATAATATAAACAATATAGTTACATTATTTTCAGTTATATAATGTGTGCAAAGGGCGAAGTTCAGACGGGATTTTGAATAACACCCTGCTCTTACACTTGACCCAATAAAGAAAATTAACATTTGTTATAATGTACAATTTACAATTGATGGCATTTGCTTCGGCACAATGAACAATGGGTATAGTTTGCACAGAATCCGTTCAAAACATTTATGATGCTTAAGTAGAACTTTATTTTAAAAAGTAACTTTTTAATTTGTTTTTAAAACGTAAGGGAAACAAAATCTTAAAGTCAGGAGGTCTAGAATTATACAGTTGTACAGCGTTATATAAAAATGAACGTGTGCTTTAGTGAAGGAATTGTTAGTATGCCATTACGTCTTATATTGATGTTATGAATACCTGCTCTATAAGTGAAACATGTTCAAATTTTCTAATTCCAAAAATTAAACGTAGACAACAATTTTGCACCTTTTGCACGCTTCTAAACGTCTCTTCCTCTAATCAAGATCCATACACAGCATCTCCATAACTAATCAGGGAAAGCACTAGAGATTCACATAAAATAATTTTGGTTTTGACGTTAATAAATACTTATTGGCATACAAATACCTTACATTCATATATAGGCTTTCTGTATTCATATTACTAATGTGACTTTTGAACCTCAATTCGGTATCAATAATCAATCCTAAATTATTCGCTGTAGTACAGTGTGGAATAACTTGTCGTTTTCTTTGATATGTATGTTTTGTATTGCCACTGAGCGTTGATTCTTACACCCAAAAATTAAAACTTTAGATTTAGCAGGATTAATATTCAGCATATGTTGCTCAGAGATTTCAAGTGTCCTATTTATATCTCCATTAATAGTAATAACTGCAGTCTCCATATCTTCTAACAAAAAAAGGAATGATACAATTGTGTCACATCTGCATAAAAGTGCAGTGAACAATTATTGATTACAGATGAATACTGTGAGATATAAATGGAAAACAGCAGTGGGCCTAGGACTGAGCCCTGCGGTACACCTTACCTTAATTTCCGCCTATTAGAATATGTGCCAAACAAGAACACAAGTTGAGATCTGTTTGTTAGGTAGTTGTTCATGAGATGACATGCATTGGTGTTAAAGCCAATGTAAGAAAGTACAGCAAGCATAATATTGGTATCAATAGTATCAAAGGCTTTTAAGTAATTCAGCAGTACCAATGCCGTAATTCTATTATTATTAGTAGCACAACTGATGTCGTCAACAATTTTAGAGAGTGCTGTAGTACAGCTGTATACCTGACGATATCCCAATTGAGTTGCTGGTAATATGTTATATTTAGTAACGTGTTCTCTAATTTGTGAAGTAATAATTTTTTCAGCAATTTTAGAAAGCACAGGAAGGATACTTATTGGTCGTAAATCCGTACATTCTGATGGCGAGAAAACTTTAGGCAATTAATGTACAATAGCTTCCTTACAACGTATAGGAAACACATTTGCGGATAATATGTAATTTGATATATGGGTGACGTAAAACAGTAGGTGTGGCAAACAATTTCTTAGCATGCTTATTCTTATGCCATCAGAACCTATTGATGGTGAATTTATAGAGTACAGTGCTAAGGATACATCATTAACTCTACTGTTTGAAATTGAAAAGGTTGATTAATGTTTATTTTAGGTTTTTTATAATAAGATGATGTATCATCTTGTGACAGTTTAGAAGCAGGAATAGTCTGTAAAGTAGTCATTGACCATATTCACGCCAAATTCCTTTTAAGTTTTGTTTCCTTTTTTTTTAATGTGTTTATATCTCTTAGCCTTTTGCAAATTTTTTTTATGTTACCATTAGGACTAGGCAGAAGAGAGTCAATGCCGATTTTTTACGAATAGCATGAGTAGTGTAATTTCTTAAGGAATTTGTAGTAATCTCATTGCTTTCTGTACCTAGTTTTCTTAAACTTTAGCAGTCTTATCTCTAAGCGATATCAATATTCCCACATTATCAGTAAGCCAGTACGTTTTCGGCTTAGATATACATGATGTTACGACGGGCGCATGTATATTAAACAGTTTGATAATTTCGTTAAAGAAATATACTTTTGAATCAATCTTATCAATGTACAGTATTTGTTGTCAAGATATACGCTATAGATCCATCAGGAAACGATCCTGATCAAAATGCTTGAATGTACAATAGGTTTTATAAATAGTTGGGTATGCTACGTTAGTTAGTTCACAGTGAATTAACAAATGATCTGCAGCATGAATAGATATAATAAAGTATAATAACTTGAAATCACACTTTCATCGATTTGCACCTAGTTTTATGGGCTTCTATCAACAAGACGCACAAGAGTTTATGCGGTACTTGCTAGATGGTATTCATGAAGACGTTAATCAGGTTACCTCCAATCAAATTCCTATATTGTCAGAATTAAAAGGACCATTAAGTGACTCTGACAATGGTAATTAATCCTGGCAGCAATATTTAAGAAGTTACAATTCCAAAATTGTTGATATTTTCGCTGGACAGTTAAAATCAACAGTACGTTGCACACACTGTAATCATTTTTCTGTAACTTACGAAGTCTTTTGGGATCTATCACTAGCTATACCTAAGCACACTGGCTGCTTAACGTTACAGCTTTGTCTAGATAATTTTACTAGGCCTGAAACATTGGATGACGACGAAAAACCAGTATGTTTTAAGTGCAAAGAAAGGAGAAAATGCATCAAATCACTGTCCATACAGAGGTTTCCTAAAATATTGGTGATACACTTAAAACGGTTTTCACCTACAGGTACATATCAAAGAAAGCTAACTACGCCTATAGATTTTCCATTAGAAGGTCTAGATATACGACACTACGCTGCAGAAACAAATCTTGGAAATTGTCATTATAACCTGTATGCAATATCGAAACACAGTGGGACTACTTTCAAAGGCCATTACATCGCATACTGTCGACACCCGTACTCATTTGTATGGCATGAATATAACGATTCCAAGGTGTGCAGTATATCCTCTAAAACACTTGTAAAAGCAGAAGCATATGTTCTATTCTACGAAATGCATTCTGAAGAAATGAAACGAAGTACCTTAGTTTCGAAAGTTCCTAGAGATACAATGCATGCAAGAAACCTGTATCGGCCTAATTCTGAACTACATTGCGATTATCTGATAAAACATAATAAACCTGCCAATAGACAAACAACCGATCCAATTGTTATACTATCTAGTATTCTTGAAGAAATCTTAAATGAACTTCATGATATGCCAGATGTACAACCATTCTTATTTCCTGTTAATGCGAATTTAGTCGAACACTATCAAAATATTATCCAACGACCCATGGATTTACAGTCAATTCGAGATAACTTACACCAAAAAAAATACCATACTCGTGAAGAATTTTTGGTTGATATAGATCAAATTTTTAAAAATTCTGCTTGCTATGACGATGCACCATGGTGTGGACATTGTAAAGCTCTTGCACCAGAATATTCCAAAGCTGCAAAAGAATTAGCAGACAAAGAGTCAAAGATAAAGCTTGGTAAAATTGATGCTACCGAAGAGGAAGATCTTGCTAAGGAATATGATGTCAAAGGTTATCCTACCCTTAAATTCTTTAGAAATGGACAGCCTATTGATTATTCAGGAGGACGTGATGCTGCCCAAATAGTAGCTTGGCTTGAAAAGAAAACTGGTCCTGCAGCTAAAGAGCTTAAGACAGTCGAGGAAGCTAAACAATTTATTGAAGAAAATAAAGTTGCAGTTGTTGATTTCTTCTCAGATCAAACTTCAGATAAAGCTAAAGCTTATTTATCTGTTGCTAATGCTGTCGATGATTATCAGTTCGGAATCACTTCTGACGAAGCAATTTACAAGGAATATGAAGCTACATGTGGTTCTATTGTCTTATTTAAACAGTTCGACGAAGGAAAATCCATTTTTGAAGGTGAACATACTGAACAGAACATCAAAAGTTTTGTTACATCAGAGTCGCTACCAAACCTCGTAGAATTCAATCATGAAACGGCACCTAAGATCTTTGGAAATGAAATTAAGAGCCATTTACTCATCTTTCTATCTAAAAGTGATGACAAAACCAGTGCTATTGTATCTGCTGCTCATTCTGTCGCCAAACCTTACAAATCTAAAATTTTGTTTGTTACAATCGATGTAGAGGAGGAAGACCACCAGCGAATTTTAGAATTCTTTGGAATTAAAAAAGAAGAGGTTCCCACTGCACGTATTATTAAACTTGAGGAAGAAATGTCAAAATTCAAACCTGAATCGTCCGAACCTGATGCTGAAAGCATAACTACATTTGTAGATAAGTTCTTAAAAGGTGAGCTTAAACAACATTTATTAAGTCAAGGACTTCCTGAAGATTGGAATAAACAACCCGTGCGTGTTCTTGTTGCAAGCTATTTCGATGAAGTTGTATTAGATAAATCCAAGGACGTCCTTGTAGAATTTTATGCTCCATGGTGTGGTCATTGTAAACAGTTGGTCCCTATTTATGAAAAAGTTGCAGAACATTTTGAAAGTAATGTTGATGTTGTTATTGCTAAAATTGATTCCACAGGAAATGAACTCGAACATACTCGTATTACAAACTTCTCTATAATTAAACTATACAAGAAAGAAGGCAACAAAGTTATTGATTACAATGTTCCTAGAACTTTTGAAGGGTTATCTAAGTTTGTAGAGTCAGGTGGGGTTGAGGATGGTGAGGCAGAAAAGCCAGTTGAAGAAGAGACTGAAGATGATGATACTGCACGGCGAGATGAATTGTAATTGTAGTACTGACATATTTTTGTTCGTTTTCTTTTATATTATTTTTAAGTGTCAATATTATTAATAGCACTTTTGAGTTCATTATTAAACAGACTTTTTTACTACTATATCTGGCATATTTGTGAATATTAAATCAATTAGTGTTGGAGTGTTATAGTAGTATGAGTAGCTTCGTCTATCAACTGATTAAACTAAATAGCACCAAGAGAGGTAGATTGTTTAATTACCGGAGAACCATAGACCTTTAACCAATTGATCACCCAGTATGAAAACGCCATCAGTCACTGGTAATTCGTTCGACAAAGAATTCTCTATGACGCTCAAGAACTTTGATAGATTAGAAAATGGGTAGATTGTAAATTACACCTACTGATATTGTACCAATGTCAGTGTAAAGTTGTATCCACAATCGCTCGATATGTTTGCAATCGCCACGCCACCACCGTATCCAGTAGTACGGTCATATCTAGTCAACTTGTAGTTATTAATATTGAAATAATCATTAGATACATTAACTTGAAGCCATGTTTGCGAAAGTGTCAATATATGGTAACTATTTAATAGAACATCACTCTTAAAAGCTTCATAGTTCGCTTGCAACAAACGAATTTAAAGTTTGAATCTTTTCTTGTTTCACTACGCTGAGCGTTAATGAAACTCACTTAAAAATATGTTTATTTTTTCTTACAAAACTCGTGCAGAAGATGTTGTTTTATCCGTATTGTCGCAATTGACTTTACAAGACTTCCACACTAACTCTGAACTCTATCTTCAGCGGTTTAGAGAGACTATCAGGGGGGTCGTTAATTAAATACGGATGGGTAGGGCGCTATTGTACTTAGATAATGTGTAAAACAAGAGATATCGCTAAGAAAAATACAGGAACCTTAACGAGTATATTCTGTTGTAGAAATACAAAGTTTGTATTTTTAGATGGTACTACGTTTGTCCTGAAATAAAATAAAATACAGAGACAGCAATTTGCGCCTCAAAATAAAATCAAATAAATCAGACAGGTTTTCTACATCTATGATTTCTTTCTTTTGTGTTATAGTGCATGGACACTCTACTTATTAAATTTTATGCACATCTGGTAATACTTTTGCTTAAGAGCTTCCATGAATGTAATTAACCTTGTTTAAATTAATAAAGAAATTAAGACTGCTACGTAAGTATATATATATATATATATATATATATATATATATATTAACTGACAATTATTTCTGAATTATTTTGACAGATAACTATCGTTAGTTTGTGAATATTCAATTAATTTTTAAATCAAATGTTAATCTTGGGCAAATAAAATAGTAAAAACCTCTAGCGCAATTAGGCATTATAAATGTCATTAACATAATTAAGGGATTTTTTTAATGTCATCTTTTCAGTACTGAGAAACTGATTCACATATAATAAAAATAGGTTTGTAATAAGATCTTTTAAATTAGTAAAGGTAACCTCATAAATAGTTATGGTGCATAAACAAGTGTACGATTGTATTATTCGTAATTCAAATTCATAAAACTTTTGTTACTTAGACAATTTTATAAAGCATAAATTTTGATAAAAAGGAACATTTGAAAATTTAAATTTATAATTAAACATTATCACAAAGATGTTAAGTTTCATGGGTTCCAACTACCAAGGTTAGATTTATTTATACATGACGTTATACGTCAAACACATGATGGATATCACTTACCACGTTGACCTCAGGTTTGGCGGCTTGCACCATTTAACAAACAAGTTCAAACCACACGTGGACTTCCAGCATTTGACAAACACGTAAAAAAAGTTGCCTCATCGTTATGACAAAGCCTTTTAAACTGGAACCATAGTAAGTTTTTAATGCGTACTCGCTTTATACGCAATTACATCAGCTGCCTACAACCATTGGTTAGCTCTAACCATTGCTTCTCAATTATAACAAAATTTCCATGTTGAAATTTAAGGAACGCATATATCTTAGACGCAGTAAAAATTTAACAACCTAACTCGACCATTTTTGCATCAGTAATTAAACGTTATATCTTCCGTATTTTAATGTTGCTTTAATTTATATTTATACATCAGTTCTTTTGTAAGTTAGTTTTAGCGTTATTTTTGCACATCAGTTCTTTGTACGTTAGTTGTAGTGTTGCGCTAAGAAAAACCAAATACAATTAGTTTAAATTATTTAAATATAGAAAATACAAACCATGATGGGATTCAAACAATTGGATCGATGCATGTATGGAAACTGAATTGCGACTCGCAAGTCGGCCTTAGATATGCACTTTACCATATTGACGTTGCAAGTATCAAAAGCCGACTGGCCGGCACGTCGACAACAGCCTTAATAATCAGGAGCGCGCAAACACGCTATTGTTATTGCCTTGGAGATACGTTGTAGAAATTTTACAATACAGTACAATAGTAACGTTCAAGCAGAGCAGACGTGAAATGTAGTGGCTGTTAAAATTATGTAATTTATTAGTTATAGTTGTAATTTTTGGCATATTCAAAATTAAGTTATATCATTTTCACGAACTTCTAAGTAAACAAAATTAAAAACATACTTAAAATTTCAAAATTTTGTGATATGTTTGTGATTTTCGTGAGTCTTGGAACCGTTCAAATTACGCAATAAAAGTAAATTAAGTGAACCTCAAGAAACAAAAACTTGTAAGTAAATTCTTAGTTTCCTGTTAAAAAATAGCAAATGTGGTTAAAAATAGAAGAAAATTACTGAACTCATGCTGGAAATTAGGTCAGTTAAACTGTGCAAGAAAAAATACTTAACTATATTTAATTAATCAAATGGTATTTGTACGCTATTACGTATAAGAAACATTTTGCACGGAATTGTAACAGTAACCTTCAAACCATTTAACTTCCTTATTAATAACCGCAAACACAGTGAAATAATAACAAAATTTTATTTATTGAAACAGAAGTGAATACGCTGCATTCATAATGCAGTAACAAGGTCAAGCGTACGCAATATAAAACACGCACAGGAACTAGAATAATATGTAGAACGATTTAAAAATCTTGTTACGTTCCCTTAATGTCAGCGTACTTAAAACACATCGTTTTGTATAGCTGGTTGTATAACGTTGATTTTCATTAATAAATAAATTGAATTATTCGTCTTATAAATTTTGGTTCCTTATGCTATTATCAAGTCGAGATAAGAGAGCGAGTTTATAAACAGATTAGCGTAGCAGTGTTTCGCTGTTCCTTAAATTGCGGAGTTTGTAGTTTCGTCTTTAGTCTCCGGTTTCATTTCTTATCGCTGCATTGTTGACAAAATTAAAATCACAGCATTCCTCGTTAAACAGCAACACACACGTAGGCACGCACGCACACACGCGCGCACAAACGCATGCACACACGCACTCACGCACGCACGCACGCACGCATGCATGCACCTACACAAACGCGCGCGCACACACACATAATGGAACCGTTCCGAATAGCAAGTTACCGCAATCCACAACCAACAAAACATATCGACCTAATTCAGATATATCTAATTGCATAAATGTTCTCTGGGCGATAAACACTGCAGTAGTATAGTAGTTCAGATTTCCAAGGAGAATGAGCACAGAGAGATGCTTTAAATAACAACAATCTTTCCGTCGGCCATGGCTACGTGCGGGAACATTGCAGTCTGACACATTCCCTAGACGTTTAATCCATTAAACCCAACGATGCGTAAACGCAACATTTTAGAAAATAGTAGTAAAATAAATTAATCAATTTACAAATCCAACTTTAGTCTACTCTATATCATAGAATACATGCTTATTCGTGTTTTGACGTAACAAATTAGTTATGTTAAATAAAATTCTGATTTTGATTTGTATTCAAAGTATAACCAAAGTGTCCACTTAATTATATGTAAATTGATTACAAGATATAGTAATGCAAAATCATCAAACGACTGCAGTACTTAAAAAACTAGTTTTATTCATCTTTTATTTAAAATATTAAACCTAATGCTACTAAATGTAACAAACACGAGGGCGTTATTTATTATGTTGCGTTTACGCAACATCGGGATTAGATGAGTGTTGTAACAATACTGAATGCATCAACTGAATGATCCATTTTGAACAACCTTGCTTTTGTTATATAGTGTCCAGTTGTGATTGAGATCAGTACTTACTAGCGCAGCGTGTTAGGTTTTGTTTTACATTTGGAGACAGTCTTTCAGTGAATAATATTCTATTAGCAAAAATCAATAATTAAAGTAAGTATATTAATTTTGTTATACAAACTTCATTATAGTGATACTTCGAATTTTCCTTAGAGTTTTGCTAATAGTCTATTATTTTTAGATATGCCATATACAGAGTGGTGGGAAAAAATAGACCTTGCACAACTGCTGAGTTGATTGCTGTGTTGGAAGAGAACGGCAATTTGCAGCAAGCTACAAGCATAGATGCTGTATACTGAAATGCTCTTTTTTTTTTCACACCTGAATTTATTTCACTATTTTGATGGTTAATTGTGCCTCGGACTAGTCAGTCATTCAATAAACAAAACAACAAAAACATGGAAACTACTTATTTATTGCAATTATAAACACACAAACTCCTCTTCTCAGGGCGCGTAGAAATATTGAGAGGAATCGTATCCAACGTTATTGTTCACCCAAATGCAACTAGCAGTATTTAAATTAATGGCTGTTACGAATACAATTAGATATACCATGCCACTACGGTATATCAAACAAACAATAATAACTCAATAAACAACTGGAAGCAAAATACAGAGTGATACTACCTTAATAATAATTGTCCCAGAGCATTTATTACACTGGTCACAATGAACGAACTATCACTGTCGCGACTTGCCTCTACTTTAGGGTCACGTCTTACCCTCACAAGCACTCAAGGCAGACTGCCGAATCCGTACTCCGCGTACATGCCGCTTAGTTAAGGGCGGCACCACTAAAACGCACCACAATACCCCTCCGATTAAAATCGATAACATAAAAAGATGTTGGAGAGATTAATCTCACTAACAACTAACAACGCATTTAACTAACTTAACCTAACACATTGTAAAGTGATTAAACAACGTCAGGCATTACATGGAACCTCTTTAAATTTACAATATTGTGAGGGCCCAAAACGTCCCCATTTGAATCTTTTAACAAATACTCATTACTATTTACTTGTTTTATGACCTCATATGGGCCTTCATATAAAAGAAAGAATTTGCGAATCTCTGATCCCTCTGCGGAAGATTTTGGATGATTTTTCACTAAAACCATGTCCCCTTTCTTAAACTCTACCACGATCCTCCTACTATTAAACTTTTCACGTTTTCTCGCGTACTTTGAACGAGGGCGTTCATATGACAACTCCCAAAAATATTCTAAATTTTGTTTATTAAAATTTTCTTCTTTTGGAAAATTAAGTTCGTCGCAAATATTATTGGGTGCATCTCTTCCAAACATCAAAAATGAAGGACAAAAGTTCGAATCAATCTACCTATCTCCTTATTTACACGTTCCGTGGGATTTCCTTGTGGAAAATAGGCGGACGTATGAACTATTTTTACGTTTCTTTATGTAAGGGCATTTACCCAAATTTTTGAATGGAACTGCGATCCATTATCGGTTAAAATAGATTCCGGAACTAAAACGTTATTAAAATAACCATTTACTAGTTTATTGACTATAATCCTACCAGTACCACGTTTCAACGGGTATAGTTTTGTAAAACGCGTAAAAGAATCTACTACTACCAATAACACCGTACACCCCCCCCCCCCTAAACGTAGGCAAAGGGCCCATCAAATCTAGACTAATTAATTCCCCGGGTCTCTTATAAATAAGAGAATTATCTCCGTCTTCGATACCTTACATTTCTGACAAACTTCGCACGACACGACAATTTGTTTTATATTCTTTAACATTTTAGGTCAATAAAACGTTTTCCGCATATGCAAATGGGTTTTTTTATAGCCGAAATGGCCAATATCAGAATGCTGCTGCAATATTAATTCTTTTACCTGATTCTTCGGAACACATAATTGAAATTCCCCATTTTCCTGATCACTCTTTTTAAATAAAATCCCTTCATGCATTTTATACCATTTAGTCACTCTATCAATTCCCTTTTTCAATTGCGATAAAATTTGTCCAACCCAAGGATCATTTACTTGGTCGTCCCTGATTGTTTTTAAATTATTACTAACATTTTTAAACTCACTTGTTAATTTGAGCATATACAGCCCTATAGAACTACTGTTGTCTGGTTTTCGAGAGTCCCTTTTTACTAAAGACCGTCGAGATAATGCATCTGCCACAACGTTTTCGCTACCCTTGCAATACTGAATACTAAAATCGTACTCCTGCATAAACAATACCCAACGTGTCAATCTGGGTGTTTTCAATGAAGAATTCATAATAAAAGACAACGCCTTGTGGTCCGACACAACCACTATTGGACGTCCCAATACCAATACCCGCCATAATTTCAATGCATAAACGATTGCCAAAGCTTCTTTCTCAGTGGTCGTATATCGCAATTCAGCTCCACGTAATGTACAACTACCATAAGCTAAAACCCTTTCATCACCTGTTGCCGGTTCTATCTGATAAAGATAACAGCCTAATTCCACATCAGAACTATCCGCTTGTATGTACATGATTTCGGCTAAATTTGGGTGGCTCACCACTGTAGTATCAAGATACGCCCTTTTTATTCTAGTGAACGCATCTTCTTCACACGTTCCCCATTCCCATTTTACATCTTTCCTCAGTAGCCTTACCAAAGGAGAAGTTAAATCAGCAAAATTTCTACAAAACCGCCTATCGTAGTTGACGATCCCCAAAAACCCCCTTAACTCACGCACGTTACGCGGTCTAGGAAACCCTTGAATAACTCCAATCCGAGAGGGATCCATCGAAATACCCTCTGGCGTGATATTGTGCCCTAAAAATAAAACACTCCGCCTTGCAAAAACGCACTTCCTTAACTTCAGTGTCAAATTAGCGTTCACTAATTTTGAAAAGATAATTGCCAAATCCTTAACATGCTCCTTCGCAGTCTTGGAATAAATCAATAAATCATCGACATACATCACTGCAAAATTATCAACGTTCGAATTTTCCCTAACGCCCTAATAAAACTAGCCACCGATGTCGATAGCCCGAATGGCAAAACATTAAAAACATACGTGACCCCATTAAAGAGGAATCCTACATATTTCCTATCCTGCCTTCTAATTGGAATTTGGTAATACGATGACGTGAGATCCAACGTTGATAAATATTGTCCTTCTCGAAATCTCACCAAAAGTTTGTCCGGTCGCGGTGGAATAATGTGATCTTTTTCCATTCGCGAATTTAGGAACCGTGCGTCCAAACATACCCGTACAGTTTTATCTTTTTTAACAACCGCCGTTAACGGTGAAACGTACTCAGTTTGAGCAGCTGAAATAACATTTGATTTTATTAGTTTGTCGATTTGACGTTGCGCTTTTTCGCGGTGCGCAATTGCAATTTGATATGTTGCCTTAAAAAACGGTGCGCTATTCCGCATACGAATCTCGTGCTCGTACCCCCTTATTTTCCCGGGCGTTTCCGAAAAAACTCTACCATACTTTTGTAATATTCCGTACAATTCCGCCTTTCCGTCCTCATCAAAACATTCCGTCCCTTTACAAGCCTCTAGTAAATCTAAATCTGAATATCGATGTCTTACTGCCGCCGATTCTACTTCGCGTACCAAATTTATAGCCAATTGTTTTTTTTTCTCCCCACAAAGCAGTTTAACTTTTAATCCCTTCAAAGGTATACTTAAAAATCTGTTATCAAAATCTATTTGAACTTTTTCTGCTGCGAGCCAGTCGCAACCTAAAACAATATTTTCGTTAAGCTTTGGAACCACTACACAAGGTACCTCAAACAAAATTTTATTTATATACAAAGGCAGTAGAATTTGCTTACTTATCTTCTGTTTCTTTGACCCAACTGCAACCGAAATCCACATATTATTTACCGGTAAAGATTCAAATTTTACTGGTTCCCTCAAAACATTAGTTAGAAACTTTTCAGAAATTGCGCTGCATTGCGATCCAGAATCAATTAACCTTTCAACCTCGGTCCCTACCACATTAGCTTTAATTACAGGAGACGACAACACTTCGGCTCCATCTATTGACTCATTTTCGCCTTCACTCTCAGTTACTAAATCTTGACCAACCTCAATGTACCTTACTGACCTATTAACCTCTTCGCGAGCATCATTATTACCACCCCTCCAATTATCACGCCTATCACCATTATCATTACTATTATTCGACTGATTTGCATTACCATTGTTATCATTATTATTATTTCTACTTTCATAAAATCTCCTTCTCTCCCCCTGGTTTCTAAAATTCTCGTTCCGATTCCTATTCCTGTCAAATCTATTATAATTACCCCTATAGTTATGCGCTTAAACCTCCCTATTTTCTTTCCTATTATAATTTCGGAAATTCGACTCCTCTGCAAAAGTAGAATCTAAATTACGCAAATAAGCGTCGACTTCTTCTACACCTTTCAAACCTGAAATACAAATTCCTCTCTGAATTTCTCGTGGAAAATGTTTAATTAAGAAATGCACTAATTGCTCCTCCTCCATGCTCTCAGATAAAAATACCACTTGTCCTACCCATCTTAAGAAATAGTCTGCACGACTCCCACTTTTATATTGTCCATATTTGATTTCAAGAAACAATTCGCTCTTGTTCGATTCCCCAATATCAATTTTTAAAGCACTCGCAGAAATTTTCAAAACTCTTAAAACTATTTTCTTTTGCGACGCCCCAATCATAAGAAGATCCTTTCAAACAATTTAATGCCAATCTTAATCTATTACGTTCGCCGACACCTGCCTCATCCATCAAATTTTTCAATTTTTTAAGAAATATCATGGGATGTAATGACCCTCCTGGCACAAATGATAAATTTAAACCACCCAAATCCTTCCACAAAGAGACGTAATTTCTATCATAATTATTTTCTTCTTTAATTTTATGTTCTGTGACAACATCATCGGACTTCACAATATCAACCTTTTTCGCTACTGTTTGCGCTAACTGATTAATGCTCCACTGCATCTCAGACATGCCTTCCGCTAGTTTAGTCATTACATCTTCTAATTTATCTACTTTCGATACTTTACTACATTTTGCATTTTCAATCTCGCCCTCATCATAATCGTTCTTATTTTTACGTGGCATTTTTATACAAATTATACAATTCACCAAATAATAATCCTAAAACTAACTAAAAGCTAACCCTACAACTTAATACTTTAAACATGATTTCTCATTTCACATTAAATTTAATAATTGTCAATGTAAGCATTCTTTCCTAACAATGAATTTTAAATTTTCAAAAGCATTGTAATTGTAAACAAAATAAACCTAATACGACGTACTTTAAAACTCGTTAGCTTTAATCTGTTAAAGATAGAAAATTTCAAACTCCAGGGTTACAATACCAGTTATACCTGCAAATTCCTATCTAGCATTCTACGCAAACATGAGTCATATAGGTTCAATACTTTCTTCACAATTCTACCTAAACGTGGCCTTAATTATACCGCATTCCAATGTCATAAATTTTTCTCTTACAAGTTCGGCTGTACCTAACAAATATGTCTTTGTTTCCTGGAAAGCTGGAATTTTACTTTTCCCCTCGCCTTTATTTCTGGTCTCACGTTGTGGCGTCAAATTGAAATACTCCTTTTTTTCACACCTGAATTTATTTCACTATTTTAATGGTTAATTGTGCCTCGGACTAGTCAGTCATTCAATAAACAAAACAACAAAAACATGGAAACTACTTATTTATTGCAATTATAAACACACAAACTCCTCCTCTCAGGGCGCGTAGAAATATTGAGAGGAATCGTATCCAACGTTAATGTTCACCCAAATGCAACTAGCAGTATTTAAATTAATGGCTGTTACGAATACAATTAGATATACCATGCCACTACGGTATATCAAACAAACAATAATAACTCAATAAACAGCTGGAAGCAAAATACAGAGTGATACTACCTTAATAATAATTGTCCCAGAGCATTTATTACACTGGTCACAATGAACGAACTATCACTGTCGCGACTTGCCTCTACTTTAGGGTCACGTCTTACCCTCACAAGCACTCAAGGCAGACTGCCGAATCCGTACTCCGCGCACATGCCGCTTAGTTAAGGGCGGCACCACTAAAACGCACCACAATACATACCATCAGCAGTTGATGAAATCACAGACGAAGAGGATGTTAGTGACAATGTAGGTGAGAGTGAAAGTAAATTTCCGAATGTAGCTGGTACATATCAAGTCCACGCGGATGTACCGGATAATGATCCTAAGATGGATCCAAGTGTCAAGAACGTAAAGACCTCTGCTGTTACAAATAAGAAAGCTGAAGCAAAGATGCCTACATGGCAAAAACGAAGTCCAACCTTTTAAAGCTTTACACAAGAATATCTTACCACTATAGAAGATATCGAGAAAAAAGTAAGTGGCAAACGTGCATATGAAGTATTTTGTATGTATTTTAGTGATGATGGTTTCGAAAAAATTGTAGAATTTTCAAAAAAAATATGCAAGCGATCATAACCGACATTCCCTTGAAATAAATGCAGCAAGTATAAAACGTTTCTGTGGTATACTAATTTTTATTGTCTACAATACTTTGTCAGCTACAAAGATGTACTGGTCCAAGAACAAAGATAAAGGTATACCATTAGAACGAAATTGCACGAGTCAAAATAGGTTTGATTCCATCAAACAAAACATACATCTATCATATAATGACAAATTAGATAAATCAGACAAATATTTTAATTGAGACCCATATTTGAGTTAATAAATAAAAAGAATATACAATTGGGAATATTATCCCATAATTAATCTATCGATGGAGATGTTTGTACAAGGTAAAGCAGTAAGGTTTAGTTTCAAACTATGGTGCTTTTGCAGCTCTGCTGGATATTTATATAAATTTATTCCATATGGCGGAAGGAATATCGATAATGAAGCATAAGACTTAAGTTTAGTAGAAAAAGTACTTCTACAACTTGTGCCTGTTATACCGCACCCCGCTCAGCATTGTATATTTTTTGATAACTTTTTTCTTCTCACAATTTATTTTGTTTACTAAAGGCTAAAGGTTTTCATGCTGCAGGTACTATCCGTAAAAATCGCATGCGTAACAATACTTTAGGCACGGTAAAAAGTATGAAGAAAAAGAAAAGAGGCAGCTATGACCTTTCTTTTGATAAGAAAATGAAGTACCTTTGGTAAGATGGAATGACATTTCAGTTGTAACAGTTGCTACAAATAATTGTAGCGTTCAACCATTAGTGTCTACTAAAAGATATAATAGAAACGAAAAGAAAGTAATTGCTATTCCTCAACCAAACGTAATTGCCGAGTATAATCAACATATGGGAGGAGTTGATCTCCATGATAATGGCATAGCAAATTACAGAATACGTGTAAGAGGAAAGAAGTGGTGGTAGCCACTTTTCACAAATTTGATAAATAGTGCAATAGTTAATGCCTGGAAAATATAAAACATAGGAAATAAAACGGAAATGACACAACTAGAGCTCAAACCGTATGTAGCTGTAACACATAAAATTTAAAAAAAAAAATTAATGTTGACTCTTCAAACCTAGACGCTCTCTACAACGGAAGTGCTTTTGCGAGTTCCGGTACTATTTCTATAAATACTAGTTCTATAAATATTAGTTCATTCAATCACTATCTCCGCAATTATGCCGATAATAAACAAGTGTTCAATATGTATTCGCGACCTTAATCCAGAGAAAGAAATTATTTGCGATAAATGTAAAAATCCATTGCATTCAATGTGTTCTGGTTTATCAAGGTCCGAAGTGCAATGTATTTCAAACAAAGACAGGCGTGTGGTATATCACTGCAATAAATGTATCTCTGAAAAATCTGAAGTAGATGTGCTGAAGAAGCTGATAACTGAGCTTAAAAATGAAATCAATGAATTAAAAAACCTATCTGTATCCTAGCAGCAATATTCTGTTCTAAGCTCTGAGAAAGTAATTAATGAAGTTATTGAGCGGCAGCGTCGGGCAAACAATATAATTATTTTTAACATACCAGAAGATGCGGAAAGGCAATACTCAAACGATCTAGATAACGTTAAACAACTCTTAAAGTTATTCCCAACATTGCTGTTAGCAATATAAGTGTGCTTCGGCTGGGCAAGGTCGATGCAACTCGAAAACCGCGCCCTATCAAAGTAACATTGACAACCTCTGTTGATGCGCTTCGAGTTGTCAAAAGCAAAGCTCTTTTGAAACAGGCGAAAGCTTTCATTAATATTAAACTAGATGAGACTCCAAGGCAGCGAGAATTTATGGTTAAACTTAGATCTGAACTCAGAAGCAGAATTGATAAGGGCGAATCAAACAACTATACGATACATACAAGTAATTCCCCAGATAATAGTTGCCAACTCAAAAAACTAATCACGACATCCTCTTCACAATTAAATCAATTAGAGTGCTACTATCAAAACGTTAGAGGACTGCGCACCAAAACTCAACAGTGTTTTACATCAGTGTGTGGATGTGAATTTGATATAGTATGTTTAGTTGAAACTGCACTCACACCTGATATCTTCCCCTCTGAGATTTTTCCAAACTCGTTTAACGTTTTTAGGTGTGATCGTCAGTACGATGTTATAAACAAAGTGTGGGGTGGCGGTGCTTTGTTAGCGGTAAGGAATCACATATTGGCTGAAATTCTGGATTTGTCTCATATTATGTCAGTGCTACCCAATATTGATATCGTTGGATGTAAGTGTAGTTTGAACTCAAATTCGTTGTATATATTTGTTATTTACGTACCTCCTAACACAACGATTGCCGATTATCAGGTACTTGTTGACCTTTTCGAGCAACTAGAATGTTGTTATAAGAAACACGTCGTAATTGTGGGCGACTTTAATATACCAAATTTTAATAACCCAGATGTTGACGATTGCAAAAGTAGGCTAATGCGAGGCCTCACTGAACTATTAAATATGAAACAATTTAACTCCATTACAAATGTACAAGGTCAAACACTTGATCTTGTATTTTCAAATACCAAGTGTATAATTACACGCGATGCACTTCCTTTTGTAAAGGAAGACCTTTATCACCCAGCGTTGAAGACAAATATAGATTTTCCTAATGTCATAAGTAATACATTTCCCATTAATCGTGGTAAAAAAGCATACAATTTTAAAAAAACCGACTTCATTGGTTTGTATAATACCCTTGCTAACACTGATTGGTCATTTCTGTTAGAATCATCGGACGTGAATGTAGTTTGTAAATATTTTTATGATTATGTATATACGCTTTTTGATGTTTACGTACCACTATTTAGTTGTAAAAAGCATAAATATCCCAGATGATGTTCGCAGGAACTTATCAAATACATTCAACTGAAAAGCTCGTACTATAAAAAATATAAAATAACTAAACGGTCTGATCAGCGTGAAGAATTTCAAAAATTACGGTCCATAGTTAAATCGCAAATAAATGCATGCTATAAAAAGTATCTCGTTAATATTCAGCAATCATTTACTGCTGATCCCAGACAACTGTGGTCATACATTCAGAAAAGTGCGGTGGTACCCGCATACCTGGAAAATTGTATATCGACAACCAAATATATGATTCCCCTAAAGCCATTGTGAACGCGTTTTGTAAATACTTTAGCAGTGTGTACGCGACCTCCAACTACTTTTAATAACATGCCTATCATAAATGTTGAGCAGTTTACAATCAGGCAAGTTGAATCAACCATCATTAAATTGAAAAACAAAATGACTTCTGGTCCGGATAGTATTCCCAGTTTTTTAGTTAAAGAATGTTGCACAGTATTTTCTTATCCGCTGAGCATTATATTCAATCTCTCTCTGAGAACTACAATTTTTCCTTATGTATGGAAAATTGCCAGAATTTGTCCTGTTTTAAAATCCGGTAATCCATCGAAAATCAACAATTATAGACCAATAAGTATACTGTGTAACTTCCCTAAAGTATACGAAATGCTATTATATAATGAAATATATCCTAAAGTTAGAAGCTACATTTCTACATGTCAACATGGATTTATGATGGGCCGCTCTACTACAACTAACCTTATGCTTTTTACCCGGTTTTTGTCAGAATCGCTAGATGCCCAAGGTCAGGTTGATGTAATATTTACTGATTTTGCAAAGGCATTTGATCAGATAGAACATTCCATCATTATTACAAAATTAAGCACATTTGGCTTTAGCAAAACACTTTTATTATTATTTCAATCATATCTACAAAACCGTATGCAGTATGTCATGTATAAGAATTATAGCTCAGAAAACTTTTTGGCACCGTCGGGCGTTCCTCAAGGATCCAATTTAGGCCCGCTACTATTTTTGTTATTCATCAATGATTTACCTAATGCTCTAAACTGCGAAAAGCTATTTTTTGTGGACGATATGAAGATATTTGCCAGAATAAACACACCTCAAGATTGTGACTTTCTCCAACGGCAAATAATGTTAATAAAACAGTTGTGTGTTGCAAAAACCTTCATCTTAACGTAAATAAATGCAAAGTTGTTACCTTTACTAGAAAGATTCAACCTGTTATTTACCATTAGTCGCTGCAGTGCGGTGACGGATCTAGGTATTACATTTGATTCTCAACTTAATTTTATAAACCACATATCTGCAACCTCTACAGTAGCAATCAGAATGTTAGGCTTTTTAATACGGAACTGTAGATCTTTTACCAATATACTAGCATTCAAGAGTTTGTTCTATGCGTATGTTAGAAGCAAGTTAGAGTATGGTGCGATTATATGGTATCCTATATACCAATATCAAAAGGACGATCTAGAAAAAATACAAAAAAGATATCTAAAGTATATGTTTTTTAAAATGAATGGTTGCTATCCACCTCTTGGTATTGATCAGAGTGTATTGTTATCTATGTTTGATATGGAATCCCTTGAAACTCGTAGAATAATGATTAGTCTAACACTGTTGCATAAGTTAATGCATAAAAAAATTGATTCCATACATCTGCTGTCGTTAATCAATTTTCACATACCCCGATTATCTACCAGTAACTCTTTAACATTTTATTGTAACGCAGCGCGAACTAATACATTACTAAAGTCTCCTGTTCACATAACGTGTAATAACTTTAATGTAATCGCAGGTTTTTGTGACATTAACCACTGTAGGTTA
Source organism: Platerodrilus igneus (assembly GCA_036346225.1). Taxonomy (NCBI): domain Eukaryota; kingdom Metazoa; phylum Arthropoda; class Insecta; order Coleoptera; family Lycidae; genus Platerodrilus; species Platerodrilus igneus. The sequence goes on along the minus strand of JARFIW010000975.1, from coordinate 140,496 downwards.
TTAGACTTAGAAACGCTATGAGAGACTACTTTTACTTATTCTTAGCTCATTATTGAGTTTGTAGTGATTTATAGTATAGTGGGACACATGTAGTTAGTTATGTATTGATAGAATATCCTTATCTACTTACTTTTTTCTTTAGTTCTTTAGTGTATTTAGCTATAGCGCGTTTTGTTTGTTTATTTGTTTGATTACTATATTGTATGTTACCTTATTTCTAATTTTTTTGGCATTGTCCTGTAATTGGATGTAAAAATTTGTTGGACAATAAAGATTAATAAACCTAGTTTATGGCCGGCCGTCTAAAAGTTTTTTGCCTAGTGAAATAAAATTTGATAATAGTGGACACGTTATAGCCAAACAAAAAAATAAAACCAGAAGAAGATGTAGACAATGCAAAAGCACAACAATATATATGTGCATAAAGTGCCAAGTATATCTTCACCCAGCTTGTTTTCAAGATTTCCACACACCTTGATCTTTGTATAATTCAGTACCTAATTCCAAAATTGCGTTAACGCAACATTTTGTAACGTCTTATATAATTTCAATTTTTGAGTTTTCTTTTTTTATAGTTGTTTGTTTGTATTAATTCTGTTCATATTAAAGGAAATTTTCTTTAAAATTTTTTTATTACCATGCTTGGGAATTAAAGGGTTAATTAATCCAGTTCTCTCTCTCAAGACAATAATCTCTTACATAAGCATGTTCGACTAGTTTTATAAGTGGTAGTTTTTACACCGCTTAGCTGGTAATTAAGAGTAGAACGAAAGCAATATTCGTTCAAAGGCTGCAAACTCTATACAACAGTATTGTTAAAAAGTTAATGTGTTAAAAGCATTTGCATAATAAACGAAGTGCTTTGCTACTTTGTATACAGTTCCGTAAGAGATTTTAGGGCTTTGAATATTAATGGACTATTATGAAGTGGCGTGGGTAGCGTTTGCACCTCTGAATATTTTAGAAGGCGACGCTATGGAGGAGACTTGGAGTTTACATAGCGACGATGCGTTGTTATCCCGCAATCTGCAACTGCATTAGATGTAAGCTTGCAACTTATGAACAATATCTACCTTATGCGACTGATTGCAATTACGGCAGTATTATAAATTGTGGACGCTCAAAATAGTTTGTAAGTTGAACTGTAGGAGATAACTTTTGTAATATCCACTACATACATAATATATCGCCGGAGTTTTGTTAAAAGGGCGAATAAGTCAATTTTACAAAAAATCTTTTTTTCAGATTGGATTTGCCTTCGTTGCTTTGATTGGGTAAAAATGGCAAATATGTATCTTCACCGGAAAGGCCCGAAATTTTAATTGTAAAAGGGCTAATATCCAAATCTTGTTATGAAAAATAGCCCATTAAACCATATTTGCCTATTTATAACTGTTTACTATTACTTTTGGTATAGAATTCATGTGATGTAGAGGCCACTATTCCAGGAAATCCTCCACCAAGGTATACTTACCTGCAGAACTTAACATCAGCAAAATGTTTGAGTTTTATAAAGAGAAATGTGTTGAGAACAACAAAATTTGTTTATCTATTTCTCTGTATAAAAAATACTTCTACTCATATGATTTAAGTTTTCATAAGCCGAAAAAGATACTTGCAATACCTTCCAAAAGTTTGAAAGTCTGAGAGATGAACAAAAATCAAAAGAGTTACAAGAATTTAACCAATCATTTATATCGTAAGAATAGAACACGCAAAGTAAAGAATGAGTTCGTTGATAAAGCAAAAAGTTATTCCCACCACCATTTTGTAATAAAGGTCTCTTTCGAATGCGACTTCATTTCTAAAGTGGTCTGATATCCTTTTGCAAATTTATCTATAAGCACATATATTGAAAATAACTGCAAATAAAATTGCACTTTCAGCCTAACCTCTTAAACAGTAAATTTCTGAGATACAGATACTCGTACATTAACCTGATAAACAAACAAACCTAACGTAGCTTCTGACTAGCTAGGTATTACTTGCAGAAATTCTTAAAGAAACAATAACCCATAAACAATACTACCACAGCATCGTTCCACTTTTGAATATTGATATACCTGGCATGCTAAATCCCACTTCTGAAAATGCCGTTAATATCTAGTGCCATATCAACTTCTCCGTTTTCAATTCCATTGTCGATTAAAAATATTAAATTTTCACTCATAAACTAAAATTCATTCCACAAATAAAAATTGCAATTATTACGCATATCTTTAAAAGTTTCGCATTTCTGTTCCCGATAATATTATGCTTAATTAAACAAAATTAGTTCCATCTCTATGTCATAGTCCAACAAAATAACCATTTACCGGAATATTAGTTTCCTATCAAATAACTATGAACCATTTACTTCTTACATTTATAAACTCACATTTACATATTTATAATCATAAACACGAAAGCTTAAATTCCACTCATAGTTAATTTCCACTTCATTTTTAGAATTAAACACTTGCAGAATTGCCAATGATTCCTTTTTTCTTACCAGACACGATAAGCCACCCTATTCAATCTATCTAAATTCCAACGTTTTGTTGTAGGGTAAAACCAGTGTATCACACTTTTATTAAATAGCTTCATTCTTTGATCCTCAATCGACGTGATATAAATTCAAAGATACCCACGTGCTTGAGTTATCTGGTCTGCTTCTCGAGTAAAATTCAAAAACAGTTCGTCGCCGACTGCCCATGCCAAGAGGTCTAGAGTCTACTATTTGCACGCCTCCGCTGTCACTTAACCATCTTTTATTTTTTAACTTTCCACCTTTTCCAAACTTAGTTATTTTATAACATTCTTTCTTTTTCAAAATCTCATACTCACGTTTTATGGCTCTAAACTATTATAATTTCGAAGCTGATGTCGTTCTGTCTGTATGAACAGTTATTTTATATTCACGATTTTACATTTAATATCGGAAGCCACATCGTTGGTTGTTCTTTACGCATATATTTTATGGCTGGTTTTGTGAGCCTGTGGTTTTTTGGTTGTACCTCCCATAGGTGATGTTTCTCCAAACCGTGTGGACTTGTACAGATAAACTTAATATGAGCTATTATTTCGCGGTTTCTATCTGTAATTTTTTGAACTTGTTCTGTTCACTTTTTGTAGACCGAAAATTTCCTGCTTCTTTCTTTTCATGTATCCCTTTTTCCCATTCCATGGACGTCTATGGCTTATTAGGTCAATAAATATTCAAATTACTATTTTTGACTTTTAAATTTATACCTGCAGAGTAGATAACATATTCCTATCTGTGCTCATCCATAATCATATATCTAGTTTTCTCATTCATATTTCTAATCCTGGCTTTACTTTAACAAAACAGCTGTGTAAAACTCAAGTTTAAAGGAAGGTTTGATATTGTTTGCAAGAGTGGGACATCTTGATAAGGTTTATTTTCTAATTGGTGGTCACTTTGAATCTATCCTGAAGAGCAAATACACGTGTTTCTTCTGATTTTCTGTACTTCCTGTGTATTTGCTCTTTTACGCCTGCGGCTTGTTGATTTTACTAGTTTTGGTGCTGATTGGATTACACCCTGCCTTGCCTATAAGACCGGTCTCCTAGTGAACGACTTCCGTGGACACGTAATTACATTTGGGATGAAATCACTTCTACTGTTACAATGATTACAGGAACTTGGACTCCGCGTGAGTTTTTGAAGCTCTAATACATCACTAATGCGGTAGCTCTCTTAAAGATTTTACGGGGACTGCCTATGAATATTTTATTAACCTACTAACAGTGGTTATTTATAAGTTAACCATTCACCTCATGAAATATTTCTGGTCAAATGCTTATCTGGGTCCTTAAGATTTACTACTGTAGGATACCTGTAAAGCTTAGTGGCGAACATATCGCCGTAATTAGTACTATTGTAGTTCTCACATTATCATCTGTTTTCTTGTCCTAAGTTGCTGCTTTTGGGCCTATCCCAGAGAAGATAATACCTTTTACGGCCACGGCTAATTGCCGGACGTATGATGTACTAATTGAGAATATTAATCACTTATTTTTAGAGATTTGCCTGTAGGGATCATCTTGTATTGCGTCATCACGTTAGAAAGCTCTGAACTTTGGTAGTATTTAATATTTAAGTCACTGCATTTCAGCTTGACTGTGAACGTTCACTATAATCTGATTTTTTTTCTTTTTTTGACTTGTAGAACATTGAAAATATACTCAGGAGTTATTTTCTACCTGATGATAATAAACCGAGCTTTAGAAATATGTTGTTCTTTTTTGGGTACCTATAGGTTGGCAGATAGAAATTCGTGCTGTCATGGTATACTATGGCCTACACAATACAAATGGTTTCATTGTCAACCCTTGATTATATTTGTCCTGCCCACCCCCAATCTACGACTACTGCTAGCCGTCCGTTCCCTTTTTTTGTTAGGGGTTTTATGTTCGTCCCCACGTTTACTTTTCTTCTTGACCCGTGGTTTTACCGTAGCATATTTTCTGACGCCCCGACGTGGGGCTCCATTTTTGTCTTGGGTAATGTTTGCTTCGATTTTGGTTTTCGTTAATTTGTGCTTCGATTTTGTTTTATGTAACTGTGGCTCCGATTTGGTTTCGCTTAATTTCTGGCCTATTTTTTGTTTGTTGTTACTGCCTGATTTCCGACATTACCCGCATTTATCGGCCTGATGCTACTTATGTTTTCTTCTCTTACATTCGATCTGGTATTTATTTCTTTTCTTTATTTCTTGTGTGGGTTCGATCTTCTTAAATTCTGATTTTGTTTTCTTTCTTGATCGCTAAATAGCAGTTGGTTGGCTCATTTCAGATTATCGGAATTATGAATTCGCCGATAATTTTAGTCGGTTGAAAACGCTTGCGCCCTATTCTAATTTCTGTTTTGTTGTTTCGCTCCTATTGGTGTTCCTGAAGATAATCCGTTGGATATGTTTTAGATTGTCCTGTATTCGCAATGATTTTTTTTGAGCATCTACCGAATTACGGTTAGCCTTTATGTAGTTACTTTCTCCCAATTTCTTTTTTTTATCTGTATTCAAAGTGAATGATATGGAGATAAGACTGTATGATGGTATCTGCAATAGACAGCAGGAATCATCAGAAAGCATTACTGACTATTTTACTTGGATGACGACCATGTTCCAGTGGTATGGTTTTTTCAGGGAAGATTATCAATTGTCTATTGTGCTTCGTAACCTCGATCCATTCTATCGAGCCCATTTGCTTGCCGTCCGCTCCTTACAAGAGCTAAAGAACGAATGTCTGAAATTAGAACCGGCAAAGATTCTGTCCGATAATGTCCCTAGTCCAGACCAACATACTGTTACTGCCAAACCGGATCTTGCGTATAAGTCTGCTACAGTTGAGAAAAATACTTTTACTTCACATGACCGAATTGTTAAGGTTTCTCCTACGCCTACGGGTAGATCAGATACTTCTTCCGTACTTTCTACTGTTCTTCGTCATAGTTCTGCTTCTACTCGTCAGCTCATATGCTTTAATTGTGAGGAACCTGGTCATGTTTCGACACGTTGCACCCGTCTTCAAGTACTCCATTGCTATGGTTGCGGACATAAGGGAGTTTCTGGACGCAACTATCCACACTGTCATCCTACTACTAATAGGTCTTCGATCATACTCAAACTCTGTCCTCACCTCTAAGTACTTAATTTCTTCTACTTCTCACTTTACGTTCTCTTCTGTACCTCATTAAGGTCATTCTGCTACTAGTATCAAAACATACCCTCCTTCGGCAAATATAGCTTCGAACAAAATTTCTTCCATCTCTAGTTCTACATCCTTTCTACACCTCCTTCTGCTCGCCCTACTACCATCACCTCGTACTCTTTTTAGCCATATGGGCCTTTAAACTATAATATTGATTTTTACGGTTATCGCGCCTCTACTTACCAAACCTCTACTAACAAGAATCACATTTCTTCTGTCCTTTGCGATTCAAAAGATGCTCAATTGGATCCTACGTTTTCACTTCCACCCCAAACTGTGCCTCCATCACCATTGCAACCCATACTTCGAATTAGTGACTTGCAGCTAGCATCTCAAGAGTTTGTTCTTGCTTTCCTAAACGATCCTACCCAAGAAATTTCTGTCGAGTCTGCAAGCACAAATGTCGCTGAAATGACGATAATTTCTAATTCAGTCAGCGAAGGTCCTGTTGAAGTCCTTGAACCTGCATCTTTAATGCCTCTTGCCGTTTTTGTCAAAATTTTACCTGTTCCTGCTTTCTTAAATGCCTCTACTCAAGAAATTTCTGTCGCGCTGGCAATAACAGCCGTAGCTAAAGTGATGGTAATTTCTAATACGGATAGAGAAGTTCCTGTTGGAGTTAGTGAACCCATAGCTGTGATGCCTGTTGCTGTTGTCAAAGTTTTACCTGATCCTGTTTCGTTATCTACTATTGTTAAGGAAACAGTTCCTATTGTGGCTGAAGTTTTGTCTGTTTCTACTTCCGTTGTCTAACAATGATGAAGTCTTACTTGATTCTACTTCTTTATCGGACGTTGATGAAACGATACCAACTCTTACTCATTTTTCTCATGCTGACAGAATGCTACTTGCTTCTGTTCTTTTAGCTAAGGTTGGCGAAGGTTAGCTGATACGAAATAAGCCGTTGCAGGGCTAGCATGGCCCAAGACTCTAGAGAAGTCATGGAAGTGGCTAACCAGAAAGCGTTCTGGACAACCTTCAAAGAATTTTCAGGAAGGGTCTCGAGATTGGACGGTGATAACCGCGCGTAAATCGGAGGGGGTGTGGGAGGATTGAAAATTTTAGATTTGACTTGGCAAGAGAAATGGATATGACCATGGCAGAACCAAAACCTGTATAAAACAAAGAAAATAAAATAAAGAATTTAAAAAGATAATAAAAAATTTCAAAAAATTAAAATTAAAAAAATTAAAAATTTAAAAATCAATTAATTATGATTAAAACCAAAATCTAATATGCACGACAAACCCACACACCACTAAAACAATCACTGTCAAACCTTAAACGCGCGGAATATCGGGAATAAATCAAAACAAGTAAATAATAACAAACTAGATCAAAAACCCTCAACAATTTAAATCAGTAAATAGATAAAGAAATTGAAATAGAGTGAAACCGCGCATCCCCTCTGGACTTTAACGTGATAGTGATTGTGATCCCCCAGAATGTTTAGTGCATACCCACCAGGACTTTAGCAGTGCATACCCATCTCCCCTTAGCAGTAAGATATAAATAGACGTAAGAAGACGACCAGATCTTTAGATAGTGGAGAAATTATTATCGAGGTAAGAAAGAAAATTGTGGCGGCTGCACTCGCATAAGCATTGATTTGTATTAATAAGCAGATTTGAAATAATTTAACGAGCACGTTTTTGTGAGTAATGGCGCTAGCCGACATATTGCTTATGCGAGTGCACCTGATAAATTGGGCAACGTTTTTTGTTTTTTTTTGTGCACTGCAATATGCTTAATACTTATTAGATATCTATTTACATAAATATATTTATTTATATCTATATTAACATTTTCTATGTATTTGTATTCATTTTGCATTTATTTTTGGGACTTGATTTGTTTTGTCTGAAGTTCTGCCACCATTTTTAATAGCAGCATTTTTATAGGACCGAACATTGTAATTGTGATGAATGTAAATATAATATAAATCAGTTAGGGAATGGTAGGGAAAGCTTGTGATGGATTTAGGCTAAAGGTAGAATAAATGACTTAGATCAGGGAAGACGAATTTGTAAATTTATATAGCAGACAAAATAGCTGGATTCAGTATTAAAATATTTGGCGAATGCTTAGAAATTTAAATCCATTTTTAATATTAGTTAGCTGGATTTCGATAGTTTTAAAACGACCCTTCAGGTCGCACCGGTAACCAGAGTTGGCGACTGCTATCCGGTATTACGGATACTTCCGCTTTTAATTTTGCCTGTGTCTTGTTGAACGAACACACTCCAAATCAACGCTAGGGATACCATTATTCAAACCCTATTTTTGGTTTTTGTTTTAGTTTGTTAGATATTTATTTAGGATCGATTAATTTTGCAGTTAGATTACTTATGAAGCACACACTTCATACACACACACACACACACACACACACACACACACACAGACATACTCATACATCAACACACACACACATACACACACGCACGCACGCACACGCGCACACATACTTATACATAACTACATTGAAATTCTGTTTTATTTTCTTTTGTGTGATTCTTAGGGTTTTTTTGTGGTTCTTGTACTTGTCGTTTGGTGTTATTCTATTTGGTTGTTTCTTTTTTTCTTCGATCCTTTTGTTCCACATTCCTTCCTTTTTCCTGTGACTGGTTTTACGTTTTGTCACTCTTCGTGCTGACATAGTTAAATTTCCCACCCATTCATTACCTGTGGTAGATGCTTTCTAGTCCATTTTTTTCTTTTCTTCGGAAACCACGACTTAGTCGACTTTAGGTCTAGTTAGCTATTCTTTTCTTTGGTTCTTCCTTTGTTGCAATTCTTTGGGTACTACAGCTTGAAGTAATTTATCTTTTTGTCAATCCAGCATTGTTGTTGTTCCCGAGCATACTTTGAGGCTTGACACTTTTGTCATTTTAGCTCTTTCTGTTAGTTTTCTGCCGCGCTTTTTTTCTTTGCTTTTGGTTTTCTGCAGGAAATCAGTCTTCTTTGGAGATCGAAGGTTTTTCTGTTTCTTTTCTAAAGAAACATCCGTCTTTTGACGACTCTGGCAGTGTTGACGCCGTTCTACCTTTGTCCTCGCTCAATGCTAATACCTACCTATCTCTCCCTGTGCTCCTTTCCACTTTTGGTTTTGTCCCGTTCCTTGGTTCGTCGAGCCGGATTTTCTTTTGGTTATCTTTTTATTGTTTGCTGACTTTTCGAGCCGGTCATTTTTCTTAAGCGAATTTTTTTTTGGTTTTTTCGCGTACTTTTGCTTTCCTACTTCGACCTTTTAATTTTTTTGAGAAGAGGGGGGGAGGACTTGTTACGTTCACCTATTGTAAACCAAAAACTTCCTTTTTTTCATTACAGGGACGTCTATGGCTCATTATCTCAATAAATATTTAAATTACTGTCTTTGATTTTACATTTATACCTGCATAGTAGATAACATATTCTTATCTGTGTTCACCTATTATCACATATCTGGTTTTCTCGTTCATATTTCTAATCCTGGCTTTACTTTAACCAAAAAAAAAACCGCTGTGTAAAACCCGAGTCTGATATTGTTTGCACAGTAGAACATTTTTATAAGGTTCATTTTCGAATTGTTGGTCACTTTCAATCTGTCCTGAAGAGCAAATACACGTATTTCTTTTAATTTTCTGTACTTTCTGTGTATTTGCTTTTTCCACCTGCAGCTTGTTGGTTTTACTGGCCTTCTTTTATCTTGTCGCTTATGGTAACTAGTTTTGGTGCTAATTGGATTACACCCTGCTTTGTCTATAAGACCGATGTCCTAGTGAACGACTTCCGTGGATACGAAATTATGCTTGGCATGAAGTCCGTTCTACTGTTACTGCCTGTGAATATTTTATTAACTTACAAACAGTGGCTATTTGTAAGTTAACCATTCACCTTAGGAAGTGTTTCTGTTACTATGGTCAAGTGCTTATCTGGGTCCTTAAAGTTTACTACTGTCGGATACCACTAAAGCTTAGTGGCGAACATAACGCCGAAATTAGTACTATTGTAGTCCACACATTATCATCTGTTTTTTTGTCCTAGGTTGCTGCATTTGGGCCTAACCCAAAGCAGAAAATACATTTTACGACCACGGCTAATGTACCAATTGCCGTACGTATGGGGTACTAATTAAGAATTTTAATCACTTATTTTTAGAGATTTGCCTGTAGGAATCATCCTGTAATGCGTCATCACGTTAGGAAGTTCATGAACTTTGGTAATATTTAATATTTAAGTCACTGATATTTCCGCTTGACTGTGAGCGTGCACTATAATCTTAAGATTTTTTCTTTTTTTGACTTGTAGAACATTGAAAATATACTTAGGAGTTATTTTCTACCTGATGATAATAAACCGAGCTTTAGTAATATGTCGTTCTTTTTTAGGCACCTATAGGTTGGTAGATAGAAATTCGTGCTGCCATGGTATACTATTGCCTACAGGATACAAATGGTTTCATTGTCAACCCTTTATTATATTTGTCCTGTTCACCCTCAATCTACGACTACTAGCCGTCGGTTCCCTGTTTTTGTTATGGGTACCATTTTCGTCACCAACGTTTACTTTTCTTCCTGACCCGTGGTTTTACCGTAGCAAACTTAATACGTAGGGGAATACCGATAGTCACTACGGATTGAATTTAATGTCCTAAGTGCTTCCTATTTATCCTTTCATTCTAAATATTGCATTAGAATATAAGGTTATAAATTTTGCAGGATATTTGCGTGCTAAACACTCATTTAGCTAACAGAAATTAATAAACTTCTTGTTACTATCTACTGTTTCTTTTAGTAGTGCGCCAGCGTTAGAATTTCTTTTAGTAAGCTTATGTTGTTCTTCTATTCCGTTTAAATTTTTTCTAGATTTAGAGTTGTTATTAACATAAAAATTGCAGGTCATTTATTAAATGAAAAAGTTTATAGGAGAAATTTGGATGTAGGGGCTAATCCGTAAATATGTCTTCAACTTATGAGAAACAATATACTCGATTTTAAGGGGCGACAAACTTGATCCTAAAATAAAATACCCGCCAGGTTTGATCTTGAGTTAGGTTCTTTCAGAAATGCAATCTATAACTTTCCTGTTCCAAAAATGGAAACTATTCAGTTAGCTGAAATTTTGATTTCTTTATTTTGCTTATTCAAGTAGTTTCCAAATTACTAAAAATAAACCTTTTGGCATCATCTACATACAGCAATATTAGATAAAATTATTTTAGATTAACACTGCAACATTTCTGTTTCTCTTTGGCTAGAGTATGTGACGTGACTGAAACATGTAATTGGATCGCTGTCGGCATGTACTGCTTTTTCGTTGAGCGCGTGTGATTATATTGCAAATGCATAAATCATGGTAACAATGCCGGGTTTGTTTCATCGTGTTGTTACGGAATGGAAGTAAATTACTATAGGAAAAGCAATTATTGTGATTTAGATGAACGAGGGTTAAAAACCAATTTCAATAAGTGTTTAGTGATAATGAAATTTTGAAGCTTTATAGAGAACTAACTCATGCACTATTTTATTGAAATGCGATTGTCATATATACATATTTATTATTAGGCTGCCATTGCTGAATGTATTGCGGTTCTCATTTCTGGACCTTGTTAGATTAATAGATCACCACAAAATATCTACTTATATTACTTTTTCCCTTTTGAAGTATACGCGTAAGAAACTACATTACAATTGCGCATAGACTTGTTAAATTTTGAATTTATTAAAGTCATATAGATATAGGAGTCAGGCACGTAGTAGCCAGGAAAAGATAGGAGTTATACCTAGAAACTTACGGTCTGCCCTCAAGCCCACTATCGATACAAATCCAAAAGTTAATATTGCATTTTTTAGTAAAAGTATGTCTAAAATTTATATACTGTCCACACTTAATTACTTGTTATTTAAATTACGTGCATGGTTAAACTCACTCTTCGTAATTAACGGCACTTTGAAAATGTTAATACATAATAACTCTTCATGTTTTTAGCTCGCAGTCTATTCTTTGAGGCCATCTTATGCCAATGCATTTTCTGAGCGTATGAAATGGACTTGTGGTTAGAACTGGGAATCTTTAATGTCCTATTATGAGATGAATCGACCATAAGAGTAGGATTGTCGAGGTATTAGACGCCGAAAGTTTAAATTATTTTATTAAACTGACAATCGGAAGGAATTTCAGTTTGAATTAATTCAAAAATAAACGTAAACCAGCTAAACGCTTAATAGTTACGTATGGTTTGATGTTCACATGAAAACAAATTAGTAAGACTGCAAAGGTTGTTTATTGACTACTGAACATTGCTCGATTTGTTGAAGGGTTGGAGGGGTTCAAGCTTCCTAGGTTTTATATCCAACCCCCACAGTTGACAAATTTTTAAAACCCTGGAGGGGTCGAACGCAAACCTCCTCGATCAAACAAAATGAAGAATTTAGTGGTCGTTCTTCTAGAGGCGTCACCGTGGATCGATGTAGTAAGCGTAAGACTACGGATCCCAAGGTCCCAGGTTCAAATCCCGACACGGCCGACTGCTTGAAAAATGACAGGTGAGCATTTTTCACAAAAATTACGCCCTCGTTCGGATGAGAGGTTAAATGGAGGTCCGTGTGTGAGTGTTGTCACGCACGTTAAAGATCCATACCTTGCCTGGAACGGCAAGGGTTCGGTAAAATTCTAAATTTCCAGGCAACAAAAAACTCGCCTCCTGGCCAATGTAGTACCTTCTGGTGGAGCATTAGAAATGTAAATGAACGGTCGGTCTTCTAGTCCATATGTATCGTTCCATTTTGCCATTTATTTTAGGTGTGAAAGTGAAAGCAATAAGAATCATGGAACTGATACTGTTTTTTCTTAAAATGTATAAGATTTTAATTGATGAATATCTATTGTTCAACCTAACCTAGTTCATAATTTGTATAAGTAATTTTAGCGTGAATAACGTTTTTGTTCTGTTGCCTTTTTATTGCTTGAAGTTGAAACTCGTGTTAAATTGTTATATTGCTACACTCCCTTTAACGGCCTAGTAAGATGTTAAGTGTTAGCCTGTTTATTATCGTATTTCTACCATCTGTCAATTCCGGCGGTATTGCCTGTAAAATACAATGAAACCCATGTAAGACTTCGGTTACTGAGCTGGGGTAAAACTTCGTCAAGTCAATGCAAGACTCTAAAGCGTTCCTGTATACCTTTGTTAACATACGAAGGAGGTTGTGTACTTTCGAGTGCGTTAACTTGAGTCAATGCAGGGGTGAACGTTATAAATCCAAACGTCACGTGTTGTGTAGTGGGCTATGATTGGTAACTGAGAAATTTATGGAACGCGAAGATTGGAAGGGGACATGTCACAAATGGCGTGCATCTATGGAGATTTAAAGTGTACTGTTTGATATATGTCAAAATAATAAATACAACCAGAGTCCGTGTGATTAATTCTGAGTATATTGTATATGATTTGTGAATTTTATGATTAGCCACCAAAAGAAATAAAAACGCAAAATTACTGATTCTTTCGCAAACAAAATAATTGTGAAACAATCGGAGATTATAGATGTGCAAGTGACAACAGCATCAGAAATTTCAAATAACCAAAGAAATGTTTGCACTTGTAACACCGAAGGGAACGCTGCTGCTACAGTGCAAGTACACGGCCAAAGGAGGATATACACTATAAATTTTCTGTTCCGTCCCGTAATAGAAAACAGTTTGAAATTTGGCAGAAATCGTGAATATGTAACGAAAAGGATATGTTTATTCCAATGTTTGTAGTAATGTGAAAAGTCTTGGATTATTTAAGCAGAAGGGGTAGCATTCCGAAAGGGAAAGTGCATTTGTGGATGGAGTTGGAAAAGGTGTAAAGGATGCGAAAACAATTTTTAAAAAAATTGACACACATAGAGATTCAGGGTCACACAGCCAATGTATTGAAATTCTCAAACCGCGTGAAAACCGACAAATACAACAAAGCCTGGGAAATGCAATCAAAATTTCGAAGAAAAACACAAGCAAGAAATTGAAATAACCGAAAATTTTTTTTGCACCGCATATGAATGTGCCAAGTCGGCTGTAAGTTTTGTCGAGCATCAGAACTTAGTTTCGCTACAGTGTATCAATAGTTTGGATATGGGTGTCCTCCTCCTTCGCCAACATTAAAGCGTTGTGGCACGACTATCCGGTGTTGTACAGCCATATGATTAAGTGTCAGACCGATAAACAAAGATCGGTGTAAGTGCAAAGCACTTGTAAAGGAATAGCGTCAAAAATGTAAAAGTGGATATTCGTTGCTGAGATTTGAATGCTGACAGATGCTTTGCGAGTTGTAAAAAAGCTCTCCTTATTTTTGCAGCTGGAAAAGGCTTCCATATTTACAATAGGTAATGCTATCGACAATGTCAAGCAAAAACTGTGGGCTTTAAAAGATCTTGATGGCAAGAGTTTCAGCAAGTTAAAAATTGAATTTTCTACTTCCGGATGTTTTAAAGGAACTCGGTTGAAGAAATCACCACACCAAAAAGAAGAGTTTATACAGCTGAAAGGGCGATTTTACCAAGCCTTGTATGATAACTGATCGTATGGATTTCTAGAAGTTCAATTGTTAAACAACGCTAGTGTGTTGAACCAAAATAACTGGCTTGATGATGAATTGGAAAAGGCCTTACTTGGCAAGACGGAAATTGCTGATATGTGTAAAGTTCTATCGTTCACTAGCCAAGAAGTAGCCGAAGTGTTAGAGAAGTTTTCTAACTTCAAAAAAAGACCAAACAAACATACTAAAGTAATTTTACTCCAATAGTTTGGTGTATCCAGTTTCGACCGTCGACTGTGAAAGAGGATTTAGCCAAACATGCAACACACAGAAGTGCGGAATTGTTTACAGTCCGAAATGGTCAATAACATTTTATGGATAAGTATTAATGAACCGCCTCTAAGAGTCATCATCATATTTTAAAAAGTTGCCAAATTCCTGGTCCCACATACATTTCAAATCCCACAGTTTATGCGATACATACACACACAACACACACTCACACACTTTTGCACAATCACGCACTTAGACACCCAGGTAAGTACGTGCACACATACGTACGTCACACACACACTCACACACACACTCACACTCACACTCACACTCACACTCACACTCACACTCACACTCACACTCACACTCACACTCACACTTACCCTCACGCTCACACTCACAATCACACTCACACTCACACTCACACTCACACTCACACTCACGCTCACGCTCACGCTCACACTCACACTCACACTCACACTCACACTCACATTCCCACTCATACTCACACTCACACTCACACTCACACTCACGCTCACGCTCACGCTCACGCTCACGCTCACGCTCACGCTCACGCTCATGCTCACGCTCACGCTCACGCTCACGCTCACGCTCACGCTCACGCTCACGCTCACGCTCACGCTCACGCTCACGCTCACGCTCACGCTCACACTCACACTCACACTCACACTCACACTCACACTCACACTCACACTCACACTCACACTCACACTCACACTCATACACACTCACACTAAACTTTTAATCAACTTTAATACGCTATCATAGTCTTGTAAAGCTTTTTTCCACAACTATCCAGTAATGCGTTTCATATGCATTTAGGAATGGATCAATAATAGTTACTCAGTCTGGAGATGTATACAAATGCATAATTCAGCACCTTTAACTAATCAGGAAAATCCAGGTGGTGGTTATGGTTATAATCCAACACCTTTGACCAATCTATACAAACCTCCATTTTTCATAGTCCACAGGTGTAATTTTCGTAGGCTATTCTACTTTGCCAAATAAATTGTCAGTGTTTATGATATTAGTTTAAACGCTTGGAAAATAAATATTTGATAATGAAGACCCGTGTAGTATCGCCTTAACAAGCTCGCGGCGCAAACTTTCCTAATAAGTAACGACTATTATAACTCGCCGTTGAATAATATGCTATGGCTCATTAGATCTACAGGAATACATCTTAATTTTGATAAGTAATTAGGAAAAGTCCTGTTAATTTTTTTTTAAACAAATAACTAAACAATAAAGATTCTGAAGAACTTGGATGAGAAAAGTAGTTATTAGAATTTTTTAATCATAAAAACATTTCAAAGGGAACCTTTTTAATCATACCTTGTAAATATTCCTTTATCAAATAGGTACGTACTTTAACGAGACGTCAAATAGTCTACATGTTTAAGTGAATGCGGCATCTTTACACAAATGTGTTGACTGATAGCTACATTCAAACGGAACAATACACTTTGCATCTTCAGACAGAATTAATTGGCAGTTTACCACGGGCGAACTTATGATATTATAAAGCTTACAAAAGGAACTTTTTGCACATTAATTAGAATAAATCTGGGACATTCTCTTTAGTATCCTACAACATTCGAGATTAATGGAATTAAGTACTAAATAGCATGCATCGCGGAAATTAATTCAGGTCCATTCCAAGTTTTGATGAGGAAACTAATTATAAAGTGATGATATAATTTAAATAAGTGTTATACATCTAAGTGATATAATTTTTCGGAGCCAGTGATTAACATTAATTAGCAGCTAGTAATAAATAAATTAATAATGCTTTCATTGTTAACAATCACTGATTCGTAGTAATTAAGAAGATAGTATTGTCACCTTAAGGAAGTTAATACTGTTAGTGATTAGCTTGAACAAATTGTCCTTAGTACGTTAGAATTTTGCTGTAGCTAGGAATAAGAAGGTTTATGTAATTAATCAATAATAAAGGGCTGCTGTTACATAAGAAGTTTCTTTACAGTACCAAAAAGGTTCCTTAATTTACAATTAACAGTAAAATTTGGGCATCAAAAGATTGCTAAAATATCAACCATCCGCATGAGTTGAAAACGTCAGCTAATGAGCATTACTTTTAAGTTAACAATAAAATTTATTCAAATAATTTCCTGCCTAATACTTTTCAGATATTTGTTTTTCTTAAAAGAGAAAATATCCGAACGATTGCTTCCTAGTCTTGTTGAAACAGTAATAACCTTCAGAGGAAATACAGCTTTAGCAGGTTAAAACAGGTGTGGCTATACAGCTTATTAAAATTATGAAGTTTATTGCTTTAAGAATAAGCTATCCATCACAAATTAATGACCATAAATTCAGTGTGCATGTAGTTGCTTACTGAACGTCAACTATCCATTATCTTTGCACACATGCTGCTTCCAATTTTCTTGTTTACTTCCCATGAATCAAAATAACTGTAACTACTTTTCCTAGAGTAAATTTCCTTTATTCAATATAAATACGACGAATCAAAACTGGCATCGTCATTGCGATTTATACATTTGCGATTTAATCACACAAAACATTAACCGAGAACCGCTATATGCTGACAGAGATCGAATTACTAATTTAAGTCGGATCACGTACTCTGGCCAAACACAAACCAAGAAGCTGTGTTTATCTCGATAATAATTTGGGTTAATAGAATTTTTTGCAGTTGGTGGCTTTATTTCGAGATTTCTGAAATTGTTTTGTAGAAATGCATTATGAATCGAAGCTTTTACTTTCGATCGTTTCTCTTTGAAATAGGTGGAAATTGAAAATCCCAGGCCAGTTATTGCTTTTCAAAAACTTTTACCCGAACAGAGTTACGGTTGATTATATAACATCGCTTTAGAACATTAGGAGAGTTTAGCTACGTTTATCTGCATTTGCTAGAAATATAACGTGGAATTAGGCTAGTTAGCAATATATCTATATAAATAATATATACGCAAGACTTTGTAGGCATGTGTAAGACTGTATAACGGTGACGAAGTCTACAATATATATTTGGTAATCACAACTGTACTATCGGTGTAGGAAATGGGTAGTTACGAGGAAGTCGATTCGGTAATGAAGAAGAATTTTAACATCGGCGGAAGAAGTATCGTAAAGAACCGGTAAAAAATACACTAATAACGACAACAACACCAACAAAGGAATTTATTGTGAAAATAATGTGGAATTACCGTAAATACTGTGGAAGCAGTGTGCGCAAGGACCGGAAGAATGTGTATGAAAAAATTGACCTAGTGAGTAGCGATGGTGCACCAGTGCAAAGTAACAAATGTACACAAGAACAAAAACAACAAAGGATAAGTTAGCTTGAGTTGTTTGTATCAAAATAGACAAACTTATCGCGAAATATTTACCTTTTAGAAACATATCAAATTATAGTCTTAAGGAATATGTTTGTAGGTATAAATAAAACACTGCTACCTATTGCATGTGTTTACTAGAATTTGATTTATTAAATTAAATATATTAATGGTTATATTGTTACCCTATATCAAAGTACACGTGCCGAACATAGAACAAGGGCCTAGAAAATCCGGATATCCAACTCATTTTTTGTGCTACCCTTAAACTAGCGAATCTATTGGATGCCCATTCCACTAACCTTTTTTCAACATACCTTGCATAGGGGAAGAAAGCAAATAAATACGATAGCGAATCCTGCAAAATTCAGTAACCTTAGTGCTCACCACGGCCTGAGGACTCAACTACAGTGCTCATCATAGCCTGCTTAAGAATCCGACTAGTCACGCTGCACGCCGCCGCACCTGGTGCGCGTATCGCAGTGCTCTCCATAGCCTGCCTAAAATTCTGACCCTCTACACTGCCCGACGCCGTACCTGGGGTTCGTATAGCAGTGCTCTTCATTGCCTGCTCAATACCAGACCAGTTACGCTCCCCGGCGCCGTACCTGTGGCACGCCGCATTTAATTCGTCTATAATAATCCATTCGAACCACCAGGTTCACCGGAAGCAATTGCTGAACGCTCTCCGCGACAGCCTACCGCTATCGAAGCTCTTGTCACCCCTGCCGCCGTCACCAGAGCAGTTTCAGCACTCCCAAGGTCTGCGGCAAGAATCCATCCCAGCCGCCCCCACAGCAATAACGTCTCGAGAGATCATCTACTGTGGCGACGGTGAATGCATTTGTGCGCTATACCTCCGAGATAGCACCCCCATGGAATTCAGTGGCAACACGCTCGACGAGGCCTAGAGCACCACAACTTCCGAAGAGTTCCGAAGACCTCCGCAGACGTCTGGAACTCTCCAAACAATAAATACTTCCTTATTCTTGTTACTCAAGCTCTCACTCGGCTTTACCAAGAAATCCCGAGGCCTTCTGAAGAAGTCCGAAAACTACCGAAGACCTTTGGACCTCTCCAAACTCTGTATGTATCTGTTTACTTAGTATTTAAGTTCCTACTTGGTTTCACCATCAACCACGAAAACTTCCAAAGATTACCGAAGAAGTCCGAAGACTACCGAAGACCTTCGGATCTCTTCAAACTCTGTATATATCTGTTTACTTAGTACTTAAATTCCTACTTGGTTCCACGAACAACCACGAAGCCTTCCCAAGATTACCGAAGATTGCTGAAGACTTCCGAAGTGCTTAAAAGTGCATAAACTGTTTATTTTGACTTTTTCCTTATATATTTGTGTACTTATAAACTTTCTCTTATTCTTTTTTTGCTTGTGAATATTAAAAATAACAGTGCTAAGTCTACATACTTTCAGACGCCGTCCACCCTAACGATAACAATATGTACAAAAGCAATATTTGAGTACAATTACATTTGTGGTTGCACAATTGCTTGAAGAGTGTCATTTGGTATGATAGAAATACTTTGGTGTATTAATGTAATCTTTTAATTTATTTAGAGGAAGACACTCTAAATCTTCTAGGTTATTAGCGCTATTTGAAAATTCTGATTGAAGGTTAAATCAGCGCCGCGGCGCTGACTTATAACCTATCAATTTTTCGTGCTATCTAATCTAACCTAAGTAGTAGATTTTAACCTAACCTAACCCAACCCAACCTCATTTAACCTAACCTGACAAGACATCATTTTCTAACATTTCTTAATGAAATGACGTAGCAAATAATTGAAATATTTGTGAAATCACTTTCATTTACTAATTATCATTTTTACCCACTAATTACCTGATTAAAATTTGTTTCTAATTGAAAGTTAGTTTTACTGTGTTCTTTGCCACGGATTGACATATTCGTATATGTGGTGATATTATTGCTCTTATAAATAGTAATTTTAAAAACGTTTCAGCTCGTGTACGAGAACATAGTTTTAGAAGTCTACATAGGTGCATAATCTGCAGTTTTAGACAAAATGGATTTCACAAAACTAAATACGAATATGAGACGTACACCGACCAAAAGTGCACTAAAACTTCATGCTAATAAGAAATTTCGTATATTGGAAATCAAAACAGTGAACACTAAATATGGAGAACGTGCTATTGTAGAAAGCGACGACTTCTTTTGGTTTTACTGGGGCGCTTTTTCGAATATTTAAAAGGCAACGGTATAAAAGCAATCTGCGAGTTAATACAAATTGATATAAATGTATATATGATCAGTCGCGGTAGAGCTGGGGCAACTGTTAATATTGAATTTGAATCAGAATAAAATTACTAGAAATAAGCAAATGTAATGTTTCTATTTAATTCTGATAATATATAAATATTATATTGATGTCTACATGAAGATAACAATTTAACATGCTGTCTGTATTAAATATATGTATTGTTTTAATAAAGTTGTATATAAATTATACTGTTTTGACAATAATTTGGTTTAGTGGATTTAGTGCTTGTTTTGCATTTGGACGAGCCAGGTTCTAGTCCTGCAGCAGCTAAATCTTTTTTTATAAAGTCTGAAGTATGTCAAAAACAAATATTGGCATAAGCAAGATGGCGGATGTGACAAAAATGTGTCAAAGTGAAAGTTATGTTAAAAATGCTTGTCGTGAGGTTTTAAGATTCCGAATGTGCAAAAATGTGTCAAAGTGACAGTTGGGTTCAAAATGATCACCGAGATAGGTTAAGTCAGTGCAAAAACTTGGGGTAAGCGGCTTTAACAGACTGTAAGTTTGTAAAGGATAGTCCGATTTTAAAAATTCAAACAAATTTGGATTGCCTGGGAAATTTTGGATTAGGTGCATATGGATAGTCGAAGAAAAACAAAATTCTAAAAATGGCGCTGGTATCTAGAAGTCCGATCTCATTAAAAAAATTCTTTTAGATTTGGGTAGCTGAGGAAATTTTAATATAATTTGATAGGTCATATAACATATTTATCTTAAAAAGTATCCCCCAAGTTAAAAATAGTTGGTCGAAAAACAAGTTGTTCAGATTAAAGACGTCTGTCGACCAATATAGAAGTCTATTGTGTGGTGCTCGTTAATCAAAAAATATGGGGTAGGTCTTTACAACATTTTGGGTTAGGTGTTCTTAAATTAATTCGAATCCAAATATAATAGCTCAAAAACATTATACGTGAATTTTTTGTAATATATCGCATTACATAGAACATACTCGGCCCGCATTGGACCGGCACGCTACCTGCCTCGGCCCGTCTCGGCCCACCTTTGTACAGCACGCGGCCCACCTCGACACGCCTCGGTCCACCTCGGTCCGGCATGCGGTCCACTTCGACCCGCCTCGGGCCGGCACGCGGTCCGCCTCGGCCCGGTTAGTTTGTATCTGTTTCTAAATAATATTTTATAAAAAATTGTTTTTGCTTTATGGGGTTACATGGAAGTTGAATAATGTTAAATTCTGTGTTAGCGACCCTGAAAATGTATAGTAAATATGGTCTCCCATCCCAAAAAATTTCTTTTGTGTTACTATGTGACGTTTTTTAGGTTATGTTAAAAGTCTTATGCAATCGAGTTACGTAGACATCGGATTCAGTTTAAAAGACTCCTAAACATAACGTTCACATGGTCGGATCTGCAGGATTTTGAGCTTTTATTAAAAACCTGACGTGCTGGGGTTAAACAGACATCGGATTCGGTTTCAGAGACCCTGAAAACAAATAAAATACATGAGTTGATCCCCGAACCAAAAAAAAATGTTTTTCTGTTTTGTTAAAACGCAGACTCTGGAATAATGCCAATGTTATAACATCATGGTGGCAAGACGAGACCAATCTTCGATATATTTTTTGGAAGATAAAAATGGTGACCTGCAATATTCGGCATTTAAAGAAATGTGACCCAGCCGCTGGAATGATCGTGATTCAAAGCATAATTTTATAACTAGTGTGAAAGATTTTGATATTGATAATGGTCGGTATAGGAAAAACTTTGACTAATATGTTTGTTTTAAAGATGCTAAAAATAGCTAGTTAAAATTCTTGCAGAACGGGCAGGATTTACAAACAATTTAATTATTAGCCTATGCCTACGTTAATACAATTCCTAATTAAGAAGTAGGTACTTTTCAATAACAACTACCGGTTTGTAAACAATTATTAGTACAGCATTTAAAAATCGTATATACGTACATAATGTGATATATAAAATAATTTAATCCTGTGTGAATGCGAATTGTTCTCGATTGCAAAAATTATTTTTGTGTACTTTTAAAAACTCTAATGCGATGTGAAAAATCCCTAATGTTGAAAGTAGCTATAGTATTAAATTTTGAGCTCGTCGTGTATTTAAAACAATAACTATAAGCTTAGCCTTCCTACATTAAACACTAATTAACCACGGTCGCAAAATGAGAAACTAATGGTTAAAATTAATAATAATTAGCATGTTACTTTCTTCGAGTAATTGATTTAAAACTAGGCAAGTCATGAATTCCAATACCATGCATGTTAATTTATAAAATTTATGCTGACGAGGATTTTAAAATACTTCCGAACCTAAGTTGAAGTTTAAGGTATTACATCATGAGAAAAATGTGCAATTGCTAGTCTTTAGTGCGAATCCACACCTTATCGCCAGGCTCAAACTGTACAAACCTTTTGTGAATTATTTCATGACGTAATTTACGCTGTTCCGCTTTCAACTTTAATATATCATAAGCCAATGTGATTAGCTGCTCTCAACTTCGTACCGGTATGAATACAGATGGATTATAAATTACACTTCTGTAATACAACTCCCGAGGGTTAAAACCTGTAAAATTATTCACCGTTATATTAAGATAGACCATCACCTCGTCTTATACCATTGCCTATTTTATGTGAAATTTATAACACATTGAACGTAACAGACGTCCAATTTCGCGGTTTTTCCTTTCCGTCATATTACCATGCCGATAATACACGGAAGTATGACCTATTTTTATCGCATTTTCTCCTAAAACGTTTTTCCACCTTATGCTGGAAGACCGCCTACCATTGTCGGTTAAAATCATTTGAGGTTTACCAACTTCTATAAAATATTTATTTCTTAGACAGCGAAGACTAGCAGCGTTGCCTCGTGTTCTTGTAGTACGAAAGAATAATATGTTTTGTAGGAACACATAATTTAAATTGTGGAGAGTCTTCGGAAGCCCGTTTACACAGTAAACCCTCATGGAGAACGAACCAATCACCATACGGTTCTGGTACTTCCTTCTTGCCTAATTCGACTATAACTTTTAAACAAAAGGGATCAATTATCTGATTAACTGCAATACCTTGCAGATTTTTTTTTACCTCCTTAAATAATTTTGATTTACGTAAAACGTTAATTTCAGCCATAATGGGCGCCTGCCGCCCTACTTCAATTTCACGTATTGACTAACGCGACAAAGCTTCAGCGGTGACGTTGTCTTTACCCCTGCAATACTCTACATTAAAAACGTATTCCTCCAAATATAACACCCAACGCGTCAACCGCGAATTTAGCAACCTACACGCTATAAGGAAAGATAGCAACTTATGGTCAGTAACAACAGTCAGCTTCTATCCCAAAATAGATACTCGCCATTGCTGCAAGCAATGCACCACAGCCAGAGTTTCTTTTTCGGTAACGCAGTACCTTAGCTCCGGACCGCGCAGCGTCCGACTCGAGAATGCGATAATATCACGATCACCTGATTCGGGGTTAATTTGAAAAAGACACCCCCCAATCTCTTCACTAGAAGCATCAGTCTGAATACTAAAGGGAACTCCCGTGTGGGTGTGTTTGAGAAAAACGATCGACAAAGATGCGGTTTTCATCTCATCGAATGCGCTTTGCTGCTCACGTTCCCATTCCCATTTGGAGTTCCTTTTTAGAAGTCGTAATAAAGGGGTAGTCAGCTTAGCAAATCCTTCAACAAATCTACGGTCATAATTAACCACACCTAAAAATCCGCGTACTTATTTTTGATTTCTAGGTACTGGGAAATTTTTGTGGATTCTACTCGTGCCGGATCTACATGTATCCCAACATCGGTTATCCAATGTTCGAGAAATAAAACCTTTTCCCTCTCAAAACAAGATTTTTTAATGTTTATGGTAATGCCCGCACTTTTAAATTTCTCAAATATAAGCTGAAGATGAATCAAATGTTCCGCCGAATTCTTAGAAAAAACTAATAGATATCATCCACGATAACAAATGATTCCACTTCTGGTCCTATGATCTAGCTCAAACCTCTAAGGAACGATCGTTCCGAGGTACTGGGGCCAAACTGTAACACATTAAAAACAAAGGTGTTGCCTTCGTAAATAAAGCCTGTATATCTTCGGTGTTACTGTTTGATGCCAATTTGCCAATTGCTTGCAGTCAGGTCTAACGAACTCAATCGCTGACCGCTTGTAAAATCGTATCATGATTCTGCCGGATTAGGCGGCATTACCCTGTCTTGAACCATCCTCTTGTTCAAAAAGCGGGCATCTAAACAAACCCTTGTCTTTCTTTTCTCGACTACCTGCGGGCTAACGTATTCGGTCTGCATGGGTTTTATAATATTCCATGCAATCATCTCGTTAATTTGACGTCTTACTTTATCCCTATATACGTAAGGAATGGGATACGCCTTAATAAAAAATGGTGAATAATTGTGTAATTTAATATTATGCTGGTAGATGCCCGTAAGACCAGGCTGATTAGAGAAAATGTCCCTGAAGGACAACAAAAACGCATATAGATTTTCTCTTTTGTTATCAGAAAACACTTCCGCCCGATGGCCATGTTTTCTAACAGTGTATAATTACTGTGTAATTACTATGCACTACTTGTAAAACACTTTTCAAATTCACGTTGTGCGCTAGATATACTAGTTCAACGATGAAATAGAGCAATCAATTTAATTTTATTGTTGTTTAATAATCCTCTCCCTTGGAAATACTCAGGCATATGTTTGAGTAGGTATAGCCACCCCAAAGCAGTATCTTATCCACCAGGATGGCCGCCTACACGAAGGTGTTTCTCTCACCATACAGCACACAATAACTTAACCTTCACATACAAGAGCATCCATATCCGTTACAACTCTTAGGTTCGCCGTAAATTGAGCCTAGCACACGCACAAGCCACTACTACCCAATGTCCAAGCCAGGTTCATGCCCATGCATGGGGTCTGGCTCTCCTACATTTAATTTCTCATTGCCCTACCCAAACGTACTAACATTGGTCGACTAACACTTTTCAAGCGGACCGTATCGGGATTACAACCCAGTACTTTGGGCATAGTAGTCACACGCATACCCACTACGCCACGAAGCCGCCTGGGATCTAGCTGCGCATATTGGCACCCAACCCGTTACTTCTCATATCACGGATAAATCTACAAGTAGATTTCTGAGTGATTTTGAATTATAATCCGAGGGGAGGATGTAGTAGTTCTGCATTTAACAACAAAAACCAGAATTAAAAGTAAAGAAAATAAGTACTTACGCTTACGGAGAGTTAAATTTTTTTCGAGAAACTCCTACAGATGTGTTCAGAAGAACCTTTCGATTGAGCAGATAGTAGTTTGTTGAAATCTATGAACTGGTAAGAGAAGACGCAGCGGGAGACAAGTGCAACGCTCAGAAACTACTTACAACTGAAGTAAATTATGTGTGTGTAAAGTGTGAGATTACCGGTTAATTTTTATGAGTTAATAAATTAATTCTCACTCAGTACTTTCCTATACTGCTAGACGCACTTGTATTTTTAGAAGCTTTTTGGTTTTATTTATTAACGTCAAAACATTTTAAAATTATAAAAACCTATTGCTACATATGAAATTATTGTAAAGATGAGAAAAACGTGACGTCACTATCGTATAGAACAAGGGTCTGCGCCTTGTTTATTTGTGACGTGCTCTGCAAGCCGAGTTCTTATAAAAGATTTTGAAAAAATTGTGAATACTGCTGGGTCAAATAATGAGAGGCATTTTTCTTGTGTAATTCTTCGATCTGTTGAACTCGTAGTTTTCTTCTGTTTGATAGACCATTTGGAAAAATTGATTACGAATTTGCAGTTGGTAAGTAAGTGAAAACTTTTTGGTAGTCATGTACATTGCCATAAAAATTGAATATAGAGCATCGTTTTTCCCTTCTGTCTTACTCTCCAGCAATTGTTTTCTTAATATCCCTCTATTTTGAGGTTGTTTAGATTTTTCTAAAAACTAATTGATCGAAGGTTCTAAAAATTTATTTGCAGTTTCTTTTTTTCCTAGGGTTGTGTTCGCTACCTGAAACATTTTTACTGGGTTCCTTTTTTTGGCAGGGATTTTTTCAGCGTTGTCGGTTTGATCTTTATCAATTTCACAACCATGGTTGGCTAACGTATTTTTTCTATCCTATAATGTAGGGATTGTTTATCATTACTGCTGGCGAAACCACTTATGCTTTTCATAAACGGCATCAAAAATTCTATTCGTTTTTGGTATGTCTACGGCTCTGACGGTTCTGCTTTCTGTCTACTTTTTCTTTTACCTGCGGAATGCCTCACGATAACTGTCTCTCGGTTTTGTCAATTTGTCGTTGAAAATAGCACTTGCAATCATAAATGTTTGCTCTGTTTCGGATACTTGGCAACACGAGATATGTTCAAAATTATAGATTGAGCTACAGACTGGGGCAAAGAACTGTGTCGAATATTGTTTAACAAGTATGTAAATTAATTTCGTTTCCAACCTATTTGCATCCCTATGTCAACTGTACAAATTTGAGGAAACTGCGTTTTAGTTTGAGAGACAGTGGCAGATATACCAACTACGTTGGAGCGATGAATTGTAAACATGTGTGTATTCGGAAACAAACTACGCAGTCCGCAGTGGTTCATCGTACTGTAACTACGAAGAACGCTTTTCGATTGTCTTTATGGCAACAACAGACACTCGTTATCGCTTCACAACTGTCGACGTAGGTTGCATAGGAAGATTTAATGACTGAAACATATTTGCTAATTGAAATTTAGGACTGCAGTTAAACAATGAATCCTCTTAGTTGTCAAAATTCAAACCGTTATCTGGGCAAACAGTAACTACATCATCGGGAATGAGGCGCTTCCATTATCGAATTATTTAATGCGTCCAATTACTGTATTAAAACTTGCACAAAATATATGCAAACTAAAACAAAGTTGTCCACGAGTTACAAAAACTGTGGATTTGCAAAAACCTGTCCATACAAGAGTGACGATTGAGTAGGTTGGCTGGGGGTTTGGTTCGATATATGGTGTAATATTACAAACTACGTAACACATAATGAGTCAAGCGTGGCTTGTGTTTGGCTTGTTTGTGTGCTAGACTCAATTTGCAGCGAGCGAACCATAATACAGTGGAGTACCTACCATTTTTAGTTCATTCAACCCATTGCATCCTTTTTGGTACTTTAAGTAGTTTCTGTATCTTATACCAGCTATCTATCACAGTTATTTGGACAATTTATTATCACTATGTCAGCCCCTAGCTCATACAATACGTTACTTGATGTTAAAATTTTTCTTTTATCGGTGTACCACGGATACCTACTCGAATAAATGTTTAGTTTTATTGCTTCAAATTGTAATTAACTCTCTGAAGAAATAAAGTTATGGATTGCTACAAACGGTTTGACTGCTGTGGATCTTATGCAAGGATAATGAAATATTGCTACAACGATCAGCTATTTATTAGGCTTTTGTATGTCCATAAATTCAATGCCTTCATTGTTGCTTACTAAGCGTCAACAATTCATTATCCTTTTGTACACTCTTCTTCCAATTTCCTTTTTAACCCT
This sequence comes from Platerodrilus igneus, assembly GCA_036346225.1. NCBI lineage: Eukaryota > Metazoa > Arthropoda > Insecta > Coleoptera > Lycidae > Platerodrilus > Platerodrilus igneus. The sequence goes on along the minus strand of JARFIW010000975.1, from coordinate 112,805 downwards.
CACAAATCAAAATAACAGTAGTTTCTTTAATTACTTTTTGTAGAGTAAATTACCTTTATTCAATAAAAAGATGACAAAGCAAAGCCGGCATTGTTACTGTGATTTATACATTTGCGATTTAATCACACAAAACATCAGCGGAGGAAACGCCGTATGCTGACAGAAACCGAATTACTAATTTAAGTCGGATCACGCACTCTGGCTAAACACAAACCAAAAAGCTTTGAGTATTTATCTCTGTAATAATTTGGGTTAATGGTATTTTCTGCAGCTGATAGGTTCGTAATTATTTTCGATATTTCTAAAACTGTTCGGTGTTTAAAAATGCATTATAAATTGAACGTTTTACTTACGGAATCGTTTTGTGTCGAAAATCAGTTCAAATTAATTTAAGTTAGAAATAAACCTTTAGGACTTGTTTTGTATGGGTAGGACTGAAAGACAGGGAGGAAGATGCAATACACCTTCAACGAAAATAAGTTATTATTAATAAAATGTTTTATCCGAACTGCAAGAGCTGAGATCCTAAAGTAGCGGACAAATTCATTTTCTACCCAATTAACGAGTTAGAGGGGAAATAGTAAAGCACGTTCATTTCTATGTATACAATTTCACATTTTAAATACAATCGTGTAGTTCCTCTTTCAGCCATTTGGGGTAAAAACTACCACTTTAAAATTTTTAAATAGAAAGAAGGAGCACGCGATACCTCACTTTATAGATCTTCTAATTTTATATTCTGCAACATAGAGCTTTTTGGTTTTTTAAACATTCATTACCAAGGAAAATAGATTGCAAAATTTACTAATTTGTTAAAACATTGTAACAAAAACCCTTTTGCAATACAAGAGTTCTTTACTGTCAACTGATTATACAAGCCTTATCAATCATTAACAGTCCTAATATTAATATCTCAAGATAACTTCTTCAGTGATGTTCACTATTACAACCTGATGGACAAATATTGTGCTCCCAATTTCAACTTCAATTTTTATGTCTAGCATTCCGTGTATTCGAATTTCCTTACCAGCCACGGTTTAAAGACACATCGTCGCGAACGACACTTTTCCACGGTCGCGCACTCCATCCAGATCAGCGATTGTCCTAGCATCTTGTGTATCAACTAAAAACTTCGCTGCCTTTTCTATAAATTATACGTATATGTAAATACTATCTGCATACTTAAATCGTGCGATGCGGATGATAGCATCTAGGGCAGAATCCATGCAAGTCGATTCTCATCCCCTCCTCTCAACTCCTCAAGTTATATAGCTCCTTCGGATCCCTTCCTCGTTGGTTGGTGTTCGTGACAACCATCGAACCACTTTCTCAGTGCTTTCTTGTCCCTGTTTCTCTGCTGAGCATCTTCCCTTGCCACTTCTACGATGCGAAGTTTGTTTTGCCACTTCCAACTTAAAAGCTTGAGTAAGCGTGTCATCTAGGGTCCTTGGTCGGACCAGCAGAGTAGAGGATGGTGTTCCTCCGAGAGCCGCCGTCGCGTCTGCGATACATCAAATTAGTCTAGAATTTTAGGCAGAATCCGAATCTGTAAACAGATTTAAAATCGGACTACCCCCTGCAAAGTTATACCCTTTTAAATTCCTGAACCTCTAAATTTTGCTCTTTGCTCTATAAGCTAACCTAACAAATAGTTTTCTTCGACTAGTCATTTCCACCCACAAGATAAATGTACCTTGTTTGGTATCAATTAATATTAGATTTTTCTCAGGTACGGAAATCTCTTTAAATTTTTTAGATTACATCATCCCCCAGTGAGCTACCCTCATTTTAAGATTTTTTTTACCGACAGCAATTTCTGACCATCCTTATAAATTTTTTAGTCATGCAATACATGAAATTAGTCTAGAATTTTACGCAGAAATCGAATCTGCAAACAGATTTAAAACCCAACCACCCCCTGCAAAGTTATACCCCTTTAAAGTTTTGAACCTCTAAATTTTGCTCTTTGCTCTATAAGCTAACCTAACAAATAGCTTTCTTTGACTAGTCATTTCCACCCACAAGATAAATGTACCTTGTTTGGGATCAAATATTAGATTTTTCTCAGCTACTTGAATTTCTAAGAATTTTTCAGATAGTAGCATCCCCCAGGGAGCTAACCTCATTTTAAAATTTTTTACCGGTAGCGATTTCTGACCGTCCTTATTTATTCTTTAGACACGCGATACATCAAGAGTTGAGTATTTTGGGGGATCCTGGCGCCACATTTCCACCCGAATCCCTCATTTCCACACACATTTACATGTAAATTCTCATAAGGAGTAAATGAAGAGGTGTGACTCCCTCCTTGCTCGGACACCCACCCGCGAGATAAACCTTTATCCACATTTCCACTCACGAGATAAACCATCTTGTTTGGTATCAATTAATATTAGAATTTTCTCAGCTACCCGAATCTCTAGAAATTTTTAAGATTGCATCATCCCCCAGAGAGCTACCCCAATTTTAGGATTTTTGGCTGGTAGCGATTTCTAACCGTCCTTATAAATTTTTTAGTCATGTAATACATCAAATTAGTCTCGAATTTTGCGCAGAATCCGAATCTGCAAACAGATTTAAAATCCGACCACCCACTGCAAAGTTATAACCCTTTAAATCCTGAACCTCTAAATTTTGCTCTTTGCTCTATAACCTAACAAATAGTTTTCTTCGACTAGCCTTTTTTACCCCAGAGATAAAGGTACATTGTTCGGTATCAATTAATATTAGATTTTTCTCTGCTACCCGAATCTCTAGAAATTTTTTAGGTAGCATCATCTCCCAGGGAGCTACCCCAATTTTAAAATTTTTTACCGGCAGCGATTTCTAACCGTCCTTATAAATTTTTTAGTCATGTAATACATCAAATTAGTCTAGAATTTTATGCAGAATCCGAATCTGCAAACAGATTTAAAATCAGGCCACCCGCTGCAAAGTTATAAACCTTTAAAGTCCTGAACCTCTAAATTTTGCTCTTTGCTCTATAACCTAACAAATAGCTTTCTTCGACCAACCATTACATCTTTCGAGATAAACCTATCTTGTTTCGTATCAATTAATATTAGATTTTTCTCTGATACCCGAATCTCTAGAAATTTTTTAGATAGCATCATCCCCCAGGGAGCTACCCCAATTTTAAGATTTTTTTATCAATGTCGATTTCTAATCATCTATCCTTTTTAATATCTAGAATCCTTTAACCAAACACTTAGCGGTATTTACACAAAGAAATTAAGCACGCAAAAATTTAATAATTTATTTTATCCGATTTACGGTTTAATAAACTAATTGAATACAATATTTACAAAGTATAACATTATCTTCTTAGTGTAGCCGAATCCAAGCAGGTTAAAGTAACCTGTAACAAAAAAGACATTAATGTGTTTAAAAATACCTTTAACAAAAAAGATTAATGTGCTGTTTAAAAAGAGATGAAACGGGCTTCGGTCAATAAGACATATCGTAGTTAATCTAACAATAATAGAATAATGTAAAACATTCCAATGTGATGTGTTTTTAATATGTAAATGGGAAGGTCAAGTTTAACGTCATCATCGCCCCGAATTACATGTAAAAGCGGTGTATAATAATTTTTACTAATACAGTTTAAATTTTGTAAACCACATTTCTAAATACATATTCACAATTATTTATTCTTAACCTAGGCCTACCTCTTCCTCGGTTCGGGCACTCCATTGTCGACACTAGCGTTCTTTATTGCGATAGCTAGCCATACGGTTGTTAAACGCTATGCTAACCATTTCTACACTATCTTCGCCAGTAGCGGTTTTTCCAGGTATAGGAAGCACCGCAAGAGTTGCATTTAAAACGTTTGCAGGTATCATTTTAGTACAAAACAAAATCCGCACTATAGGACTTTGGTTAAACTTGTAAGCGAACTAACTTATAAACTAAAAAGTTTACTCTTGCGTAGCTGCTTTATGCTCCCTATAAAATGCAAACCGAAGGTTTTTGAAGACAGTCGAACGAAGTTGAGGATTCAGCGGGGAACTAAATGACGTCATCTTTTACCAATCCTTGCTGCTCGTTCAGTACATTTAGCACCAATGTATGCGCCCGGTTCGCTTCGTCCATGCTGCGAATGCAGTTAGTAGAAGCATTGGAAACGTCTTCTATGTTATACGGATCAACAATCGAATCGCGTGTATATTGAAAATCCAAAAGGGTGGTAGCACACACACACACAAATTGGTTGCAAGTCGTGTGGTAGAAGATACAGTGCTACTATAAACAAAAACTTAATAAAACACTTTAAACCTTTAATAAGGGAATACCAAACTTGTTGTCTACAGGATACTTACTAATAAAGCAATTTAATTTTAAATAACTTCTACGTCATATTTTCGGAAATGGCAGGCTTGAATATTTTCTTTGGAAACAATCGAAAATTGCCGAAGACACTCAAAGAGTGCACAAACGCCGTCACTAAACCAATTAGCATTAATACCGAGTAATCTATGCTTTCGTAGGTTACTCATTTCCTAGAACCAAATCTTCCGCATAGCAGTCGGTAGCACCTAATGATTTCTAGAACCGATAAGTACTCGATATCGCCCAAAAAAAGAATTAGATGCTCGATGTCTGTTAACTTCCGATACCCTCGTAAAAGGTAGAAAAACTCGGTCAATCATTCATCTAACTTATACTTCGACCCGCCCCGTTCTGATAATTTCCAAACATTTTTCAAACGACAATGGTCTCAGAATTTTAAAACCTTTGAGGGATCTATAAGTTGTGATCAATTACACATCCGAGCTACCCGTAAACTAACAGCGCTGTATAATACATGCATACCCTTTCTCTGCGCTACAGCTATTCTTGTAGTTGCTTGAAAAAGTCAGTCGTCTTTTTATTACTGCTAGGACCGCTGCAAAGCATCATTCTATACTTTCTTTAAAAGTATAGCACATCGCGCACTTTTTTGTTTGATAATTAAATTTTGTTTATGTAGGCTTTTACACTTTCGCATATCTAAACATCTAATACGATCGATTAACCACTTTCAATTATTCTAACGGAGGCCACCATACATTCCGCCGCACGGTTTTTTTTTTTAATCCAACGATCCGAAGGGCTTCCACACACTAACACCTAAAGTATCTTCCCTACTATTTGTTAAAGAAAAACTAACGGCATCGCCATGTCAATATGTGGATGTAAGCAGATGTTTGTGGTTGTGTACGAGAATATGTAACCATATACATTAATCAGTCTCGGCTATTTTATTTAGACCAAGAAAACTACTATTTTTCTAAAACCACAATAATAGCCTTTATAGGTTCCA